>CM050402.1:64630383-65830383 GCA_027562975.1 Rhynchospora breviuscula | reverse complement strand
TAGGGCTTGACTGTGCTCATTTTACTCGTATCCAGGGAATACTTTATCAATCCTCTTTGACTACCATGTGCCAACAAGGAAGCAATATTCATCTTAGCATTTGTTCTCTTTCTTCTCTTTTTTTCCTAGCAGCATTAATTTCTCATGCTAAGGCAGTTATTTCTACTGCCCAATTTTCCCTTGTCTTCACATGTTCTCCTGTTCAAGCATGGGTTGTGTTCTCCTTATTCTAATTACTGGAGCCTCAATTGATGCTTCTTTGAGCTTGTTATTTTTAGCATATAGAAGAGGCAATGCAACATTAGTTCAATTAATAGTGTGCAGCTCTCTCTTTTTTTTTTATACAATTCCTTATCAATTTGAGCTACATCAATCCAGTTTCTCCTTGATTTATTTCCCTTGCCTCTTTAATAGCAGGTTCTCAATCCAAGCTGCTGCGTGATAGTTAATTCAATTAAAGCCTTAACATCATCATAGCTGGCTTCCTTTTCATTTTTCTCTTCTCTTTTTTTTTTGAAAGTTATTCCAATTGCAGCATATCAATGCCTCCTCCAATTTCATCTTGGTTTCCTTCAAATATCTTCTGTGAGCTACCCTTCGATTTATCAATTTTAAACCTTGCACTTCTTTCATTTTGAGGAACAATGGCCTTCATTTTGAGGAACAGTGGCCTGAAACTTGGTGTTGAATTTGTCCATGGCTGTTTTATGGTTTTACGGTTTTACTTCATAATTCCTCTAATTGCCAATTCAAACATTTCCATTAATGCTCTCTGATTGTTGCATAATAATCCAATTGAGTCAATCGAGCTTCATTTCCATCAATTTAGCAAATCTCGAGTTTTATGGCCTATGCAACTGAGCCATATCCCTCTTGAGCTCACTGGAGAGCAAGGAATTGGTTTTACTATTGGCATCGAGATTCTCTCCCTCTTGCAATGATAGCATGGCAGAGAAATGAATTGAAGTGTACAAGCAGCGTCTGACCTTATGTCTGCGCAAGTGCGCAAGAGGAGGGAGGCAGTGTGAACGCGAGTCTGCGCGAGTGCGCAAGAGAAGGGAGGCAGTGTGAACGCGAATGAAGGAAGTTGGGCGCATCATTGAATGCAAGAAGGAGAGATGATTGCCCCCATTCCCGCTGCGTCACGGCATTCGTCAGTGGTGGAGCTGTAGGCGTCACGGCGTGCGTCAGAGCGGGAACAGTCGGAACGAAGAAGGAGACGAAATGCTGTGATGGGCCGAGAGAATTTTTGGGCCGCTGCTCCTTTTTTTTGTTATTTCTTGTGGGCTTTTGTTTTAAAATAATATCATGGGCCTAGTTCTATTTGGGCTAACGTGGCTTGGGCTGAAATGAAATAAAAGGAGCTGACTTTGTTATTTAATCATGGATCTGTTTGCTGCGCGAATTTTGATGCCTTCATATGCGCTATTTTTTTATGCTTCTATAACCATGTGACAATCGTATATGACAATCATATAATTCCAAGTACAAATATACATGGAATTACACAATTATTTTTCTTGTTGTGCCTCGAGATATGATTTTGTGGGTTCTCGGGAAATGTATATTGCGTGCTAAATTAACGTGATTTTATTTTTCACATTAACATTAACATTAACACCAATATAGCCATTGAGATTTTAGAACCATTGAAATCTTCCTGAATATCTCCTCCTGATTTATCCGAGATGTTCTCAGATGGGTCTGAAAATTTATGACTCCATTTATTTGCTCGTAGTAGACTCGAAAATTCTTGTACCATCGTCCGGTAATTATGGTAATATTTTTGGGTTCAACAACATGAAATGAAAGAGAGAGATAAGCGAGAAATAGCCATTTAGCTCATAATTTGATACAATCAACTACAAAGCAAAACAACTACAACACTTAGCCATTTAGCACATCAATCTATCAACAACTAAAACTAAATCATTTAGTTCAAGAACTCACAAAAGAAATAAAAGCAAAGAAACAAGAGAGGAGATAGGGTTTTGGCAAGTGAAAGGTCTAGTCCTCCTCCTCCGAATCCTCATCCCCGACTCCACTTGAAGAGGCGGCTTTGTTGCTCCACTTCAAAATTTTCTTGAAATCTCTCTCCGAGTCACCCCAAAATTTTTGGAAGTCATTATTCACTTTGGTGATCAAGGCATTGGTGTGTTGGCGATGTGCCACTTCCTCTTTCGTCCAATCCTCAAACCTTGTTCAACTTTTCCAATGCGAGTACCATACTCGTCCAAGGTCTTGTTGACGGCCCCAAATTTTTCATTCACATTGGAGTTGAAGGCACTAAATTGAGCATCTAAGTACTCTTTGAGTTCGGGACTCAAACCCGAAGAAGAAGAAGATTGACCCCGTGAACCAGGTGCATGAGAGAAGGTTGGTTCTTGGCCAATTGGAGCGTATTGGTTTGGTTTTACCTCGGGAGCTACAATCCATGCATTCTTCTTGTCCACGGGATTGGCTATGAGATGGTTGCCGGCCGTGAGACACCATCCCGTGGACTTAAGATGATTGATGAGGTTTTTAGGCCATAGGAAATCATTGTCCGTTGGTGGTTCACCCCACATATGAAGATTCGGGTCAATCCCATCCTTGTAAAGCAAATGAGAGATAAGATGGGCATAGGGAAGAAACATAGAAGTGGATTGACGGCCCCTATGCATGTGACTCAAGATGAGATAGGGTATGTTCACCTTTGGTTTCATTTCAAGAACCGATCTCAACATAAAAACCTCCCGCTGCTCCACATTTGTCTTGATAGTTTTCTTTGGAGCCAAAATATTGTTTATCACCAAGAAGAGAAATCGGTGATATGCCGGAAGTTTCGTGGCCGAGAATTGGGCAAGATCATACGCTTGCCAACAATAGAACCATGCGTGGTATTTGTCGAATGTCTCTATTTGATAATCATAGGAGGAAGGCCACTCTTGATGCACGTAAACGTGCTTCCCTTCATTTTTCAACCCAAACTCCTCACAAAGGCGCTCCATGGTGATCATGATAGGACGGCCACACACGTAAGAGCGAGCCACCGGATTGTCATTCACAAACTGCACCGTGAGATTGGCATAGAAGAGCTTGATGAGTTCGGGGCGATAGGCCTCGGTGCAACTCAATAACCCGAGTATAGACCAAAAGTGGTGCCATTTAGAAGAGAGAAATAAAAGTAGTAACCTTGCAAATGAAGAGAAGAGGTAGCCTTTGATGAAGTAGAAATTGAAGCCGAGGGAGTAGAAGACCGTCGGAATTGCCGGGATTGGAGTGAAATCGAGGTCTAGGGTTTTGGCAAGAGAAGTGAAGGAGAGAATGAAAGATAGAATTATGGGTATGAGAGTGTAGAAGAGAGTGAGAGGAGAGAAAAAGAAGGAAGGGGATGTCGGTTTGAGAAGAAAGAAGGAAAGAAGAAGAAGAATCGACTCAGAAAAGTTAAAATCCGACAGTGCGTTAAGGGACGCAGCTCGTGCGTTACACAACGCAAAATTAAATGGAAATAAAAACTGTTTTTCAAAATTCCGTTAGGTAACGTAAACTTGCGGTGTACAACGCAAAACGAAGAGGCAAGTAACGCAAACGAGCGTTGTACAACGCAAGAGAAAAGGAGAAAATTAATTTTCATAGAACACGCTGAAAGAGCTGCGTTATACGACGTTACAATGCGTTATGAAACGTTTAATGAACGTTACATAACGCTTTACAACGTTGTACAACGCGTACCAGAGAAAACAGAAATAAATCAACTTAAATTCATTTTGAGAGCTCTTGCGTTACAGAACGCCTCTTGTGCGTTATACGACGCACTGACCAGAGAACAAAAAAAGAATTTAAATTCATTTAGTGAGCCTTTGCGTTACACAACGCCTCTGGTGCGTTATATAACGCACTGGCAAAAAAAAACAGTTTTTTAGACCAGAAAACAGAAATGAATTTAGAAACGAATGATTTTTAACTGAAATCTAAATCAAAATAACTCAAACAACGACAAATACGCAGACAAGAACATGATATGTAGAGAATTTTAATCTTTGAGTTCAAGATGTTGTTGCGTCGGGAATGGTTTGGTGAAGATATTGACAATTTACTCCTTTGTGTCAACATGCACCAATTCCACATCACCTTTCTCAACATGCACCAAACGAGCGTTGTACAACGCAAGAGAAAAAAGAAAAAATTAATTTTCATAGAACACGCTGAAAGAGCTGCGTTATACGACGTTACAATGCGTTATGAAACGTTTAATGAACGTTACATAATGCTTTACAATGTTGTACAACGCGTACCAGAGAAAACAGAAATAAATCAACTTAAATTCATTTTGAGAGCTCTTGCGTTACAGAACGCCTCTTATGCGTTATACGACGCACTGACCAGAGAACAAAAAAAGAATTTAAATTCATTTAGTGAGCCTTTGCGGTACACAACGCCTCTGGTGCGTTATATAATGCACTGGCAAAAAAATAGTTTTTTAGACCAGAAAACTGAAATGAATTTAGAAACGAATGATTTTTAACTGAAATCTAAATCAAAATAACTTAAACAGCGACAAATACGCAGACAAGAACATGATATGAAGAGAATTTTAATCTTTGAGTTCAAGCATACCGATCTTGAACCTAAGTTCAAGATGTTGTTGCGTGGGTATTGGTTTGGTGAAGATATCGGTAATTTGCTCCTTCGTGTCAACATGCACCAATTCCACATCACCTTTCTCAACATGATCCCGGATAAAATGATGTCGTATCTATATCTGCTTGGTTCTAGAGTGCAATACCGAATTTTTGGGAATAAGGATGACACTAGTATTGTCACACAAGATTGGTACCTTTTGGAATTCTAACTCAAAATCCCTAAGGGTTTGGATCATCCAAAGTAGTTGTGTGCAACAACTACCGCCCGCTACATACTCGGCTTCCGCGGTTGAAAGAGCAACCGAGGTTTGTTTGCGGCTTGACCAAGAAACTAGTGAACCACCAAGAAATTGACAAGTTCCACTAGTACTCTTTCGGTCCATACGGTCACCGGCAAAGTCGGCATCGGTATACCCTACCAAGTCAAGTTCGGTTTGTTTACCATACCAAAGATCTAGATTTTGAGTACCCTTAACATATCTCAAAATCCTTTTTACCGCATTGTGGTGAGATTCCTTAGGATTGGCTTGGTACCTAGCACATAGACATACGGCATACATAATATCCGGCCTACTCGCCGTTAGATAGAGCAAGCTTCCAATTATGTCTCGATAGAGAGTTATGTCCATCGGCTTACCCTTCTCATCCGCATCAATATTTACACTCTTGCCCATTGGTGTGTCCAAGCTTTTGCTATCCTCAACACTAAATTTCTTGATCAACTCTTTGGCATATTTTGTTTGGCTAATGAAGATGTCATTTTGGAGTTGTTTGATTTGTAGTCCCAAAAAGAAATTTAGCTCTCCCATCATACTCATCTCAAATTCACTACTCATCAAAGAGGAAAACTCTTGTGCAAGAGTTGCATTAGTAGAGCCAAAAATAATATCATCCACATAAATTTGTACGAGTAACAAATTGTCATCCATTTTCTTAGTGAAAAGAGTTGTATCCATTTTACCCCTAGTAAAACTATTGTCAAAAAGGAAGGTACAAAGTCTACCATACCAAGCTCTAGGAGCTTGTTTCAAACCGTACAAAACTTTGTGAAGCTTGAACACATGGTTGAGGTTAAAATGGTCAACAAAATCGGAAAATTGTTGGATATACACTTCCTCGTCTATCCATCCATTTAGAAAAGCACTCTTGACATCCATTTGGAATAGAGTAAAGCCTTTGTTAACAGCATATGCCAAGAGCATTCTAATAGATTCGAGACGAGTAACGGGTGCAAAGGTTTCCTCAAAATCAATACTTTCTTGTTGCTTGAAACCTTATGCAACAAAACGGGCTTTGTTTCTAACCACATTACCAAGTTCATCTAACTTGTTCCTTTAAACCCATTTGGTACCAATAACTTGCTTACCACTTGGTAAGGGTACAAGTTTCCAAACTTGATTTCTTTCTGTGTGGACTTTTTCGTCATCTCTCGAAGAATGAAAGGGTTTTCCTCGAGAAATTAGAACAAGTCTTAGATTCACCCCCCTTAAGGTTCGATCTCTGCGCTGAGTGTATCTTGACGACAAGAGAACCAGAACAAGAGTCGCTTCTTACGAGAGTTTATTAATTTAGCGGTTCCTTTCTTTCCAATAGGCGCAAGCCCCTATTGTTAATTACCCCGTAGTTGCCTACGGGAACCTCTGATTAAGGGATCTAAAGAATTATATGTAATAGGCTAGGAAAATCGTCTCTAAAATGATTTTGTGTTTATATGAGAATTTATTCTTTTGGCTTAAACCGGACTCAATTGATGGTACCAGACCTAATTGACGGAACCTAATTGAGGATGCTTAATATTTAATGATATTTAATTTGAACTTTTATTTGAAATAGACTTGGTTTTGATTTTTGTGTTGGAGTATAGTTTTTGGTTCTGAGGCTATTTTGGGCCTTTGTAGGATTTGGATTTGGATTTGGATTTCTTAAGGCTATTTTGGGCCATTTGGATTTGGATTTGTTTGGATTGTTTAAGGTTATTTTGGGCCTTTGTGGAATTTGGATTTGATTTAGGTTTCATAAGGCTATTTTGGGCCTTTTTGGATTTGATTTGAGTTTCATAAGGCTATTTTGGGCCTTTGTAGGATTTGATTTGAGTTTCTCGGGACTATTTTGGGTCACTTGTGAGAAAGGGTTTCCGGGACTATTTTGGGTCGCTTGTGGAAACAGAATTTTGGTTTCTCGGGGCTATTTTGGGCCACTTGTGAGAAGGATTTCCAGGACTATTTTGGGTCGCTTGTGGAAACAAAACTTGGGAGTTCTCGGGGCTATTTTGGGCTACTTGTGAGAACAAGAATTTGAGTTTCAGAGTTTTCGGCTTTTGAATTTGAATTTCAAAGTTTTATGTCTTTTGGGTTTGAGTTTCATGGTTTCTGGATTTTGAGTTTGAGTTTCAGGGTTTCTGGCTTTTGGACTCACTTAAAGTTGATCTTGATCTGCTGAAGAGCTTTATTTTCTCTAGTGAAGAGGTTTCGGCTTTGGTTTTGGGATTCGCGTTTTGACTTTTAAATTTCTGAAGTTCATCTTTGAGTTTTACAATTTTTCACAATTTCATTTTATTTTTTTTAATTTTAGACTTTTAAAATTTCTTTTTATATTTTTAATTATGCTTATTCTTGAAAATATTTGATTTTTGACATATTTCTTTTTGGAATAGTTTATATTTAGAGATCATTTAATTTTCTATGCTTGGAAATTTACTAGGAGAGTTTTAATAAATTCTTGACTTCATTTTAGAATTTTACAAAATTTGTTTAATATCATTTTAGAGATTTTATATTTTTATTTAATATTGAAAATGCTTCAAAAATACAAAGACCATTAATTTAGCAAACTTTTACATCAAAATATCAGTGAGATTAATTATTTGAATTTTTATAATTTTATGGACATTTTATTTTAATTTATCTGAATTTCTCATTATTATTTTAGAATTTTATGAAATTCATTTAATTTTCGAAAATACTTCAAAAAAAGAAAAGACCAATAAATTGACAGATTTTTATATCAAAATATCAGTGAATTTGGTTTATTTAGATTTTTTAGAAATTTTGGATATTTTATTTGAATTTTTCTGAGTTTCCTTCTATTCTTAATGAATTTTTGAAATTTCTGTTTATTTGAGAATTTCTGATTGGTCCAATTAAGCAAACCGGCTTGACGTGGCTGAGGAAACCAGATGCTGGGCCTTCTTAATAACTCTTCCTTTTGGGCCTATTTCAAATATGGGCTTCGTCTGCTGGTAGGCCTCCAATTATTTTTATTTTATTTGAATTTCATTCAACAGGATGACGGGTTTCCTGTAACGGGTATATAACAGCTTAACGAAGTGTCGCGCCATAATTTGCCACAGAAAATCAAATGATCCACGGGTTTGAATCTTTCTTCTCCGACGGAAATTGGTCTTTTTGCAAAAGGGTCCCCGGTTCTTCTCCGGCAGAATTGCGACGACTCCGGCCATCGTTTTGGTCGATATTGAGTGCGTTAGAATCGTGAAGGTGAGTAGAAGGGGTTAGTGCACCCCATTATTTCTGTGGGGCCTCATGCTGCCTTGTAAAACTTGAGATAGCTCGAGCAGCCATTAATGGTGTTCGAAGCTTTCTCTTCACTTTTCTTTGCCAGTCTGAGGTTTCACGCACTCATGAAGGTACATAGAATGCGATGTAGAGTTCAATTTATCATGAAAGAGCTTGGAGAGGGGTGACCTCGACTGAGGTGGCTCGGTTTCAAATTGGACAGAACCGTGCTCATTTGGTGGGACCCACAAGACCGTCTCTTTGTGCCAGAAATGGATTAGACTGCCTCAGGGGGTCAAACTTAGTTTGTTCGTTTACTCATTTCAACTTGAAACAACACGATTTGATGCGAGGGGCCTTAGGGCAGAAGGTGTTTATTTGTTCTAATTTCAGTTTTACATGTAAGTTGTTTTACAGCAAAAAGCTCGATTTGATGTCCAATTTTGATCAATCCAAGTTGGTTTCACGTGCTTGAACTATCCAGAGTGCAAGAGCAAGTTAATTGGCTTTTGTCACAATTTACAAATTTCACATTTTAGCAAATTTATTGCTGCTTTTGGTGAGACTTTATTTGAGCTACATAAATGCATGAAAAACAGTTACTGAGGTCGCAAAGCACCATGAGAAGTGCACTTCAGCAGTTCAAAATTCCCTTTTGATATTTTTGCAGAATTCATGTATTTATGAGATTTTCTGTCCTTTTTTGAAAGTAAATAAGAAAATACCCTTATGCTTGTCCAAAGATTCTGAAAATTTGTAAGCATATCCCTCAACACATTTGTTAATCTCCTGTGTGAGAGTTTTGCAGAAAGGTCCAGGACTTTGCAGAATACCCATTTATTTAAAGAAATATCCCTGCTGTCCTCTATTAGTGTTTATAAAATTTCAAAAAAATAGAAAGGATTGTTTCCTGCTGTCCAATAAACTTTGTACCTGCTGTCCATACATATTTTTATATTTTTATGCAAAGAAAACCTCATATTTTCATTTATTTCATTTCTGGCCAGATTTAAACATATACATGTATATTTTTATTTTATGAAAATGTGAAGTTGGCTTAGGGAAAGCAGTGCTTATACTAACCTATGCATTGAAGTCCTAAATTTTAAACAAATTGCAAACATAGGGCTGGTAGAGATTAGCATACCATTTATTCTTTATTCTCATTATTTTTGAATTTTGTTAACACCTTGAACATGGCTAGGCCAGAGCCAGGCTCTGGACCCATACCAAGTCAAGTTAGGGCTGTCACGAGAGAATTGAGCTAGGCTACAAACCCTCACATGACAGCCATGGCCGATTTCATGTCGAACATAAGAACACCTCATGAAGCGAGGAGCTAGGCTCCAAACCTCCATGGGCATCTTTACTGGGACCCTCATTATGGCCATGACTGATGCTGTGCTTCAGTCCATGGCTCATAGGGGTTGTGCAGCTATGGTTCAAACACACCATTGCTTGGTGGTTGAATTGAAGAAAGAGAGAAGACAAGATATCAAATTGGCATTTCAATTTGGTTTATTTGATCTATATACAGAAGTTTACAAACCTAAATCGCTTAATTTCACTTCTTTTCTCCTTTTCACAGATGTTTGACGAATTGCCTAATACAACTCAATACCCCTTGATGCTAATTGAGAAACTTGTAACAGTCTAAACCTAGCCCTAGCCTCCAGCCGCCCTCCTCTCTGGACTTTTTGGGGTTTATATAGGTTTGAATCTAGGGTTTCATTTCTTGAGCCCGAGCCAATCACCATCGTCCGATTTCCATCAATGGCCCACATTGGGCTGCGCCTAGGGTTTTGGTTTTGTAAACCATGGGCAAGAGTGCCTGGTTTTGCTCCTGTGGCCAGAGGGGAGGCCACGTCGACGAGTTTCTTCGTTTTTACCCGACTTCCACGGTAAGAATCACATCCCCTCTCTTCTACTTCTTTTTACCAGCGGGGAAGACGAACTCTTCATCTGGGTGCGCTGGGTTCTCCGTGAGCCAATAGAACATTTCAAATCTCAACAGTTTTCGGTTCATGAGCCGGATTCATTTAATAGTTTTAATAGGATAGTAATTTTAAATAGGCAGCGACATACTTTTTCTGCCCGGATCCTCTCCAATGCATGTACCCGATAGTCACCTTTTGATTTTTCTCAGAATTTCACCGAATTTTCCATTAATTTCACATATATTCTTTGATGCACATCCAAAATAAATTATTTGAGGGCCTTTCCTTGGGTATTTTTGGACAAAATTTTGTGGGTGAACTCAGAAAAATGTAAGGAATTTAATGGTTCAAAGGGTTTTGCGAAATTCCTTACAGATATTTTTCGAGAATTTTATAGATTTTCAGGGTTTCTTTGCAAAATTTGGAGTTTCTGTTGATATTTTTGGAATTGTAAAATCATGATAATTCATCATAATTCTTAGGGGATTTTTGGGTAATTTTTGGGAATTTTTGGAGTTTGTTTTGTATTTTTCGCAATTTGAATTTTGGTTTTCGCTATTTGAATTTGGTTTTAGCAATTTGGATTTAGCAGTTTGGATTTAGCAGTTTGGATTTGGTTTTCAGGGTTATTTTTTTAGGGTCAAACAAATGCCCCCCACCGAAGCATGTTGTGAGGGTCTTGGACAAAACGACGTGCTTTGGTGGTCCCTTCTTGATCCCTTGTTCTTTTGTCGTGGTTTGGTTTCTTTGACACTTGTCAATCTTGTGTTGGATTGGGCTTCCGTGCTTAAGACCTTCTTGTAAATTTTCGTTTTGAAGTGAGGAGTCACCTTACTCCCACCTCGTTTTCTCTTGTTTTGGAATGTGGGTATTTTGGCCCACCTTTGATTTTTTTTTTTTTATTTATTTAGGACTAAGGCACCCATAACCCCACACCACAATTTAGGTCGGGGCATTTTGGCCCACACCTATATTTCCTTGAGTTTGGATTTACACGGGCCTTGTCCCTGTTTTGATTTTTCCTTCTGAATGTCGGCCTTGAAGCATTTCAGTTCCTGCGACACTTGACTTCACTTTGTATTCTTTCATGTTGTCTCTTATCCCCTTAATTTGTATCAGGTTTAGTTGATCATCGGCTCTTGCCCCAGTTTGGTTGTTTATCAGCTCTTATTGTTTCTCTGTCCCGATGTGGGCATTTGTTCCAATTCGACGCTCTCCGGTGTCTTATTTAGAGTTCAAGACACAGAACTTTTATTCATCCTTTTTATCGGTGAGATGAACAAGCACCTAGTACCTTGTTCAAAGCACAAAGCACAACGCTTAGGGTAAATTTCATCATTCCATGTATTCAGAAACCATACAGGCTTCCTCAACACTGCTATCCTTTTCTTGGTTGGTGTGATAGGTCACCGCCTTGTGTCTTAATTTACAGTTCAAGACACGGAACTTTTGTTCATCCTTTTGTTCGGTGAGATGAACAGGCACCTAGTACCTTGTTCAAAGTACAAAGCACAAAACTTAGGGACGTTTCTTTCTTAAATGTAGGCCTTTTGTAAAGGAGATGTCCTATGAAGGTCTAAGAGGACAAAGGCATTCCTTCGAATTTAGGCCTGGCGGGACGAGATATGAATATGGTTTTATTTCTTTGGGTTTTATCGTGATTGGTTTCTTACGTGTTTTGGGTTTTAGTTAGGTAGGATATGGATTTTTTTTGCTTTGATTTGGTTCATCTTTTTATTTGGGCTTTTGAGGTTAAGGATTTTTTTATTGGACGTTTATTTATTCGTGCTTACCTTATTTTTTTAGGGCCTTGCAGAGGAATATTTCATAATGTTCAAAAGAACGGAACACTCCTTCGAGTTTTAGCCCAGCATGACATGAGACTTAATTCTTGGGTTTTGGTTGTTTGTTGTGACTTTTGGATTTTTTGGGATTTGAGGGTTTTGTTCAGGACTTTATTGGATTTTTCTATTAGGGTTTTGGGTTTTGAATTTTTGAATTTTAGGTAAGGATTTGGTTAAGATTTTGGAGTTTTGTTTTATTTGGAGTCATGAAAGGTTTTGTTGGTTTTATTTGGGATTTTATTAAGGATTTATTGGCTTGGTTTTATATATGTTTTGGGTACAATAGGCTTAATTGGTCTTCTTCTCTCTTTTTTATTTTTATGGAATTTTGAATTTACTTAAATTGGCTTTTATTCGAGAGTTTAAAGGTGTTTTGGTTTTGGTTGTTTTTTTTTTTTTGTTGAAAAATGTGGGTTTTAGGCGTAGTGTTTCTTGAAGTACCGCCCGTTGATGGAAGGTATCGAAACTTCTTCTGGGGGCGACTTAAATCCCAATCCTTTTGTGCGCTTCCATTTTCCGTCTACACCCTTCACCCATCAAGATTCCTCGCTCCAAATATCTTGGAAAACTTTAGCCTTCTGTTTAGAGATTGGGTCCAAACAATGAGTTTTTTCAAAGAGGGGTATTAACTTCTTATTGTAGTAACCCATTATTTCTATCCTTTCACATTCATTTTCTTCTTCTTTCAACCACTTCTCCCAATCGTTGGAATCGGGCACATTACCAGATGGGTCTATATTCTCCGCCTTGTAGAACAAGATTTCTTTATGAACCACCAATTTTCCTTGGACTCTTTCTGTTTTAGGTGGTACATAAAAGGTTTCTAATTTTTTGACCTGGTTCACTTCTTTTGGTGTTAACTCTTTAAAGCAACCAAAGGGAATTTGTTCAATAGCCATCGAGTCTTCCTTTTCATTGAACTCCTCTTTATCTGAGCCAATATCATATACATGGATTACATTCCTTTGTTTTGGTTTTTGTTCACCGTCCTCACACAGTTTTTCTTTTTTACTTTCACTTTCATCTTCTTCATCAGATGACCTTATATAAAATGGAGTCTTCACAACACATGAAGTTTTAAGCCTTTCTTTCAATCTTATTTTCTTATCACACTCTTTCTGATTTTCTACTCTTGGCCTCAAATCTGGAGAAGTACTCCTTTGAGAGGCTGGAGTATAAAATCGATCTATTTCTTCCAATTCCACTTCATGTGCTTCATAATGTTGTGCATCTCCTTTGATGATTTTTTGCCCACCATCGTTTATGTATTTGATGCACTGGTGGAGGGTGGATGGCACAAGATGATTCTCATGTAACCATGGTCTGCCTAGCAAAGCCCCTGTAGGAGGTATCGGCATCGATTACATAGAATTTGATCAAAGTTTCAAGCTCTCCAAATTTCATGGGAAGGGCAATTGCCCCCAATGCCCGTTCAGAATTTTGGTTGAACCCATGGATAAAGACATTCTCATCTGAGAGTTGCCTTCCTCCTAAGGCTAATTGTTTCAATGATTTAAGTGGCAAGATTTTAATGGAAGACCCAGGGTCCACCAACATTTGATTTAACTGACTTCCATTGGTTTGGCCTGTAATGTAGAGTGGCTTGTTGTGACGAGCCGTCCCCATCATTAGGTCTGTGTCTGTGAATGTGATTTGTCTTTGTGGCTCTACATTAAGGACCTCAGTCATGTGTTTTTCTGCTAGGTAAGCCTGAAATTTTTCGGGCTCTTCCAACACCTTCATCATTGTTTCCCTTAATTCTTTTGACATCATCAACGCCTCAAATACACTGATCAGTGCGGGCGTGCGCTTTAAATGAGCCAAGATGTTGTATTCTCCAACAGTTTCTTTTGTTTTTTGACTCGGCCCCGCTTCATCACTTATTTCTCGGCCTTTGTTTTTTCCTTCTTCTTTTTCATTTTCTTTGGACGCTTGCCTTTCAGGGATATTTGTACCCGATCGCAAGTTCACATGGCAGTCTTTTTCTTCAAACATGCCTTTAGCAAAGAGGCCTCCATATGGTGCCTCATCTTCATCTTCAGCGTCATAATAATAGGTATCAAATTCCTCTTCTTCTTTTTCCTCTTCTTTTTCCTTCTTTATTTGTTCCCTTTTTCCTTCTTCCTCTTTTGCATCTTTCTTCTCATTTTTCTCAACACTTTTCTTGTTTTCAATTTTCTTCTCACTTAATCTTGATACCTTCTGCACATAATATTCTTCTTGATCAGATTCTTCATCCACTATCACTATGACGTTGCACTCCACGTTGCGACTTGAATTGTCTCTTTGTGCTACTGCATTTGCTTGCGCATGTGGAGCTGACTCTTGTTTAAAGCTCTCGGGCAAGATTAAATTCCCTTCCTTAATCATCTTTTCTGCAATGTTCTTAAAGACATAACAATCGCTTGTGGGGTGACCCAAGACTCGATGGAAAGCACAATACTTTGGGTCATTTGTCTTGTTTTGCTCATCCGGCCTTTTGCAATAGGGTAATTCTATGGCTTTTCAATTCAACAATTGTTTGAGCAACGCTGCCGTTTTCTCTTTCTTAAATGAATATGGTTTGCTCAAGCGCTCCGCCAAAGTTACTTGGGGTTGGTTACTTCCATTGTTATTGTTATTGATATTCCCTTTATTGTTCTTATAGCCACCGCCTCCTTGGCTAGTTGACGTCTCGTTGGCTCCCACTATTTTAATAGAAACTTGCCCCTTAATCTTTTGTTCACCTTTGTTGTATGAGGTTTGTGTCTCTTTAGGCGGGCCGATATGCACAACCCTTGCAACCCGAGTCACTAAATCCTCATAAGTGTAGATATCGCTCCCTGAGAGCGGTCTACGGATCCAATCATCCAAATTTCTTATTAGAAACTCGACAGCCTCTCTTTCTGGCATTTGATGAGTGCATCGTATGTTCATGTTTCTCCATCTGTTGATGTAGTCGAGAGGCGACTCCCCCGACCTTGGTCTTTCACAAGCTACATCAGCCATAGAAATTCTTTGAGTCACCATAGCGAACTTGGCGCGAAAGAGATCTTCCATTTCATCCCAAGTCTCGATCGAGTCATTTTCTAATGAAGAATACCACTCAAAAGCGGCACCTGTAAGACTTTGGGAGAATTGTTTCAGTAACAGAGCTTCATCATGAGCGGTGTTGCCACACGCATTCCTAAATTGTACCAAATGTTGATCAGGCGTGATGCCTTCCTTTCCTGTGCCATCGAAGAGGTTAAATTTCGGAACTTGGTATCCTGAAGGGTAAGGAATATGCTCGTACTCTCTTGGATACGGCCTTCCACATCTCTTGCGAAAATGAACCAAACGGGCCGCTCCTGATGCTTGGAGTTGTTGATTTATCATTTCTTGGATGATTTGCTTCGTTGAATCTGACTTTCTTGCCCCTGTCCGAGACCTTGCCCCAGGAATTTCATCCTCATCAGACTCGTATCTGGTCTTGCTTCTCCTTTCTTTGGAGTGTTTTCTGTGATACCTTTCTTCTTCTTCTTCTGATGATTCGTACTTATTTTTGTTCTTCTTTTCTTTAGAAGGCTTTCTCCGACTCTTCTCTTCTTCTTCATCAGAAGTTCCATACTTGCTCTTACTCTTTCTTTCTTTTAGAGCTTTCTTCTTGCTTCTTTCCTCCTTTTCATCAGAAAGCTCGTATTTGCTTTTATTCTTTCTTCCTTTGAGAACTTTCTTCTTGTGATTGTCTTCTCCTTCTTCTTCTGAGGAAGGATATTCTCTATCAAGCTCCCCGAGCAAATTTTTCTTCTCTATAAATTTATACATTTTCTTAAGTATTTCTCTTTCTTTCTCTCTTTCGCTCATCAATTCTGATATTTTTCTTTCATTCTTTTCCAACATGCTCATCAACCGAGCATTTTCTCCTTCAACCCATCGGCCTTTATCACCACCATCTTCTTGGTCGCTCTCAACTGGCTCATCTCCAGGACGGCCGTGACCACTTGATGATGGGATCTCTTGTTTCCCTTTACCATCATTTTTGACTAGAGGAATTTCCTCATCGCTAGCCATGTTTACGAATGCATGCATCTCATGTTCTTTGCTTATGCTAATCATGTTTACATAAGCATGCATCATAGGCTCCTTTTTCCGCCATACTAAGCGCCTTCGCTTGCTTTGTGTTTCTTGGTTGGCCACTTCAACCACAAATCGAGTCCTATTTTTTGGTACCCATATCTTCTTAACCCCTTCTTCATTTCTCAAAGGCCCTAGTCTGTCTTTAACCAGGGCTTTCGCTCTTTCCTTTCCTTTGTGCCCCAGTCTTCCCCTCACTGGAGTTGCTTCTCTTTTCCGCTCCTTCGGTCCTAATCTCTCATGGACCGGTGTTCGGGGAAAGGTAAGCCTTTCTTTCACAGAATGTCTAGTTTGAGAATTTCTGCCCCGGAACTGGACCTGATATTCTGAAGGAAATTCCTCCATTGTTTTTAATACGGCTGTAGGGGAGTTCTTTCGAACCAACCGAAGTGGTGCGAACGGGTTGCTGACTGGGAGGTTAAGCTTCGTGTCCAATTCATTCTTATATGCCCTTTGTACTTTCTTGATAGTCCTCGTGCTTTGAGGGACTGGCATATAGACTTTCCTCACCGCCGTTTTCTTTTGAGGGGACCGGTGGTCAAACTGGCGTCTCTTGTGACTTAGGCTTGGGTGGACCCCCTTTTGAGGAATGAAAGCCCATTCTTCCTCTTTGGAATTAACCTCAACGGGAATTTCAGGGATTGGGGAGACTACCATTGGCTTATTCGGTGGTTCCTCAGTAACATTGGCAAGTTGGAAACTTCCATCACTTACTTGGACTATAGGCACATAGGAGTACCCATATGGCATGTATCCAAGCATGAACTCATGCTGGTAGCAGATCGGTACTGCCCCAATCGTGAACACTCCTTCAGGTTTGCTCATATCAACAGTTGTGTATGCCATTTCCTGCAAGAGAATAACTCCACACGTCACCGTTAAAAATATTTATTTGAAAATTTACAAATTTCCCAGCCTTTACATTATATTCCCTAAATTCCAAAGATGAGAGGAGAAAGAGGTCCCACCGGGCGTGCCAGAGAATCTGTGTGGACTTTTTCGTCATCTCTCGAAGAATGAAAGGGTTTTCCTCGAGAAATTAGAACAAGCCTTAGATTCACCCCCCTTAAGGTTCGATCTCTGCGCTGAGTGTCTCTTGACGATAAGAGAACCAGAACAAGAGTCGCTTCTTACGAGAGTTTATTAATTTAGCGGGTCCTTTCTTTCCAATAGGCGCAAGCCCCTATTGTTAATTACCCCGTAGTTGCCTACGGTAACCTCTGATTAAGGGATCTAAAGAATTATATGTAATAGGCTAGGAAAATCGTCTCTAAAATGATTTTGTGTTTATATGAGAATTTATTCTTTTGGCTTAAACCGGACTCAATTGATGGTACCAGACCTAATTGACGGAACCTAATTGAGGATGCTTAATATTTAATGATATTTAATTTGAACTTTTATTTGAAATAGACTTGGTTTTGATTTTTGTGTTGGAGTATAGTTTTTGGTTCTGAGGCTATTTTGGGCCTTTGTAGGATTTGGATTTGGATTTGGATTTCTTAAGGCTATTTTGGGCCATTTGGATTTGGATTTGTTTGGATTGTTTAAGGTTATTTTGGGCCTTTGTGGAATTTGGATTTGATTTAGGTTTCATAAGGCTATTTTGGGCCTTTTTGGATTTGATTTGAGTTTCATAAGGCTATTTTGGGCCTTTGTAGGATTTGATTTGAGTTTCTCGGGACTATTTTGGGTCACTTGTGAGAAAGGGTTTCCGGGACTATTTTGGGTCGCTTGTGGAAACAGAATTTTGGTTTCTCGGGGCTATTTTGGGCCACTTGTGAGAAGGATTTCCAGGACTATTTTGGGTCGCTTGTGGAAACAAAACTTGGGAGTTCTCGGGGCTATTTTGGGCTACTTGTGAGAACAAGAATTTGAGTTTCAGAGTTTTCGGCTTTTGAATTTGAATTTCAAAGTTTTATGTCTTTTGGGTTTGAGTTTCATGGTTTCTGGATTTTGAGTTTGAGTTTCAGGGTTTCTGGCTTTTGGACTCACTTAAAGTTGATCTTGATCTGCTGAAGAGCTTTATTTTCTCTAGTGAAGAGGTTTCGGCTTTGGTTTTGGGATTCGCGTTTTGACTTTTAAATTTCTGAAGTTCATCTTTGAGTTTTACAATTTTTCACAATTTCATTTTATTTTTTTTAATTTTAGACTTTTGAAATTTCTTTTTATATTTTTAATTATGCTTATTCTTGAAAATATTTGATTTTTGACATATTTCTTTTTGGAATTGTTTATATTTAGTGATTATTTAATTTTCTATGCTTGGAAATTTACTAGGAGAGTTTTAATAAATTTTTTACTTCATTTTAGAATTTTACAAAATTTGTTTAATATCATTTTAGAGATTTTATATTTTTATTTAATATTGGAAATGCTTCAAAAATACAAAGACCATTAATTTAGCAAACTTTTACATCAAAATATCAGTGAGTTTAGTTATTTGAATTTTTATAATTTTATGGACATTTTATTTTAATTTATCTGAATTTCTCATTATTATTTTAGAATTTTATGAAATTCATTTAATTTTCGAAAATACTTCAAAAAAAGAAAAGACCAATAAATTGACAGATTTTTATATCAAAATATCAGTGAATTTGGTTTTTTTAGATTTTTTAGAAATTTTGGATATTTTATTTGAATTTTTCTGAGTTTCCTTCTATTCTTAATGAATTTTTGAAATTTCTGTTTATTTGAGAATTTCTGATTGGTCCAATTAAGCAAACCGGCTTGACGTGGCTGAGGAAACCAGATGCTGGGCCTTCTTAATAACTCTTCCTTTTGGGCCTATTTCAAATATGGGCTTCGTCTGCTGGTAGGCCTCCAATTATTTTTATTTTATTTGAATTTCATTCAACAGGATGACGGGTTTCCTGTAACGGGTATATAACAGCTTAACGAAGTGTCGCGCCATAATTTGCCACAGAAAATCAAATGATCCACGGGTTTGAATCTTTCTTCTCCGACGGAAATTGGTCTTTTTGCAAAAGGGTCCCCGGTTCTTCTCCGGCAGAATTGCGACGACTCCGGCCATCGTTTTGGTCGATATTGAGTGCGTTAGAATCGTGAAGGTGAGTAGAAGGGGTTAGTGCACCCCATTATTTCTGTGGGGCCTCATGCTGCCTTGTAAAACTTGAGATAGCTCGAGCAGCCATTAATGGTGTTCGAAGCTTTCTCTTCACTTTTCTTTGCCAGTCTGAGGTTTCACGCACTCATGAAGGTACATAGAATGCGATGTAGAGTTCAATTTATCATGAAAGAGCTTGGAGAGGGGTGACCTCGACTGAGGTGGCTCGGTTTCAAATTGGACAGAACCGTGCTCATTTGGTGGGACCCACAAGACCGTCTCTTTGTGCCAGAAATGGATTAGACTGCCTCAGGGGGTCAAACTTAGTTTGTTCGTTTACTCATTTCAACTTGAAACAACACGATTTGATGCGAGGGGCCTTAGGGCAGAAGGTGTTTATTTGTTCTAATTTCAGTTTTACATGTAAGTTGTTTTACAGCAAAAAGCTCGATTTGATGTCCAATTTTGATCAATCCAAGTTGGTTTCACGTGCTTGAACTATCCAGAGTGCAAGAGCAAGTTAATTGGCTTTTGTCACAATTTACAAATTTCACATTTTAGCAAATTTATTGCTGCTTTTGGTGAGACTTTATTTGAGCTACATAAATGCATGAAAAACAGTTACTGAGGTCGCAAAGCACCATGAGAAGTGCACTTCAGCAGTTCAAAATTCCCTTTTGATATTTTTGCAGAATTCATGTATTTATGAGATTTTCTGTCCTTTTTTGAAAGTAAATAAGAAAATACCCTTATGCTTGTCCAAAGATTCTGAAAATTTGTAAGCATATCCCTCAACACATTTGTTAATCTCCTGTGTGAGAGTTTTGCAGAAAGGTCCAGGACTTTGCAGAATACCCATTTATTTAAAGAAATATCCCTGCTGTCCTCTATTAGTGTTTATAAAATTTCAAAAAAATAGAAAGGATTGTTTCCTGCTGTCCAATAAACTTTGTACCTGCTGTCCATACATATTTTTATATTTTTATGCAAAGAAAACCTCATATTTTCATTTATTTCATTTCTGGCCAGATTTAAACATATACATGTATATTTTTATTTTATGAAAATGTGAAGTTGGCTTAGGGAAAGCAGTGCTTATACTAACCTATGCATTGAAGTCCTAAATTTTAAACAAATTGCAAACATAGGGCTGGTAGAGATTAGCATACCATTTATTCTTTATTCTCATTATTTTTGAATTTTGTTAACACCTTGAACATGGCTAGGCCAGAGCCAGGCTCTGGACCCATACCAAGTCAAGTTAGGGCTGTCACGAGAGAATTGAGCTAGGCTACAAACCCTCACATGACAGCCATGGCCGATTTCATGTCGAACATAAGAACACCTCATGAAGCGAGGAGCTAGGCTCCAAACCTCCATGGGCATCTTTACTGGGACCCTCATTATGGCCATGACTGATGCTGTGCTTCAGTCCATGGCTCATAGGGGCTGTGCAGCTATGGTTCAAACACACCATTGCTTGGTGGTTGAATTGAAGAAAGAGAGAAGACAAGATATCAAATTGGCATTTCAATTTGGTTTATTTGATCTATATACAGAAGTTTACAAACCTAAATCGCTTAATTTCACTTCTTTTCTCCTTTTCACAGATGTTTGACGAATTGCCTAATACAACTCAATACCCCTTGATGCTAATTGAGAAACTTGTAACAGTCTAAACCTAGCCCTAGCCTCCAGCCGCCCTCCTCTCTGGACTTTTTGGGGTTTATATAGGTTTGAATCTAGGGTTTCATTTCTTGAGCCCGAGCCAATCACCATCGTCCGATTTCCATCAATGGCCCACATTGGGCTGCGCCTAGGGTTTTGGTTTTGTAAACCATGGGCAAGAGTGCCTGGTTTTGCTCCTGTGGCCAGAGGGGAGGCCACGTCGACGAGTTTCTTCGTTTTTACCCGACTTCCACGGTAAGAATCACATCCCCTCTCTTCTACTTCTTTTTACCAGCGGGGAAGACGAACTCTTCATCTGGGTGCGCTGGGTTCTCCGTGAGCCAATAGAACATTTCAAATCTCAACAGTTTTCGGTTCATGAGCCGGATTCATTTAATAGTTTTAATAGGATAGTAATTTTAAATAGGCAGCGACATACTTTTTCTGCCCGGATCCTCTCCAATGCATGTACCCGATAGTCACCTTTTGATTTTTCTCAGAATTTCACCGAATTTTCCATTAATTTCACATATATTCTTTGATGCACATCCAAAATAAATTATTTGAGGGCCTTTCCTTGGGTATTTTTGGACAAAATTTTGTGGGTGAACTCAGAAAAATGTAAGGAATTTAATGGTTCAAAGGGTTTTGCGAAATTCCTTACAGATATTTTTCGAGAATTTTATAGATTTTCAGGGTTTCTTTGCAAAATTTGGAGTTTCTGTTGATATTTTTGGAATTGTAAAATCATGATAATTCATCATAATTCTTAGGGGATTTTTGGGTAATTTTTGGGAATTTTTGGAGTTTGTTTTGTATTTTTCGCAATTTGAATTTTGGTTTTCGCTATTTGAATTTGGTTTTAGCAATTTGGATTTAGCAGTTTGGATTTAGCAGTTTGGATTTGGTTTTCAGGGTTATTTTTTTAGGGTCAAACAAATGCCCCCCACCGAAGCATGTTGTGAGGGTCTTGGACAAAACGACGTGCTTTGGTGGTCCCTTCTTGACCCCTTGTTCTTTTGTCGTGGTTTGGTTTCTTTGACACTTGTCAATCTTGTGTTGGATTGGGCTTCCGTGCTTAAGACCTTCTTGTAAATTTTCGTTTTGAAGTGAGGAGTCACCTTACTCCCACCTCGTTTTCTCTTGTTTTGGAATGTGGGTATTTTGGCCCACCTTTGATTTTTTTTTTTTTATTTATTTAGGACTAAGGCACCCATAACCCCACACCACAATTTAGGTCGGGGCATTTTGGCCCACACCTATATTTCCTTGAGTTTGGATTTACACGGGCCTTGTCCCTGTTTTGATTTTTCCTTCTGAATGTCGGCCTTGAAGCATTTCAGTTCCTGCGACACTTGACTTCACTTTGTATTCTTTCATGTTGTCTCTTATCCCCTTAATTTGTATCAGGTTTAGTTGATCATCGGCTCTTGCCCCAGTTTGGTTGTTTATCAGCTCTTATTGTTTCTCTGTCCCGATGTGGGCATTTGTTCCAATTCGACGCTCTCCGGTGTCTTATTTAGAGTTCAAGACACAGAACTTTTATTCATCCTTTTTATCGGTGAGATGAACAAGCACCTAGTACCTTGTTCAAAGCACAAAGCACAACGCTTAGGGTAAATTTCATCATTCCATGTATTCAGAAACCATACAGGCTTCCTCAACACTGCTATCCTTTTCTTGGTTGGTGTGATAGGTCACCGCCTTGTGTCTTAATTTACAGTTCAAGACACGGAACTTTTGTTCATCCTTTTGTTCGGTGAGATGAACAGGCACCTAGTACCTTGTTCAAAGTACAAAGCACAAAACTTAGGGACGTTTCTTTCTTAAATGTAGGCCTTTTGTAAAGGAGATGTCCTATGAAGGTCTAAGAGGACAAAGGCATTCCTTCGAATTTAGGCCTGGCGGGACGAGATATGAATATGGTTTTATTTCTTTGGGTTTTATCGTGATTGGTTTCTTACGTGTTTTGGGTTTTAGTTAGGTAGGATATGGATTTTTTTTGCTTTGATTTGGTTCATCTTTTTATTTGGGCTTTTGAGGTTAAGGATTTTTTTATTGGACGTTTATTTATTCGTGCTTACCTTATTTTTTTAGGGCCTTGCAGAGGAATATTTCATAATGTTCAAAAGAACGGAACACTCCTTCGAGTTTTAGCCCAGCATGACATGAGACTTAATTCTTGGGTTTTGGTTGTTTGTTGTGACTTTTGGATTTTTTGGGATTTGAGGGTTTTGTTCAGGACTTTATTGGATTTTTCTATTAGGGTTTTGGGTTTTGAATTTTTGAATTTTAGGTAAGGATTTGGTTAAGATTTTGGAGTTTTGTTTTATTTGGAGTCATGAAAGGTTTTGTTGGTTTTATTTGGGATTTTATTAAGGATTTATTGGCTTGGTTTTATATATGTTTTGGGTACAATAGGCTTAATTGGTCTTCTTCTCTCTTTTTTATTTTTATGGAATTTTGAATTTACTTAAATTGGCTTTTATTCGAGAGTTTAAAGGTGTTTTGGTTTTGGTTGTTTTTTTTTTTTGTTGAAAAATGTGGGTTTTAGGCGTAGTGTTTCTTGAAGTACCGCCCGTTGATGGAAGGTATCGAAACTTCTTCTGGGGGCGACTTAAATCCCAATCCTTTTGTGCGCTTCCATTTTCCGTCTACACCCTTCACCCATCAAGATTCCTCGCTCCAAATATCTTGGAAAACTTTAGCCTTCTGTTTAGAGATTGGGTCCAAACAATGAGTTTTTTCAAAGAGGGGTATTAACTTCTTATTGTAGTAACCCATTATTTCTATCCTTTCACATTCATTTTCTTCTTCTTTCAACCACTTCTCCCAATCGTTGGAATCGGGCACATTACCAGATGGGTCTATATTCTCCGCCTTGTAGAACAAGATTTCTTTATGAACCACCAATTTTCCTTGGACCCTTTCTGTTTTAGGTGGTACATAAAAGGTTTCTAATTTTTTGACCTGGTTCACTTCTTTTGGTGTTAACTCTTTAAAGCAACCAAAGGGAATTTGTTCAATAGCCATCGAGTCTTCCTTTTCATTGAACTCCTCTTTATCTGAGCCAATATCATATACATGGATTACATTCCTTTGTTTTGGTTTTTGTTCACCGTCCTCACACAGTTTTTCTTTTTTACTTTCACTTTCATCTTCTTCATCAGATGACCTTATATAAAATGGAGTCTTCACAACACATGAAGTTTTAAGCCTTTCTTTCAATCTTATTTTCTTATCACACTCTTTCTGATTTTCTACTCTTGGCCTCAAATCTGGAGAAGTACTCCTTTGAGAGGCTGGAGTATAAAATCGATCTATTTCTTCCAATTCCACTTCATGTGCTTCATAATGTTGTGCATCTCCTTTGATGATTTTTTGCCCACCATCGTTTATGTATTTGATGCACTGGTGGAGGGTGGATGGCACAAGATGATTCTCATGTAACCATGGTCTGCCTAGCAAAGCCCCTGTAGGAGGTATCGGCATCGATTACATAGAATTTGATCAAAGTTTCAAGCTCTCCAAATTTCATGGGAAGGGCAATTGCCCCCAATGCCCGTTCAGAATTTTGGTTGAACCCATGGATAAAGACATTCTCATCTGAGAGTTGCCTTCCTCCTAAGGCTAATTGTTTCAATGATTTAAGTGGCAAGATTTTAATGGAAGACCCAGGGTCCACCAACATTTGATTTAACTGACTTCCATTGGTTTGGCCTGTAATGTAGAGTGGCTTGTTGTGACGAGCCGTCCCCATCATTAGGTCTGTGTCTGTGAATGTGATTTGTCTTTGTGGCTCTACATTAAGGACCTCAGTCATGTGTTTTTCTGCTAGGTAAGCCTGAAATTTTTCGGGCTCTTCCAACACCTTCATCATTGTTTCCCTTAATTCTTTTGACATCATCAACGCCTCAAATACACTGATCAGTGCGGGCGTGCGCTTTAAATGAGCCAAGATGTTGTATTCTCCAACAGTTTCTTTTGTTTTTTGACTCGGCCCCGCTTCATCACTTATTTCTCGGCCTTTGTTTTTTCCTTCTTCTTTTTTATTTTCTTTGGACGCTTGCCTTTCAGGGATATTTGTACCCGATCGCAAGTTCACATGGCAGTCTTTTTCTTCAAACATGCCTTTAGCAAAGAGGCCTCCATATGGTGCCTCATCTTCATCTTCAGCGTCATAATAATAGGTATCAAATTCCTCTTCTTCTTTTTCCTCTTCTTTTTCCTTCTTTATTTGTTCCCTTTTTCCTTCTTCCTCTTTTGCATCTTTCTTCTCATTTTTCTCAACACTTTTCTTGTTTTCAATTTTCTTCTCACTTAATCTTGATACCTTCTGCACATAATATTCTTCTTGATCAGATTCTTCATCCACTATCACTATGACGTTGCACTCCACGTTGCGACTTGAATTGTCTCTTTGTGCTACTGCATTTGCTTGCGCATGTGGAGCTGACTCTTGTTTAAAGCTCTCGGGCAAGATTAAATTCCCTTCCTTAATCATCTTTTCTGCAATGTTCTTAAAGACATAACAATCGCTTGTGGGGTGACCCAAGACTCGATGGAAAGCACAATACTTTGGGTCATTTGTCTTGTTTTGCTCATCCGGCCTTTTGCAATAGGGTAATTCTATGGCTTTTCAATTCAACAATTGTTTGAGCAACGCTGCCGTTTTCTCTTTCTTAAATGAATATGGTTTGCTCAAGCGCTCCGCCAAAGTTACTTGGGGTTGGTTACTTCCATTGTTATTGTTATTGATATTCCCTTTATTGTTCTTATAGCCACCGCCTCCTTGGCTAGTTGACGTCTCGTTGGCTCCCACTATTTTAATAGGAACTTGCCCCTTAATCTTTTGTTCACCTTTGTTGTATGAGGTTTGTGTCTCTTTAGGCGGGCCGATATGCACAACCCTTGCAACCCGAGTCACTAAATCCTCATAAGTGTAGATATCGCTCCCTGAGAGCGGTCTACGGATCCAATCATCCAAATTTCTTATTAGAAACTCGACAGCCTCTCTTTCTGGCATTTGATGAGTGCATCGTATGTTCATGTTTCTCCATCTGTTGATGTAGTCGAGAGGCGACTCCCCCGACCTTGGTCTTTCACAAGCTACATCAGCCATAGAAATTCTTTGAGTCACCATAGCGAACTTGGCGCGAAAGAGATCTTCCATTTCATCCCAAGTCTCGATCGAGTCATTTTCTAATGAAGAATACCACTCAAAAGCGGCACCTGTAAGACTTTGGGAGAATTGTTTCAGTAACAGAGCTTCATCATGAGCGGTGTTGCCACACGCATTCCTAAATTGTACCAAATGTTGATCAGGCGTGATGCCTTCCTTTCCTGTGCCATCGAAGAGGTTAAATTTCGGAACTTGGTATCCTGAAGGGTAAGGAATATGCTCGTACTCTCTTGGATACGGCCTTCCACATCTCTTGCGAAAATGAACCAAACGGGCCGCTCCTGATGCTTGGAGTTGTTGATTTATCATTTCTTGGATGATTTGCTTCGTTGAATCTGACTTTCTTGCCCCTGTCCGAGACCTTGCCCCAGGAATTTCATCCTCATCAGACTCGTATCTGGTCTTGCTTCTCCTTTCTTTGGAGTGTTTTCTGTGATACCTTTCTTCTTCTTCTTCTGATGATTCGTACTTATTTTTGTTCTTCTTTTCTTTAGAAGGCTTTCTCCGACTCTTCTCTTCTTCTTCATCAGAAGTTCCATACTTGCTCTTACTCTTTCTTTCTTTTAGAGCTTTCTTCTTGCTTCTTTCCTCCTTTTCATCAGAAAGCTCGTATTTGCTTTTATTCTTTCTTCCTTTGAGAACTTTCTTCTTGTGATTGTCTTCTCCTTCTTCTTCTGAGGAAGGATATTCTCTATCAAGCTCCCCGAGCAAATTTTTCTTCTCTATAAATTTATACATTTTCTTAAGTATTTCTCTTTCTTTCTCTCTTTCGCTCATCAATTCTGATATTTTTCTTTCATTCTTTTCCAACATGCTCATCAACCGAGCATTTTCTTCTTCAACCCATCGGCCTTTATCACCACCATCTTCTTGGTCGCTCTCAACTGGCTCATCTCCAGGACGGCCGTGACCACTTGATGATGGGATCTCTTGTTTCCCTTTACCATCATTTTTGACTAGAGGAATTTCCTCATCGCTAGCCATGTTTACGAATGCATGCATCTCATGTTCTTTGCTTATGCTAATCATGTTTACATAAGCATGCATCATAGGCTCCTTTTTCCGCCATACTAAGCGCCTTCGCTTGCTTTGTGTTTCTTGGTTGGCCACTTCAACCACAAATCGAGTCCTATTTTTTGGTACCCATATCTTCTTAACCCCTTCTTCATTTCTCAAAGGCCCTAGTCTGTCTTTAACCAGGGCTTTCGCTCTTTCCTTTCCTTTGTGCCCCAGTCTTCCCCTCACTGGAGTTGCTTCTCTTTTCCGCTCCTTCGGTCCTAATCTCTCATGGACCGGTGTTCGGGGAAAGGTAAGCCTTTCTTTCACAGAATGTCTAGTTTGAGAATTTCTGCCCCGGAACTGGACCTGATATTCTGAAGGAAATTCCTCCATTGTTTTTAATACGGCTGTAGGGGAGTTCTTTCGAACCAACCGAAGTGGTGCGAACGGGTTGCTGACTGGGAGGTTAAGCTTCGTGTCCAATTCATTCTTATATGCCCTTTGTACTTTCTTGATAGTCCTCGTGCTTTGAGGGACTGGCATATAGACTTTCCTCACCGCCGTTTTCTTTTGAGGGGACCGGTGGTCAAACTGGCGTCTCTTGTGACTTAGGCTTGGGTGGACCCCCTTTTGAGGAATGAAAGCCCATTCTTCCTCTTTGGAATTAACCTCAACGGGAATTTCAGGGACTGGGGAGACTACCATTGGCTTATTCGGTGGTTCCTCAGTAACATTGGCAAGTTGGAAACTTCCATCACTTACTTGGACTATAGGCACATAGGAGTACCCATATGGCATGTATCCAAGCATGAACTCATGCTGGTAGCAGATCGGTACTGCCCCAATCGTGAACACTCCTTCAGGTTTGCTCATATCAACAGTTGTGTATGCCATTTCCTGCAAGAGAATAACTCCACACGTCACCGTTAAAAATATTTATTTGAAAATTTACAAATTTCCCAGCCTTTACATTATATTCCCTAAATTCCAAAGATGAGAGGAGAAAGAGGTCCCACCGGGCGTGCCAGAGAATCTGTGTGGACTTTTTCGTCATCTCTCGAAGAATGAAAGGGTTTTCCTCGAGAAATTAGAACAAGCCTTAGATTCACCCCCCTTAAGGTTCGATCTCTGCGCTGAGTGTCTCTTGACGATAAGAGAACCAGAACAAGAGTCGCTTCTTACGAGAGTTTATTAATTTAGCGGGTCCTTTCTTTCCAATAGGCGCAAGCCCCTATTGTTAATTACCCCGTAGTTGCCTACGGTAACCTCTGATTAAGGGATCTAAAGAATTATATGTAATAGGCTAGGAAAATCGTCTCTAAAATGATTTTGTGTTTATATGAGAATTTATTCTTTTGGCTTAAACCGGACTCAATTGATGGTACCAGACCTAATTGACGGAACCTAATTGAGGATGCTTAATATTTAATGATATTTAATTTGAACTTTTATTTGAAATAGACTTGGTTTTGATTTTTGTGTTGGAGTATAGTTTTTGGTTCTGAGGCTATTTTGGGCCTTTGTAGGATTTGGATTTGGATTTGGATTTCTTAAGGCTATTTTGGGCCATTTGGATTTGGATTTGTTTGGATTGTTTAAGGTTATTTTGGGCCTTTGTGGAATTTGGATTTGATTTAGGTTTCATAAGGCTATTTTGGGCCTTTTTGGATTTGATTTGAGTTTCATAAGGCTATTTTGGGCCTTTGTAGGATTTGATTTGAGTTTCTCGGGACTATTTTGGGTCACTTGTGAGAAAGGGTTTCCGGGACTATTTTGGGTCGCTTGTGGAAACAGAATTTTGGTTTCTCGGGGCTATTTTGGGCCACTTGTGAGAAGGATTTCCAGGACTATTTTGGGTCGCTTGTGGAAACAAAACTTGGGAGTTCTCGGGGCTATTTTGGGCTACTTGTGAGAACAAGAATTTGAGTTTCAGAGTTTTCGGCTTTTGAATTTGAATTTCAAAGTTTTATGTCTTTTGGGTTTGAGTTTCATGGTTTCTGGATTTTGAGTTTGAGTTTCAGGGTTTCTGGCTTTTGGACTCACTTAAAGTTGATCTTGATCTGCTGAAGAGCTTTATTTTCTCTAGTGAAGAGGTTTCGGCTTTGGTTTTGGGATTCGCGTTTTGACTTTTAAATTTCTGAAGTTCATCTTTGAGTTTTACAATTTTTCACAATTTCATTTTATTTTTTTTAATTTTAGACTTTTGAAATTTCTTTTTATATTTTTAATTATGCTTATTCTTGAAAATATTTGATTTTTGACATATTTCTTTTTGGAATTGTTTATATTTAGTGATTATTTAATTTTCTATGCTTGGAAATTTACTAGGAGAGTTTTAATAAATTTTTTACTTCATTTTAGAATTTTACAAAATTTGTTTAATATCATTTTAGAGATTTTATATTTTTATTTAATATTGGAAATGCTTCAAAAATACAAAGACCATTAATTTAGCAAACTTTTACATCAAAATATCAGTGAGTTTAGTTATTTGAATTTTTATAATTTTATGGACATTTTATTTTAATTTATCTGAATTTCTCATTATTATTTTAGAATTTTATGAAATTCATTTAATTTTCGAAAATACTTCAAAAAAAGAAAAGACCAATAAATTGACAGATTTTTATATCAAAATATCAGTGAATTTGGTTTTTTTAGATTTTTTAGAAATTTTGGATATTTTATTTGAATTTTTCTGAGTTTCCTTCTATTCTTAATGAATTTTTGAAATTTCTGTTTATTTGAGAATTTCTGATTGGTCCAATTAAGCAAACCGGCTTGACGTGGCTGAGGAAACCAGATGCTGGGCCTTCTTAATAACTCTTCCTTTTGGGCCTATTTCAAATATGGGCTTCGTCTGCTGGTAGGCCTCCAATTATTTTTATTTTATTTGAATTTCATTCAACAGGATGACGGGTTTCCTGTAACGGGTATATAACAGCTTAACGAAGTGTCGCGCCATAATTTGCCACAGAAAATCAAATGATCCACGGGTTTGAATCTTTCTTCTCCGACGGAAATTGGTCTTTTTGCAAAAGGGTCCCCGGTTCTTCTCCGGCAGAATTGCGACGACTCCGGCCATCGTTTTGGTCGATATTGAGTGCGTTAGAATCGTGAAGGTGAGTAGAAGGGGTTAGTGCACCCCATTATTTCTGTGGGGCCTCATGCTGCCTTGTAAAACTTGAGATAGCTCGAGCAGCCATTAATGGTGTTCGAAGCTTTCTCTTCACTTTTCTTTGCCAGTCTGAGGTTTCACGCACTCATGAAGGTACATAGAATGCGATGTAGAGTTCAATTTATCATGAAAGAGCTTGGAGAGGGGTGACCTCGACTGAGGTGGCTCGGTTTCAAATTGGACAGAACCGTGCTCATTTGGTGGGACCCACAAGACCGTCTCTTTGTGCCAGAAATGGATTAGACTGCCTCAGGGGGTCAAACTTAGTTTGTTCGTTTACTCATTTCAACTTGAAACAACACGATTTGATGCGAGGGGCCTTAGGGCAGAAGGTGTTTATTTGTTCTAATTTCAGTTTTACATGTAAGTTGTTTTACAGCAAAAAGCTCGATTTGATGTCCAATTTTGATCAATCCAAGTTGGTTTCACGTGCTTGAACTATCCAGAGTGCAAGAGCAAGTTAATTGGCTTTTGTCACAATTTACAAATTTCACATTTTAGCAAATTTATTGCTGCTTTTGGTGAGACTTTATTTGAGCTACATAAATGCATGAAAAACAGTTACTGAGGTCGCAAAGCACCATGAGAAGTGCACTTCAGCAGTTCAAAATTCCCTTTTGATATTTTTGCAGAATTCATGTATTTATGAGATTTTCTGTCCTTTTTTGAAAGTAAATAAGAAAATACCCTTATGCTTGTCCAAAGATTCTGAAAATTTGTAAGCATATCCCTCAACACATTTGTTAATCTCCTGTGTGAGAGTTTTGCAGAAAGGTCCAGGACTTTGCAGAATACCCATTTATTTAAAGAAATATCCCTGCTGTCCTCTATTAGTGTTTATAAAATTTCAAAAAAATAGAAAGGATTGTTTCCTGCTGTCCAATAAACTTTGTACCTGCTGTCCATACATATTTTTATATTTTTATGCAAAGAAAACCTCATATTTTCATTTATTTCATTTCTGGCCAGATTTAAACATATACATGTATATTTTTATTTTATGAAAATGTGAAGTTGGCTTAGGGAAAGCAGTGCTTATACTAACCTATGCATTGAAGTCCTAAATTTTAAACAAATTGCAAACATAGGGCTGGTAGAGATTAGCATACCATTTATTCTTTATTCTCATTATTTTTGAATTTTGTTAACACCTTGAACATGGCTAGGCCAGAGCCAGGCTCTGGACCCATACCAAGTCAAGTTAGGGCTGTCACGAGAGAATTGAGCTAGGCTACAAACCCTCACATGACAGCCATGGCCGATTTCATGTCGAACATAAGAACACCTCATGAAGCGAGGAGCTAGGCTCCAAACCTCCATGGGCATCTTTACTGGGACCCTCATTATGGCCATGACTGATGCTGTGCTTCAGTCCATGGCTCATAGGGGCTGTGCAGCTATGGTTCAAACACACCATTGCTTGGTGGTTGAATTGAAGAAAGAGAGAAGACAAGATATCAAATTGGCATTTCAATTTGGTTTATTTGATCTATATACAGAAGTTTACAAACCTAAATCGCTTAATTTCACTTCTTTTCTCCTTTTCACAGATGTTTGACGAATTGCCTAATACAACTCAATACCCCTTGATGCTAATTGAGAAACTTGTAACAGTCTAAACCTAGCCCTAGCCTCCAGCCGCCCTCCTCTCTGGACTTTTTGGGGTTTATATAGGTTTGAATCTAGGGTTTCATTTCTTGAGCCCGAGCCAATCACCATCGTCCGATTTCCATCAATGGCCCACATTGGGCTGCGCCTAGGGTTTTGGTTTTGTAAACCATGGGCAAGAGTGCCTGGTTTTGCTCCTGTGGCCAGAGGGGAGGCCACGTCGACGAGTTTCTTCGTTTTTACCCGACTTCCACGGTAAGAATCGCATCCCCTCTCTTCTACTTCTTTTTACCAGCGGGGAAGACGAACTCTTCATCTGGGTGCGCTGGGTTCTCCGTGAGCCAATAGAACATTTCAAATCTCAACAGTTTTCGGTTCATGAGCCGGATTCATTTAATAGTTTTAATAGGATAGTAATTTTAAATAGGCAGCGACATACTTTTTCTGCCCGGATCCTCTCCAATGCATGTACCCGATAGTCACCTTTTGATTTTTCTCAGAATTTCACCGAATTTTCCATTAATTTCACATATATTCTTTGATGCACATCCAAAATAAATTATTTGAGGGCCTTTCCTTGGGTATTTTTGGACAAAATTTTGTGGGTGAACTCAGAAAAATGTAAGGAATTTAATGGTTCAAAGGGTTTTGCGAAATTCCTTACAGATATTTTTCGAGAATTTTATAGATTTTCAGGGTTTCTTTGCAAAATTTGGAGTTTCTGTTGATATTTTTGGAATTGTAAAATCATGATAATTCATCATAATTCTTAGGGGATTTTTGGGTAATTTTTGGGAATTTTTGGAGTTTGTTTTGTATTTTTCGCAATTTGAATTTTGGTTTTCGCTATTTGAATTTGGTTTTAGCAATTTGGATTTAGCAGTTTGGATTTAGCAGTTTGGATTTGGTTTTCAGGGTTATTTTTTTAGGGTCAAACAAATGCCCCCCACCGAAGCATGTTGTGAGGGTCTTGGACAAAACGACGTGCTTTGGTGGTCCCTTCTTGACCCCTTGTTCTTTTGTCGTGGTTTGGTTTCTTTGACACTTGTCAATCTTGTGTTGGATTGGGCTTCCGTGCTTAAGACCTTCTTGTAAATTTTCGTTTTGAAGTGAGGAGTCACCTTACTCCCACCTCGTTTTCTCTTGTTTTGGAATGTGGGTATTTTGGCCCACCTTTGATTTTTTTTTTTTATTTATTTAGGACTAAGGCACCCATAACCCCACACCACAATTTAGGTCGGGGCATTTTGGCCCACACCTATATTTCCTTGAGTTTGGATTTACACGGGCCTTGTCCCTGTTTTGATTTTTCCTTCTGAATGTCGGCCTTGAAGCATTTCAGTTCCTGCGACACTTGACTTCACTTTGTATTCTTTCATGTTGTCTCTTATCCCCTTAATTTGTATCAGGTTTAGTTGATCATCGGCTCTTGCCCCAGTTTGGTTGTTTATCAGCTCTTATTGTTTCTCTGTCCCGATGTGGGCATTTGTTCCAATTCGACGCTCTCCGGTGTCTTATTTAGAGTTCAAGACACAGAACTTTTATTCATCCTTTTTATCGGTGAGATGAACAAGCACCTAGTACCTTGTTCAAAGCACAAAGCACAACGCTTAGGGTAAATTTCATCATTCCATGTATTCAGAAACCATACAGGCTTCCTCAACACTGCTATCCTTTTCTTGGTTGGTGTGATAGGTCACCGCCTTGTGTCTTAATTTACAGTTCAAGACACGGAACTTTTGTTCATCCTTTTGTTCGGTGAGATGAACAGGCACCTAGTACCTTGTTCAAAGTACAAAGCACAAAACTTAGGGACGTTTCTTTCTTAAATGTAGGCCTTTTGTAAAGGAGATGTCCTATGAAGGTCTAAGAGGACAAAGGCATTCCTTCGAATTTAGGCCTGGCGGGACGAGATATGAATATGGTTTTATTTCTTTGGGTTTTATCGTGATTGGTTTCTTACGTGTTTTGGGTTTTAGTTAGGTAGGATATGGATTTTTTTTGCTTTGATTTGGTTCATCTTTTTATTTGGGCTTTTGAGGTTAAGGATTTTTTTATTGGACGTTTATTTATTCGTGCTTACCTTATTTTTTTAGGGCCTTGCAGAGGAATATTTCATAATGTTCAAAAGAACGGAACACTCCTTCGAGTTTTAGCCCAGCATGACATGAGACTTAATTCTTGGGTTTTGGTTGTTTGTTGTGACTTTTGGATTTTTTGGGATTTGAGGGTTTTGTTCAGGACTTTATTGGATTTTTCTATTAGGGTTTTGGGTTTTGAATTTTTGAATTTTAGGTAAGGATTTGGTTAAGATTTTGGAGTTTTGTTTTATTTGGAGTCATGAAAGGTTTTGTTGGTTTTATTTGGGATTTTATTAAGGATTTATTGGCTTGGTTTTATATATGTTTTGGGTACAATAGGCTTAATTGGTCTTCTTCTCTCTTTTTTATTTTTATGGAATTTTGAATTTACTTAAATTGGCTTTTATTCGAGAGTTTAAAGGTGTTTTGGTTTTGGTTGTTTTTTTTTTTTTGTTGAAAAATGTGGGTTTTAGGCGTAGTGTTTCTTGAAGTACCGCCCGTTGATGGAAGGTATCGAAACTTCTTCTGGGGGCGACTTAAATCCCAATCCTTTTGTGCGCTTCCATTTTCCGTCTACACCCTTCACCCATCAAGATTCCTCGCTCCAAATATCTTGGAAAACTTTAGCCTTCTGTTTAGAGATTGGGTCCAAACAATGAGTTTTTTCAAAGAGGGGTATTAACTTCTTATTGTAGTAACCCATTATTTCTATCCTTTCACATTCATTTTCTTCTTCTTTCAACCACTTCTCCCAATCGTTGGAATCGGGCACATTACCAGATGGGTCTATATTCTCCGCCTTGTAGAACAAGATTTCTTTATGAACCACCAATTTTCCTTGGACCCTTTCTGTTTTAGGTGGTACATAAAAGGTTTCTAATTTTTTGACCTGGTTCACTTCTTTTGGTGTTAACTCTTTAAAGCAACCAAAGGGAATTTGTTCAATAGCCATCGAGTCTTCCTTTTCATTGAACTCCTCTTTATCTGAGCCAATATCATATACATGGATTACATTCCTTTGTTTTGGTTTTTGTTCACCGTCCTCACACAGTTTTTCTTTTTTACTTTCACTTTCATCTTCTTCATCAGATGACCTTATATAAAATGGAGTCTTCACAACACATGAAGTTTTAAGCCTTTCTTTCAATCTTATTTTCTTATCACACTCTTTCTGATTTTCTACTCTTGGCCTCAAATCTGGAGAAGTACTCCTTTGAGAGGCTGGAGTATAAAATCGATCTATTTCTTCCAATTCCACTTCATGTGCTTCATAATGTTGTGCATCTCCTTTGATGATTTTTTGCCCACCATCGTTTATGTATTTGATGCACTGGTGGAGGGTGGATGGCACAAGATGATTCTCATGTAACCATGGTCTGCCTATCAAAGCCCCTGTAGGAGGTATCGGCATCGATTACATAGAATTTGATCAAAGTTTCAAGCTCTCCAAATTTCATGGGAAGGGCAATTGCCCCCAATGCCCGTTCAGAATTTTGGTTGAACCCATGGATAAAGACATTCTCATCTGAGAGTTGCCTTCCTCCTAAGGCTAATTGTTTCAATGATTTAAGTGGCAAGATTTTAATGGAAGACCCAGGGTCCACCAACATTTGATTTAACTGACTTCCATTGGTTTGGCCTGTAATGTAGAGTGGCTTGTTGTGACGAGCCGTCCCCATCATTAGGTCTGTGTCTGTGAATGTGATTTGTCTTTGTGGCTCTACATTAAGGACCTCAGTCATGTGTTTTTCTGCTAGGTAAGCCTGAAATTTTTCGGGCTCTTCCAACACCTTCATCATTGTTTCCCTTAATTCTTTTGACATCATCAACGCCTCAAATACACTGATCAGTGCGGGCGTGCGCTTTAAATGAGCCAAGATGTTGTATTCTCCAACAGTTTCTTTTGTTTTTTGACTCGGCCCCGCTTCATCACTTATTTCTCGGCCTTTGTTTTTTCCTTCTTCTTTTTCATTTTCTTTGGACGCTTGCCTTTCAGGGATATTTGTACCCGATCGCAAGTTCACATGGCAGTCTTTTTCTTCAAACATGCCTTTAGCAAAGAGGCCTCCATATGGTGCCTCATCTTCATCTTCAGCGTCATAATAATAGGTATCAAATTCCTCTTCTTCTTTTTCCTCTTCTTTTTCCTTCTTTATTTGTTCCCTTTTTCCTTCTTCCTCTTTTGCATCTTTCTTCTCATTTTTCTCAACACTTTTCTTGTTTTCAATTTTCTTCTCACTTAATCTTGATACCTTCTGCACATAATATTCTTCTTGATCAGATTCTTCATCCACTATCACTATGACGTTGCACTCCACGTTGCGACTTGAATTGTCTCTTTGTGCTACTGCATTTGCTTGCGCATGTGGAGCTGACTCTTGTTTAAAGCTCTCGGGCAAGATTAAATTCCCTTCCTTAATCATCTTTTCTGCAATGTTCTTAAAGACATAACAATCGCTTGTGGGGTGACCCAAGACTCGATGGAAAGCACAATACTTTGGGTCATTTGTCTTGTTTTGCTCATCCGGCCTTTTGCAATAGGGTAATTCTATGGCTTTTCAATTCAACAATTGTTTGAGCAACGCTGCCGTTTTCTCTTTCTTAAATGAATATGGTTTGCTCAAGCGCTCCGCCAAAGTTACTTGGGGTTGGTTACTTCCATTGTTATTGTTATTGATATTCCCTTTATTGTTCTTATAGCCACCGCCTCCTTGGCTAGTTGACGTCTCGTTGGCTCCCACTATTTTAATAGGAACTTGCCCCTTAATCTTTTGTTCACCTTTGTTGTATGAGGTTTGTGTCTCTTTAGGCGGGCCGATATGCACAACCCTTGCAACCCGAGTCACTAAATCCTCATAAGTGTAGATATCGCTCCCTGAGAGCGGTCTACGGATCCAATCATCCAAATTTCTTATTAGAAACTCGACAGCCTCTCTTTCTGGCATTTGATGAGTGCATCGTATGTTCATGTTTCTCCATCTGTTGATGTAGTCGAGAGGCGACTCCCCCGACCTTGGTCTTTCACAAGCTACATCAGCCATAGAAATTCTTTGAGTCACCATAGCGAACTTGGCGCGAAAGAGATCTTCCATTTCATCCCAAGTCTCGATCGAGTCATTTTCTAATGAAGAATACCACTCAAAAGCGGCACCTGTAAGACTTTGGGAGAATTGTTTCAGTAACAGAGCTTCATCATGAGCGGTGTTGCCACACGCATTCCTAAATTGTACCAAATGTTGATCAGGCGTGATGCCTTCCTTTCCTGTGCCATCGAAGAGGTTAAATTTCGGAACTTGGTATCCTGAAGGGTAAGGAATATGCTCGTACTCTCTTGGATACGGCCTTCCACATCTCTTGCGAAAATGAACCAAACGGGCCGCTCCTGATGCTTGGAGTTGTTGATTTATCATTTCTTGGATGATTTGCTTCGTTGAATCTGACTTTCTTGCCCCTGTCCGAGACCTTGCCCCAGGAATTTCATCCTCATCAGACTCGTATCTGGTCTTGCTTCTCCTTTCTTTGGAGTGTTTTCTGTGATACCTTTCTTCTTCTTCTTCTGATGATTCGTACTTATTTTTGTTCTTCTTTTCTTTAGAAGGCTTTCTCCGACTCTTCTCTTCTTCTTCATCAGAAGTTCCATACTTGCTCTTACTCTTTCTTTCTTTTAGAGCTTTCTTCTTGCTTCTTTCCTCCTTTTCATCAGAAAGCTCGTATTTGCTTTTATTCTTTCTTCCTTTGAGAACTTTCTTCTTGTGATTGTCTTCTCCTTCTTCTTCTGAGGAAGGATATTCTCTATCAAGCTCCCCGAGCAAATTTTTCTTCTCTATAAATTTATACATTTTCTTAAGTATTTCTCTTTCTTTCTCTCTTTCGCTCATCAATTCTGATATTTTTCTTTCATTCTTTTCCAACATGCTCATCAACCGAGCATTTTCTCCTTCAACCCATCGGCCTTTATCACCACCATCTTCTTGGTCGCTCTCAACTGGCTCATCTCCAGGACGGCCGTGACCACTTGATGATGGGATCTCTTGTTTTCCTTTACCATCATTTTTGACTAGAGGAATTTCCTCATCGCTAGCCATGTTTACGAATGCATGCATCTCATGTTCTTTGCTTATGCTAATCATGTTTACATAAGAATGCATCATAGGCTCCTTTTTCCGCCATACTAAGCGCCTTCGCTTGCTTTGTGTTTCTTGGTTGGCCACTTCAACCACAAATCGAGTCCTATTTTTTGGTACCCATATCTTCTTAACCCCTTCTTCATTTCTCAAAGGCCCTAGTCTGTCTTTAACCAGGGCTTTCGCTCTTTCCTTTCCTTTGTGCCCCAGTCTTCCCCTCACTGGAGTTGCTTCTCTTTTCCGCTCCTTCGGTCCTAATCTCTCATGGACCGGTGTTCGGGGAAAGGTAAGCCTTTCTTTCACAGAATGTCTAGTTTGAGAATTTCTGCCCCGGAACTGGACCTGATATTCTGAAGGAAATTCCTCCATTGTTTTTAATACGGCTGTAGGGGAGTTCTTTCGAACCAACCGAAGTGGTGCGAACGGGTTGCTGACTGGGAGGTTAAGCTTCGTGTCCAATTCATTCTTATATGCCCTTTGTACTTTCTTGATAGTCCTCGTGCTTTGAGGGACTGGCATATAGACTTTCCTCACCGCCGTTTTCTTTTGAGGGGACCGGTGGTCAAACTGGCGTCTCTTGTGACTTAGGCTTGGGTGGACCCCCTTTTGAGGAATGAAAGCCCATTCTTCCTCTTTGGAATTAACCTCAACGGGAATTTCAGGGACTGGGGAGACTACCATTGGCTTATTCGGTGGTTCCTCAGTAACATTGGCAAGTTGGAAACTTCCATCACTTACTTGGACTATAGGCACATAGGAGTACCCATATGGCATGTATCCAAGCATGAACTCATGCTGGTAGCAGATCGGTACTGCCCCAATCGTGAACACTCCTTCAGGTTTGCTCATATCAACAGTTGTGTATGCCATTTCCTGCAAGAGAATAACTCCACACGTCACCGTTAAAAATATTTATTTGAAAATTTACAAATTTCCCAGCCTTTACATTATATTCCCTAAATTCCAAAGATGAGAGGAGAAAGAGGTCCCACCGGGCGTACCAGAGAATCTGTGTGGACTTTTTCGTCATCTCTCGAAGAATGAAAGGGTTTTCCTCGAGAAATTAGAACAAGCCTTAGATTCACCCCCCTTAAGGTTCGATCTCTGCGCTGAGTGTCTCTTGACGATAAGAGAACCAGAACAAGAGTCGCTTCTTACGAGAGTTTATTAATTTAGCGGGTCCTTTCTTTCCAATAGGCGCAAGCCCCTATTGTTAATTACCCCGTAGTTGCCTACGGTAACCTCTGATTAAGGGATCTAAAGAATTATATGTAATAGGCTAGGAAAATCGTCTCTAAAATGATTTTGTGTTTATATGAGAATTTATTCTTTTGGCTTAAACCGGACTCAATTGATGGTACCAGACCTAATTGACGGAACCTAATTGAGGATGCTTAATATTTAATGATATTTAATTTGAACTTTTATTTGAAATAGACTTGGTTTTGATTTTTGTGTTGGAGTATAGTTTTTGGTTCTGAGGCTATTTTGGGCCTTTGTAGGATTTGGATTTGGATTTGGATTTCTTAAGGCTATTTTGGGCCATTTGGATTTGGATTTGTTTGGATTGTTTAAGGTTATTTTGGGCCTTTGTGGAATTTGGATTTGATTTAGGTTTCATAAGGCTATTTTGGGCCTTTTTGGATTTGATTTGAGTTTCATAAGGCTATTTTGGGCCTTTGTAGGATTTGATTTGAGTTTCTCGGGACTATTTTGGGTCACTTGTGAGAAAGGGTTTCCGGGACTATTTTGGGTCGCTTGTGGAAACAGAATTTTGGTTTCTCGGGGCTATTTTGGGCCACTTGTGAGAAGGATTTCCAGGACTATTTTGGGTCGCTTGTGGAAACAAAACTTGGGAGTTCTCGGGGCTATTTTGGGCTACTTGTGAGAACAAGAATTTGAGTTTCAGAGTTTTCGGCTTTTGAATTTGAATTTCAAAGTTTTATGTCTTTTGGGTTTGAGTTTCATGGTTTCTGGATTTTGAGTTTGAGTTTCAGGGTTTCTGGCTTTTGGACTCACTTAAAGTTGATCTTGATCTGCTGAAGAGCTTTATTTTCTCTAGTGAAGAGGTTTCGGCTTTGGTTTTGGGATTCGCGTTTTGACTTTTAAATTTCTGAAGTTCATCTTTGAGTTTTACAATTTTTCACAATTTCATTTTATTTTTTTTAATTTTAGACTTTTGAAATTTCTTTTTATATTTTTAATTATGCTTATTCTTGAAAATATTTGATTTTTGACATATTTCTTTTTGGAATTGTTTATATTTAGTGATTATTTAATTTTCTATGCTTGGAAATTTACTAGGAGAGTTTTAATAAATTTTTTACTTCATTTTAGAATTTTACAAAATTTGTTTAATATCATTTTAGAGATTTTATATTTTTATTTAATATTGGAAATGCTTCAAAAATACAAAGACCATTAATTTAGCAAACTTTTACATCAAAATATCAGTGAGTTTAGTTATTTGAATTTTTATAATTTTATGGACATTTTATTTTAATTTATCTGAATTTCTCATTATTATTTTAGAATTTTATGAAATTCATTTAATTTTCGAAAATACTTCAAAAAAAGAAAAGACCAATAAATTGACAGATTTTTATATCAAAATATCAGTGAATTTGGTTTTTTTAGATTTTTTAGAAATTTTGGATATTTTATTTGAATTTTTCTGAGTTTCCTTCTATTCTTAATGAATTTTTGAAATTTCTGTTTATTTGAGAATTTCTGATTGGTCCAATTAAGCAAACCGGCTTGACGTGGCTGAGGAAACCAGATGCTGGGCCTTCTTAATAACTCTTCCTTTTGGGCCTATTTCAAATATGGGCTTCGTCTGCTGGTAGGCCTCCAATTATTTTTATTTTATTTGAATTTCATTCAACAGGATGACGGGTTTCCTGTAACGGGTATATAACAGCTTAACGAAGTGTCGCGCCATAATTTGCCACAGAAAATCAAATGATCCACGGGTTTGAATCTTTCTTCTCCGACGGAAATTGGTCTTTTTGCAAAAGGGTCCCCGGTTCTTCTCCGGCAGAATTGCGACGACTCCGGCCATCGTTTTGGTCGATATTGAGTGCGTTAGAATCGTGAAGGTGAGTAGAAGGGGTTAGTGCACCCCATTATTTCTGTGGGGCCTCATGCTGCCTTGTAAAACTTGAGATAGCTCGAGCAGCCATTAATGGTGTTCGAAGCTTTCTCTTCACTTTTCTTTGCCAGTCTGAGGTTTCACGCACTCATGAAGGTACATAGAATGCGATGTAGAGTTCAATTTATCATGAAAGAGCTTGGAGAGGGGTGACCTCGACTGAGGTGGCTCGGTTTCAAATTGGACAGAACCGTGCTCATTTGGTGGGACCCACAAGACCGTCTCTTTGTGCCAGAAATGGATTAGACTGCCTCAGGGGGTCAAACTTAGTTTGTTCGTTTACTCATTTCAACTTGAAACAACACGATTTGATGCGAGGGGCCTTAGGGCAGAAGGTGTTTATTTGTTCTAATTTCAGTTTTACATGTAAGTTGTTTTACAGCAAAAAGCTCGATTTGATGTCCAATTTTGATCAATCCAAGTTGGTTTCACGTGCTTGAACTATCCAGAGTGCAAGAGCAAGTTAATTGGCTTTTGTCACAATTTACAAATTTCACATTTTAGCAAATTTATTGCTGCTTTTGGTGAGACTTTATTTGAGCTACATAAATGCATGAAAAACAGTTACTGAGGTCGCAAAGCACCATGAGAAGTGCACTTCAGCAGTTCAAAATTCCCTTTTGATATTTTTGCAGAATTCATGTATTTATGAGATTTTCTGTCCTTTTTTGAAAGTAAATAAGAAAATACCCTTATGCTTGTCCAAAGATTCTGAAAATTTGTAAGCATATCCCTCAACACATTTGTTAATCTCCTGTGTGAGAGTTTTGCAGAAAGGTCCAGGACTTTGCAGAATACCCATTTATTTAAAGAAATATCCCTGCTGTCCTCTATTAGTGTTTATAAAATTTCAAAAAAATAGAAAGGATTGTTTCCTGCTGTCCAATAAACTTTGTACCTGCTGTCCATACATATTTTTATATTTTTATGCAAAGAAAACCTCATATTTTCATTTATTTCATTTCTGGCCAGATTTAAACATATACATGTATATTTTTATTTTATGAAAATGTGAAGTTGGCTTAGGGAAAGCAGTGCTTATACTAACCTATGCATTGAAGTCCTAAATTTTAAACAAATTGCAAACATAGGGCTGGTAGAGATTAGCATACCATTTATTCTTTATTCTCATTATTTTTGAATTTTGTTAACACCTTGAACATGGCTAGGCCAGAGCCAGGCTCTGGACCCATACCAAGTCAAGTTAGGGCTGTCACGAGAGAATTGAGCTAGGCTACAAACCCTCACATGACAGCCATGGCCGATTTCATGTCGAACATAAGAACACCTCATGAAGCGAGGAGCTAGGCTCCAAACCTCCATGGGCATCTTTACTGGGACCCTCATTATGGCCATGACTGATGCTGTGCTTCAGTTCATGGCTCATAGGGGCTGTGCAGCTATGGTTCAAACACACCATTGCTTGGTGGTTGAATTGAAGAAAGAGAGAAGACAAGATATCAAATTGGCATTTCAATTTGGTTTATTTGATCTATATACAGAAGTTTACAAACCTAAATCGCTTAATTTCACTTCTTTTCTCCTTTTCACAGATGTTTGACGAATTGCCTAATACAACTCAATACCCCTTGATGCTAATTGAGAAACTTGTAACAGTCTAAACCTAGCCCTAGCCTCCAGCCGCCCTCCTCTCTGGACTTTTTGGGGTTTATATAGGTTTGAATCTAGGGTTTCATTTCTTGAGCCCGAGCCAATCACCATCGTCCGATTTCCATCAATGGCCCACATTGGGCTGCGCCTAGGGTTTTGGTTTTGTAAACCATGGGCAAGAGTGCCTGGTTTTGCTCCTGTGGCCAGAGGGGAGGCCACGTCGACGAGTTTCTTCGTTTTTACCCGACTTCCACGGTAAGAATCGCATCCCCTCTCTTCTACTTCTTTTTACCAGCGGGGAAGACGAACTCTTCATCTGGGTGCGCTGGGTTCTCCGTGAGCCAATAGAACATTTCAAATCTCAACAGTTTTCGGTTCATGAGCCGGATTCATTTAATAGTTTTAATAGGATAGTAATTTTAAATAGGCAGCGACATACTTTTTCTGCCCGGATCCTCTCCAATGCATGTACCCGATAGTCACCTTTTGATTTTTCTCAGAATTTCACCGAATTTTCCATTAATTTCACATATATTCTTTGATGCACATCCAAAATAAATTATTTGAGGGCCTTTCCTTGGGTATTTTTGGACAAAATTTTGTGGGTGAACTCAGAAAAATGTAAGGAATTTAATGGTTCAAAGGGTTTTGCGAAATTCCTTACAGATATTTTTCGAGAATTTTATAGATTTTCAGGGTTTCTTTGCAAAATTTGGAGTTTCTGTTGATATTTTTGGAATTGTAAAATCATGATAATTCATCATAATTCTTAGGGGATTTTTGGGTAATTTTTGGGAATTTTTGGAGTTTGTTTTGTATTTTTCGCAATTTGAATTTTGGTTTTCGCTATTTGAATTTGGTTTTAGCAATTTGGATTTAGCAGTTTGGATTTAGCAGTTTGGATTTGGTTTTCAGGGTTATTTTTTTAGGGTCAAACAAATGCCCCCCACCGAAGCATGTTGTGAGGGTCTTGGACAAAACGACGTGCTTTGGTGGTCCCTTCTTGACCCCTTGTTCTTTTGTCGTGGTTTGGTTTCTTTGACACTTGTCAATCTTGTGTTGGATTGGGCTTCCGTGCTTAAGACCTTCTTGTAAATTTTCGTTTTGAAGTGAGGAGTCACCTTACTCCCACCTCGTTTTCTCTTGTTTTGGAATGTGGGTATTTTGGCCCACCTTTGATTTTTTTTTTTTTATTTATTTAGGACTAAGGCACCCATAACCCCACACCACAATTTAGGTCGGGGCATTTTGGCCCACACCTATATTTCCTTGAGTTTGGATTTACACGGGCCTTGTCCCTGTTTTGATTTTTCCTTCTGAATGTCGGCCTTGAAGCATTTCAGTTCCTGCGACACTTGACTTCACTTTGTATTCTTTCATGTTGTCTCTTATCCCCTTAATTTGTATCAGGTTTAGTTGATCATCGGCTCTTGCCCCAGTTTGGTTGTTTATCAGCTCTTATTGTTTCTCTGTCCCGATGTGGGCATTTGTTCCAATTCGACGCTCTCCGGTGTCTTATTTAGAGTTCAAGACACAGAACTTTTATTCATCCTTTTTATCGGTGAGATGAACAAGCACCTAGTACCTTGTTCAAAGCACAAAGCACAACGCTTAGGGTAAATTTCATCATTCCATGTATTCAGAAACCATACAGGCTTCCTCAACACTGCTATCCTTTTCTTGGTTGGTGTGATAGGTCACCGCCTTGTGTCTTAATTTACAGTTCAAGACACGGAACTTTTGTTCATCCTTTTGTTCGGTGAGATGAACAGGCACCTAGTACCTTGTTCAAAGTACAAAGCACAAAACTTAGGGACGTTTCTTTCTTAAATGTAGGCCTTTTGTAAAGGAGATGTCCTATGAAGGTCTAAGAGGACAAAGGCATTCCTTCGAATTTAGGCCTGGCGGGACGAGATATGAATATGGTTTTATTTCTTTGGGTTTTATCGTGATTGGTTTCTTACGTGTTTTGGGTTTTAGTTAGGTAGGATATGGATTTTTTTTGCTTTGATTTGGTTCATCTTTTTATTTGGGCTTTTGAGGTTAAGGATTTTTTTATTGGACGTTTATTTATTCGTGCTTACCTTATTTTTTTAGGGCCTTGCAGAGGAATATTTCATAATGTTCAAAAGAACGGAACACTCCTTCGAGTTTTAGCCCAGCATGACATGAGACTTAATTCTTGGGTTTTGGTTGTTTGTTGTGACTTTTGGATTTTTTGGGATTTGAGGGTTTTGTTCAGGACTTTATTGGATTTTTCTATTAGGGTTTTGGGTTTTGAATTTTTGAATTTTAGGTAAGGATTTGGTTAAGATTTTGGAGTTTTGTTTTATTTGGAGTCATGAAAGGTTTTGTTGGTTTTATTTGGGATTTTATTAAGGATTTATTGGCTTGGTTTTATATATGTTTTGGGTACAATAGGCTTAATTGGTCTTCTTCTCTCTTTTTTATTTTTATGGAATTTTGAATTTACTTAAATTGGCTTTTATTCGAGAGTTTAAAGGTGTTTTGGTTTTGGTTGTTTTTTTTTTTTGTTGAAAAATGTGGGTTTTAGGCGTAGTGTTTCTTGAAGTACCGCCCGTTGATGGAAGGTATCGAAACTTCTTCTGGGGGCGACTTAAATCCCAATCCTTTTGTGCGCTTCCATTTTCCGTCTACACCCTTCACCCATCAAGATTCCTCGCTCCAAATATCTTGGAAAACTTTAGCCTTCTGTTTAGAGATTGGGTCCAAACAATGAGTTTTTTCAAAGAGGGGTATTAACTTCTTATTGTAGTAACCCATTATTTCTATCCTTTCACATTCATTTTCTTCTTCTTTCAACCACTTCTCCCAATCGTTGGAATCGGGCACATTACCAGATGGGTCTATATTCTCCGCCTTGTAGAACAAGATTTCTTTATGAACCACCAATTTTCCTTGGACCCTTTCTGTTTTAGGTGGTACATAAAAGGTTTCTAATTTTTTGACCTGGTTCACTTCTTTTGGTGTTAACTCTTTAAAGCAACCAAAGGGAATTTGTTCAATAGCCATCGAGTCTTCCTTTTCATTGAACTCCTCTTTATCTGAGCCAATATCATATACATGGATTACATTCCTTTGTTTTGGTTTTTGTTCACCGTCCTCACACAGTTTTTCTTTTTTACTTTCACTTTCATCTTCTTCATCAGATGACCTTATATAAAATGGAGTCTTCACAACACATGAAGTTTTAAGCCTTTCTTTCAATCTTATTTTCTTATCACACTCTTTCTGATTTTCTACTCTTGGCCTCAAATCTGGAGAAGTACTCCTTTGAGAGGCTGGAGTATAAAATCGATCTATTTCTTCCAATTCCACTTCATGTGCTTCATAATGTTGTGCATCTCCTTTGATGATTTTTTGCCCACCATCGTTTATGTATTTGATGCACTGGTGGAGGGTGGATGGCACAAGATGATTCTCATGTAACCATGGTCTGCCTAGCAAAGCCCCTGTAGGAGGTATCGGCATCGATTACATAGAATTTGATCAAAGTTTCAAGCTCTCCAAATTTCATGGGAAGGGCAATTGCCCCCAATGCCCGTTCAGAATTTTGGTTGAACCCATGGATAAAGACATTCTCATCTGAGAGTTGCCTTCCTCCTAAGGCTAATTGTTTCAATGATTTAAGTGGCAAGATTTTAATGGAAGACCCAGGGTCCACCAACATTTGATTTAACTGACTTCCATTGGTTTGGCCTGTAATGTAGAGTGGCTTGTTGTGACGAGCCGTCCCCATCATTAGGTCTGTGTCTGTGAATGTGATTTGTCTTTGTGGCTCTACATTAAGGACCTCAGTCATGTGTTTTTCTGCTAGGTAAGCCTGAAATTTTTCGGGCTCTTCCAACACCTTCATCATTGTTTCCCTTAATTCTTTTGACATCATCAACGCCTCAAATACACTGATCAGTGCGGGCGTGCGCTTTAAATGAGCCAAGATGTTGTATTCTCCAACAGTTTCTTTTGTTTTTTGACTCGGCCCCGCTTCATCACTTATTTCTCGGCCTTTGTTTTTTCCTTCTTCTTTTTTATTTTCTTTGGACGCTTGCCTTTCAGGGATATTTGTACCCGATCGCAAGTTCACATGGCAGTCTTTTTCTTCAAACATGCCTTTAGCAAAGAGGCCTCCATATGGTGCCTCATCTTCATCTTCAGCGTCATAATAATAGGTATCAAATTCCTCTTCTTCTTTTTCCTCTTCTTTTTCCTTCTTTATTTGTTCCCTTTTTCCTTCTTCCTCTTTTGCATCTTTCTTCTCATTTTTCTCAACACTTTTCTTGTTTTCAATTTTCTTCTCACTTAATCTTGATACCTTCTGCACATAATATTCTTCTTGATCAGATTCTTCATCCACTATCACTATGACGTTGCACTCCACGTTGCGACTTGAATTGTCTCTTTGTGCTACTGCATTTGCTTGCGCATGTGGAGCTGACTCTTGTTTAAAGCTCTCGGGCAAGATTAAATTCCCTTCCTTAATCATCTTTTCTGCAATGTTCTTAAAGACATAACAATCGCTTGTGGGGTGACCCAAGACTCGATGGAAAGCACAATACTTTGGGTCATTTGTCTTGTTTTGCTCATCCGGCCTTTTGCAATAGGGTAATTCTATGGCTTTTCAATTCAACAATTGTTTGAGCAACGCTGCCGTTTTCTCTTTCTTAAATGAATATGGTTTGCTCAAGCGCTCCGCCAAAGTTACTTGGGGTTGGTTACTTCCATTGTTATTGTTATTGATATTCCCTTTATTGTTCTTATAGCCACCGCCTCCTTGGCTAGTTGACGTCTCGTTGGCTCCCACTATTTTAATAGGAACTTGCCCCTTAATCTTTTGTTCACCTTTGTTGTATGAGGTTTGTGTCTCTTTAGGCGGGCCGATATGCACAACCCTTGCAACCCGAGTCACTAAATCCTCATAAGTGTAGATATCGCTCCCTGAGAGCGGTCTACGGATCCAATCATCCAAATTTCTTATTAGAAACTCGACAGCCTCTCTTTCTGGCATTTGATGAGTGCATCGTATGTTCATGTTTCTCCATCTGTTGATGTAGTCGAGAGGCGACTCCCCCGACCTTGGTCTTTCACAAGCTACATCAGCCATAGAAATTCTTTGAGTCACCATAGCGAACTTGGCGCGAAAGAGATCTTCCATTTCATCCCAAGTCTCGATCGAGTCATTTTCTAATGAAGAATACCACTCAAAAGCGGCACCTGTAAGACTTTGGGAGAATTGTTTCAGTAACAGAGCTTCATCATGAGCGGTGTTGCCACACGCATTCCTAAATTGTACCAAATGTTGATCAGGCGTGATGCCTTCCTTTCCTGTGCCATCGAAGAGGTTAAATTTCGGAACTTGGTATCCTGAAGGGTAAGGAATATGCTCGTACTCTCTTGGATACGGCCTTCCACATCTCTTGCGAAAATGAACCAAACGGGCCGCTCCTGATGCTTGGAGTTGTTGATTTATCATTTCTTGGATGATTTGCTTCGTTGAATCTGACTTTCTTGCCCCTGTCCGAGACCTTGCCCCAGGAATTTCATCCTCATCAGACTCGTATCTGGTCTTGCTTCTCCTTTCTTTGGAGTGTTTTCTGTGATACCTTTCTTCTTCTTCTTCTGATGATTCGTACTTATTTTTGTTCTTCTTTTCTTTAGAAGGCTTTCTCCGACTCTTCTCTTCTTCTTCATCAGAAGTTCCATACTTGCTCTTACTCTTTCTTTCTTTTAGAGCTTTCTTCTTGCTTCTTTCCTCCTTTTCATCAGAAAGCTCGTATTTGCTTTTATTCTTTCTTCCTTTGAGAACTTTCTTCTTGTGATTGTCTTCTCCTTCTTCTTCTGAGGAAGGATATTCTCTATCAAGCTCCCCGAGCAAATTTTTCTTCTCTATAAATTTATACATTTTCTTAAGTATTTCTCTTTCTTTCTCTCTTTCGCTCATCAATTCTGATATTTTTCTTTCATTCTTTTCCAACATGCTCATCAACCGAGCATTTTCTCCTTCAACCCATCGGCCTTTATCACCACCATCTTCTTGGTCGCTCTCAACTGGCTCATCTCCAGGACGGCCGTGACCACTTGATGATGGGATCTCTTGTTTCCCTTTACCATCATTTTTGACTAGAGGAATTTCCTCATCGCTAGCCATGTTTACGAATGCATGCATCTCATGTTCTTTGCTTATGCTAATCATGTTTACATAAGCATGCATCATAGGCTCCTTTTTCCGCCATACTAAGCGCCTTCGCTTGCTTTGTGTTTCTTGGTTGGCCACTTCAACCACAAATCGAGTCCTATTTTTTGGTACCCATATCTTCTTAACCCCTTCTTCATTTCTCAAAGGCCCTAGTCTGTCTTTAACCAGGGCTTTCGCTCTTTCCTTTCCTTTGTGCCCCAGTCTTCCCCTCACTGGAGTTGCTTCTCTTTTCCGCTCCTTCGGTCCTAATCTCTCATGGACCGGTGTTCGGGGAAAGGTAAGCCTTTCTTTCACAGAATGTCTAGTTTGAGAATTTCTGCCCCGGAACTGGACCTGATATTCTGAAGGAAATTCCTCCATTGTTTTTAATACGGCTGTAGGGGAGTTCTTTCGAACCAACCGAAGTGGTGCGAACGGGTTGCTGACTGGGAGGTTAAGCTTCGTGTCCAATTCATTCTTATATGCCCTTTGTACTTTCTTGATAGTCCTCGTGCTTTGAGGGACTGGCATATAGACTTTCCTCACCGCCGTTTTCTTTTGAGGGGACCGGTGGTCAAACTGGCGTCTCTTGTGACTTAGGCTTGGGTGGACCCCCTTTTGAGGAATGAAAGCCCATTCTTCCTCTTTGGAATTAACCTCAACGGGAATTTCAGGGACTGGGGAGACTACCATTGGCTTATTCGGTGGTTCCTCAGTAACATTGGCAAGTTGGAAACTTCCATCACTTACTTGGACTATAGGCACATAGGAGTACCCATATGGCATGTATCCAAGCATGAACTCATGCTGGTAGCAGATCGGTACTGCCCCAATCGTGAACACTCCTTCAGGTTTGCTCATATCAACAGTTGTGTATGCCATTTCCTGCAAGAGAATAACTCCACACGTCACCGTTAAAAATATTTATTTGAAAATTTACAAATTTCCCAGCCTTTACATTATATTCCCTAAATTCCAAAGATGAGAGGAGAAAGAGGTCCCACCGGGCGTGCCAGAGAATCTGTGTGGACTTTTTCGTCATCTCTCGAAGAATGAAAGGGTTTTCCTCGAGAAATTAGAACAAGCCTTAGATTCACCCCCCTTAAGGTTCGATCTCTGCGCTGAGTGTCTCTTGACGATAAGAGAACCAGAACAAGAGTCGCTTCTTACGAGAGTTTATTAATTTAGCGGGTCCTTTCTTTCCAATAGGCGCAAGCCCCTATTGTTAATTACCCCGTAGTTGCCTACGGTAACCTCTGATTAAGGGATCTAAAGAATTATATGTAATAGGCTAGGAAAATCGTCTCTAAAATGATTTTGTGTTTATATGAGAATTTATTCTTTTGGCTTAAACCGGACTCAATTGATGGTACCAGACCTAATTGACGGAACCTAATTGAGGATGCTTAATATTTAATGATATTTAATTTGAACTTTTATTTGAAATAGACTTGGTTTTGATTTTTGTGTTGGAGTATAGTTTTTGGTTCTGAGGCTATTTTGGGCCTTTGTAGGATTTGGATTTGGATTTGGATTTCTTAAGGCTATTTTGGGCCATTTGGATTTGGATTTGTTTGGATTGTTTAAGGTTATTTTGGGCCTTTGTGGAATTTGGATTTGATTTAGGTTTCATAAGGCTATTTTGGGCCTTTTTGGATTTGATTTGAGTTTCATAAGGCTATTTTGGGCCTTTGTAGGATTTGATTTGAGTTTCTCGGGACTATTTTGGGTCACTTGTGAGAAAGGGTTTCCGGGACTATTTTGGGTCGCTTGTGGAAACAGAATTTTGGTTTCTCGGGGCTATTTTGGGCCACTTGTGAGAAGGATTTCCAGGACTATTTTGGGTCGCTTGTGGAAACAAAACTTGGGAGTTCTCGGGGCTATTTTGGGCTACTTGTGAGAACAAGAATTTGAGTTTCAGAGTTTTCGGCTTTTGAATTTGAATTTCAAAGTTTTATGTCTTTTGGGTTTGAGTTTCATGGTTTCTGGATTTTGAGTTTGAGTTTCAGGGTTTCTGGCTTTTGGACTCACTTAAAGTTGATCTTGATCTGCTGAAGAGCTTTATTTTCTCTAGTGAAGAGGTTTCGGCTTTGGTTTTGGGATTCGCGTTTTGACTTTTAAATTTCTGAAGTTCATCTTTGAGTTTTACAATTTTTCACAATTTCATTTTATTTTTTTTAATTTTAGACTTTTGAAATTTCTTTTTATATTTTTAATTATGCTTATTCTTGAAAATATTTGATTTTTGACATATTTCTTTTTGGAATTGTTTATATTTAGTGATTATTTAATTTTCTATGCTTGGAAATTTACTAGGAGAGTTTTAATAAATTTTTTACTTCATTTTAGAATTTTACAAAATTTGTTTAATATCATTTTAGAGATTTTATATTTTTATTTAATATTGGAAATGCTTCAAAAATACAAAGACCATTAATTTAGCAAACTTTTACATCAAAATATCAGTGAGTTTAGTTATTTGAATTTTTATAATTTTATGGACATTTTATTTTAATTTATCTGAATTTCTCATTATTATTTTAGAATTTTATGAAATTCATTTAATTTTCGAAAATACTTCAAAAAAAGAAAAGACCAATAAATTGACAGATTTTTATATCAAAATATCAGTGAATTTGGTTTTTTTAGATTTTTTAGAAATTTTGGATATTTTATTTGAATTTTTCTGAGTTTCCTTCTATTCTTAATGAATTTTTGAAATTTCTGTTTATTTGAGAATTTCTGATTGGTCCAATTAAGCAAACCGGCTTGACGTGGCTGAGGAAACCAGATGCTGGGCCTTCTTAATAACTCTTCCTTTTGGGCCTATTTCAAATATGGGCTTCGTCTGCTGGTAGGCCTCCAATTATTTTTATTTTATTTGAATTTCATTCAACAGGATGACGGGTTTCCTGTAACGGGTATATAACAGCTTAACGAAGTGTCGCGCCATAATTTGCCACAGAAAATCAAATGATCCACGGGTTTGAATCTTTCTTCTCCGACGGAAATTGGTCTTTTTGCAAAAGGGTCCCCGGTTCTTCTCCGGCAGAATTGCGACGACTCCGGCCATCGTTTTGGTCGATATTGAGTGCGTTAGAATCGTGAAGGTGAGTAGAAGGGGTTAGTGCACCCCATTATTTCTGTGGGGCCTCATGCTGCCTTGTAAAACTTGAGATAGCTCGAGCAGCCATTAATGGTGTTCGAAGCTTTCTCTTCACTTTTCTTTGCCAGTCTGAGGTTTCACGCACTCATGAAGGTACATAGAATGCGATGTAGAGTTCAATTTATCATGAAAGAGCTTGGAGAGGGGTGACCTCGACTGAGGTGGCTCGGTTTCAAATTGGACAGAACCGTGCTCATTTGGTGGGACCCACAAGACCGTCTCTTTGTGCCAGAAATGGATTAGACTGCCTCAGGGGGTCAAACTTAGTTTGTTCGTTTACTCATTTCAACTTGAAACAACACGATTTGATGCGAGGGGCCTTAGGGCAGAAGGTGTTTATTTGTTCTAATTTCAGTTTTACAGCAAAAAGCTCGATTTGATGTCCAATTTTGATCAATCCAAGTTGGTTTCACGTGCTTGAACTATCCAGAGTGCAAGAGCAAGTTAATTGGCTTTTGTCACAATTTACAAATTTCACATTTTAGCAAATTTATTGCTGCTTTTGGTGAGACTTTATTTGAGCTACATAAATGCATGAAAAACAGTTACTGAGGTCGCAAAGCACCATGAGAAGTGCACTTCAGCAGTTCAAAATTCCCTTTTGATATTTTTGCAGAATTCATGTATTTATGAGATTTTCTGTCCTTTTTTGAAAGTAAATAAGAAAATACCCTTATGCTTGTCCAAAGATTCTGAAAATTTGTAAGCATATCCCTCAACACATTTGTTAATCTCCTGTGTGAGAGTTTTGCAGAAAGGTCCAGGACTTTGCAGAATACCCATTTATTTAAAGAAATATCCCTGCTGTCCTCTATTAGTGTTTATAAAATTTCAAAAAAATAGAAAGGATTGTTTCCTGCTGTCCAATAAACTTTGTACCTGCTGTCCATACATATTTTTATATTTTTATGCAAAGAAAACCTCATATTTTCATTTATTTCATTTCTGGCCAGATTTAAACATATACATGTATATTTTTATTTTATGAAAATGTGAAGTTGGCTTAGGGAAAGCAGTGCTTATACTAACCTATGCATTGAAGTCCTAAATTTTAAACAAATTGCAAACATAGGGCTGGTAGAGATTAGCATACCATTTATTCTTTATTCTCATTATTTTTGAATTTTGTTAACACCTTGAACATGGCTAGGCCAGAGCCAGGCTCTGGACCCATACCAAGTCAAGTTAGGGCTGTCACGAGAGAATTGAGCTAGGCTACAAACCCTCACATGACAGCCATGGCCGATTTCATGTCGAACATAAGAACACCTCATGAAGCGAGGAGCTAGGCTCCAAACCTCCATGGGCATCTTTACTGGGACCCTCATTATGGCCATGACTGATGCTGTGCTTCAGTCCATGGCTCATAGGGGCTGTGCAGCTATGGTTCAAACACACCATTGCTTGGTGGTTGAATTGAAGAAAGAGAGAAGACAAGATATCAAATTGGCATTTCAATTTGGTTTATTTGATCTATATACAGAAGTTTACAAACCTAAATCGCTTAATTTCACTTCTTTTCTCCTTTTCACAGATGTTTGACGAATTGCCTAATACAACTCAATACCCCTTGATGCTAATTGAGAAACTTGTAACAGTCTAAACCTAGCCCTAGCCTCCAGCCGCCCTCCTCTCTGGACTTTTTGGGGTTTATATAGGTTTGAATCTAGGGTTTCATTTCTTGAGCCCGAGCCAATCACCATCGTCCGATTTCCATCAATGGCCCACATTGGGCTGCGCCTAGGGTTTTGGTTTTGTAAACCATGGGCAAGAGTGCCTGGTTTTGCTCCTGTGGCCAGAGGGGAGGCCACGTCGACGAGTTTCTTCGTTTTTACCCGACTTCCACGGTAAGAATCGCATCCCCTCTCTTCTACTTCTTTTTACCAGCGGGGAAGACGAACTCTTCATCTGGGTGCGCTGGGTTCTCCGTGAGCCAATAGAACATTTCAAATCTCAACAGTTTTCGGTTCATGAGCCGGATTCATTTAATAGTTTTAATAGGATAGTAATTTTAAATAGGCAGCGACATACTTTTTCTGCCCGGATCCTCTCCAATGCATGTACCCGATAGTCACCTTTTGATTTTTCTCAGAATTTCACCGAATTTTCCATTAATTTCACATATATTCTTTGATGCACATCCAAAATAAATTATTTGAGGGCCTTTCCTTGGGTATTTTTGGACAAAATTTTGTGGGTGAACTCAGAAAAATGTAAGGAATTTAATGGTTCAAAGGGTTTTGCGAAATTCCTTACAGATATTTTTCGAGAATTTTATAGATTTTCAGGGTTTCTTTGCAAAATTTGGAGTTTCTGTTGATATTTTTGGAATTGTAAAATCATGATAATTCATCATAATTCTTAGGGGATTTTTGGGTAATTTTTGGGAATTTTTGGAGTTTGTTTTGTATTTTTCGCAATTTGAATTTTGGTTTTCGCTATTTGAATTTGGTTTTAGCAATTTGGATTTAGCAGTTTGGATTTAGCAGTTTGGATTTGGTTTTCAGGGTTATTTTTTTAGGGTCAAACAAATGCCCCCCACCGAAGCATGTTGTGAGGGTCTTGGACAAAACGACGTGCTTTGGTGGTCCCTTCTTGACCCCTTGTTCTTTTGTCGTGGTTTGGTTTCTTTGACACTTGTCAATCTTGTGTTGGATTGGGCTTCCGTGCTTAAGACCTTCTTGTAAATTTTCGTTTTGAAGTGAGGAGTCACCTTACTCCCACCTCGTTTTCTCTTGTTTTGGAATGTGGGTATTTTGGCCCACCTTTGATTTTTTTTTTTTATTTATTTAGGACTAAGGCACCCATAACCCCACACCACAATTTAGGTCGGGGCATTTTGGCCCACACCTATATTTCCTTGAGTTTGGATTTACACGGGCCTTGTCCCTGTTTTGATTTTTCCTTCTGAATGTCGGCCTTGAAGCATTTCAGTTCCTGCGACACTTGACTTCACTTTGTATTCTTTCATGTTGTCTCTTATCCCCTTAATTTGTATCAGGTTTAGTTGATCATCGGCTCTTGCCCCAGTTTGGTTGTTTATCAGCTCTTATTGTTTCTCTGTCCCGATGTGGGCATTTGTTCCAATTCGACGCTCTCCGGTGTCTTATTTAGAGTTCAAGACACAGAACTTTTATTCATCCTTTTTATCGGTGAGATGAACAAGCACCTAGTACCTTGTTCAAAGCACAAAGCACAACGCTTAGGGTAAATTTCATCATTCCATGTATTCAGAAACCATACAGGCTTCCTCAACACTGCTATCCTTTTCTTGGTTGGTGTGATAGGTCACCGCCTTGTGTCTTAATTTACAGTTCAAGACACGGAACTTTTGTTCATCCTTTTGTTCGGTGAGATGAACAGGCACCTAGTACCTTGTTCAAAGTACAAAGCACAAAACTTAGGGACGTTTCTTTCTTAAATGTAGGCCTTTTGTAAAGGAGATGTCCTATGAAGGTCTAAGAGGACAAAGGCATTCCTTCGAATTTAGGCCTGGCGGGACGAGATATGAATATGGTTTTATTTCTTTGGGTTTTATCGTGATTGGTTTCTTACGTGTTTTGGGTTTTAGTTAGGTAGGATATGGATTTTTTTTGCTTTGATTTGGTTCATCTTTTTATTTGGGCTTTTGAGGTTAAGGATTTTTTTATTGGACGTTTATTTATTCGTGCTTACCTTATTTTTTTAGGGCCTTGCAGAGGAATATTTCATAATGTTCAAAAGAACGGAACACTCCTTCGAGTTTTAGCCCAGCATGACATGAGACTTAATTCTTGGGTTTTGGTTGTTTGTTGTGACTTTTGGATTTTTTGGGATTTGAGGGTTTTGTTCAGGACTTTATTGGATTTTTCTATTAGGGTTTTGGGTTTTGAATTTTTGAATTTTAGGTAAGGATTTGGTTAAGATTTTGGAGTTTTGTTTTATTTGGAGTCATGAAAGGTTTTGTTGGTTTTATTTGGGATTTTATTAAGGATTTATTGGCTTGGTTTTATATATGTTTTGGGTACAATAGGCTTAATTGGTCTTCTTCTCTCTTTTTTATTTTTATGGAATTTTGAATTTACTTAAATTGGCTTTTATTCGAGAGTTTAAAGGTGTTTTGGTTTTGGTTGTTTTTTTTTTTTTTGTTGAAAAATGTGGGTTTTAGGCGTAGTGTTTCTTGAAGTACCGCCCGTTGATGGAAGGTATCGAAACTTCTTCTGGGGGCGACTTAAATCCCAATCCTTTTGTGCGCTTCCATTTTCCGTCTACACCCTTCACCCATCAAGATTCCTCGCTCCAAATATCTTGGAAAACTTTAGCCTTCTGTTTAGAGATTGGGTCCAAACAATGAGTTTTTTCAAAGAGGGGTATTAACTTCTTATTGTAGTAACCCATTATTTCTATCCTTTCACATTCATTTTCTTCTTCTTTCAACCACTTCTCCCAATCGTTGGAATCGGGCACATTACCAGATGGGTCTATATTCTCCGCCTTGTAGAACAAGATTTCTTTATGAACCACCAATTTTCCTTGGACCCTTTCTGTTTTAGGTGGTACATAAAAGGTTTCTAATTTTTTGACCTGGTTCACTTCTTTTGGTGTTAACTCTTTAAAGCAACCAAAGGGAATTTGTTCAATAGCCATCGAGTCTTCCTTTTCATTGAACTCCTCTTTATCTGAGCCAATATCATATACATGGATTACATTCCTTTGTTTTGGTTTTTGTTCACCGTCCTCACACAGTTTTTCTTTTTTACTTTCACTTTCATCTTCTTCATCAGATGACCTTATATAAAATGGAGTCTTCACAACACATGAAGTTTTAAGCCTTTCTTTCAATCTTATTTTCTTATCACACTCTTTCTGATTTTCTACTCTTGGCCTCAAATCTGGAGAAGTACTCCTTTGAGAGGCTGGAGTATAAAATCGATCTATTTCTTCCAATTCCACTTCATGTGCTTCATAATGTTGTGCATCTCCTTTGATGATTTTTTGCCCACCATCGTTTATGTATTTGATGCACTGGTGGAGGGTGGATGGCACAAGATGATTCTCATGTAACCATGGTCTGCCTAGCAAAGCCCCTGTAGGAGGTATCGGCATCGATTACATAGAATTTGATCAAAGTTTCAAGCTCTCCAAATTTCATGGGAAGGGCAATTGCCCCCAATGCCCGTTCAGAATTTTGGTTGAACCCATGGATAAAGACATTCTCATCTGAGAGTTGCCTTCCTCCTAAGGCTAATTGTTTCAATGATTTAAGTGGCAAGATTTTAATGGAAGACCCAGGGTCCACCAACATTTGATTTAACTGACTTCCATTGGTTTGGCCTGTAATGTAGAGTGGCTTGTTGTGACGAGCCGTCCCCATCATTAGGTCTGTGTCTGTGAATGTGATTTGTCTTTGTGGCTCTACATTAAGGACCTCAGTCATGTGTTTTTCTGCTAGGTAAGCCTGAAATTTTTCGGGCTCTTCCAACACCTTCATCATTGTTTCCCTTAATTCTTTTGACATCATCAACGCCTCAAATACACTGATCAGTGCGGGCGTGCGCTTTAAATGAGCCAAGATGTTGTATTCTCCAACAGTTTCTTTTGTTTTTTGACTCGGCCCCGCTTCATCACTTATTTCTCGGCCTTTGTTTTTTCCTTCTTCTTTTTCATTTTCTTTGGACGCTTGCCTTTCAGGGATATTTGTACCCGATCGCAAGTTCACATGGCAGTCTTTTTCTTCAAACATGCCTTTAGCAAAGAGGCCTCCATATGGTGCCTCATCTTCATCTTCAGCGTCATAATAATAGGTATCAAATTCCTCTTCTTCTTTTTCCTCTTCTTTTTCCTTCTTTATTTGTTCCCTTTTTCCTTCTTCCTCTTTTGCATCTTTCTTCTCATTTTTCTCAACACTTTTCTTGTTTTCAATTTTCTTCTCACTTAATCTTGATACCTTCTGCACATAATATTCTTCTTGATCAGATTCTTCATCCACTATCACTATGACGTTGCACTCCACGTTGCGACTTGAATTGTCTCTTTGTGCTACTGCATTTGCTTGCGCATGTGGAGCTGACTCTTGTTTAAAGCTCTCGGGCAAGATTAAATTCCCTTCCTTAATCATCTTTTCTGCAATGTTCTTAAAGACATAACAATCGCTTGTGGGGTGACCCAAGACTCGATGGAAAGCACAATACTTTGGGTCATTTGTCTTGTTTTGCTCATCCGGCCTTTTGCAATAGGGTAATTCTATGGCTTTTCAATTCAACAATTGTTTGAGCAACGCTGCCGTTTTCTCTTTCTTAAATGAATATGGTTTGCTCAAGCGCTCCGCCAAAGTTACTTGGGGTTGGTTACTTCCATTGTTATTGTTATTGATATTCCCTTTATTGTTCTTATAGCCACCGCCTCCTTGGCTAGTTGACGTCTCGTTGGCTCCCACTATTTTAATAGGAACTTGCCCCTTAATCTTTTGTTCACCTTTGTTGTATGAGGTTTGTGTCTCTTTAGGCGGGCCGATATGCACAACCCTTGCAACCCGAGTCACTAAATCCTCATAAGTGTAGATATCGCTCCCTGAGAGCGGTCTACGGATCCAATCATCCAAATTTCTTATTAGAAACTCGACAGCCTCTCTTTCTGGCATTTGATGAGTGCATCGTATGTTCATGTTTCTCCATCTGTTGATGTAGTCGAGAGGCGACTCCCCCGACCTTGGTCTTTCACAAGCTACATCAGCCATAGAAATTCTTTGAGTCACCATAGCGAACTTGGCGCGAAAGAGATCTTCCATTTCATCCCAAGTCTCGATCGAGTCATTTTCTAATGAAGAATACCACTCAAAAGCGGCACCTGTAAGACTTTGGGAGAATTGTTTCAGTAACAGAGCTTCATCATGAGCGGTGTTGCCACACGCATTCCTAAATTGTACCAAATGTTGATCAGGCGTGATGCCTTCCTTTCCTGTGCCATCGAAGAGGTTAAATTTCGGAACTTGGTATCCTGAAGGGTAAGGAATATGCTCGTACTCTCTTGGATACGGCCTTCCACATCTCTTGCGAAAATGAACCAAACGGGCCGCTCCTGATGCTTGGAGTTGTTGATTTATCATTTCTTGGATGATTTGCTTCGTTGAATCTGACTTTCTTGCCCCTGTCCGAGACCTTGCCCCAGGAATTTCATCCTCATCAGACTCGTATCTGGTCTTGCTTCTCCTTTCTTTGGAGTGTTTTCTGTGATACCTTTCTTCTTCTTCTTCTGATGATTCGTACTTATTTTTGTTCTTCTTTTCTTTAGAAGGCTTTCTCCGACTCTTCTCTTCTTCTTCATCAGAAGTTCCATACTTGCTCTTACTCTTTCTTTCTTTTAGAGCTTTCTTCTTGCTTCTTTCCTCCTTTTCATCAGAAAGCTCGTATTTGCTTTTATTCTTTCTTCCTTTGAGAACTTTCTTCTTGTGATTGTCTTCTCCTTCTTCTTCTGAGGAAGGATATTCTCTATCAAGCTCCCCGAGCAAATTTTTCTTCTCTATAAATTTATACATTTTCTTAAGTATTTCTCTTTCTTTCTCTCTTTCGCTCATCAATTCTGATATTTTTCTTTCATTCTTTTCCAACATGCTCATCAACCGAGCATTTTCTCCTTCAACCCATCGGCCTTTATCACCACCATCTTCTTGGTCGCTCTCAACTGGCTCATCTCCAGGACGGCCGTGACCACTTGATGATGGGATCTCTTGTTTCCCTTTACCATCATTTTTGACTAGAGGAATTTCCTCATCGCTAGCCATGTTTACGAATGCATGCATCTCATGTTCTTTGCTTATGCTAATCATGTTTACATAAGCATGCATCATAGGCTCCTTTTTCCGCCATACTAAGCGCCTTCGCTTGCTTTGTGTTTCTTGGTTGGCCACTTCAACCACAAATCGAGTCCTATTTTTTGGTACCCATATCTTCTTAACCCCTTCTTCATTTCTCAAAGGCCCTAGTCTGTCTTTAACCAGGGCTTTCGCTCTTTCCTTTCCTTTGTGCCCCAGTCTTCCCCTCACTGGAGTTGCTTCTCTTTTCCGCTCCTTCGGTCCTAATCTCTCATGGACCGGTGTTCGGGGAAAGGTAAGCCTTTCTTTCACAGAATGTCTAGTTTGAGAATTTCTGCCCCGGAACTGGACCTGATATTCTGAAGGAAATTCCTCCATTGTTTTTAATACGGCTGTAGGGGAGTTCTTTCGAACCAACCGAAGTGGTGCGAACGGGTTGCTGACTGGGAGGTTAAGCTTCGTGTCCAATTCATTCTTATATGCCCTTTGTACTTTCTTGATAGTCCTCGTGCTTTGAGGGACTGGCATATAGACTTTCCTCACCGCCGTTTTCTTTTGAGGGGACCGGTGGTCAAACTGGCGTCTCTTGTGACTTAGGCTTGGGTGGACCCCCTTTTGAGGAATGAAAGCCCATTCTTCCTCTTTGGAATTAACCTCAACGGGAATTTCAGGGACTGGGGAGACTACCATTGGCTTATTCGGTGGTTCCTCAGTAACATTGGCAAGTTGGAAACTTCCATCACTTACTTGGACTATAGGCACATAGGAGTACCCATATGGCATGTATCCAAGCATGAACTCATGCTGGTAGCAGATCGGTACTGCCCCAATCGTGAACACTCCTTCAGGTTTGCTCATATCAACAGTTGTGTATGCCATTTCCTGCAAGAGAATAACTCCACACGTCACCGTTAAAAATATTTATTTGAAAATTTACAAATTTCCCAGCCTTTACATTATATTCCCTAAATTCCAAAGATGAGAGGAGAAAGAGGTCCCACCGGGCGTACCAGAGAATCTGTGTGGACTTTTTCGTCATCTCTCGAAGAATGAAAGGGTTTTCCTCGAGAAATTAGAACAAGCCTTAGATTCACCCCCCTTAAGGTTCGATCTCTGCGCTGAGTGTCTCTTGACGATAAGAGAACCAGAACAAGAGTCGCTTCTTACGAGAGTTTATTAATTTAGCGGGTCCTTTCTTTCCAATAGGCGCAAGCCCCTATTGTTAATTACCCCGTAGTTGCCTACGGTAACCTCTGATTAAGGGATCTAAAGAATTATATGTAATAGGCTAGGAAAATCGTCTCTAAAATGATTTTGTGTTTATATGAGAATTTATTCTTTTGGCTTAAACCGGACTCAATTGATGGTACCAGACCTAATTGACGGAACCTAATTGAGGATGCTTAATATTTAATGATATTTAATTTGAACTTTTATTTGAAATAGACTTGGTTTTGATTTTTGTGTTGGAGTATAGTTTTTGGTTCTGAGGCTATTTTGGGCCTTTGTAGGATTTGGATTTGGATTTGGATTTCTTAAGGCTATTTTGGGCCATTTGGATTTGGATTTGTTTGGATTGTTTAAGGTTATTTTGGGCCTTTGTGGAATTTGGATTTGATTTAGGTTTCATAAGGCTATTTTGGGCCTTTTTGGATTTGATTTGAGTTTCATAAGGCTATTTTGGGCCTTTGTAGGATTTGATTTGAGTTTCTCGGGACTATTTTGGGTCACTTGTGAGAAAGGGTTTCCGGGACTATTTTGGGTCGCTTGTGGAAACAGAATTTTGGTTTCTCGGGGCTATTTTGGGCCACTTGTGAGAAGGATTTCCAGGACTATTTTGGGTCGCTTGTGGAAACAAAACTTGGGAGTTCTCGGGGCTATTTTGGGCTACTTGTGAGAACAAGAATTTGAGTTTCAGAGTTTTCGGCTTTTGAATTTGAATTTCAAAGTTTTATGTCTTTTGGGTTTGAGTTTCATGGTTTCTGGATTTTGAGTTTGAGTTTCAGGGTTTCTGGCTTTTGGACTCACTTAAAGTTGATCTTGATCTGCTGAAGAGCTTTATTTTCTCTAGTGAAGAGGTTTCGGCTTTGGTTTTGGGATTCGCGTTTTGACTTTTAAATTTCTGAAGTTCATCTTTGAGTTTTACAATTTTTCACAATTTCATTTTATTTTTTTTAATTTTAGACTTTTGAAATTTCTTTTTATATTTTTAATTATGCTTATTCTTGAAAATATTTGATTTTTGACATATTTCTTTTTGGAATTGTTTATATTTAGTGATTATTTAATTTTCTATGCTTGGAAATTTACTAGGAGAGTTTTAATAAATTTTTTACTTCATTTTAGAATTTTACAAAATTTGTTTAATATCATTTTAGAGATTTTATATTTTTATTTAATATTGGAAATGCTTCAAAAATACAAAGACCATTAATTTAGCAAACTTTTACATCAAAATATCAGTGAGTTTAGTTATTTGAATTTTTATAATTTTATGGACATTTTATTTTAATTTATCTGAATTTCTCATTATTATTTTAGAATTTTATGAAATTCATTTAATTTTCGAAAATACTTCAAAAAAAGAAAAGACCAATAAATTGACAGATTTTTATATCAAAATATCAGTGAATTTGGTTTTTTTAGATTTTTTAGAAATTTTGGATATTTTATTTGAATTTTTCTGAGTTTCCTTCTATTCTTAATGAATTTTTGAAATTTCTGTTTATTTGAGAATTTCTGATTGGTCCAATTAAGCAAACCGGCTTGACGTGGCTGAGGAAACCAGATGCTGGGCCTTCTTAATAACTCTTCCTTTTGGGCCTATTTCAAATATGGGCTTCGTCTGCTGGTAGGCCTCCAATTATTTTTATTTTATTTGAATTTCATTCAACAGGATGACGGGTTTCCTGTAACGGGTATATAACAGCTTAACGAAGTGTCGCGCCATAATTTGCCACAGAAAATCAAATGATCCACGGGTTTGAATCTTTCTTCTCCGACGGAAATTGGTCTTTTTGCAAAAGGGTCCCCGGTTCTTCTCCGGCAGAATTGCGACGACTCCGGCCATCGTTTTGGTCGATATTGAGTGCGTTAGAATCGTGAAGGTGAGTAGAAGGGGTTAGTGCACCCCATTATTTCTGTGGGGCCTCATGCTGCCTTGTAAAACTTGAGATAGCTCGAGCAGCCATTAATGGTGTTCGAAGCTTTCTCTTCACTTTTCTTTGCCAGTCTGAGGTTTCACGCACTCATGAAGGTACATAGAATGCGATGTAGAGTTCAATTTATCATGAAAGAGCTTGGAGAGGGGTGACCTCGACTGAGGTGGCTCGGTTTCAAATTGGACAGAACCGTGCTCATTTGGTGGGACCCACAAGACCGTCTCTTTGTGCCAGAAATGGATTAGACTGCCTCAGGGGGTCAAACTTAGTTTGTTCGTTTACTCATTTCAACTTGAAACAACACGATTTGATGCGAGGGGCCTTAGGGCAGAAGGTGTTTATTTGTTCTAATTTCAGTTTTACATGTAAGTTGTTTTACAGCAAAAAGCTCGATTTGATGTCCAATTTTGATCAATCCAAGTTGGTTTCACGTGCTTGAACTATCCAGAGTGCAAGAGCAAGTTAATTGGCTTTTGTCACAATTTACAAATTTCACATTTTAGCAAATTTATTGCTGCTTTTGGTGAGACTTTATTTGAGCTACATAAATGCATGAAAAACAGTTACTGAGGTCGCAAAGCACCATGAGAAGTGCACTTCAGCAGTTCAAAATTCCCTTTTGATATTTTTGCAGAATTCATGTATTTATGAGATTTTCTGTCCTTTTTTGAAAGTAAATAAGAAAATACCCTTATGCTTGTCCAAAGATTCTGAAAATTTGTAAGCATATCCCTCAACACATTTGTTAATCTCCTGTGTGAGAGTTTTGCAGAAAGGTCCAGGACTTTGCAGAATACCCATTTATTTAAAGAAATATCCCTGCTGTCCTCTATTAGTGTTTATAAAATTTCAAAAAAATAGAAAGGATTGTTTCCTGCTGTCCAATAAACTTTGTACCTGCTGTCCATACATATTTTTATATTTTTATGCAAAGAAAACCTCATATTTTCATTTATTTCATTTCTGGCCAGATTTAAACATATACATGTATATTTTTATTTTATGAAAATGTGAAGTTGGCTTAGGGAAAGCAGTGCTTATACTAACCTATGCATTGAAGTCCTAAATTTTAAACAAATTGCAAACATAGGGCTGGTAGAGATTAGCATACCATTTATTCTTTATTCTCATTATTTTTGAATTTTGTTAACACCTTGAACATGGCTAGGCCAGAGCCAGGCTCTGGACCCATACCAAGTCAAGTTAGGGCTGTCACGAGAGAATTGAGCTAGGCTACAAACCCTCACATGACAGCCATGGCCGATTTCATGTCGAACATAAGAACACCTCATGAAGCGAGGAGCTAGGCTCCAAACCTCCATGGGCATCTTTACTGGGACCCTCATTATGGCCATGACTGATGCTGTGCTTCAGTTCATGGCTCATAGGGGCTGTGCAGCTATGGTTCAAACACACCATTGCTTGGTGGTTGAATTGAAGAAAGAGAGAAGACAAGATATCAAATTGGCATTTCAATTTGGTTTATTTGATCTATATACAGAAGTTTACAAACCTAAATCGCTTAATTTCACTTCTTTTCTCCTTTTCACAGATGTTTGACGAATTGCCTAATACAACTCAATACCCCTTGATGCTAATTGAGAAACTTGTAACAGTCTAAACCTAGCCCTAGCCTCCAGCCGCCCTCCTCTCTGGACTTTTTGGGGTTTATATAGGTTTGAATCTAGGGTTTCATTTCTTGAGCCCGAGCCAATCACCATCGTCCGATTTCCATCAATGGCCCACATTGGGCTGCGCCTAGGGTTTTGGTTTTGTAAACCATGGGCAAGAGTGCCTGGTTTTGCTCCTGTGGCCAGAGGGGAGGCCACGTCGACGAGTTTCTTCGTTTTTACCCGACTTCCACGGTAAGAATCGCATCCCCTCTCTTCTACTTCTTTTTACCAGCGGGGAAGACGAACTCTTCATCTGGGTGCGCTGGGTTCTCCGTGAGCCAATAGAACATTTCAAATCTCAACAGTTTTCGGTTCATGAGCCGGATTCATTTAATAGTTTTAATAGGATAGTAATTTTAAATAGGCAGCGACATACTTTTTCTGCCCGGATCCTCTCCAATGCATGTACCCGATAGTCACCTTTTGATTTTTCTCAGAATTTCACCGAATTTTCCATTAATTTCACATATATTCTTTGATGCACATCCAAAATAAATTATTTGAGGGCCTTTCCTTGGGTATTTTTGGACAAAATTTTGTGGGTGAACTCAGAAAAATGTAAGGAATTTAATGGTTCAAAGGGTTTTGCGAAATTCCTTACAGATATTTTTCGAGAATTTTATAGATTTTCAGGGTTTCTTTGCAAAATTTGGAGTTTCTGTTGATATTTTTGGAATTGTAAAATCATGATAATTCATCATAATTCTTAGGGGATTTTTGGGTAATTTTTGGGAATTTTTGGAGTTTGTTTTGTATTTTTCGCAATTTGAATTTTGGTTTTCGCTATTTGAATTTGGTTTTAGCAATTTGGATTTAGCAGTTTGGATTTAGCAGTTTGGATTTGGTTTTCAGGGTTATTTTTTTAGGGTCAAACAAATGCCCCCCACCGAAGCATGTTGTGAGGGTCTTGGACAAAACGACGTGCTTTGGTGGTCCCTTCTTGACCCCTTGTTCTTTTGTCGTGGTTTGGTTTCTTTGACACTTGTCAATCTTGTGTTGGATTGGGCTTCCGTGCTTAAGACCTTCTTGTAAATTTTCGTTTTGAAGTGAGGAGTCACCTTACTCCCACCTCGTTTTCTCTTGTTTTGGAATGTGGGTATTTTGGCCCACCTTTGATTTTTTTTTTTTTATTTATTTAGGACTAAGGCACCCATAACCCCACACCACAATTTAGGTCGGGGCATTTTGGCCCACACCTATATTTCCTTGAGTTTGGATTTACACGGGCCTTGTCCCTGTTTTGATTTTTCCTTCTGAATGTCGGCCTTGAAGCATTTCAGTTCCTGCGACACTTGACTTCACTTTGTATTCTTTCATGTTGTCTCTTATCCCCTTAATTTGTATCAGGTTTAGTTGATCATCGGCTCTTGCCCCAGTTTGGTTGTTTATCAGCTCTTATTGTTTCTCTGTCCCGATGTGGGCATTTGTTCCAATTCGACGCTCTCCGGTGTCTTATTTAGAGTTCAAGACACAGAACTTTTATTCATCCTTTTTATCGGTGAGATGAACAAGCACCTAGTACCTTGTTCAAAGCACAAAGCACAACGCTTAGGGTAAATTTCATCATTCCATGTATTCAGAAACCATACAGGCTTCCTCAACACTGCTATCCTTTTCTTGGTTGGTGTGATAGGTCACCGCCTTGTGTCTTAATTTACAGTTCAAGACACGGAACTTTTGTTCATCCTTTTGTTCGGTGAGATGAACAGGCACCTAGTACCTTGTTCAAAGTACAAAGCACAAAACTTAGGGACGTTTCTTTCTTAAATGTAGGCCTTTTGTAAAGGAGATGTCCTATGAAGGTCTAAGAGGACAAAGGCATTCCTTCGAATTTAGGCCTGGCGGGACGAGATATGAATATGGTTTTATTTCTTTGGGTTTTATCGTGATTGGTTTCTTACGTGTTTTGGGTTTTAGTTAGGTAGGATATGGATTTTTTTTGCTTTGATTTGGTTCATCTTTTTATTTGGGCTTTTGAGGTTAAGGATTTTTTTATTGGACGTTTATTTATTCGTGCTTACCTTATTTTTTTAGGGCCTTGCAGAGGAATATTTCATAATGTTCAAAAGAACGGAACACTCCTTCGAGTTTTAGCCCAGCATGACATGAGACTTAATTCTTGGGTTTTGGTTGTTTGTTGTGACTTTTGGATTTTTTGGGATTTGAGGGTTTTGTTCAGGACTTTATTGGATTTTTCTATTAGGGTTTTGGGTTTTGAATTTTTGAATTTTAGGTAAGGATTTGGTTAAGATTTTGGAGTTTTGTTTTATTTGGAGTCATGAAAGGTTTTGTTGGTTTTATTTGGGATTTTATTAAGGATTTATTGGCTTGGTTTTATATATGTTTTGGGTACAATAGGCTTAATTGGTCTTCTTCTCTCTTTTTTATTTTTATGGAATTTTGAATTTACTTAAATTGGCTTTTATTCGAGAGTTTAAAGGTGTTTTGGTTTTGGTTGTTTTTTTTTTTTGTTGAAAAATGTGGGTTTTAGGCGTAGTGTTTCTTGAAGTACCGCCCGTTGATGGAAGGTATCGAAACTTCTTCTGGGGGCGACTTAAATCCCAATCCTTTTGTGCGCTTCCATTTTCCGTCTACACCCTTCACCCATCAAGATTCCTCGCTCCAAATATCTTGGAAAACTTTAGCCTTCTGTTTAGAGATTGGGTCCAAACAATGAGTTTTTTCAAAGAGGGGTATTAACTTCTTATTGTAGTAACCCATTATTTCTATCCTTTCACATTCATTTTCTTCTTCTTTCAACCACTTCTCCCAATCGTTGGAATCGGGCACATTACCAGATGGGTCTATATTCTCCGCCTTATAGAACAAGATTTCTTTATGAACCACCAATTTTCCTTGGACCCTTTCTGTTTTAGGTGGTACATAAAAGGTTTCTAATTTTTTGAACTGGTTCACTTCTTTTGGTGTTAACTCTTTAAAGCAACCAAAGGGAATTTGTTCAATAGCCATCGAGTCTTCCTTTTCATTGAACTCCTCTTTATCTGAGCCAATATCATATACATGGATTACATTCCTTTGTTTTGGTTTTTGTTCACCGTCCTCACACAGTTTTTCTTTTTTACTTTCACTTTCATCTTCTTCATCAGATGACCTTATATAAAATGGAGTCTTCACAACACATGAAGTTTTAAGCCTTTCTTTCAATCTTATTTTCTTATCACACTCTTTCTGATTTTCTACTCTTGGCCTCAAATCTGGAGAAGTACTCCTTTGAGAGGCTGGAGTATAAAATCGATCTATTTCTTCCAATTCCACTTCATGTGCTTCATAATGTTGTGCATCTCCTTTGATGATTTTTTGCCCACCATCGTTTATGTATTTGATGCACTGGTGGAGGGTGGATGGCACAAGATGATTCTCATGTAACCATGGTCTGCCTAGCAAAGCCCCTGTAGGAGGTATCGGCATCGATTACATAGAATTTGATCAAAGTTTCAAGCTCTCCAAATTTCATGGGAAGGGCAATTGCCCCCAATGCCCGTTCAGAATTTTGGTTGAACCCATGGATAAAGACATTCTCATCTGAGAGTTGCCTTCCTCCTAAGGCTAATTGTTTCAATGATTTAAGTGGCAAGATTTTAATGGAAGACCCAGGGTCCACCAACATTTGATTTAACTGACTTCCATTGGTTTGGCCTGTAATGTAGAGTGGCTTGTTGTGACGAGCCGTCCCCATCATTAGGTCTGTGTCTGTGAATGTGATTTGTCTTTGTGGCTCTACATTAAGGACCTCAGTCATGTGTTTTTCTGCTAGGTAAGCCTGAAATTTTTCGGGCTCTTCCAACACCTTCATCATTGTTTCCCTTAATTCTTTTGACATCATCAACGCCTCAAATACACTGATCAGTGCGGGCGTGCGCTTTAAATGAGCCAAGATGTTGTATTCTCCAACAGTTTCTTTTGTTTTTTGACTCGGCCCCGCTTCATCACTTATTTCTCGGCCTTTGTTTTTTCTTTCTTCTTTTTCATTTTCTTTGGACGCTTGCCTTTCAGGGATATTTGTACCCGATCGCAAGTTCACATGGCAGTCTTTTTCTTCAAACATGCCTTTAGCAAAGAGGCCTCCATATGGTGCCTCATCTTCATCTTCAGCGTCATAATAATAGGTATCAAATTCCTCTTCTTCTTTTTCCTCTTCTTTTTCCTTCTTTATTTGTTCCCTTTTTCCTTCTTCCTCTTTTGCATCTTTCTTCTCATTTTTCTCAACACTTTTCTTGTTTTCAATTTTCTTCTCACTTAATCTTGATACCTTCTGCACATAATATTTTTCTTGATCAGATTCTTCATCCACTATCACTATGACGTTGCACTCCACGTTGCGACTTGAATTGTCTCTTTGTGCTACTGCATTTGCTTGCGCATGTGGAGCTGACTCTTGTTTAAAGCTCTCGGGCAAGATTAAATTCCCTTCCTTAATCATCTTTTCTGCAATGTTCTTAAAGACATAACAATCGCTTGTGGGGTGACCCAAGACTCGATGGAAAGCACAATACTTTGGGTCATTTGTCTTGTTTTGCTCATCCGGCCTTTTGCAATAGGGTAATTCTATGGCTTTTCAATTCAACAATTGTTTGAGCAACGCTGCCGTTTTCTCTTTCTTAAATGAATATGGTTTGCTCAAGCGCTCCGCCAAAGTTACTTGGGGTTGGTTACTTCCATTGTTATTGTTATTGATATTCCCTTTATTGTTCTTATAGCCACCGCCTCCTTGGCTAGTTGACGTCTCGTTGGCTCCCACTATTTTAATAGGAACTTGCCCCTTAATCTTTTGTTCACCTTTGTTGTATGAGGTTTGTGTCTCTTTAGGCGGGCCGATATGCACAACCCTTGCAACCCGAGTCACTAAATCCTCATAAGTGTAGATATCGCTCCCTGAGAGCGGTCTACGGATCCAATCATCCAAATTTCTTATTAGAAACTCGACAGCCTCTCTTTCTGGCATTTGATGAGTGCATCGTATGTTCATGTTTCTCCATCTGTTGATGTAGTCGAGAGGCGACTCCCCCGACCTTGGTCTTTCACAAGCTACATCAGCCATAGAAATTCTTTGAGTCACCATAGCGAACTTGGCGCGAAAGAGATCTTCCATTTCATCCCAAGTCTCGATCGAGTCATTTTCTAATGAAGAATACCACTCAAAAGCGGCACCTGTAAGACTTTGGGAGAATTGTTTCAGTAACAGAGCTTCATCATGAGCGGTGTTGCCACACGCATTCCTAAATTGTACCAAATGTTGATCAGGCGTGATGCCTTCCTTTCCTGTGCCATCGAAGAGGTTAAATTTCGGAACTTGGTATCCTGAAGGGTAAGGAATATGCTCGTACTCTCTTGGATACGGCCTTCCACATCTCTTGCGAAAATGAACCAAACGGGCCGCTCCTGATGCTTGGAGTTGTTGATTTATCATTTCTTGGATGATTTGCTTCGTTGAATCTGACTTTCTTGCCCCTGTCCGAGACCTTGCCCCAGGAATTTCATCCTCATCAGACTCGTATCTGGTCTTGCTTCTCCTTTCTTTGGAGTGTTTTCTGTGATACCTTTCTTCTTCTTCTTCTGATGATTCGTACTTATTTTTGTTCTTCTTTTCTTTAGAAGGCTTTCTCCGACTCTTCTCTTCTTCTTCATCAGAAGTTCCATACTTGCTCTTACTCTTTCTTTCTTTTAGAGCTTTCTTCTTGCTTCTTTCCTCCTTTTCATCAGAAAGCTCGTATTTGCTTTTATTCTTTCTTCCTTTGAGAACTTTCTTCTTGTGATTGTCTTCTCCTTCTTCTTCTGAGGAAGGATATTCTCTATCAAGCTCCCCGAGCAAATTTTTCTTCTCTATAAATTTATACATTTTCTTAAGTATTTCTCTTTCTTTCTCTCTTTCGCTCATCAATTCTGATATTTTTCTTTCATTCTTTTCCAACATGCTCATCAACCGAGCATTTTCTCCTTCAACCCATCGGCCTTTATCACCACCATCTTCTTGGTCGCTCTCAACTGGCTCATCTCCAGGACGGCCGTGACCACTTGATGATGGGATCTCTTGTTTCCCTTTACCATCATTTTTGACTAGAGGAATTTCCTCATCGCTAGCCATGTTTACGAATGCATGCATCTCATGTTCTTTGCTTATGCTAATCATGTTTACATAAGCATGCATCATAGGCTCCTTTTTCCGCCATACTAAGCGCCTTCGCTTGCTTTGTGTTTCTTGGTTGGCCACTTCAACCACAAATCGAGTCCTATTTTTTGGTACCCATATCTTCTTAACCCCTTCTTCATTTCTCAAAGGCCCTAGTCTGTCTTTAACCAGGGCTTTCGCTCTTTCCTTTCCTTTGTGCCCCAGTCTTCCCCTCACTGGAGTTGCTTCTCTTTTCCGCTCCTTCGGTCCTAATCTCTCATGGACTGGTGTTCGGGGAAAGGTAAGCCTTTCTTTCACAGAATGTCTAGTTTGAGAATTTCTGCCCCGGAACTGGACCTGATATTCTGAAGGAAATTCCTCCATTGTTTTTAATACGGCTGTAGGGGAGTTCTTTCGAACCAACCGAAGTGGTGCGAACGGGTTGCTGACTGGGAGGTTAAGCTTCGTGTCCAATTCATTCTTATATGCCCTTTGTACTTTCTTGATAGTCCTCGTGCTTTGAGGGACTGGCATATAGACTTTCCTCACCGCCGTTTTCTTTTGAGGGGACCGGTGGTCAAACTGGCGTCTCTTGTGACTTAGGCTTGGGTGGACCCCCTTTTGAGGAATGAAAGCCCATTCTTCCTCTTTGGAATTAACCTCAACGGGAATTTCAGGGACTGGGGAGACTACCATTGGCTTATTCGGTGGTTCCTCAGTAACATTGGCAAGTTGGAAACTTCCATCACTTACTTGGACTATAGGCACATAGGAGTACCCATATGGCATGTATCCAAGCATGAACTCATGCTGGTAGCAGATCAGTACTGCCCCAATCGTGAACACTCCTTCAGGTTTGCTCATATCAACAGTTGTGTATGCCATTTCCTGCAAGAGAATAACTCCACACGTCACCGTTAAAAATATTTATTTGAAAATTTACAAATTTCCCAGCCTTTACATTATATTCCCTAAATTCCAAAGATGAGAGGAGAAAGAGGTCCCACCGGGCGTGCCAGAGAATCTGTGTGGACTTTTTCGTCATCTCTCGAAGAATGAAAGGGTTTTCCTCGAGAAATTAGAACAAGCCTTAGATTCACCCCCCTTAAGGTTCGATCTCTGCGCTGAGTGTCTCTTGACGATAAGAGAACCAGAACAAGAGTCGCTTCTTACGAGAGTTTATTAATTTAGCGGGTCCTTTCTTTCCAATAGGCGCAAGCCCCTATTGTTAATTACCCCGTAGTTGCCTACGGTAACCTCTGATTAAGGGATCTAAAGAATTATATGTAATAGGCTAGGAAAATCGTCTCTAAAATGATTTTGTGTTTATATGAGAATTTATTCTTTTGGCTTAAACCGGACTCAATTGATGGTACCAGACCTAATTGACGGAACCTAATTGAGGATGCTTAATATTTAATGATATTTAATTTGAACTTTTATTTGAAATAGACTTGGTTTTGATTTTTGTGTTGGAGTATAGTTTTTGGTTCTGAGGCTATTTTGGGCCTTTGTAGGATTTGGATTTGGATTTGGATTTCTTAAGGCTATTTTGGGCCATTTGGATTTGGATTTGTTTGGATTGTTTAAGGTTATTTTGGGCCTTTGTGGAATTTGGATTTGATTTAGGTTTCATAAGGCTATTTTGGGCCTTTTTGGATTTGATTTGAGTTTCATAAGGCTATTTTGGGCCTTTGTAGGATTTGATTTGAGTTTCTCGGGACTATTTTGGGTCACTTGTGAGAAAGGGTTTCCGGGACTATTTTGGGTCGCTTGTGGAAACAGAATTTTGGTTTCTCGGGGCTATTTTGGGCCACTTGTGAGAAGGATTTCCAGGACTATTTTGGGTCGCTTGTGGAAACAAAACTTGGGAGTTCTCGGGGCTATTTTGGGCTACTTGTGAGAACAAGAATTTGAGTTTCAGAGTTTTCGGCTTTTGAATTTGAATTTCAAAGTTTTATGTCTTTTGGGTTTGAGTTTCATGGTTTCTGGATTTTGAGTTTGAGTTTCAGGGTTTCTGGCTTTTGGACTCACTTAAAGTTGATCTTGATCTGCTGAAGAGCTTTATTTTCTCTAGTGAAGAGGTTTCGGCTTTGGTTTTGGGATTCGCGTTTTGACTTTTAAATTTCTGAAGTTCATCTTTGAGTTTTACAATTTTTCACAATTTCATTTTATTTTTTTTAATTTTAGACTTTTGAAATTTCTTTTTATATTTTTAATTATGCTTATTCTTGAAAATATTTGATTTTTGACATATTTCTTTTTGGAATTGTTTATATTTAGTGATTATTTAATTTTCTATGCTTGGAAATTTACTAGGAGAGTTTTAATAAATTTTTTACTTCATTTTAGAATTTTGCAAAATTTGTTTAATATCATTTTAGAGATTTTATATTTTTATTTAATATTGGAAATGCTTCAAAAATACAAAGACCATTAATTTAGCAAACTTTTACATCAAAATATCAGTGAGTTTAGTTATTTGAATTTTTATAATTTTATGGACATTTTATTTTAATTTATCTGAATTTCTCATTATTATTTTAGAATTTTATGAAATTCATTTAATTTTCGAAAATACTTCAAAAAAAGAAAAGACCAATAAATTGACAGATTTTTATATCAAAATATCAGTGAATTTGGTTTTTTTAGATTTTTTAGAAATTTTGGATATTTTATTTGAATTTTTCTGAGTTTCCTTCTATTCTTAATGAATTTTTGAAATTTCTGTTTATTTGAGAATTTCTGATTGGTCCAATTAAGCAAACCGGCTTGACGTGGCTGAGGAAACCAGATGCTGGGCCTTCTTAATAACTCTTCCTTTTGGGCCTATTTCAAATATGGGCTTCGTCTGCTGGTAGGCCTCCAATTATTTTTATTTTATTTGAATTTCATTCAACAGGATGACGGGTTTCCTGTAACGGGTATATAACAGCTTAACGAAGTGTCGCGCCATAATTTGCCACAGAAAATCAAATGATCCACGGGTTTGAATCTTTCTTCTCCGACGGAAATTGGTCTTTTTGCAAAAGGGTCCCCGGTTCTTCTCCGGCAGAATTGCGACGACTCCGGCCATCGTTTTGGTCGATATTGAGTGCGTTAGAATCGTGAAGGTGAGTAGAAGGGGTTAGTGCACCCCATTATTTCTGTGGGGCCTCATGCTGCCTTGTAAAACTTGAGATAGCTCGAGCAGCCATTAATGGTGTTCGAAGCTTTCTCTTCACTTTTCTTTGCCAGTCTGAGGTTTCACGCACTCATGAAGGTACATAGAATGCGATGTAGAGTTCAATTTATCATGAAAGAGCTTGGAGAGGGGTGACCTCGACTGAGGTGGCTCGGTTTCAAATTGGACAGAACCGTGCTCATTTGGTGGGACCCACAAGACCGTCTCTTTGTGCCAGAAATGGATTAGACTGCCTCAGGGGGTCAAACTTAGTTTGTTCGTTTACTCATTTCAACTTGAAACAACACGATTTGATGCGAGGGGCCTTAGGGCAGAAGGTGTTTATTTGTTCTAATTTCAGTTTTACATGTAAGTTGTTTTACAGCAAAAAGCTCGATTTGATGTCCAATTTTGATCAATCCAAGTTGGTTTCACGTGCTTGAACTATCCAGAGTGCAAGAGCAAGTTAATTGGCTTTTGTCACAATTTACAAATTTCACATTTTAGCAAATTTATTGCTGCTTTTGGTGAGACTTTATTTGAGCTACATAAATGCATGAAAAACAGTTACTGAGGTCGCAAAGCACCATGAGAAGTGCACTTCAGCAGTTCAAAATTCCCTTTTGATATTTTTGCAGAATTCATGTATTTATGAGATTTTCTGTCCTTTTTTGAAAGTAAATAAGAAAATACCCTTATGCTTGTCCAAAGATTCTGAAAATTTGTAAGCATATCCCTCAACACATTTGTTAATCTCCTGTGTGAGAGTTTTGCAGAAAGGTCCAGGACTTTGCAGAATACCCATTTATTTAAAGAAATATCCCTGCTGTCCTCTATTAGTGTTTATAAAATTTCAAAAAAATAGAAAGGATTGTTTCCTGCTGTCCAATAAACTTTGTACCTGCTGTCCATACATATTTTTATATTTTTATGCAAAGAAAACCTCATATTTTCATTTATTTCATTTCTGGCCAGATTTAAACATATACATGTATATTTTTATTTTATGAAAATGTGAAGTTGGCTTAGGGAAAGCAGTGCTTATACTAACCTATGCATTGAAGTCCTAAATTTTAAACAAATTGCAAACATAGGGCTGGTAGAGATTAGCATACCATTTATTCTTTATTCTCATTATTTTTGAATTTTGTTAACACCTTGAACATGGCTAGGCCAGAGCCAGGCTCTGGACCCATACCAAGTCAAGTTAGGGCTGTCACGAGAGAATTGAGCTAGGCTACAAACCCTCACATGACAGCCATGGCCGATTTCATGTCGAACATAAGAACACCTCATGAAGCGAGGAGCTAGGCTCCAAACCTCCATGGGCATCTTTACTGGGACCCTCATTATGGCCATGACTGATGCTGTGCTTCAGTCCATGGCTCATAGGGGCTGTGCAGCTATGGTTCAAATACACCATTGCTTGGTGGTTGAATTGAAGAAAGAGAGAAGACAAGATATCAAATTGGCATTTCAATTTGGTTTATTTGATCTATATACAGAAGTTTACAAACCTAAATCGCTTAATTTCACTTCTTTTCTCCTTTTCACAGATGTTTGACGAATTGCCTAATACAACTCAATACCCCTTGATGCTAATTGAGAAACTTGTAACAGTCTAAACCTAGCCCTAGCCTCCAGCCGCCCTCCTCTCTGGACTTTTTGGGGTTTATATAGGTTTGAATCTAGGGTTTCATTTCTTGAGCCCGAGCCAATCACCATCGTCCGATTTCCATCAATGGCCCACATTGGGCTGCGCCTAGGGTTTTGGTTTTGTAAACCATGGGCAAGAGTGCCTGGTTTTGCTCCTGTGGCCAGAGGGGAGGCCACGTCGACGAGTTTCTTCGTTTTTACCCGACTTCCACGGTAAGAATCGCATCCCCTCTCTTCTACTTCTTTTTACCAGCGGGGAAGACGAACTCTTCATCTGGGTGCGCTGGGTTCTCCGTGAGCCAATAGAACATTTCAAATCTCAACAGTTTTCGGTTCATGAGCCGGATTCATTTAATAGTTTTAATAGGATAGTAATTTTAAATAGGCAGCGACATACTTTTTCTGCCCGGATCCTCTCCAATGCATGTACCCGATAGTCACCTTTTGATTTTTCTCAGAATTTCACCGAATTTTCCATTAATTTCACATATATTCTTTGATGCACATCCAAAATAAATTATTTGAGGGCCTTTCCTTGGGTATTTTTGGACAAAATTTTGTGGGTGAACTCAGAAAAATGTAAGGAATTTAATGGTTCAAAGGATTTTGCGAAATTCCTTACAGATATTTTTCGAGAATTTTATAGATTTTCAGGGTTTCTTTGCAAAATTTGGAGTTTCTGTTGATATTTTTGGAATTGTAAAATCATGATAATTCATCATAATTCTTAGGGGATTTTTGGGTAATTTTTGGGAATTTTTGGAGTTTGTTTTGTATTTTTCGCAATTTGAATTTTGGTTTTCGCTATTTGAATTTGGTTTTAGCAATTTGGATTTAGCAGTTTGGATTTAGCAGTTTGGATTTGGTTTTCAGGGTTATTTTTTTAGGGTCAAACAAATGCCCCCCACCGAAGCATGTTGTGAGGGTCTTGGACAAAACGACGTGCTTTGGTGGTCCCTTCTTGACCCCTTGTTCTTTTGTCGTGGTTTGGTTTCTTTGACACTTGTCAATCTTGTGTTGGATTGGGCTTCCGTGCTTAAGACCTTCTTGTAAATTTTCGTTTTGAAGTGAGGAGTCACCTTACTCCCACCTCGTTTTCTCTTGTTTTGGAATGTGGGTATTTTGGCCCACCTTTGATTTTTTTTTTTTTATTTATTTAGGACTAAGGCACCCATAACCCCACACCACAATTTAGGTCGGGGCATTTTGGCCCACACCTATATTTCCTTGAGTTTGGATTTACACGGGCCTTGTCCCTGTTTTGATTTTTCCTTCTGAATGTCGGCCTTGAAGCATTTCAGTTCCTGCGACACTTGACTTCACTTTGTATTCTTTCATGTTGTCTCTTATCCCCTTAATTTGTATCAGGTTTAGTTGATCATCGGCTCTTGCCCCAGTTTGGTTGTTTATCAGCTCTTATTGTTTCTCTGTCCCGATGTGGGCATTTGTTCCAATTCGACGCTCTCCGGTGTCTTATTTAGAGTTCAAGACACAGAACTTTTATTCATCCTTTTTATCGGTGAGATGAACAAGCACCTAGTACCTTGTTCAAAGCACAAAGCACAACGCTTAGGGTAAATTTCATCATTCCATGTATTCAGAAACCATACAGGCTTCCTCAACACTGCTATCCTTTTCTTGGTTGGTGTGATAGGTCACCGCCTTGTGTCTTAATTTACAGTTCAAGACACGGAACTTTTGTTCATCCTTTTGTTCGGTGAGATGAACAGGCACCTAGTACCTTGTTCAAAGTACAAAGCACAAAACTTAGGGACGTTTCTTTCTTAAATGTAGGCCTTTTGTAAAGGAGATGTCCTATGAAGGTCTAAGAGGACAAAGGCATTCCTTCGAATTTAGGCCTGGCGGGACGAGATATGAATATGGTTTTATTTCTTTGGGTTTTATCGTGATTGGTTTCTTACGTGTTTTGGGTTTTAGTTAGGTAGGATATGGATTTTTTTTGCTTTGATTTGGTTCATCTTTTTATTTGGGCTTTTGAGGTTAAGGATTTTTTTATTGGACGTTTATTTATTCGTGCTTACCTTATTTTTTTAGGGCCTTGCAGAGGAATATTTCATAATGTTCAAAAGAACGGAACACTCCTTCGAGTTTTAGCCCAGCATGACATGAGACTTAATTCTTGGGTTTTGGTTGTTTGTTGTGACTTTTGGATTTTTTGGGATTTGAGGGTTTTGTTCAGGACTTTATTGGATTTTTCTATTAGGGTTTTGGGTTTTGAATTTTTGAATTTTAGGTAAGGATTTGGTTAAGATTTTGGAGTTTTGTTTTATTTGGAGTCATGAAAGGTTTTGTTGGTTTTATTTGGGATTTTATTAAGGATTTATTGGCTTGGTTTTATATATGTTTTGGGTACAATAGGCTTAATTGGTCTTCTTCTCTCTTTTTTATTTTTATGGAATTTTGAATTTACTTAAATTGGCTTTTATTCGAGAGTTTAAAGGTGTTTTGGTTTTGGTTGTTTTTTTTTTTTTTTGTTGAAAAATGTGGGTTTTAGGCGTAGTGTTTCTTGAAGTACCGCCCGTTGATGGAAGGTATCGAAACTTCTTCTGGGGGCGACTTAAATCCCAATCCTTTTGTGCGCTTCCATTTTCCGTCTACACCCTTCACCCATCAAGATTCCTCGCTCCAAATATCTTGGAAAACTTTAGCCTTCTGTTTAGAGATTGGGTCCAAACAATGAGTTTTTTCAAAGAGGGGTATTAACTTCTTATTGTAGTAACCCATTATTTCTATCCTTTCACATTCATTTTCTTCTTCTTTCAACTACTTCTCCCAATCGTTGGAATCGGGCACATTACCAGATGGGTCTATATTCTCCGCCTTGTAGAACAAGATTTCTTTATGAACCACCAATTTTCCTTGGACCCTTTCTGTTTTAGGTGGTACATAAAAGGTTTCTAATTTTTTGACCTGGTTCACTTCTTTTGGTGTTAACTCTTTAAAGCAACCAAAGGGAATTTGTTCAATAGCCATCGAGTCTTCCTTTTCATTGAACTCCTCTTTATCTGAGCCAATATCATATACATGGATTACATTCCTTTGTTTTGGTTTTTGTTCACCGTCCTCACACAGTTTTTCTTTTTTACTTTCACTTTCATCTTCTTCATCAGATGACCTTATATAAAATGGAGTCTTCACAACACATGAAGTTTTAAGCCTTTCTTTCAATCTTATTTTCTTATCACACTCTTTCTGATTTTCTACTCTTGGCCTCAAATCTGGAGAAGTACTCCTTTGAGAGGCTGGAGTATAAAATCGATCTATTTCTTCCAATTCCACTTCATGTGCTTCATAATGTTGTGCATCTCCTTTGATGATTTTTTGCCCACCATCGTTTATGTATTTGATGCACTGGTGGAGGGTGGATGGCACAAGATGATTCTCATGTAACCATGGTCTGCCTAGCAAAGCCCCTGTAGGAGGTATCGGCATCGATTACATAGAATTTGATCAAAGTTTCAAGCTCTCCAAATTTCATGGGAAGGGCAATTGCCCCCAATGCCCGTTCAGAATTTTGGTTGAACCCATGGATAAAGACATTCTCATCTGAGAGTTGCCTTCCTCCTAAGGCTAATTGTTTCAATGATTTAAGTGGCAAGATTTTAATGGAAGACCCAGGGTCCACCAACATTTGATTTAACTGACTTCCATTGGTTTGGCCTGTAATGTAGAGTGGCTTGTTGTGACGAGCCGTCCCCATCATTAGGTCTGTGTCTGTGAATGTGATTTGTCTTTGTGGCTCTACATTAAGGACCTCAGTCATGTGTTTTTCTGCTAGGTAAGCCTGAAATTTTTCGGGCTCTTCCAACACCTTCATCATTGTTTCCCTTAATTCTTTTGACATCATCAACGCCTCAAATACACTGATCAGTGCGGGCGTGCGCTTTAAATGAGCCAAGATGTTGTATTCTCCAACAGTTTCTTTTGTTTTTTGACTCGGCCCCGCTTCATCACTTATTTCTCGGCCTTTGTTTTTTCCTTCTTCTTTTTCATTTTCTTTGGACGCTTGCCTTTCAGGGATATTTGTACCCGATCGCAAGTTCACATGGCAGTCTTTTTCTTCAAACATGCCTTTAGCAAAGAGGCCTCCATATGGTGCCTCATCTTCATCTTCAGCGTCATAATAATAGGTATCAAATTCCTCTTCTTCTTTTTCCTCTTCTTTTTCCTTCTTTATTTGTTCCCTTTTTCCTTCTTCCTCTTTTGCATCTTTCTTCTCATTTTTCTCAACACTTTTCTTGTTTTCAATTTTCTTCTCACTTAATCTTGATACCTTCTGCACATAATATTTTTCTTGATCAGATTCTTCATCCACTATCACTATGACGTTGCACTCCACGTTGCGACTTGAATTGTCTCTTTGTGCTACTGCATTTGCTTGCGCATGTGGAGCTGACTCTTGTTTAAAGCTCTCGGGCAAGATTAAATTCCCTTCCTTAATCATCTTTTCTGCAATGTTCTTAAAGACATAACAATCGCTTGTGGGGTGACCCAAGACTCGATGGAAAGCACAATACTTTGGGTCATTTGTCTTGTTTTGCTCATCCGGCCTTTTGCAATAGGGTAATTCTATGGCTTTTCAATTCAACAATTGTTTGAGCAACGCTGCCGTTTTCTCTTTCTTAAATGAATATGGTTTGCTCAAGCGCTCCGCCAAAGTTACTTGGGGTTGGTTACTTCCATTGTTATTGTTATTGATATTCCCTTTATTGTTCTTATAGCCACCGCCTCCTTGGCTAGTTGACGTCTCGTTGGCTCCCACTATTTTAATAGGAACTTGCCCCTTAATCTTTTGTTCACCTTTGTTGTATGAGGTTTGTGTCTCTTTAGGCGGGCCGATATGCACAACCCTTGCAACCCGAGTCACTAAATCCTCATAAGTGTAGATATCGCTCCCTGAGAGCGGTCTACGGATCCAATCATCCAAATTTCTTATTAGAAACTCGACAGCCTCTCTTTCTGGCATTTGATGAGTGCATCGTATGTTCATGTTTCTCCATCTGTTGATGTAGTCGAGAGGCGACTCCCCCGACCTTGGTCTTTCACAAGCTACATCAGCCATAGAAATTCTTTGAGTCACCATAGCGAACTTGGCGCGAAAGAGATCTTCCATTTCATCCCAAGTCTCGATCGAGTCATTTTCTAATGAAGAATACCACTCAAAAGCGGCACCTGTAAGACTTTGGGAGAATTGTTTCAGTAACAGAGCTTCATCATGAGCGGTGTTGCCACACGCATTCCTAAATTGTACCAAATGTTGATCAGGCGTGATGCCTTCCTTTCCTGTGCCATCGAAGAGGTTAAATTTCGGAACTTGGTATCCTGAAGGGTAAGGAATATGCTCGTACTCTCTTGGATACGGCCTTCCACATCTCTTGCGAAAATGAACCAAACGGGCCGCTCCTGATGCTTGGAGTTGTTGATTTATCATTTCTTGGATGATTTGCTTCGTTGAATCTGACTTTCTTGCCCCTGTCCGAGACCTTGCCCCAGGAATTTCATCCTCATCAGACTCGTATCTGGTCTTGCTTCTCCTTTCTTTGGAGTGTTTTCTGTGATACCTTTCTTCTTCTTCTTCTGATGATTCGTACTTATTTTTGTTCTTCTTTTCTTTAGAAGGCTTTCTCCGACTCTTCTCTTCTTCTTCATCAGAAGTTCCATACTTGCTCTTACTCTTTCTTTCTTTTAGAGCTTTCTTCTTGCTTCTTTCCTCCTTTTCATCAGAAAGCTCGTATTTGCTTTTATTCTTTCTTCCTTTGAGAACTTTCTTCTTGTGATTGTCTTCTCCTTCTTCTTCTGAGGAAGGATATTCTCTATCAAGCTCCCCGAGCAAATTTTTCTTCTCTATAAATTTATACATTTTCTTAAGTATTTCTCTTTCTTTCTCTCTTTCGCTCATCAATTCTGATATTTTTCTTTCATTCTTTTCCAACATGCTCATCAACCGAGCATTTTCTCCTTCAACCCATCGGCCTTTATCACCACCATCTTCTTGGTCGCTCTCAACTGGCTCATCTCCAGGACGGCCGTGACCACTTGATGATGGGATCTCTTGTTTCCCTTTACCATCATTTTTGACTAGAGGAATTTCCTCATCGCTAGCCATGTTTACGAATGCATGCATCTCATGTTCTTTGCTTATGCTAATCATGTTTACATAAGCATGCATCATAGGCTCCTTTTTCCGCCATACTAAGCGCCTTCGCTTGCTTTGTGTTTCTTGGTTGGCCACTTCAACCACAAATCGAGTCCTATTTTTTGGTACCCATATCTTCTTAACCCCTTCTTCATTTCTCAAAGGCCCTAGTCTGTCTTTAACCAGGGCTTTCGCTCTTTCCTTTCCTTTGTGCCCCAGTCTTCCCCTCACTGGAGTTGCTTCTCTTTTCCGCTCCTTCGGTCCTAATCTCTCATGGACTGGTGTTCGGGGAAAGGTAAGCCTTTCTTTCACAGAATGTCTAGTTTGAGAATTTCTGCCCCGGAACTGGACCTGATATTCTGAAGGAAATTCCTCCATTGTTTTTAATACGGCTGTAGGGGAGTTCTTTCGAACCAACCGAAGTGGTGCGAACGGGTTGCTGACTGGGAGGTTAAGCTTCGTGTCCAATTCATTCTTATATGCCCTTTGTACTTTCTTGATAGTCCTCGTGCTTTGAGGGACTGGCATATAGACTTTCCTCACCGCCGTTTTCTTTTGAGGGGACCGGTGGTCAAACTGGCGTCTCTTGTGACTTAGGCTTGGGTGGACCCCCTTTTGAGGAATGAAAGCCCATTCTTCCTCTTTGGAATTAACCTCAACGGGAATTTCAGGGACTGGGGAGACTACCATTGGCTTATTCGGTGGTTCCTCAGTAACATTGGCAAGTTGGAAACTTCCATCACTTACTTGGACTATAGGCACATAGGAGTACCCATATGGCATGTATCCAAGCATGAACTCATGCTGGTAGCAGATCAGTACTGCCCCAATCGTGAACACTCCTTCAGGTTTGCTCATATCAACAGTTGTGTATGCCATTTCCTGCAAGAGAATAACTCCACACGTCACCGTTAAAAATATTTATTTGAAAATTTACAAATTTCCCAGCCTTTACATTATATTCCCTAAATTCCAAAGATGAGAGGAGAAAGAGGTCCCACCGGGCGTGCCAGAGAATCTGTGTGGACTTTTTCGTCATCTCTCGAAGAATGAAAGGGTTTTCCTCGAGAAATTAGAACAAGCCTTAGATTCACCCCCCTTAAGGTTCGATCTCTGCGCTGAGTGTCTCTTGACGATAAGAGAACCAGAACAAGAGTCGCTTCTTACGAGAGTTTATTAATTTAGCGGGTCCTTTCTTTCCAATAGGCGCAAGCCCCTATTGTTAATTACCCCGTAGTTGCCTACGGTAACCTCTGATTAAGGGATCTAAAGAATTATATGTAATAGGCTAGGAAAATCGTCTCTAAAATGATTTTGTGTTTATATGAGAATTTATTCTTTTGGCTTAAACCGGACTCAATTGATGGTACCAGACCTAATTGACGGAACCTAATTGAGGATGCTTAATATTTAATGATATTTAATTTGAACTTTTATTTGAAATAGACTTGGTTTTGATTTTTGTGTTGGAGTATAGTTTTTGGTTCTGAGGCTATTTTGGGCCTTTGTAGGATTTGGATTTGGATTTGGATTTCTTAAGGCTATTTTGGGCCATTTGGATTTGGATTTGTTTGGATTGTTTAAGGTTATTTTGGGCCTTTGTGGAATTTGGATTTGATTTAGGTTTCATAAGGCTATTTTGGGCCTTTTTGGATTTGATTTGAGTTTCATAAGGCTATTTTGGGCCTTTGTAGGATTTGATTTGAGTTTCTCGGGACTATTTTGGGTCACTTGTGAGAAAGGGTTTCCGGGACTATTTTGGGTCGCTTGTGGAAACAGAATTTTGGTTTCTCGGGGCTATTTTGGGCCACTTGTGAGAAGGATTTCCAGGACTATTTTGGGTCGCTTGTGGAAACAAAACTTGGGAGTTCTCGGGGCTATTTTGGGCTACTTGTGAGAACAAGAATTTGAGTTTCAGAGTTTTCGGCTTTTGAATTTGAATTTCAAAGTTTTATGTCTTTTGGGTTTGAGTTTCATGGTTTCTGGATTTTGAGTTTGAGTTTCAGGGTTTCTGGCTTTTGGACTCACTTAAAGTTGATCTTGATCTGCTGAAGAGCTTTATTTTCTCTAGTGAAGAGGTTTCGGCTTTGGTTTTGGGATTCGCGTTTTGACTTTTAAATTTCTGAAGTTCATCTTTGAGTTTTACAATTTTTCACAATTTCATTTTATTTTTTTTAATTTTAGACTTTTGAAATTTCTTTTTATATTTTTAATTATGCTTATTCTTGAAAATATTTGATTTTTGACATATTTCTTTTTGGAATTGTTTATATTTAGTGATTATTTAATTTTCTATGCTTGGAAATTTACTAGGAGAGTTTTAATAAATTTTTTACTTCATTTTAGAATTTTACAAAATTTGTTTAATATCATTTTAGAGATTTTATATTTTTATTTAATATTGGAAATGCTTCAAAAATACAAAGACCATTAATTTAGCAAACTTTTACATCAAAATATCAGTGAGTTTAGTTATTTGAATTTTTATAATTTTATGGACATTTTATTTTAATTTATCTGAATTTCTCATTATTATTTTAGAATTTTATGAAATTCATTTAATTTTCGAAAATACTTCAAAAAAAGAAAAGACCAATAAATTGACAGATTTTTATATCAAAATATCAGTGAATTTGGTTTTTTTAGATTTTTTAGAAATTTTGGATATTTTATTTGAATTTTTCTGAGTTTCCTTCTATTCTTAATGAATTTTTGAAATTTCTGTTTATTTGAGAATTTCTGATTGGTCCAATTAAGCAAACCGGCTTGACGTGGCTGAGGAAACCAGATGCTGGGCCTTCTTAATAACTCTTCCTTTTGGGCCTATTTCAAATATGGGCTTCGTCTGCTGGTAGGCCTCCAATTATTTTTATTTTATTTGAATTTCATTCAACAGGATGACGGGTTTCCTGTAACGGGTATATAACAGCTTAACGAAGTGTCGCGCCATAATTTGCCACAGAAAATCAAATGATCCACGGGTTTGAATCTTTCTTCTCCGACGGAAATTGGTCTTTTTGCAAAAGGGTCCCCGGTTCTTCTCCGGCAGAATTGCGACGACTCCGGCCATCGTTTTGGTCGATATTGAGTGCGTTAGAATCGTGAAGGTGAGTAGAAGGGGTTAGTGCACCCCATTATTTCTGTGGGGCCTCATGCTGCCTTGTAAAACTTGAGATAGCTCGAGCAGCCATTAATGGTGTTCGAAGCTTTCTCTTCACTTTTCTTTGCCAGTCTGAGGTTTCACGCACTCATGAAGGTACATAGAATGCGATGTAGAGTTCAATTTATCATGAAAGAGCTTGGAGAGGGGTGACCTCGACTGAGGTGGCTCGGTTTCAAATTGGACAGAACCGTGCTCATTTGGTGGGACCCACAAGACCGTCTCTTTGTGCCAGAAATGGATTAGACTGCCTCAGGGGGTCAAACTTAGTTTGTTCGTTTACTCATTTCAACTTGAAACAACACGATTTGATGCGAGGGGCCTTAGGGCAGAAGGTGTTTATTTGTTCTAATTTCAGTTTTACATGTAAGTTGTTTTACAGCAAAAAGCTCGATTTGATGTCCAATTTTGATCAATCCAAGTTGGTTTCACGTGCTTGAACTATCCAGAGTGCAAGAGCAAGTTAATTGGCTTTTGTCACAATTTACAAATTTCACATTTTAGCAAATTTATTGCTGCTTTTGGTGAGACTTTATTTGAGCTACATAAATGCATGAAAAACAGTTACTGAGGTCGCAAAGCACCATGAGAAGTGCACTTCAGCAGTTCAAAATTCCCTTTTGATATTTTTGCAGAATTCATGTATTTATGAGATTTTCTGTCCTTTTTTGAAAGTAAATAAGAAAATACCCTTATGCTTGTCCAAAGATTCTGAAAATTTGTAAGCATATCCCTCAACACATTTGTTAATCTCCTGTGTGAGAGTTTTGCAGAAAGGTCCAGGACTTTGCAGAATACCCATTTATTTAAAGAAATATCCCTGCTGTCCTCTATTAGTGTTTATAAAATTTCAAAAAAATAGAAAGGATTGTTTCCTGCTGTCCAATAAACTTTGTACCTGCTGTCCATACATATTTTTATATTTTTATGCAAAGAAAACCTCATATTTTCATTTATTTCATTTCTGGCCAGATTTAAACATATACATGTATATTTTTATTTTATGAAAATGTGAAGTTGGCTTAGGGAAAGCAGTGCTTATACTAACCTATGCATTGAAGTCCTAAATTTTAAACAAATTGCAAACATAGGGCTGGTAGAGATTAGCATACCATTTATTCTTTATTCTCATTATTTTTGAATTTTGTTAACACCTTGAACATGGCTAGGCCAGAGCCAGGCTCTGGACCCATACCAAGTCAAGTTAGGGCTGTCACGAGAGAATTGAGCTAGGCTACAAACCCTCACATGACAGCCATGGCCGATTTCATGTCGAACATAAGAACACCTCATGAAGCGAGGAGCTAGGCTCCAAACCTCCATGGGCATCTTTACTGGGACCCTCATTATGGCCATGACTGATGCTGTGCTTCAGTCCATGGCTCATAGGGGCTGTGCAGCTATGGTTCAAACACACCATTGCTTGGTGGTTGAATTGAAGAAAGAGAGAAGACAAGATATCAAATTGGCATTTCAATTTGGTTTATTTGATCTATATACAGAAGTTTACAAACCTAAATCGCTTAATTTCACTTCTTTTCTCCTTTTCACAGATGTTTGACGAATTGCCTAATACAACTCAATACCCCTTGATGCTAATTGAGAAACTTGTAACAGTCTAAACCTAGCCCTAGCCTCCAGCCGCCCTCCTCTCTGGACTTTTTGGGGTTTATATAGGTTTGAATCTAGGGTTTCATTTTTTGAGCCCGAGCCAATCACCATCGTCTGATTTCCATCAATGGCCCACATTGGGCTGCGCCTAGGGTTTTGGTTTTGTAAACCATGGGCAAGAGTGCCTGGTTTTGCTCCTGTGGCCAGAGGGGAGGCCACGTCGACGAGTTTCTTCGTTTTTACCCGACTTCCACGGTAAGAATCGCATCCCCTCTCTTCTACATCTTTTTACCAGCGGGGAAGACGAACTCTTCATCTGGGTGCGCTGGGTTCTCCGTGAGCCAATAGAACATTTCAAATCTCAACAGTTTTCGGTTCATGAGCCGGATTCATTTAATAGTTTTAATAGGATAGTAATTTTAAATAGGCAGCGACATACTTTTTCTGCCCGGATCCTCTCCAATGCATGTACCCGATAGTCACCTTTTGATTTTTCTCAGAATTTCACCGAATTTTCCATTAATTTCACATATATTCTTTGATGCACATCCAAAATAAATTATTTGAGGGCCTTTCCTTGGGTATTTTTGGACAAAATTTTGTGGGTGAACTCAGAAAAATGTAAGGAATTTAATGGTTCAAAGGGTTTTGCGAAATTCCTTACAGATATTTTTCGGGAATTTTATAGATTTTCAGGGTTTCTTTGCAAAATTTGGAGTTTCTGTTGATATTTTTGGAATTGTAAAATCATGATAATTCATCATAATTCTTAGGGGATTTTTGGGTAATTTTTGGGAATTTTTGGAGTTTGTTTTGTATTTTTCGCAATTTGAATTTTGGTTTTCGCTATTTGAATTTGGTTTTAGCAGTTTGGATTTAGCAGTTTGGATTTGGCTTTCAGGGTTATTTTTTTAGGGTCAAACACTTTCAAATTGGTTCAATTCTTCTTGCATGGCAACAATCTAATTTGGGTCAACATTGGCCTCTTTGAAAGATTTTAGTTCTAATTGAGATACAAAGGCACAATGACCAATCATTTGGTTCAAACTCGATCTAGTCCTAACACCTTCCCTAGGGTCACCTATAACATTAGAAAGATAATGAGAGGACACTTCTCTAAGAATTTCGGGAGGCTCATGAACCGGTTGAGGTAAGGGTTGAGTTTCATCATGAGGTGTTTCATATTGAGTTGTGTCAATTGTGTTTTCCTCTTGATTCTCTCCTCCTATCAAATTGTCATTGACCCGGTTCAAAGGCTCCTCGATTATCACCGGTAGAATCTCATCCTTCGGTTGAAACTCAATTTTTTGAGTTGTTTCTCCATCTTGGATACCTACAATAGAGTTACCTTCCTCGGTTTTCTCATTAGCACTTTCATCAAATTTGACATTTATGGACTCAATTACAACCCTTGAGATAGGCAAATAAACTTTATACGCTTTACTTGTGTTTGAGTATCCAACAAATATACCGGTCAAAGATTTAGCATCAAATTTGGTTACTTTAGCAGACTCATCAAGAAAAAAAAAATTGGACCCAAATACACGGAAATAGGATATATTAGGAGTTCGACCAACCCACAATTCAAATAGAGTTTTCTTGAGTTTGGAACGAATACATGCACGGTTTACTACATGACATGTCGTATTTACCGCTTCGGCCCAAAGGAACTTGGGTATGGCAAATTCATGTAGCATTGTGCGTGCTAACTCTTGTAGAGTTCGATTCTTCCTCTCCACTATACCATTTTGTTGGGGAGTGCGTGGAGCGAAAAACTCTTGTTTATATTCTTTTTCTATGCATAATTCATCAAATTTAGCATTTTTCAAATTCCCTTCCATGGTCACTACGAATTCTAAAAATTTTTAACCATTTTCCATTTTCAACCCGGTTGCTAAATTTGATAAAATAGTCAAATGCTTCTTCCTTGTGAGCAAGAAAGAAAACCCAAGTAAAGCGGCTATAGTCATCAACTACCACAAATACATACCTCTTTTTGCTCAAACTCATAACATTTATTGATCCAAACAAGTCCATATGGAGTAGTTGCAAGGGTTGAGAGGTAGAGATAACTTCTTTGGTCTTAAAACTAGACTTGGTTTGCTTACCTTTCATGCAAGCTTCACACAATCCATTTAAGTCAAGTTTGTGTGATGGAAGGCCATGGACAAGGTTTAATTTGATAAGTTTCTTTAAAGAGTCTATTGAAACGTGACCAAGTCTTCTATGCCATAGCCATGAACCGGTAGCTATGGCACTAAAACATTGTTCACCGGAGATAAAATGGTCAAAGTTCAAGTAATAGACATCATTTTTCCTTTGTCCGGTATACACAAAAGAATTATCCGAAATTTGATGCACATAACAAGAAGAGTGATCAAATTTCAAATAATATCCGGCATCACACAATTTGCTCACACTTAAAAGGTTGTAGTTAAGACCATCAACAAGGTAAACATTGGATACCGTAAGATTTTGGTTACCAACCGAGCCTATACTAATAATAGTGCTCTTCCTAAGATTATTTCCAAAAGTAACTTCACCACCATCAAAAGATTCAAGTGTCTTGAAATATGATTCATCACCGGTCATGTGATGTGAACATCCACTATCTATGATCCAAGCACTTCTCTTGAATGATGATAACAAACAAACCTACAAGAATGTATATTAGTTAGAAACAAATAACTAACATTATTCTTGTATTTTTCCCCCCCTTAAAATTTGACTATAAGACCCGGAGAGATATAATGGCTTTTCAAGCCACATTAGAACCGCTTCCACTAGATGAGGTGGAAGTGGAAGTGACTTTAGGAATCCAAATCATACTCTTTGAACCGAATGTATGATTTGCTTTCCTAACCTTTCATTCTAATGTGAGATGGTCATTCTTACCACAATAGTTGCAACATGCACTAGTGGGTTTGTTCATTTGTGAATCTTCTTTAACAAAATGGTTCTCATAATGACGCCTAAGCTCCATGACCTTGATTTTTGGATCCTTGGAGAAAGTGTATGATTGAGAGCCTTTTAAATTTGGTTTTTGAAAATTCGTTTTATTTTGTTGAGAGGCATTCTTATTTTTTCTATTATTTTGAGGTCTAGTGTGTGTGCTATTTCTATTTTCCCCATTGTTTTGGAAAAGATGAAAGCACCCATCGGGTCCCTTGAAATACAATTTGTTTGGACCCCGATTGTTTTGCAAATTCTTTTGAGGACCCTTGAAACCATTTATATTCCTACCAAAATTCTTTTGAGCACCATTTTGCGAACCAAAGAAATTCTTTTGTCATTTCCCGTGTGTGTTCCTACTATTGGTGTCCTTGTTATAATGCCTCTTATTTTGTGTTGGGCTAATCGAGTTTCTTGGTCTAAAAGTGGATTGATTCCCCTTCTTGAATCCAAGACCCGATTTGTCATTGGATTTTTGGCCCACATACATTTTGTCAAGATCCATCTTGGTGCTACAAGAAGCACTAGATGAACTTGATGCCCTTTCATTATTTTTTAAGACATTTGTCTCACTCAAATAAGCTTGACATTTTTCACAATATTTGGATTTTTCAAAACTCTCAATCATACCCTTATACTTACTCACCAAAATTTCAAGATCATGCACCTTAGCCATCAAAAGGCTTATTTTCTGTTTTTGACTAGCAATAGTCTTAAGGGACTCATCAAGATAATCATTCAACCTATCAATTTGAGAGTTGGTATCATCATTCAAGCACAAGTCATTTTCACTATCGCTATCGCTATCACTATCATTACATAGAAATGGGTTTAGTTGTACCTCATTGGTAACCTTAGGTACCACTTCTTTAATTGGAGTGGAGATTGGAGTTGTGATTGTTGAGGAGGTTGAGGCTTTTCCAATACTTGCATTGCTCAATGGATGCACATAAATGTTGCCTCGATTGTACTCGTCGAAGACCTCCTTCACCAAGTCATCAAGGTCATCATTCATGGGTATCATCACATCATTGACTTGAGCCACTAGAGCAAGGTTGTCAAAATCGCATTTGGACTCCGAATCGGATGAGGAGGATGAGCTAGAGTCGGAATCATTGTTCCATACGGCTTGCATAGCCTTCTCATCCTTCTTCTTGCCTTTGTAATGTTCCTTTTTAGACTTGTACCGGCCATCACTTCTCTTCTTGCCACCATCTTCCTTGTCCTTCTTCAAGTGTGGGAAGAGCTTGAAGCAAGTGTACATGGTGTGGCCTTCCTTTTGACAAACAAAGCAAAGAGCCCTCTCATCATTGTCAAGCCGTTCCTTGTTGAACTTTTCCTCAAAGATCATAATGGCCCGAAATATTTTTGAGAGCACGGCTCCTTGCTTGTCCTCATCAAGGTCGAATATGCCCTTAGCTTTCTCACTCGAGTGACGGTGTCTACCTTGATGGTTGTCATTGTGGCGATGTTTGGAGGGAGAGGCCTTGTTCTCACTAGCCGACAAAGCAATTGACTTAGGCTCATATCTCAACTCCCCAAGTTGTTTGAGCTTCTCTTCTACACACCAGTAGTGAGTATAGATAATTTTCGGTGTAAGGTTGTTGTGGGACCTTTGTTGTGTCTCAAGAGTCGAGATGAGATTATCGAATTGAGGTCTTCCTACCAAAACCCTAAGCAATCTTCCTATCACACGGCTATTAGATAGGGTTTCTCCAATGTTGTTGAATTCATCGAGCAATTGTATAAACCGAGTATACATTTCCTCGATGCATTCACCATCCATTATGCGGAAATTATCCAATCTAGACTCCAACTCAAATTGTCGAGAGCTTTTGATTAGAGAATTACCCTTATAGCGGTTCAAGAGAGAAACTCACATTTCATGTGCATTTGTGGAACTACCAAAAATGGCCGCTATGGACTCATAGACCGAGTTAAGAAGAACATTCACGGCATTATCATTTTTGGCCCTTAACAATTTGGAGGCATAGGTTTCATTACCTTTACTATCCAAACATGGTGCATAGGACTTGTCTACTACATCACAAAGGTCAATCAAGTTGAGGTATACTACCATACATCTCTTCCAATAACGGAAGTTCTTGCAATTGGAACCAAACTTGTCCGATTTTTCAATCACCCTTGAGGCCATAGAAAGTTAGATTATCTACCACAAAATTTGGTCAAAAAGATAACCCCTGCTCTGATACCACTTTGTTGTCCCTAATAATAGGCCTAGAGGGGGTGAATAGACGTAATTTCAAATTCTAAACCGATTTGGTCAATTCTTGGTTCAATTCAACAATTTGTTCACCCAATGCACAAATAAACAAGCACTAATAAAATAAATAGATAAGAGAGAGAGAGAAATGACAATCGATATGATTACGGAGTTCCGACCCGCTAGGATAGGCTAGTCTTAGTCGTACGTCTCCGGAAGTTTCGCAACCACCAAATCGGGTGCGCTCCGTTCTATTCCACAAGGAACGGGTCTACAAGTTCGAACCAAATCACCTTATCACAAAACACTCAAGATGGATTGGCCTAACCACTAACCTAATCAAACAACACTTAAGGAATGATGCTCATAATCAAAACACTCTATAATTTGGCTAAATTCATTAGGATTTGATTTGTGGTTTTTGCTCTTAAAATGCTCAAGGATCAGGTCTATGTATTTGAAGCTCAAAGACAGCAATATAGCAAGGTAAACAACAGAGAACAACAGTTCCAAAAGAGGCTGTATTTATAAAGGGCGTCAAGAGTTTCAAATCAACACAGTTTTCTGTCGTGCGTTACACAACTCAAAATTGCGTCGTGCAACGCACAGCTAGCCGTTATAAAAAGTCCAAAAAATTGAACTATCCGTTACCAGTGCGTTACACAACGCGAGATACCGTTGTGCAACGCACATAATAACCGTTATAATAAAACAAAATGGATAAGATATCCGTTTGGGTTGTCAGTGCTTTACACAACGCAAAGAGCCCGTTGAGTAACGCCTAGCACTGACAACTCAACGGCTACAAAGTTGTCAGACACGTTGTACAACGCAAGGAACGCGTTGTGCAACGTTTTACAGTTTCAAGTCAAACGATTAAGGCTAGTCAGATGCGTTGCACATTGGAACTTGAGCGTTACAGGCATTAAATGTGCCAAATTTCGCCAGATTTCTGAGCCAAAAATGCCAGGAGAAACCCAAAGGCACGTTGTATAACACAGCTAGTGCGTTACACAACATTCTGAATAAATGAAAGACTTTTAGATTTAATTGCGTTACACAACGTGAAAGAAGCGTTGTGCAGCGTGTCTGGTGCGTTACAAAACCTTGCTCTTGCGTTGTGTAACGCACAGACTAGGTGAGCTCAGAAAATGCAGGAAATTTATTCTGACAAGCGTTGTGCAACGTGACAGTTGCGTTGTGTGACGCACTATTCCTGATAAAGAGTATTTTACCAGCAAACTCACAACTAATTGAATTTAACTATAAATTACATTTACAACAGACTTTAAAACCTCTAAACTAGGTCTTGAGCACCTCCAAAACTTGACTGGCTCTTGTACTTAGCAATTTGGTAAGAATTTGCCTAAATAAACACTTAGAATAGAAATTAGTGATGAAGTTTGTTTTGCAAATCGACAAATCGAGAATGAAATTGTTTAAACCTACAAAAGCAATTTAAACCAGAAAAAGTTCACCTTATAATTTTCAAAGTTGACAAAACTCTTTTTTGAACAAAAGTTTACAATTCACAAATTCGTTCACTTGGCGAAAAGTTTCAGTTTTGACTAACTCGTGTTTAAAGAATTTTAAGCAACCGATTTTCAGATCCAATCAAACATAATTTCAAAGTTTCTCGGTCCATCGGTACACAAATTAGTGTAAAACGTCTTAACAATCGAGAGTTTTTTAAATTCAAAAATACTTTTGTGAAAATTAAAAACCACAAGATCTTTAGCGTGAATTTCCAGCGAAAACAACCTAACCATGCACTAAGTTAGCTCTATAACACTTCAGAAATAGTTTAAGGTTATTTGCAACATTATCCTCCTTCTGGTGCTCATTCTTCATAACAATACTATTTTTATTGTGCGAGACCCATGTTGGAAAATTATTAAATGCAGAATACAAACTTCTTTTGTGAAATTATTTCGGCCTGATTTAAAGATTCCTTTCATCCTTTGTAACTTTAGATCAAAATGTTTCAATAAAATAGAGAAAAACTACACAGATGGTGATTTGTTTTTGTTAATTTGAGCTTTTACTTGGCTGTTGGATCTGAAGCAAGGGACAAACAAGCAAGGCCATATTGTACCTGGTGTTTGAATACATGGATTTGGATCTGAAGAAACTCGTCCGTAGCTTTCGCCAAACCCAGGATCTCATCCCTCCACGTATTACTAAGGTTTCATTTCTATAAAATTCCAAACTAAAAGGTTCAGAAGTTTGACTGAAAGTATCATACTAATTGCAATTATTGTTTTTAAATTCAGATCTTGATGTATCAGCTATGTAAGGGACTCGCATTCTTCCATAGCGAGAGATGAGGAAGACGTCATCATCCGATCTGACGGTCTTGAGGGCTTCCCTTTCATTATTGTCTTTGATGGCCATGGTAGCTTCTCCTCCGTTCAATTCCTCAGGTATCTTTGTTGCTCCATTGTAGATTAAAGTGATTAACGTATAAATAAATGATTGCTTGCATACATGATTGTAATGATGCTTTAATAGCTGCAAGTCTGATAAGAAGTTCATGTGTTCCAATTTTCTATTCTTTACTTGTCATAGAGGTCTAATTGATATTTCAAGTTTCTTTTGTAAGTTCAATAGCATTTGGAAATAAAGTGAGGGACTTCTTAGTGAGATCTCAAAATCTGGTGGGGGTCTAGAGTCACCTATATTAACACATTTAGGCAGTGAGATCTTAAATTGTTAAACTTTAATCTTTCTTAGTAATATATATTTGTTTTGTTTATTTTGATTTGTTGCATCAGAGGTGATTATTATTATTACAATTTGTTATTTTTTTTCTGATTTTAACTCCATTGCCTTGGCGGATGACCTTTCATCTGCGATGTGACGATAACTGGTTCACAGAAGGATCAAAACTTGTTGGTGGCTAATAGCATCCTAAAAAGGAGATGCCAAAAAGTGGATACTGAATGCTTGCACTATTTTGGATATTTATTAGTAAACTTTTATTTTGTCATTTGTATATTTTTATCAAATTTGGGCTTTGTTTCTAAATTGACATCTCAAGCTTGAGCACTGTGTTATTTTATTGATATGTAGGTTTATGTTGTCAAAAATTATAGGGTTCTTTATGGCAACTATAGTTATTGAGCCTCTTTGCATACGAAGTATCAATTTTAATATAAAAATATTATTATCAAGTGGCATGGCAGAGTTTACACATTTTGATCTGATCATTTGAGCGAGCTTTAATGATTAGAACAAGCTTCAATGTCGAGTCACTTGTGTCTGTGTTTTTGTGTATCCATGATTATTTGATTAACATTTTTATTGCGAATTAACTAACATTTGTAGCCATACATGTAACATTTATATATGTTCCAATGAAAAACAAAAATTCTTTTGTAAAAATTTTGCCCACAAATTGGGTGGGCGTTTATGCTAGTTCTATTTAAAGTATGCATATACAGCATTATTACATTATATTTTAAATTTTGATGCTAATATGTGAGAATATTTTTCATTATGAAGGAGTACAGCATGTTGGTGGAAATATGTTTGATTGCATATCTCGTGGGATACCATCCTTCTAAAGGTTTGTCAAAATTCATGAATAAATGAACTATATATGGTATTTTAACTTATTGTTGTAAAGTGAAGTTTATAATATAATTGGGTGTTCTTACAACATTATATAATATTAAGAGCAAGTTTAATATCACCATAGTGCATAGGACTTTCTATGTACCGCTGACTTTTTTAGAAATATTTTTGTAAATTGACAAATTTAATTTAACCAACCTAATCTACATATTGAAATCTCATAGGAAATCAAATTTTACAATTTTTGAGATTTTATTACTATTTTTTTAGAATTTCTTAAAATATACTATTATTGGAAACAAACTACTATTTACAACATTCCAAAAATGACAGGTTTCAAAAAATTCGAAAAAAATAGTAATAAAATCTCAAAAATTGTAAAATTTGGTTTGATATGAGATTTCAATATGTAGATTAGATTGGTTAAATTAGATTTGTCAATTTATAAAAATACCTCCAAAACAGTCCGCGGTGCATAGAAAGCCCTATGCACTATAGTGTGTATTAAACTTTCTCTAATATTAGTTGTGCTATATTTTTCGCATGGTAATTCAAAAGAAATAAATTGGATTTGTTATTCTAGCTCGAATCATCTGTTTAACTATTACAAAACTAATGTACTTTTCTTAAATGCAAAAAAAAATCTAAAATACAAAGAATATTGAAATTTCTTCTGTAAATCTCAATTCCAAATTTACAGTGGGTTCTTCATATTGACGTTATTCTTCTTGTAAATCTTGAGCCAACTATACAGGATCAAAGGCCACATTTGTTATGGATGTCCTGATGATGATTAATTTTGGTGGTAAAGAGAGAACCAAGATTGAGTTTGAGAACTTAGCAAAGGAAGCTGGTTTTACTCGAGTGGAGACTCAGTACTTTTATGGAGAAAATTGGATCATTGAATTAAGAAAATGGAGGCAAGTTGATCTTGTTGCGGTACTAATGAATCAGTTGTCATGTGGTTTTATTTTTATTGTAGTTTCTCATCCTTCAGTATTCTTTTTCTCTCGTTTTCACTTTTTGTATTGGTAATGTTGTGTTATGGATGTCAATAAAATAAAAATATTTTTATGTTATGATCTCTGTATTTGAAGAAATTGCTGCAAATTAAGATGATATGTTTCCGGTCCAAATACTACATGAATAATAAAAATTAGAACAAATCCTCAGTTATTATAATTTGTAAGTCAGAATTGGTAAACGCTATCCATCTCCGTCGCCCCTCCCCTCTCTAGCGCATCTCACTCTTCCGCTGTGGCTCACCCTCTCCTCCCCTCACTTTCCTTCTCCAACGCTCCCTGATCTAGAGGCTTTACATTTGGACTCGTGCTTTTATAAGTAGTAGTGATGAAAGGATCTAAATTTAATTATATTATGCGACGCATTGATTTATAAAAGAAGTCAACAGATATTATGTCACCATGGCGTTCATATAACAACCAAAACATTCTACAGTCTCCAGAACGGATAAATAATGTAAAATATGCAGTTAATTTGAGACACTCAGACAATTTCTCGAAGGGCTTTGTCTAAATCACGAGGCCCATGAAGTACTCTGGAATGCTCGGTCGTTGTATCGAGAAAGTACAAGCAGAAGCACATGATGACACTAAAAGCTACCATCGGAATCGGGCCGAACATCCAAATGAAGAGAGTGAACGAGACATAAAATGCCCTCAAACCAAACGACCAGAAGCGGCTGCCTTGGTTCAAACCGTTCGTCACGTACTCGACGAATTCGTTGGTTCTGTGTGCTTCGTTTTCTTTTTCTTCCTTTTTTTCTTCATGTAGTAGTGAGTTCTGCAAAGATGAAATTCCCAGCAGCAAGCTGGTGTGCGCATAGTACCGGATCGCCTGATACAAGGATCAACAATGCCATAAAAATTTACAATGACAATTCTACCAATCAAATCCAATATTAGTCTTGCATTTGGACAGTGCACTAATTAAAGTAGGCTTTTTAAGTTTTTTCATATTATTTTCTACTAGTGGCCTATAAAGGCCACAAAATTGGGCTCCCAAAGTACCAATTATATTTTGTGTTTGTGAAATAGCTAAAGGTTAAATCAAATTTGATTGAGACTTTTGAGTTTTGATGAGTATAATCAAGATGTCATGTAACTAACCTGTACATTACAAACGAATGCAGAGATGAAGCAGAGAGAAATGGTGAAGTACTTGATGGAAGAGAGGAGGTGGGTCTTGTTGCCATAGATGAGCATGGAGGCAGCGGTCAGAGGGGAGCTTGCTCCCATGAAGATATGTATCAGAGACACCAGAGTTATGGCTGTCGTTGCCAGTACTGTCGACGCCATTATGTAGTTTCTCAGGGTCTGCACTGCTAACATTGCATTCTTCTCTGGATCCTGTTTTTAACATAGATAGATTAATTAGTACGTATATGTAGACATTAAATTATGAAAAAAAGGGTAATTAAGGTTCAATTAATTAACTAACGGCCATGATAGCAGTGGCCCAGCGTTTACGAGCGATGGCATTGAGGCCCACGACGGTGCGCGTGGGGTGGTGAATGATCGTGTGGAGAAGCCATAGGTGATAGCCGATTACCACGCTTAGAGCCATGGGCACCAACACCAGGTCCAGCTGGTTTTCCTTCATTTCTCCCCGGCCCGTTCCGCTAAATGTTTTAGCGAGCGACTGTCAATGTAGACTGTTTATCCTCAAAACGAAAAAAAATATATATATATATGTAAATATACGGTTAAATTTTACCTTGGCGGTTTATGGTGGTTCAGTTAAGTGCGGACTTCAGGATATAGTGTGGGTGTGATGTGGTCAAGTTTCTTGTATCCTTATGTGTATAGTACGTAAATATAATTGGCATGTTGAGGCTCATGTAACGAACACATTGGCAGATGCGAATTCTGAGATTAGAAGGGGCAAAATGTACTTATCAACCATCGTCTATGTGATGATTCGCAAATGGATATTAAAAAAAAACACATATTATACAAATACTTTGTCTCCAAATAGTAAAACTATTCAGTATTTTGCGTCTTGTAAGTTTTTATAGGATTAGATAGTGTAGCACAGTATTCTTATATTTTTTTTGTTCAGTATACGTTTTAACCTTTATACCTATAGTCCTATACCCTTTTTTTTTTTTTTTTTTTGTTCCTCCTCTCTCTCATATGTGGTTGGCTACAATTTCTTAATCAACATTTTTTTCCTATAATTCTCATCAGATGTGATCAAATTTTTAGTTTAAACTTTCATTGAGCATAATTTTTTTTTTCCTATCATCAAAAGTTTTCTATCTATAAGCAAGTGTTTGTAAAGGTCATCTAATACAAATATTATTATGAATGACTTTCATGAATAATACTACATTTATGTTAGCATTATTACTTATTTTTTTAAAAAAAAAACTTTAATTGCTTTGTGAAAGTCAGAATTTTACAATTTTCATATATTCTTTCTTTTCAAATAAATGTGAACATTTTTTCATTATTTCTGTATTATGTTCGCATCACAAAATTTAGACTTCGGTGAATTATTTCTAAGTTCTGAATTTGTCAATTAATCTCTGAACTAGAGACGAGTTGATGAATCGAGTCAATAAGGGGAATTAGCACAACTCTTTCAGATGCTGATCGAATTTAGGGTTATTGTCCCACATTGACAAACTTTTAAAGAGGACAAAATAAAAATTGACAGAGCTATGATTGCGATTATGGCGAGGGATGTGAAGGGCTCATGTGGCACAGTAAATCCGAGCTCGATGAAGATAGAGGTCGTTTTTTTTTTTTTGGACTTAGCCGCGGCTGCTAAAGAGAAGATAGAGAAGTTGTTGCAACGCAACAAAAACGTCAAAAAAGAACTTTACACGGCCCTCTTTTTTTCTGTGTTTCTTTTAAAATTTTTTCCTAACAAGATTGCGTGTTGTTATTTGATCCGACTATGTATTAGCTTGTACATGTGGCAGCTCAAAGCTGCGTGGCTGTGCCTTATCATTTCGCAAGAAAGTTATTGATCTGTAAAATTTAAAAGCATAATAATGGAACAAAGAAAGAACCTAACTAAACGAATACAAAAGCATAAGAGTTAATAATAAACTTTCCAAAATAATGTCATTGTATTTAGGCAGCCCAAAAAACGATACAACAAAAGTAGTCTACACATTAATGTAGTGACATAGCATCTAAATCAGGATTTTGAAATAAATTATTCTGGACGAAGAAAGTTAAGGTCTACTAAATGGTAAGCACGTAACTGTAGAAAATTGTTTAATTAGTCTGGCAATTGTATTAAACATTAGCTCAATTCTTTCCTCCACGATGCTCAAAAATATATAACGCCTCAGTTTTGCTTTCAACTCAAGGCATAACAGATTCCACCCTGTATTGTTTAATTAAAAAAAAAAAAAAAGAAACCTAGCTATTTGGTCGGATAAAAGTATTAGTTTCCATAAACTCGGCATGAAATAAAAAAAAAAATTCTGATCCAAGAAGCTATAATAGAAAAATCTCATCTCTCTTCCCCCACAGTCAAAATCATCACTAGCAAAAAAAAGAGTACAATGTCCTTATCCCAAATATTACCTTACAAAAATAAATAAAAGTTCACTTAAAAAATAACAAACATACTACTATAATACTACAAAAGCTAAAACAACAAAAAAAAAAAAATTATCACAGACGAGACCTATCTTTCTTCAAAATATATGAACAATGTCATAAGCAAATCTGTAGAAGGTGAGTTAAGGACATTTTAAGCAAAAGTCCTCGTACATATCATATCAGATTGAGACCTGACTGGCCAGCACTCACAGAAGGTAAGTTTTAGTTTTATTTATTATTATTCTTTGTGAGGGGAAGTTATTTTGGTGCATTATGTCCATTTAAGCCAATAAAAGGGAAACAAGAATATTTTGGGGAAGTGGGTGCATTAGAACAAACAATACTCAACTGTAACGGGTCCTTAATCATATCAGTATACCAGACTACCAGTACTAGTATTAAATTTTGGAACAAGCAATACAACTATGATACGCAAGTTTGATAAAAATTAAATGAACTTTAAGAAACTTCATGCTAGTAAAGGATACGTCCAGAAAAGCACAAATGACTGCAAAATAGAGGAAAAAGTTTAATTAGTAACAATTCACTAAAAAGACTAAGTGCATATGTACAAGTTAGTAGGCATTCATCAAAAAGGATGACCATTACTGTAGCACCAATGTGATGCCAGGTTGGTATAAAGTCGAACCAAGCCACACCAATTGGCTCACATATTAGTAAACATTCTCATCTCAAAGTTTAGTATGAGAGCACATTGCAAGTCAAGTTATCGCTGGGTAGCTAAAAGGTTTTGTCAACATCAGAATTGAGAAAAATTTTACATCAAGGAAATATAATGTTGAACCCATATCAAAGCAAAGTCTTATTGTAGACTCCTTGCTTGTACCACACAAGAATTCCAATTTGCAAAACAAGAAGCAAACTGTAAAACAAAACTAACCATGAGGCCACCTAGAATACCATCTAGAAGAACCCTATTCCACGAATCAAAGTAGGAACCAGCAGAGAACTTGGCCTTTGCCGCAAGACCCAAAGAGGCAGCCAGCATCACGACAAAATAGAAGACGAAACCAGTGAAGCCAGTGAAGCCCCAAATGCCGGCAATCACTCCTCCTATGATAGAAAGGAAGGTTCGGCTGCAACACCAAAAGTTGAAACAAAATAAGGATAGTGTAATATGTGAAATCATTGTGGTAAACACGTTAAGCATGGAAAAATCACCCACAGCATACCCTTTTTGTCAGATTAAATATATGAAATTTCAATGTTATTCTCTTGAGCAATATTTGTCAGCATTATTTGGTCCAACCCTATAACATATAGGTCTGTACAGATCTGTCATGAGTGCCAGAGTCTGATCAGTGACAAGCGTCCCAATTAAACTCCTCGTCAATGTAATTGAATTCTACTCCTCAATGCATAATTAAGGCACAGTTGAATCCCTTTTTCCTTTACCAAATTGCTTATGGTGCACTTAATCTAAAATATTACCCTGATTGAAACTCAGCAAGTTAAAGACCTAGAGCAACTAAATGTTTAACAAACCAAAATATGAAGAAGTGGCAAAACAATACCAGTACTGGTTACTGGAGTCAAACTAGTAAAGTAGCAATAAGTGTAGTATAGTACTCTCTTAGTAAACTAGTAGGAACAAAGTAACATAAGGTATACTATTAAAAGTCAACAGGCGCATCTAAAACATTAAATTGCAACAATTTCTGAAAATTGATTAACCATAACCAACCCTCACTCAATTACTGTTCTGATTTGAATATATCTCGAACACTTGTGATCTGGAACAAGCAACCATAGATTCTGTGCCGAAACACTTGTGATCTGGAACAAGCAACCACTAACAGAGAGAAGAATCAGAGAGGGAAGAAAGAGGAGACCTGTAGTAGATCGACTTCATGTTGGATTGGAGATTGTCGGTGTTAACAATTTCGGGGAAGTCGGAGGTGTCAGATCTCTCAACCTGAGTCGCCATAGCCTCTTCTTTTGCGCACAACTTCTCCGTCGGAGCAAGAGAGAGAATCTGAGGTAGGTCGTTTTTGGGCTGACATATACACTATCAACGCTGCATCTGTAAATAGGATGCGTTTGAAGCCCAATAAGAGATACTTCTATTTTTCTTCTAACATCAGAATTCAGAAATTCATAATTTTTTGTTTTGCATGATAAATAGGAGATACTTCTATTTTTCTTCTATTTTTCTGTAAATAGGATGCGTTATAGTCCGTTTTTTTCTCTGCTGAATTACTAACATGCAAGCTTAAGACCTTGAATTGATCAAAATGTTTTTTACGCAGAATTTCATTTCATTTCAATTGATTTCTTAGGATTTCGTTGGATCTAATAACATAGAAATTCTAATGAAATGATACCAAATCCATTCATTTTGATTGAAAAGTTTCTAGCTAAATGATTTGAAATGAAATCCCGAGTTAAAAAAAATAAAGAGGATTTTGATCAGGGACTAAATAAGAATTGCTTTTATGATATCTTTGATAAGTATTTTTTTTTTCTAAACCCTTTTGGACTAAACGTGTTGAATAAATTGACTCCTGTGCATATATAGCTCCATGAATTTTTTTTTTTAGGGTGATTTAGGTTTATGCCACTGTAAATGTTTGAAATTAAATATATGCCATCACTAAATGTCAAATTATTTTTATGCCACTATAAAATGATGAAAATTAGTTTGATGCCATCAGTCAATTGATATTATCATTTTACCCATTTTGAAATGCCATTGTAAAATATTACAATTAGAAATATGCCATTTGAAAATAAATAAATAAATAAATGCTTTTATGCCACTATAAATCAATAAAAAATAGTTTTTTGACACTTTAAAATAGTAAAAATAAGTTTTCTGCCATTGATACATAAAATAACGCCATACATCTAATTTTATAGCACGAGTTTATACCTCTCTTATATTATACGTGTGTACATATGTAATCTAAATTTTGATATATTTGCATTGATGCCATACATCTTGTAATTTTATAGAAGTTATTATTATTATTATTATTATTATTATTATTATTATTATTATTATTATTATTATTATTATTATTATTATTATTATTATTATTATTATTATTATTATTATTATTATTATATAAGGTATACTTAAACAGCTATATTATTTATCTCATTGTTATAGATATATAATAATTTGATACGCTCGGAAAATATATAGAATTTGAAATGTTGCCTTTCTAAATTCTATTCCATATGTTCCAATATAAAAGGTAAAAATGCCATAGCCTGTTTTCAAACAAAAAAGTATTAAATGTTACTAAACTTATAATTATTATGAGGGCAGATTGGAAATTCTAAAAATAATAACAAAATTAAGGATGTTATATTTAGAATTTTACCCTGTTTTTTTTTTATATAATGGCAGAAACTAATTATGATAATTTTTTATGGCAAACATCTAATTATCAATTTCATAATGGCATATCTTAAATTAATAAGTTTTTGTAATGGCATAAATCAAATTATTTCTTCTTTTTATCAAGAGTGATGCATTGTTTTAATTCTTTATGATCCGGACAAGGTAGTCGTGCAATTTATTTTTGTAAACGATTTGGGTATTTTGGCATGCATGAGGTTGGTCTAATTTCTGTTAGTAGCTATGTTAACCTAGAAAGGGGCGTTTGGCATGCATGAAGTTAGTCTAACTTCTATGTTAGTAAGCTAATTTATTAACCTAGAAGTTAACGAACTTGCTTAAAGATACTAATTTTAACCATTGGTCTCACTAATCTATGGTGTTGCCAAACGCTTTCGAAGTTAACAAATTTGCTTGAAAGTACTAACTTCAATCCTTGATTTTCACTAATCCATGGTGTCACCAAAAACCTCCTTATTTTGCAAATAGTTGTTGGTCAATGGAACAGGTACCGATTAAACATAAGTGTTCAATGAAAAGTTTTTTTCCTTTTTAGGTGATTTATTTTGCTACAAATTTATTAATAGGCTGCGCTCAAATTTTAAATACGAATCCTAATTTTCACATAATCTAGCAGTTCTATGATAGAAACATCAGACTATAAGAAGTAATCTAGCAGAGGCCGAAATTAGGGGGAAAAAAAAAGGGAGAAATTTAAAAATGACTGACTCAACTCGATCTTTGTTGGAATAAAAAAAGATTCCATTTGTAAATATGCCAGTTTAATTTTGAATAAGAGTTTTAAAGATAACAAAGTCGTTGTAGTATAGTGGTGAGTATCCCCGCCTGTCACGCGGGAGACCCGGGTTCGATCCCCGGCAACGGCGCTTTTTTTTTTTTTTTTTTTTTTTAAAAAAAAAGTTTAATTTTGATTAAAAAAAAAAAAAAAAAAAACAGGCGAGCCGCCCCTGTTTCAATTTGTTGTTATGCCTTGTTCCAGTTCCGGTGATAATTTTCTTTGTTTTTTTTTTGAAGCAGTAGGTTTTTGCATATTGATATTTCCACTAAAAAATTTAAAAAATTACAAAATTTCTGAAGCACAGCTATAATCAGTATGCATATACATGGTCATTAACCATGAAATTGAGGGTTAATGGAGGGGAGAGTGAACTGCCCACACCTACTGATTGCAAAAAATAGAATGGAAATGGAGGTGAAGGATGGAAATGAAAAAGCAATTCATATAGATTTGTTGTCAATTGTCACCCCAAATTTGAGGGTTAAAATTTGGTTCCTAGCTCTCCTCCATTTCTTTCCATTCCATCCCAAATACTGGAGCAACCCCTGTATTTTGAGTAACCCCTAATTACAGCATAGAACGGACCCTAAAAGATACTCCAAATTGCAACATACCATCTTCTTTATGCATTGTGCACATTCATTCATTAGCAAAAACATCAAAGAAAAACCAGACCAGAGATTAAAATAATATTAAAGGAGAAAGATAAGAGAGATCAATATATCAAAAAATAAAACATCGTTCTGTACCCTTGAGCATAAAAGGAAATCAATCTCATCAATCAACATTGTTACTTTACACAGACTACTGTTAAACAATAACTTCATCATAATTGATATATTTTCCTAAACCAATAGCCTAGTTAAAAAGAACTTTTTCATACAATAAAACTAGAAAACTATCATTTCATTATAAAAAATAAATAAATAAGAAATTAGCAGTTTTGCACTCCGTACTCATACTCCTACATGAGAGAAAGCAAAATTGTATTTCTAGTACCAAGTAGGCTTTAGAAGGAACAGATCGGCAGCCTTCCAATAGGAATAATGGGAAAAAGTTAAGGGTAAGGCTAAATTCTTCACCAAACCAAGAATTTGAGTGGGGGTGTAAACGGATCAGATACAGCTCAAAAGATACCAACATATCTTTTCTTTTTATCTTTATTTTCCCTTTTGATAGAAAACCAGCTTTACTCCCTTGCAGAAGGAAAGAAAAACTCATCTCAACGCATCATGATGTCTGGATTATATTGTGTTAACATCATATGGCAAATTATGGCAGTAGTAATGCAAGAGTTCAGATTTTCCAAACAAAAGGTCTTGCAACATTATGTTAAAATAATGTAATGCTAGCACTACCAGGATCTTCTTTATAGTCCTCAATTCTTATTGCTAGCTTCCCTAGAAAAGCTTTTTAAAAAATTAGAATATGGAAAGAATCTAGAAAGCGAGGAGAAACACATGAGAAAAATTAGAGAGCAAGGTGACCTTTAAACAATTAAATTAAGGCCAACGAAAAATACCAGAAAAAATCATTATTCCAGTAAAAAAAAACAAAGACAAAGTTAAAAAAAAAAAGAAACAAACCACAAAGACAGTTTTTTTTTTCAAAAAAACAAACAACAAAAAAGAAGAAAATCTCTGTTGAAAACATGTTAGTGAAATTGATCTCTATTTAAACACAAAAAAAAAAAAATCTTGTTGTTGTTGGTTTAAATAATTCTTGTAGATTAATTTGATAAAAAATTTAAAAGAAGAAACAAAACCAAGTTCAAATGACAATATCAATAATACCAGTGGAAAGATTGTGTTTAATGCCCTCAGAGAGTTCACTCATAACTCATATGCAGATACCAATAATACCAGTGGAAAGATTGTGTTTAATGCCCTCAGAGAGTTAACTCGTAACTCATATGCAGATACCAATAATACCAGTGGAAAGATTGTGTTTAATGCCCTCAGAGAGTTAACTCATAACTCATATGCAGATACCACTGTGGGTTTTCAATTTGAGCAAAGAGGAATCAGCTAGCAAGCATCCTTTCAGTACCAAGCAGCATCAATAGCACCATTCCCTGCATAAAGTCATTCCCACCATAATAATAATGATGGTGGTGGTGGTGGTGGTGGTGGTGGTGGTGGTGGTGAATGCATGCAGATATTAAATGAGCAAAGTGAACCTTTCAAAAATTAAGGTTGAATAAGTACTATCAGAAAAATTCATTCCAGTTTAAAAAAGGCAAACAACAAGACAAAGAAGAAAATAATGAATCTTTTCCCAAAAGATGCCAATCAACTTGAAGCCTCTTTTTCAAACAAAAAATAAGATAAATCTTTCAAAATAATTAATAAAACCAAAGTTAAAATGACAATATCGATAAAACAAGTTGAAAGATTTTTAATGCCCTCAGCAACCTAACTCATTACTCATAGGCAAATACCAAAGTGGGTTTAAAATTTGAGCAAAGAGTAGCAAGCTTATCCTTTCAGTACCAAGCAGCATCAACCGCATCATTCCCCATACGAAACCATTTTTCCTTCCACTTCTGTTCCGTTTCGGACGGAACAAAACGGAAATGTGCGAAACGGCAGTATATTGACAGCTCTAGTGGTAAGGACAACAACAACAGTAATAATAATAATAATAATAATAATAATCCCAAAAAACTACATCCCTTTAGTGCAATTCTCATGTAGCCAAACACAACCATAGGGAAATAACTTGAAGCGGGCAAATAACTATTGATCACTACTTGCATCTCAAAATATAAGCTTACTTTGAACCCATGCTAAAAAAAAAACCCGAACCTCTTAAATTTTTGTGCAGTAAATTACATCATTGGGCACATGCAGCATTTACAAAGGAATTACAAATATGAATTATGAACACAATGATGCAAAAGTATCCAATAAGCATGCAGGTAAAAAATTAAACAAAGATAAAACATTGCAACACAAAATGACACAAAGGAAAGAATGGATTTAACTGAAGAAAAAAGTTCTCATAAAAAAACTAAGCCAAACTAAAACTTTATTATGCAGTATTCAACAAAATATATTAGAAATGTCATGTTCCAGCTCAGAAAACTCAATAACAAAGGCACAGAAAAAAAAGAATGAATCTCACTGACCAAAATATGTTAACCCATTTGCCAGCAACATTATTGTACCGGTAATGAGACATTAATCTAATCCAAAGCCAAAGGACTTTTGTACTAGCAGAAAATTGTGCTTATGAGCTATTCCTCTGGTTACAAGAAAGAAAGGTTTTCAAAGATAACTGACCGGGACGGAAAGACAACTACATATATTGAAAATCAAAAAAGCAAAACGAACTTTCCAACAGCACAGGTTAAGAATTATTACCAGAAAAATTCAATTATTTCAGTCCAAAACATGAAACACTATGATTGTGCCATTTAGTTCTCAATTTGATACATGAGGCAAAAATGAGTGATATTTATTGTACATATTGCCCATTACTGGTCGGGACTCGGGAAGTAATCTAATGACCACTCACATCTCAAGAGATAGCCAGCTTTGCATCCATGCTCCAAGAGAAACTAAAGCAAGGTAAACAAACCTCGAAAACTTGTGCAATAAAATTCGTCACTGAGCATGTATTTACCAACATAATTAACTAAACCAACTACACGGTAGAAAAAATAGACTACGGAAACCAATTATAGTAGGAAGGAAGAAACATGCAACCGAACTAAAAGAAAAGAGGGGAAAAAAAATAAAAGCAACAAAAGGTTTCAAGGTTCCATAGTACTTGCATGCATAATGAACAACAAGAATATCCAAATGGGCAAATCTAGCATAATTTTCTGTACACAATTATTTGGATTTAAGATCAAAATTAAACATCTGATTTAATCATACAACGTCTGAAGTGTACCGCATAAAAGCAAGCCAAAGGTAAACAAAGGGGCACTTACATTGCCAAAAGCCAGGTCAATAGTATATAAAAGCAACCAACTTTCACTTTTTTAATTACTGGACAGCGAGAAATTGGCAAGTAGTATAATTTGAACACTGGGATTGGGGAAGTGAGGAGAGGAATCGGCTTCGGTAGTCCAAGTCCCAACCAATTCGAGCAAAAGTACTTTGTATGGAACCAACCTACTCTTTCCGACTAAACTTTTTAATCCCAATTAGGGGTGAGCAAAAAACTCGCAACTCGTGAGCTAACTCTAACTCGACTCAGAAAAGCTTAGTTGTAACTCGAGCCAACGGAACTCGAGTTGACATAACTCGAGCTGAACTAACTCGGTTAGCTGGCGAGTCGAGCTTGAGTTGAGGTCAACTCAGCTCGCGACTCGTGAGCCGACTCGTGAGATAATAAATTTATATTTTAAATATGTATTATCAACATAATTTATGAGTATTAAAAATTTAAAAATTAATTATAATAATTTTCTACTTATATATTTTTATTTTAAATAATATTACATATGATAGATTGAGTTTCAAGACATATTTTGTTTCAAATCAATAGAAAGAATATAAAAGATAATAATTTTATTGTTTACAATATTGTATATGTCAATAAATTTTAATACTAGAATAACATACGAAGTAAATAAATAAAAATTTGAAGGATATATGTTTATTTCAAGCTAGCTCGTGAGCCCACGAGCTAGCTTGAGTTGAGGACGAGCCGAGTTTGAGCCAGTTTAAAAAGCTCGAAAGTATTTCTAACTCGACTCAACTCAACTCGAGTTATAACCGAGCTGAGTTTGAGTTGTCATCAACTCGCTCAAACTCAGCTCGTATACAGCCCTAATCCCAATTAAGGATTTCGTATTAATATGAAACCCTACTCTGAGATCTGAGATCAATCTACAGGTGGGAAATTGGGCGGAGAGTTCTAAACGGGTCAGTGTTACTGTTGATAATGTGGAAACAGCGTCAAATAAAAATGATTTAATAAATGTAACAACAAAGTCGTTGTAGTATAGTGGTGAGTATCCCCGTCTGTCACGCGGGAGACCCGGGTTCGATCCCCGGCAACGGCGAATAATTTTATTTTTTATTAGTTTCTTTTCAGATTCCTTTGTTCCTCTTTAGGCGATAAATTTCCCTTTTTTTTTTTTTTTGAAGCAGTAGGTAAAACACATTTTAACATTTTCACCAAACAAAATTAAGAAGTATTTACAAAGTTTTTGAAGCTCGGCTGCAAGGAGTATGATCATACAAGCTCATTAACCGTGAATTTCCAAATCTATAATCCCATCTACTCTATAATTAGCCTCTCATGTCTGAGCATCTTTCACGTTTTTCCGCTTGTAATATGGTCCTGTCAGTACCAGTTCATTAAAATACTATGTTACCTCAGTCTCTCTTGTAGGGTTTCCCTTGTTCGACTTCGAGTAGTATTTTCCACATTTCATTAAATAAACTGGTAACTAGGCAGCTATAATCCCTTGTAGAATGAATTGTTCGCTATTGCGAGTCTTTGTTCAAGTTGGTTGATTTCCATACAGAGAAGTAATTCAATCCTTATGACCAATTCACGTATAACTTTAACTAGGAATATTCGGTCTACAAAAGTTGCTTTTCGTATCACTATATGCACAAATCAATCATGTACAAAACTTTTATGTCAATAGAAAAGAATTAACGAATATCATGTCAAGCTGATCCAAACTCAGCAAACCACTTCTCGTGCCGTTCTAAATCAGCAGGAGAGACGCTTTTCTGGACTTTTGCCAAGGCTGCCTCAAAATCGCACATGGCAACAGGATCCTTGACAATTTCTTCCATGTCAATGGTTTTAATTTCCTCCCGTGTTTTCCCAGCAATTTTTCTCCTCAGGCCATTCAAAGATGCATCACGACACACATTCGTCAAGTCATCCCCACTGTAACCTTCTGTTCTTTTTGCCACCTCGTCGAAGTTCACATCAGGTGCCACCTGCTTTGACAGAGTTTTAACAGAAACAAATAATGTTAAAAAAAAAAAGAAGCACCATGGACCATGGTCTCTGATATCATAGCCATACTATCAGGTCTTTCTTATATGGACCAAGTTATTGACATCTCAAAATCTTCTTAGAATAAAAGAACTAGCTTCAGGTACTACCATGTATGGGCTGGCCAGTGCCCATAATTGGGATAATGGTCATGCAAAGTATAACGATAAGTCCTAACAAAGCCTAAAAGATCAGTATTTACTTGGTATGCAGTTGATAAAAAAAGTAATAAGTACCTCTACGGTTCTAAGATTAATTTTTATGAGCTCCTTTCTACTGTTGAAATCTGGCAAAGGTATGTATATACGCTTCTCCAACCTCCTCCTGTATCAAATGAACCCTTAAGAGAAGAAGTGCACCATTGTGAAACTTATATAACATGAACTACATATATACACCATTGTGCTTTTCTATGTTGTATTGTGAAGATAGTCACAAAATGTACACACTCTCCTTTGCTTCCTACTAAATCGATCAGATTCCACTCACATGCATATATGTGGCAATAGCATTAAAGAACAAGATATCTGGCAAACCTGAGAGCCTCATCAATGTCCCAAGGGAAGTTGGTAGCCGCCAAAACCATCACTAGCTTCTTCTGACCGTCTTCACCAGTTGAGCTGTTGTTTACCCCATCAATCTGCACCAAGAGCTCAGACTTCACTCTTCTTGAGGACTCGTGCTCGCCAGAAGCTCTGAAATAACATGCATCCGAAACTACTTTTAGATTACAACATAGAATGGACACAAGAGCTCGGACTTCACTCCCAAAATATTAAAAAACACTAAAGGAAAACTAGACCAGAGATTAAAAAAAATATTAAAAAAGAAGAAAGATAAGAGAAACCAATATATTAAAAATTATATAACATCTTTTTGTACCCTCGAGCATTGCAAAGTGAATCAATCTCATCAATAAAAATGGTGCTCGGCGCATAGGCCCTTGCCAGATCGAATAAGCATCTGACCATGCGCTCACTCTCTCCACGCCATTTAGAGGCCAGAGTTGCAGAAGAAACATTGAAGAAAGTTGTGCCACATTCTGTGGCAACAGCCTTTGCCAGAAGTGTTTTTCCAGTGCCAGGTGGACCAAACATAAGGACCCCTTTCCATGGCCGTCGTATACCCTGATAATATAGCATTGTTGTAATTTACAGTTTAGAAAAGATATGACTTCTGTTATTTTCACTCTTGTAATTTACATTTGGAAGAACATATCTCTCACCTGAAAGTACTCTGGCATCCATAGCGGCAGAACAACTGCTTCTTCGAGGAGTCGTTTTGCCTCGCTAAGGCCGGCGACATCACCCCATCTCACACCAGGAGAGTTGTCAAGTACATCCCTCTCTAGCATTGCTGCCAAGTCCATGTCGGGCCCTTCATACTGTCCTTTCTTTCCCTTTCCCTCTTCCACGCCACCACTCTATGGTTTTACACTCAATTATTAATTTTAAAGTACTCGACAAAAAGTTCATTTTATCAGTATATGAACAGAGACCAAAAGGATCCTAAAGTTACATATTCCATGCTTTCTGTAACGCAAAACTAATTCTCACTTTGAGGGTTTGTAGTAAGTATTTAATTCATCCATACATAACAAATCATCTGCTTTGCTTCAAATCAGCGATAGTTCATAATTTTAGTTAATCGTGAGTACAGATTGTTTCTGACTTTATAACTTCTACATCAGATGCTGATATGGCTAAAAGGTAACTGTTCATAAACCATCTACATGATATTACTGAAAACATTTTTGAGATAATATTCCCTTGAAAATGTTTGTAAATAAAGAAAAATAAGAAGAATTCCAATTTGAGCCTTTATTCGAAAGTACCTGTAAATCTGCCTTCTTAGAACTCAATTTCCCCTTCTTTGTGGATGAGCTGGCAGTTGTACCAGTACCACCCTTAGCAGGTGTACCAGACTTGGAGCCACGAGTGGTGACACCAGCCCGTGATGGACCACGCGACCATGCTGCATTCTGATCAGATTTTCTTGATCTTAGAGCCCTTGATGACACCCTGCTTGGTGGGGCCCAAACGTCAGGATCGTCAGAAAGTGGGTCCGTTGGGAGTGGATAATCATCCAATGGCTGGAAAACAAATGACTTGGCAGGTATGGAGGGAGTAGAATGCCTTGTACCAGGTATGATCTCCTTTAGGGAGTGAACTTGAGCCTCCAGTTGCTTCACTATTTCTGCCTCCTCAGAAATCGCTCTCTTGCACTCGGCCCACTTTGCACGGGTTACTGCATCATCAACTGTAGTCAGATGCCTGCACAAGTGGATTACTCAAAAACTTAATTACATACAATTTGTCTGTAATACAATTCATTGTTAGTGAAGTGTTAAATCTTTTTTTTTTTCCCTACAAACTATACTTTATCGGACTAGTACTAAGGAGCACCATTTTGTGAGTATTTGAGATCAACATGAATTTCAAGCAGTCAAATATTCCTCAAGCGTGCAATTAAACTGAATACAAGCTTCATTTTGGGTTTGCCTCAGTTCTTGACACAATCTGACCAGAACTATTAATCAGCCCAAATAATTAGCATGGGTTAATTATTTACAACTCAGGTTTTTCTGAACCTGATGGTGCTAGTGGGTATGATGATCAGACCAGGTTCGCCTGTTGTAAGTTTTATTTTCCTGTTAAATTAACAAATTGTACAATTTAAGTAAATTGAGAAAAGAACAATCTTTAACAAATGTCTGAACATAATATACCAGTTTAATTATGAGAAGTATGAAATAAATTCCACCAGCAGTCAGCACCTGACCTGCTTAACAAACTATCGTCTAACCTCTCTTTCACTGAAATTCAACCAATTCCAAATTTTCTCCTGTAAAATAAAAAGGGGGAGGAGAGAATGAGAAGTACTTGTTGATCTGAGCGAGAGCACCATCGAAGAATATGGCGGAGGTGTCGTAAAGACCTTCGAGCGCGTAATCCCTCGCTAATCGCACGTGCTCTTGCAGCCCCGCGAGTGCACCGCCTCCCACCATTGGAACCAACGAAGCAGTTCGCTAGGGTTTGTACTTTGTAGAGAAGAAAGTAAAAGCTTGGATGCCAAATTTTGTGGAAGTTGCAACTTGCAAGCGAAGCTGCACCACTTCAACTCTTCAAGGTTCCGGTTTAACCAAACGGATCCATTCGGATTCTGAGAAAGTGAATTGGGGAAATTTGTAAATGTCCCCTAGTTTGTTGAATAATTACTGCTTTCGTCCTCCTGAATAGCCAATTGCTATTGCTATTCGCCCCCTTTTATCTTGGATAAACAATTCAATTATTATATAGTAAGTAAATATTAAAATGATAATGAGTATAGAATATAGATCCAAACATCATTGATTTTTCCCTATAATCATATTGATAGCAGAGTTTGGGACTTACTGTAAAAAGAAATCAAATTGATAAGACTCCAAGTCCTTGATAATATAACGTTTTAAAACAAGGTAAATTTTTCGTGACAAATTATTTATTTTTTGTAATAAAATTTTGTTATAAACTTGTAATTCCATGGCTTGAAATAATATAAAAGGAAAATGTTTTGGAGTAAAAGGAGAATATTAATATTTTAGGCAGGAAAAAATGCACATTAGAGTACTGTCCGATACTCCGATCCATATATATGAGCAATTTTATTATTATTATTATTATTATTAAAATATAAATTGGGGACCTAATATCAACATACCATGATACCATGCACAGAATCATTGTCAAGAGAATCTAGCAAACAGTTCCACTGAATTCTACTACACGGGGACGAGATCCTCGTTGGCCGACCAGAGAGATTTTCTGAACGTATTTTATCTGAACCGTCTAATTTGATCTCAACAGTTAATGAATGTCTCGTGAATAATATTAGATTGATAGGCCCGAAAAATATTAACTAGGCCCGAAAAATATTAACCTAAATCGGACGGCTCAGATCAAAATGAACGTTTTTTTAAAACATCTAGTGGATTTGGACCACTACTACATGTAGGCCTGTCAACGGCTGTTGTTTATCGTTTTGTCGTTCCGTATAGCTGAAACGAAACGGTTGATGAAACAACTTTTTTTTCGTTTTAATAAATGAAACACCAAAATGTACCGTTTCGACCGTTTCAGCCTCATTACAAACTGTTATATGTGTATTTTTTCAAGTGGCACGGTTAACGAAACGGAATTTTGTGCAAACGGTTAACGAAATGGATTTGTTGTTTCGTTTTTTCTAACAAAACGCAAACGAAACAGGAGTTTTCCGTGGTTTTCTGACACGTTTGACAGGTCTAACTACACGTAAGAGTTCACTCGGAAATACTCGAGAGAGCATTGAGCCGTTGATTTAAAAAAAAAAAAAAAAAAAAGAAAGAAAAGCTGGCTGACGTGGCTAGACCTGGTGCGTTGGTTCAAACAGAGCCCAGTGTATTTGTGCGGTCCTCTTTAAAGGATGGAAATCAGTAGTTCAGTTCGGTACCAAATAACAAAAGAAACCGAACTTCACCATTTTTTTCTGGGGGAAAAAGAAAATTACACGAGTAGTATATGGCGGCCACAAGCGCGCTTTTCTCCTTCTCTCCTAGTCCTTTACGCCATGGCTCTTCATCCGTTAAGCCTAAACGATTAGTTTGCGTCAGTGTATCGACCAATGTCTCGGCTAGTTCGTCTGAGACTGCTTCTAAGCCCCAAATCGAGCTTGAATTTCTAGGGGTAAGTGCAGAAATTCACCTCAATTTCTTTTTCTTTTTCCAAAGAGAGTTGGCATGTGCACTGGTTTGACCTGAGTTTGTACCATATAGAACTAATTTTACAGTTATTAGGTGCATTTTGTGAAATTGTGAATTGATTATTTCATAAAAAAGTCGCTGAAGAAAACCTTAGGCTCTACCTCTGACACTTTTCTTTTGTTGATACATAATGAAACCAGTAAGCTAATAACAATATCAATAATTGAAATAAAACATTGAAATGTTAGTCAAGCTTTTCCAGCCTCTCTTCCTTGGAATAATTTAGTATTGACTGACTGACAGTCTCTGGCCACACTGCTCTTGCTCAAATAGAGAAGAGTGTCATTATGTTTTAACTAATTTTTGTATGGTTGTGAAATTTGTTGCTTAAAGTATATTGTTGGTCAGAAGGATTAGACGTAAAAATCTTTTTTATACACATTTCTAATATATAACTAGTTTACGAGTAATATCACCATCATCAATTTCTTCTGGGCAGCCGCAACCAAAACAAGATGGGACTTATGCAGTAGATAAAGCGACGGCTATCAGCGGGGAGAAATTACTTCGCAATATAATGCAAGACAACAAGATTGAGCTCTATGCAGCTTATGTAAGCAGGGTACAATTTCTTCTACATTTTGAGTTTTCTTTTGTCATCTGATACATCTCCATTTGGTCGATTTCAGGGAAAGGTTATGAACTGTGGTGGCGTAGGCAATTGCGGCACATGCATTGTCGAGGTACTCCATTTCTCATTTTGACTGTGACTATGACTAGTATTTCCAATTTCAATGTCAGCTTGAACCATGCTATTAAATACTTGTTGCCCTTATTGTAGATTGTTGATGGAAAGGAGCTTTTGAATGAAAGAACAAATGCTGAGAACCGTTATTTCAAGAAGGTATTGTTGGCCAAACACTTCCTTTTAATTTGACTTTTGAATCCAGATTGTTTTTCTTTATTACCTTTCTTTTCCTTTTACACTGGCTAGATTGTGTATTCCATGGGAAGTTATAATTAATATGTTAATTTTTCTGGAGTAACAGAAACCCGAGTCTTGGAGGCTAGCATGTCAAACTATTGTGGGAAACAAAGAGAATTCTGGCAAGGTAATTTGCACTTCAATATCGTTTGGTTTTGGCTTCTAACTATTTTCGTGCTGACAGTACCAACCAAATCTCAGCCTTCCAACTCTTGTCAGATGGTTCTGAATTTCTGATGTTAAAAGAAGAAGAATTGATCATAAATTATACTGTAGGTTCAGTACTGGTGGTTACTTTAATAGTCTAGAAAGTTTGGTTATGCAAATGAAGAAGCATCTGGATAAAGTTTAGGCCAAATTAAATAAATAGAGATACACAACCAAAAGGTGAACATTTAGCCTGCTGAAACTTACAAAATTTGTTTTCCCTTTGTAGGTTGTTGTCCAAAGGCTGCCTCAATGGAAAAAATAATTTTACATCAAGAACATATATATCGATTTTGCTTAGTCAGTTTAACCAACTCACGATCCTCTGAAGGTTGTTGCAAATAAAATTACAAATTGAAAAATATTGTTATTTTAAAATAACAATATTGAACTGATGTTGTAGTACTTACTTATTTTCCTTTCTTTTTCTTGTTGCAGTGACATCTTACAGTGAAATTGTATATATGTATGTCACATACAAGTATACAACATGAGGGATAGGAGTTAATAAAAAGTTCGTGAAATTTGTTTTATGTAAAACAGATTTTGTTGAATATAGTCTTGATATTGAAATTTTATTTTTTTTTCAAATGATAAGCTCTGGTACTGTTGTGCACATTGGATAGTCCTTGAATTTATTGGTGATACCTACTAAAGAGTAAGGTGATTTGCTGGCATGGAATTTCAGATTTTAGTCCTTGGAACTTTTTGTTCACATCAAACTAGTTCTCGAAGAGTAAGGAAAAAAATAAATAAAATAAAAGGAAACTCAAGTTTAGTGTTTAAACTTTTGACAAAGAACTTCTTTGTTCACATCAAACTAGTTCTCGAAACCAGCACGGATATCCTATATCCGTGCTAAGGTGACAATTTTGAGCGATTGATAAGACTAACGCGGTATTTTTTAGAGAAGTTGGAGGCCTAATTTAGTGCCCAAAAAAAATTAAGGTCAATTTGCTTTTTATAAGAAAGTTTCGAACCGATTAGGTGAAAAAGAAAGTTTAAGAATCAATTGGTTCTTCATCAAGAAGCATAAAAACCAAACCTTGAATCACTGATTACTCACACTGTCACACACGAGATAATCAACCCTGTAAGACGTGATGCAACTTGTATTGTATGTTTTTGGTTGGGCCGTGGTAAGTGGTTATCCTTTTACTACTTCCTCTATACAAACAGCCATGTCTACTTATTATTATTTTCATTTCTTAGAAGCTGTCGTTTCGGCCCGGCCCAATTTGACATGAAGACGCTTCGAGACATTTTCGAGTTGCGACTCCAGAAAGAGCTAGGTTGCTCGCGCCGCGAAAACAAAAGAAATAACTAGTGGCTAGTGCCGCGCCTTCTCCGACTTCTACTACTACTACTACTTCCCGAAAGAAGAAAACAAAAAACACATCCTACCTGAATCTGAAACATGGAGAGCAACGGTCACGTGAAGGACATCAGGTCGGCGGCGGAGGCTGTCACGGCGGAGGAGGAGGAGGATGCCTCGGTGGCGCCGCTCCATCAGATCGAGTCTCTCTGCATGCGCTGTGGCGAGAATGTAAGTTAAGTTGTGTTTTGTTTCTTATCTTTCTCACCTCAGCTATAAACCTCAGTAAGTGGGCTTCAACCATTGGTAATTCTTTGTTTTTTTTTTTTTGTTTGCGTTGTTGTAGGGCATAACAAGGCTTCTTCTTACTCGAATCCCCCATTTCAGAGAGGTTAGTACTTGCTAAATTTGCTCTTAAGATTTTAATTTAGAAATTTCAATGCGTTTTCTTCTGTTGGTGGAAACAGAATGTCATGTTTTGCCTTGTGAAAACAAATTGTTGTCTTCAATTTCAAAGGGAAATTTTTTATGTCAGTTTAATTTGATTTACTTCGTTGCTGATCATTGTTAGTTTATTCTTTTTGGCATGAGTGTAAACTTTATTACTTTGTATATATGTGTAGGTTGTTCTAATGGCGTTTGAATGTCCACACTGCAATGAGAGGTAATTTATTTCAACTGTTGATAATGTTGGATTAAATTCATACAAGTATTGGTGAACTATGAATATACTTACTGTTATTATTATTTTTTTATTTAATAGAAATAATGAGGTTCAATTCGCTGGCCAGCTCCAGCCTAAAGGATGTCACTATCGCTTGGAGGTTCCAGCTGGACGCACCGAGGTGTGCTTTAAATTTCCTTTCTGAAGAGTTTGATCAGCAATTTACTAAAATTTGATTCGTGCTACTATAAGACATCAGTTCATTTTGTCCCCCTAAGGCTGTTACTGTTTATGGAAATTTATTGCAGATATTGAACCGTCAAGTTGTGAAATCTGATTCTGCAGCTATCAAGGTAATGTTATGTTTTTGAAGTGTTCTACGCTGTTCAATTCTATTGAGTTTGTTGGATCATGGTTGTCATGAGCCAATTACAATATGTGCCAGCTAGAGCCAATTACAATACGTGCCAGCTAGAATTTAGAAGATATTTTCAATGCTAATTTATGATAAATTATGTGCATTGAAGTTTCCTTTTTTTTTGTTGTGTGTGTGTGTAACATCTTTAGTTTTCCTTGTTAATTCGTTTTTTTTTTAATCTTTTAGATTCCTGAATTGGATTTTGAGATTCCACCAGAAGCTCAACGTGGATCACTTTCGACAGTAATTACTCTCACTCTAAACTAGTTGCGTCTTGCGTCTGTTAGTTATTATATTACTATTTTTTTAATTCGTTTGTTACTTTTCTACTTCTCACATTTTTCATGTCTTAATTATGAAATAGGTTGAAGGTATTATAACTCGAGCACTGGATGGGTTACAGGCTCTCCAAGATGAAAGAAAGGTGCACTCCGGAGCTCTGAAACTTAAATCTCTGCTTCAACATGGGTATTATACTATTATATATGTTAATATGTTTTAATATTTTTTTCCTTTTTGTATATATTTTTCTCTTTTCTAGAAAATTGATCCTGAGAAAGCTGCCGCAATAGATCAGTTTTTAGATAAGTTGAGGTCACTATTGTCGGGAGATTCAACCTTCAGTTTCGAACTTGATGACCCAGCTGGTAATAGCTTTATTGAGAACCCGTAAGTATGTTACTCTCCGTTTGTTATCTTAATACACACTGATGGTTTACTTGTTTGTAAGAGATAAGAATCACCTGGTGAATGCATATTATTCCATTATATTGTTATATTGTAGACCTTTTGTGCTTTAAAAACTTTACATGTGTTTTTTTAAAAAGACACCCAAAATGTCTCATTTTTTTGCAAATTTGAACTTTGAATAAACATCCAATATTATTTGTGCTTTTGTGAGAGTGTATGACTGTTAAATCACCAATCGATGAGAAATGAGTCAATTGCTGTTATTTTTTATCTTGGCTCAACTAAAATGCTCAATACATCTTCATGTTGCTTGATTTGTGTAATGGAAAAGTTAAATTCTTGGATGCCAGGTAAATTTGTCCGCATTTAGTGAAATGGACCTCTTTTATCATATTAATTGAAGGGGAGTTCATTCTTTGCACATTTTCAAAAAGAGTCAGAAGTTAGTTTCATGGATGATAACATTTTACATCACTACAAGTTATTGGAAAAATATTTGCTAGAATGAGGAATATTATGTTGGTTCTCCTTTTGGGAAAGAACTGTTTTTTAAGCAACAAAAGAGCAAAGCACAGAACTTAGCTAGGATGACAGTTGAATCAAATCTCAACGAGTTTCTGGGCATAGGCATTCAGGGAAAGTATCTTATTTTTTTTTCTTTTTTTTGGAAATTACAGATATGCCCCTTCGCCAGATCCTTTACTGTCTATTAGATTTTATGAAAGAACACCTGAGCAAGCAGCTGCCTTAGGTTTTCTTGCTGAACCAACTGCAGCCGGAGAACCTACACCAGAAGAGAACAACTTCATGTCAGACACTATGCCACATGGTTCAGTGGGAGCGGTGGCAGGTCGTCGTGCAATTGCTCAGGGTAATCCAGATGAGGTTGCAGTGGCCTTATGTAGGTATTCTGCCCCTGAAGAGGTAATTGCTATGGTGTGGCCTTATAGTATAATATATCCCCTGAAGGGTTGAATTACCTTTGTGCCAAAGCCTCATAGTATAATATATCCGCTAATAAATGATAGATCCGTATTAATGAATATCCATGAAAAAAGAAAAAGAGTCAACCTGCTGTTCTCTAAGCCAAAATTTTGACTTTCTTTTGTCTTGTTATCCTGTAGCTACTTTAATTCTTCTGTTGTATAATATGTGATATGGTGATTGGACTGAACTTTGAGCTATTGGATTTTATTCCATTTTGTTGCTGTAGGTTGATACTTTGCCTTCGTCTTGTGGCGCTTGTGGAGTTAAATGTGTTACAAGATTTTATGCTACTAGTATCCTTTCTGTCTTTTCTTTATCTAAATCACTAAATGAATGTGTCATGAACAGTGTTCAATATTTGGTTTTCGATAATGTTTGTGCTCTATGTTGTCTTGTCAAACCTTAACCATCAAAACAGAAATTCCTTATTTCCGAGAGGTGATTGTAATGGCAACAACTTGCGACATTTGTGGCTATCGTAGCTCTGAGGTTTGTTTTGTGCTTTCCTTTTATTGGGAGATTTACTTTCTTCATTTACCCTATTTTTACCCTTATCTATTTACAAACAGCTAAAACCTGGTGGTGAAATCCCTCAAAAAGGGAAAAGGATTACTTTACGAGTGAAGAATTTAAGAGATCTTAGCCGTGACGTTATAAAGGTACTAGTTTTGGTTTAATCTCCATGATTATTCTAGAATTTCACAAATTTTAGCAATATTTTGTATTTGCAAATAAACATCAGAAGTTATCTACTAATCTTGATGTAATCTTGAGCAACCTGGCTTCATTACTTGCAAATTAACCAGAAAAGAATTGGATGTTAATTGCTTGCAAATTGAAGTAAATTGTTTGGTTTAATCAATTTGAATTGTAATCTGATAATTAGTGTGATTTAGTTGTATTTTTGTTGATTTATTTTCGCAGGCTGATTCAGCTGGTGTGATAGTTCCCGAGCTAGAACTGGAGCTAACCAGTGGCACCTTGGGCGGGCTTGTTACCACAGTTGAAGGCTTGATTACTAAGATATGTGAAAGTATGTCAGAATGCTCCCTTGCAGTGATGTTTCAATTGTTGTACTTTTATTTGCATTTAAGTTTCAAGAGTTAAAAGGTTGATTATGGATATACATACAGGTTTGGAGCGGGTTCATGGATTTACTTTGGGTGATAGTACTGAGGAATGGAAAAAGAAAAAGTGGGCTGATTTTAATCTGAGGTTATCTCAGGTATGTCTTGCAGCTGAGTCAAAAAGAAAAAAAAAAAGGAAAATTGTATGGAAAGAACATTTATTGTTCCAAGACTGTTGAGAAATTATTTTTATCTTCAGATAATGATCATATTTATTAATTTACTTTTATGAAACAGTTGTTGAGTCTGGAGGAGGAATGGACTCTTATCATAGATGATGCATTGGCTGCTTCTTTTGTTTCCCCTGCTACCGATGCTATTGAAGATGACAAGCAACTAACTAGTATGCTCATTTTATGCGCCTCTCCCTCATTTTCACCGCAGACAAAAAACATTAACACATGCACACACAGAGACATAGACACATTTACTCATCCATGTATAGAGGCAAAATAAATAAACCTTATTGGGGTCAGTTAAAATTAGGTCGAGTTATTCTGGATTCTGGTCAGTATTAGGTCATAGCCCTACTCTTTTCATACTTGGGACCAGTTTAATGGTCTACAGAGTCCTGTTTGGCTCTGATGGTTTGGGTTCCTGGTCATACTATTTTCTAACGTCAAACTGGTTAGGAGTTCCAATCAAATTGTTCGGGTTCTGGGTTGCTCATGTTTAGATCAGCAGGGGCGAAGCCAGGATTCGGTGACGAGGGGGGCCGAGGTCGAACTTCCGAGTTTCTCGGTCGACCAATCAAGCTTGAATATTACTGTATACATTAAAATTGATTAAAAAATATTATGCAAGAGAGAGTTGCGAGAGAGAACAGGAATAGAGTTTCCGTTCCCAGTTCTTGCTGGGCTTACTAATTTCACTAACGGAGTACTAGAGTAGAAGGAAAACTATTGGGCTTTGTATCAACTAGGGGGAGCCCAATCACAATATTCCATTTATTATACAAAAAAAAACAGCGTGGGCCAGGCCATCTAGGGCCCCTGCGCTAGCTTCGCCCCTGTACATCAGCTAGGTTAATTCGGATTTTCACTTGATTTAGGTCTAGGTCGTTTTTAGGAAAATTTCTGACCATCTTATTTACTGGAATGAGCTGGTAATCAGATTGGGTTTTGATATTTGCCATGTCCTTACACTGTTAAAACCAATAGAACCTAGTAATTTTAATTGTGGCGATCGGTTTTGGTTAATAGATTATCTTAATTTTTGCATTTCTCCTGTGACAGTTGAGGAGTATGAGAGAAGTTGGGATCAGAATGAGGAGCTGGGTTTGAATGACATGGATACCTCCTCTGCTGACACAGCTTACCACACCACCAACGCATAAAGTAAAATGATTTTTTGTCAGATGAGTGTAATTTGTAACTTATAATTTGGCTTGGCTCAGTCGGTGTTGTTGGCTTGGCTCTCTATTGAACATTTGTATGCTTTCAACGCCCTGTTTGTTGTATTTTACATTTTCTGCTAAAAGTGTACAATGATTTTGCACTTGAGTTATTTGTTTTATTTAATTTTAAATCTTAGTTTAATAATATTTTGATTATGCTCTATATTCATATGCAAACAAATAATGAATATATTGTTACATGTAATTAATGTTTTTGGGAAAACTTTTCCTCGTTCATGCGTTTCGAGATGGTCTCCGAGTCTATAGTAAAAATTTAATTTTCGTCCTCACCGTTGGCCTTTTTGTGCAATCGTGCGGTGCTCTTGTCATCGTCTTCAGCAGAGATTCCATTCAAGTTCCACTCCAGCCCTTAGATCATAGACCTTCTTGGCTTACCTATCTCCTTCTCTATTAACGAAACTTAGATCCTGATACAGCCAATATTCATTGGTAGAGCTTCACATCACTCGGCCTATCAAAACATCTTATCGACTTTAGCTCAAACTTATTTATTTTATTTAATTTAATTAGCCCTTCGTCAGTTCAAGTTCAAAATCATTTCCTCGAGTTCGACTTGAAATAGTTCGATATATAATTAAGTTATTTAGTTTATAGTAACTCATAATAAATACGACATATAATATATTTTTTTACAAAAATGGAAATTATTTATTTTCAGAATTAAATATAAAACCAATAAAAATATCACCAAGTAAATAAATTTAATTTTAAAAGTAATTAATATTATTACAATTTTTACTTTGATTATTAAAAATAATAAATAAATATAAAAATTATTAATTCAACTTCTGTGGAAATATACTCTGTTTCATATTCGAAATAGTTTAAGTTTAATGATTTTCAGTTTTGAGTTTGATATGGCTCGATTTATACACGTAGTCGGCTTATCTCATCTCTTTTGTTATTTGAACTTTTTCTAGGCATGTAGCTCTATCCATATCCTCTAGCCCTTGACATCAGCTTCTACTCAGCGGGTGAAACCCACATATTTCTCTTTTAATTTTGACTATTATACATCTAACTTCACGCTCTAAGTCCGACTTGACAGCTTCTGTCAAGGTTTCGCAAAAAAAGGAAAAAAATAAATAAATCACGTGCTAAGTCCTTTGAAGTACAGTTTTAGATGAACTAATGATAAAATATGAACATAAAACACCTAATTTTATAATATCAATCATTGTTGTGAATTTGGAGTGTATCAAATTGCTTTTCTCATTCCTCAAATGGGGATGCACACCAAAATTCACAACAATGACCAAAATACTCTCAATTTTAAGAAAGATTTTCTACTTTATTTTTTTTCATGTGCAAATACTTTCAATTTTAAGAAAGATTTTCTACTTCCTTTTGCATTTGCAAATAAATCAAAGTATATCTTGATAATTATTGAAATTTTGGAGTGTATCTCCAATTAGGGAAGTGAGAAAAGCAATTTGATACACACCAAATTTCACAATAATGAACAAAATACTCCCAAATTTAAGAAAGATTTCCTACTATATTTCTTCATGTGCAAATAAATGAAGGATAACTTGGTAATTATTGAAAAATTTGGAATTTATCTCCAATTTGAGAAGTGAGAAAAGCAATTTTCCACTATATAAGATTATAGGAGTACCACACAACGGAACCTGCAGTGTCGCCGCAGCATATCGGGGATCTCAACGTCTCAAACTTTATAAAGAAAGAAAGCGAAGTTAGTGACTTTAATTTTTCAAAATTTCTAGCACAACAACATGATGTACTCTGGCGCCTGTTACCTTTTGAATAGTTTTAAAAAAAATTAATTTTTTTTTTCTTAATCTGAACTTTGGGTGCGGGGTTCAAGTTCTTAGTTGTTCAATTATCAATTCTTAGGTGGTGTAAGTGCTGATTTTAATTTAAAAGTATTATATTTACGTATAAATCTATGAACAAGAAACAATCAATTTGTGTACAATTTCAATCACGAACCTTATTGTTCAATACGGAATAATTTGTTCACCAGATTTTTAAACCGTAATAGAAACAATTTGATCACCAGGCCTATTAAAGTTTCTATAAAAGGCTGGCAAAAAAAAAATTCTGTAACATTGACAGCATAAAAATGTGCAACAGTTTGAAAAAATTCAAAATAATTATCAGTGGCGAGTCTGGTTTGTGTCAAAATCGTCAGAGGCGGACAATAAACGCTTCTATTTGTTTATTTATTTAAATATTAGATTATTATCGGTTCTATCTGAAGTTTAAAAAAGAGCAGCTTACTCGGAGCTCTATAATTTTTAAACCATGTTGTCCTTATCGCTTTTCAGGAGACTTTGTTTACTATAAATTGTTGTTTATTTTTTGTGTCATTCCAAGTCCGTGGGTTAATCTACTCCGATTTGCAAGCAAGCAAAAAGAAGCAGAAGACTTATTTGCACTTCACCTATCAGAAGTCTCGAAATATCTTCTACGTAAGATCAAATTTTTCAAAATGATTTTGATGGCTAAGTTTGATTTAATTAATTAAAACTTTTTATCATTACTGTATAATTTCTTTTCATAAATTGCCTGTATATTTTTTGAGAGGCTGAGAAACATTTGTCTCCCAAAATTTCTCATTGGTCCGGGTTTTGTAAAATACTTGAGGCTTCTAATTTTTTCAAAAAAAAAGGAGAAAAAAAAGAAATAATGACAATGAGGAGAAAAAAACAGTATCAAGCATACCCAATCTCTCTATCCGGACGATTAGAAAATGTTTGTGTTCGCTAAAGACGCGGGAAGCCACGTGTCACTCTCGTCTCTTCCCCTTCCTCCACACCTCAGCCTCAACCTCTCTCTCCTCCGCTCGCCATTGGAGCAGTTAGAGAAATCTAATAAACAAATAATAATAGTGCACAGATGAGAACTCTAACTGCTCTCTCACACTTGTCGCCATGTCTCACACCATCCCCTTCCACCTCCACTCCCCTCTCTCATCCTCTCCCTTTCTCTTCTCGCCTCTCTCTCCCCTCTTCCACCATTTCTCGAATTCACCAAGGTAAATACAATTTTTTTAGATTGAACCGTTGTTGGAGCTGACTCTTGGTTCCGTGAACTAACATGTTTTGTCAATTTGGATCATGTTTCAATGGTCAGAAAAGTCTCATAGAATTTGAAGTTGCAATGCTAACTACTTGCACATGTTGGTTCAGGCATTTTATCGAGCAAGAGGCGGCCGATGGCTCCGGTGCACTCAACCGCCCCTTCCGCTGCTGTAATCTCATCTGTAGGTGATTTATTCAATTTTATACTGAGCGGACCCTTGATGCCGAAGCTAGGATTCGACTCTGACAAGGTGGCGGAGTCGATTGACAGGTGGATCAGATGTGGGTCCCAGCTATGCCGGCTCTTTCAGCTAGAGGAGTTTAAACTGTCTATACCTGAGAAGGCCAGGATATACCATTTCTATGTACCAGTTTTTATCTGGTGTGAAAACCAATTGTTGAATCATAAATCTTCATTTGGGGAAGGAGATGAGATTCCGCCTTTCGTGGTAAGTGTATCTGTTCTGTTTCTCAAAATTTATTGGCTTCTCAAAACTTAATTTAGTACTACTAAGAAATCAGCTTGGTATTATACCACTTTGGGCCAAATACTGCAGCATGTACATGTGTACTGGAGGATAAATTATTAATCCTTGCTTTTAAAATTTTTTTTTACAAAATAGAACTTTAACTTTACAAATTCAGCCATACGACTTGGTGCATAAAGCCATTAATTTCAGCATTTTTTCCCTCTTTTTTGTAGTTTGCATCCTCTTCTTTTTTCCTCGTTTCGATATAAGAAAATATTTTTCCTTATTGTAGATAGGTGTGAGTGCTCCTCAAGGAAGTGGGAAGACAACCCTTGTTTTTGCACTCGAGTATCTATTCCGGCTCAGTGGTAGGTAAGTTTAAATTGTTTGTATTGTAATTACTTTTGCTGTTGCATCTTTTATTAATTTTTAAATTGCATTATTCGTTTTCTAGGAATGCTGCGAGCTTATCAATTGATGATTTTTACCTTACAGCTGATGAGCAGGTGATGAAATTTGACCTTCCTTTTTCCAACAATACAAAAGTATTGCAAAATAACATTAATTATTCATTGCAAAAGTCCAACCAAGTCAAGGAAGGTATACTAGAAGTATAAAACATAGAGAGAACATAACATCACAAAAATGGATATTTTGTATTATCCAGAAGGGGCATGTCTGTAAATATTTGGTGTTGGTCTGTCCTAGTTTGTTGTCAAGACAACTTTTCTTTTCTTTTCATTTCTGTGTCTCTCCCTCTCTGATTTGGATTGAAAATGCAGGGGAAGCTAAGGAGTCAAAATCCTGGAAATGCACTTCTAGAGGTGTGAAAGAACATGAACTCACAAATTTACATGTGTGAAGTTTGTCTTATCATTAAAGAGACCACTTATAAACGTGATATGTTGAACTATGTAGTTACGAGGAAATGCTGGGAGTCATGACTTGCAATTCTCGATTGAGACTTTGACATCAGTGCGCAAAATGACAAAAAAAGGTGCCACCTGCTCTCTTCCTGCTTTAATGCATGTTTTCTTTTTATCTGTTGAATGCTGCATATAGTCAAAGCAATATTTGCTTTCTTTTCTATCTTTCCCTCTTTGTCAACGACAGAAACATATGATGAAGTTGAAACTCTGATTTCATATGTTTAGGTATGAAGATGAAGCTTCCAAGGTATGATAAGGTGTGCACAGTGAGAAATCAACCTTATGCTCATACTGATTTTATGTCTCTAATATTTTTACCTCATGATAACAAGAGTGATTGGTCTGGATTTTGTGGTTTTATGCAACTTTGCTGTAGTCTGCCTTTGGAGGAAGAGGTGACAGAGCAGACCCTTCTACATGGCCAGAGGTTGAAGGACCAGTCGAGGTGATAAAATTTCATATTAATTAAAACTTGTTGCACTTCCATTTCATTGTTTTCTTGCAAACTACTTGACTTAATATGTTGTTTCTGCAAACAAATACTCTACATATTTTGTGCTGCAGTAGCCCTAATTGACTTTAGGATTTTTTGAGCTTCAAATGATCAAATTAAACAATCTTTTTAGCATTTCTACAAATAGGCCAATTACTAATTGAAGATAATGGTAACAAAAACTCAACAAACATGACCTGGTATCACATATGAGATCCGGATCCAGAGACTATTTTTCTTTGTCAGTACTTCCTCGGCCTAATTGAATGAAACTAAGCCAAAAGGATTTAGATATTACATAGCTAGTCTGTATAAAATGGTGAGAAGTATTTTGTGTGTCAGTAAGTAAATTGCTAGCACTAATTTAGTCAATTTTGCTTGACCCAACAATGGAATTTAAGACAAACTGAGCATTATGTGTTAGTTGGAGGAGCATAACATGGTTGGTGTTATTATAGATGCGCAAAATATTGGTAGTTTGTAAATGGAAAGGAAAAAAATGCACTTTTCATGTAAATGGAAAGGGAAAAAATGCACTTTTCTTATTTATGTGTTGATCCAATTTTATCTTCCCTGTGATTGGTTAGGTTGTCTTATTTGAGGGTTGGATGCTTGGGTTTAAACCTCTTCCAAATGAAGTTGTCAAAGCTGTTGATCCTCAGGTTGCCAATTCGACTTAACATCTGTTTTCCTCTTTTTTTTTTTTTTTTTTAACTCTCTGTGTTGAAATAACCAAATTGTAATCATATATGTGAAATATATGGCAGTATTATGTAATGGTCCTATTAGTTCTCTTATCATTCTGCTGAAATCTTGGAAGGTATTGCTTGAAAACCAGATAATCTCAATTTATCACTTTTTTCTTGCTTTTTGAGCTGTACATTGTTCTCAATTGAGACTCTTGTGCCCAAATTGAAAAAGCATAGGTAATATGATTTGGTGCATATTGTACAAGACTACAAGCATGTTAGTAAGCAAGAAGCTTTGCTTCTGTTTGGCCTTTGATTTTCTCCTTCATTTTTCCAGCTTGAATTGGTAAATAAGAACCTCAAGGCATATTATGATGCATGGGACAAGTTTATTGATGCATGGCTTGTTATCAAGATTAAAGATCCTAGCTGCGTTTACAACTGGAGATTGGAGGTATGTAGTAAATGGTCAATTGGTCATGGTACAATACTTTTGCTAGTTCGGTCAATCTAGCATTTTGGAATATCATTTTTTAGTATTGTTGCTTTTATACTAAAGTACCCATTTAATGACAAATTGAGGGAAAGTTTTCAATCCAAGGCCTAATTTTAGTGTCAGGTTAAAGTTCCTCATATTATGATAATGAGGATTTGTTGGGCTCGTTTTACAGAATGAAAACAAATGTCATGTAATATACTAACAGTATTTTCACTGCTCCTTTCACTTAATTTGTCTGGCATTTATTCAGGCTGAGGTAGCAATGAGGAATGATGGGAAACCAGGCATGTCAGATGAAGAGGTTTTACTTTTTAACTTTTGATGAGTTTATTGTGCTTGCACTAACTTTAGTAGCCACTTTTTTTTTTTTTTTTAAACTACAACATTATTCCTTTACCATGTAGGTATGACCAATTTTAAGATACCATTGTACTTGTACATTAAGAACTAAAGAATACCTGCACAGGGCCCCAACCAGGAAGGAATATTTGCATGTTATGTACATAGCCCACAGCACAAAATAATTTGCACATTATACTTTAGTTTTGCTGAATGCTGAATTGATTTTGGAATTTCTAGGTTCTGGATTTTGTATCTAGGTATTTACCAGCGTACAAGGCATATCTTCCTACACTCTATGCAGAGGGACCAAATGGGTCGAAGCCAGACCGGCTTGCAGTTATTGATATAGATGAAAAGAGAAATCCTATCTAAGGTATTCAATTGTTAGTGTCTTAGAAAATACCAAGAGTTGTTTTCCACTTTCTGGACTTTATCCAAGTAAGTCCTACTTGTTAGTAAATATTCATGTTTCCAGATGCCAATATTTAATGGTTTAATGGCCAGTCCTGCAGTTGCAAAGAAAATTGTCTCAATTACCCCTTAGATTGGCATGTTAATTCTGCTGCTAATTACCATTTCATGTTACTTGTCCTTGTGAAAACTCAGCTGGATTTTAGTTCAATGAGCTCCCTTTTTTCCTATACTTAAGTAAAAGGCTCATTGCCAATTTGTCGACACATAATGCACAATCTATTTTCCATGATACTTACCTATGATAAAATGTTGCTATTATGTATGCTGATGTTATTTGCAAGTACAATAGAATCTAGGTGCCTGTTGCATAAAAAAAAAAAAGTCAATTTTAACACTCAATAAATAACAATATAAATATAATTTTCTCTTTTCATGGACTCGTTTCAAAGAACTTCTTTGATGTTTAATAGCACAACTGACAGAACTCTTGCTTAGTTACCTTATTCTCGGTATCGTGCCTGATTGGTTCTGGTGTATGGTAATTGTTGGCAAATTTGAGGAACATAATATTGTTTTTTAATGTGTAATTGATTTACTATGTTCCTAACGTCTCTATTAGGTATCATTGGGTAAAAGTAGCAAGCTATGGCTCTTAGAAGGACAGCAAGATGCAAATTATCTGCTTCACCTAACTTGATCATGCAATGGGCGTTTCATTGCATTCTGTTGTTTTTTCTTTTCCCCTTCTTCTTCTTCTTCTTCTTCGTCATTTTCTTTTCTTTTATTTTTCTTTTTTCTTGTTCAATAAACTTAAATAGTTCTCTTTGTAAATTTTATTTTTGAAGAAACAGTGGAGAGGCAAAAATTTAGACAACTGTAAAGAAAAGGAGGAAGAAGAAATGGAAAAGAAAAATTAATAATAGATTTTTTTTTTTGTGAAATAAAGCGCTCAAGCAGGGTACCAATATCATTAAACTAAATCAAAAGTTGAGGACTGACTCAAAACAATCCGAAAATGACAAACATAAAAGCTAAACCAGGTTTACTACTCATAAGAGCGGCCCAACTACCAATGGCACTAAACATCCTCTCAAGCTTCAGAAACATGTCCATCCTCTCTAAGCCTGGGTTGACAATGACCCTGGAAGCATTCTGACGTCTTAACTGAGCTGAGCAGCAATGTATTGAAAAAAACCTGCCTCATAACTCAGTTTGATGTCCTGTCCATGATAAAAAGAGATTTTAAATAGTAAATGTTAGAGAAAAGTTACTGCAGTTTGACTTGTCTGCAAAGGTTATCCCGTTTCTATTCTGCTATGTAAGAAACCCAACAACTAATGGTCAGAACTCAGAAGGGATCCCAAGTAAATCTTAAAAGTCTTATTCATACACTGACGCTGAGTCCAGGTAACAACATTCACTGGAAGTATTTTCTATAATCCCCTTAGGTTACAGGCATTAAATACATTTCAAAAGGTTCTAACCTCTTCACAATGAACAAACAAGTGATCCATAGATTCACTATCATTACAAATGTAACATTTATTAGAATCTACCCTGCCCCTTTTTGTTAAATTATCCTGAGTAAGTATTTTATTATTTAACACTAGCCAAAAAAATATCTTAGTTTTAAGAGGCAAGTGAAGGATTCCAAACTGTATCATATTTCCTAACATTAATGCCCCCATTATTTAAAGAGGATCTTTTTTTTTTTGATAGAAAATCATATAAGGATCTAACAGTACAGAACCCAGAGGAATTTAAGAGCCAGACTGCAGAATCCTATCAGAAGAAAGAGGAGTATTACCTAAAATATAGATCTTTCTAATTCTGATATCTAAGCAAAGCACCTTTGGCAAACTAGCTTACTCCTGATATGCAAAGCCTCAAGAAATTTTCAGATTTTTGGTTTCAAGATGAAAAGTTACTGCTGAGTAGTACAATTACATTCCTGCCTAACGTAAACAACTTTCTTGGCAGCATAACTGCAGATCTTTTGTCATCTCTCCCAGCTAGAAATAAAAATTTATCTGCCATCACGTGCACACGGAAGTATAGAAATTTCAGGTTTATGTGTATTCTGTGAATTTGCAAATCCATTGGTGGGTCATGGGCATCATTTCTGCGTACAAGAGAAATATCGTTAATTAACATAATAATAAAAAGTTAACGAGATTCCGTTGTAGTCTAGCCGGTTAGGATACTCGGCTCTCACCCGAGAGACCCGGGTTCGAGTCCCGGCAACGGAATTATTTTTTGTCTTTTTAACTAACCTTTGGACGAACACAAAGCATCATAACCTTTGTAGAACTGTGCCATCTTGTTAGGAAAACATATCCTCGCTGTCCCAAGAGACATGGTGTCAGCTCAGCAAAAGAGTCATAATTTCTTCTTTATACTTTTCTGAATTTATTTTATTGTTTATTTATTTTTTTTATTACTTTTATTATTTCATTTACTTATTGTTGCTGTAGCAATCAGATTAAGTTTATCTACAAAACTAGGAGTCCAGCACAGATGGTCAGTGGCTTTGCCGTTATTCTAGAGGTAACGGGTTCAATTACCGCTAGATGTGGAAGAGTGATAAACTTTATTTCAAAGAGTGAGCTATGTCTCTATAAATAATAAATAGTCTTATTTCAAAAAAAAAAAAGTTTATCTAAAACAAAACAATAACTACCATTACTCCATTATCATCTATATGCTGAACCTTTTATCATTTATTTTTCATGTAGTAAGTTTCTTGAAACTTTCATCTTTGGACTATATATACATAATCGCCATTTCCATAAACTAATTTATGACCTTTAACTATTACAATAGGTTCACTTTGATATCCCGTGACAATCTTCTTCAAAATATCATATGAAAATGGTGCAATTCGTCACATTTCTTATATGTCGGTATAAAATATGGAAAAACAATGCAATTTTTTGAGTTTTTATTTCTTGTGAGATGTATTTCTTAGTTTATATTTACGGTGCAATATATTTTTTTAAATTTATTTTTGAGCAAAAATAACAGAAAACGGGTCAGATTTCAAGTGAAGGGACATGTCCCACCACCTCCAGTGGCGGGATGTCTAAAATTATAACTTATCAGGATTCATGTCGAAAAAAAACTTTGTAGGTACGGATGTCTTGATGTGCTAATAACCCTAGAACAGATGTTCAGTACTTTCCATTTCTTTTTTGGAGGCCCTTTTTGATGATTAGTCCCCATGTTGTATTATATATGACCTTCAAAAATATGTATCCAATTTGAAAGTTATTTTTCTATTCAAGAAACGTTAGTAAAGCTTAAATGATACAAAATTTCACATTGTTTTGTTAAATAAACTATAAGATTTGTCAATAATAAAAATAGGAAAATTGCCACATGTACTATCAGTTTCAATTATTTGAACAGTTCACAAAGTACGTAATGAAAATACCTAAATACGGATGAATTAATTCATCTATTATTTAAAAAAGCCTCGATCCATTAGATGTCCTTCGATTAGTTTTTAACATTTGTAATTTTTGTCTCTATTTTGGGTTACTGCTCTGTGCTTTATATACTGCTCTGTGTTTTCAATGCCTTCTTCTTATTATTCCCTGGCCTCTGCATAACACTTAAGTAGCTTCTCACCCACTCTCTGACACAAAAATAATTAAGTAGTGGAATGAGGGCTCATTCGCCTAAAGTTAATATTTAGTAGCTTGCATTTTCCACAATTTCTGGAAATTGATCTCATCCGGCTTACTCTCTCTCCGTTGTAAGTTACATCTTATCATAGTCATTAGATTAATTTTATGTAGCTAAATAGATTCAATTTGAAAAGTTCTGTTCTGATTTTCCAAAGCATGTTATGTGAAAATATGGATATTGGCAGCTCTAAACCTAGCTATTATTACATTGCTCCTAATTCTTTCATAATATAATATAAACAAGTTAAAAGCTTCTTTGGACCGGAGAATCTTTTTTGCTTATTTAAATTTGAGAGTCTTAAGTCTTAACTCCCACTTTTATCTTTAAAAAAACGTTTACTGCTTGCGGACTTTACGGTTTGGATTGAGATTTCGCTGGAATTGTGTTTGCACAATGGTAATTCCCAAAGATACAAAATCCTGAATATCAATTCGCTTTAATAATTAAGGAGACATGTAAGTATTCTCTTAGTTTAATATTTGAAACATATTAAAAAAAAGGGGGGGGGGGATTTAATTTCATGTAATCGCTGAAAAAAATAAATTTATTTTGGTTAATGCAATATTTTGTCTTGTTCTATGTTTAGTTTCAAAAAACTATGCATGCTTAAATGTTAACAGGATGCTGTCATGCTGTAATAGCAATCACAGCACCCCACCATACCAATTGCTGATTAACTTCTTATCATCACATCAGCTGTGCATTTGCGATGTTATAGGTCGATACTTCTGCCATTTTCCCCACAGTTTCTCAGCTGAAAATGATTGTAAATGGCTTTTCCCGATTGAAGAAACGTGGGCATACTTTTGATTATGATATTATTATCGACCTTCCAGAATGCATAAAGCAGGAAATCTTCAAGTACTTGCGAGTAAAAGAGGCTGTGAGAACATGCATCCTAGCCAAAAATTGGCAACACGTTTGGTCCACAACTCCAGATTTGGTTGTAGATGTCAGTAGAAACTCAAATTCTGACACTCTGGTGCAAAACCTTGCAAGACAGATCTTCTACAATGGATGATCACCCTTGTCAGAAAAGCATGTCAGCGAACTTGTTCTAGAGATTGTTCCAGACTTTCAACCAATTTCTATGTCATTGTTTTCTTATCTTGAATTTAAAGTAGTGGTGTTGAGTAATTGCTATATTCAACTACCTACCAGAACTGGATTCAAGGGTTTTAGCCTTCTACACAATCTTGATCTGAGAAATTTTTTTTTTTAGAAATACCAGGTAGAGGCTACCCAGTTTTGATCTGAGAAATTGTCAGATAGCAGGTGGTGCTATCACAGACCTGGTTTCTCTTTGCACTTTCTTGCAATGACTAAAAATTGCATCTAGACACGTTGATAATGTCCTTAAAATTAATGCACCAAACTCCCAAGTACTGATGATTTGTGGTAATATTATTCCAGGAGTGTCTCTTCTGACTCGTAAGTTGTGCAAGGCCAATTTTATTATATCTCCAAATTTTCAAATGTCCACATGTGTTGGACTAAGAAAAGCGCTATAATTCGGTCGCCCATTATCATCAGTCATCTCTCGCTTCTTGGTGCTCAGCATATTTTGATTCAGGTATGAGAGTTTAATTTCAATTTGGACACTTCATTTGTACCAGCTGTGTCACTTCCATAGAATGTCGAGTACAATGTATCTTTCCTTAATCCCAATTGTATACACTATGTTGGATATATCACGGGATTACCTGCCAACATTTAACGATCAAACCACCATGCTTGTCATTATGAAACCTTTAAAGCGTCATGCTCATATGTACAAGTACAAGTTATTTCAAGATATCCCGACAATACAGTAGCTCATCATATTTGTTAGTACAGAACAATGCCATTTTTTGGTTTAATCATAATATATTCATCTATACACTTTTAACTTGCCTTTCTATTGACTTAAAATTTGCAGCGCGACCCGGCTAAATGTGCAACTGATCCAAGTTCTGACAAAATTAAAGATCAAGTGTTTCAAGGTTTTTCTTGCTCCCTATGTGACATTTCGGGGTGGTATAGTACGTTGTTTTGTGAGTAATAGCTCTTGACATCATTGTTCAAATAAAATGTACATTCTCATCAGTGATCAATGAGTAGTGAGCACTGGCCGAACACCCAAGTCAGCCCTGATTTATTATTGTTTTATTGCAGTACAATCTGCTTCTTCTTCTTTTTTATTATTTGTTTATGTTTTTGACATAGTCAATAGATGCTCATTCTGATGTGAACATGCTATCCACCAATAAGAACGCAATTCAGTTGCCCCTTATCATTGATTATACAGTGAGCTAGTTAAGTCGGTGAGCTACTAAAACATCAACCAAACAGGCTTTAGGGCTCAAGGGCGTGATTACCTTTTTTTTTTTTTTTTTGAAGGTCGGCAAAGTGATTACCACATTTCATCAGATACAACATTATTCTTCAATTTAAAGATTTAGGAAAACAGAAATCACAGAAACATGATTTGTTCAATATTAAAAACGCCTGCAACTAAGTACACCTGTGTACAAGCCGTACAGATTTTATACAATTGTACTACAGGCTACAATATCATTTTTCCAGTTAGCAGTCATGCATAACTTCTCAGTTTCACTACCAACATATTCACATCAATATTTTTGATGCTCCAGCACAACTACCAAATATTAAAATTTGCCTGCTCTGACATCATGCTTATCTACTCTTAACATTTTTTATAAGCACACATGAGTAATGAACCGAGAATAAATCTAAAAGCTAACAACCCTTCCACTGTAAGGTCAAGGGTAGCACCAACACATTAATTACAGCATATTATACCTTAATGGTACCACTGAAATTACCAAAATAACAACAAAAACGAACCATTCCTTCTAACACAATAAACATAAAAGAGGGGGAAAAAAAGATCAAAGAAAACAGAAAATTCTATCCTCAAGACAGAAAATACACAACTAGATTATTTATCTCTAGGCTTAGCTGAGGCCAACCAGGACAGCTGTTTTACCGGTCACCGGTTGATAGGCGGCCGCAGATTCGAGACGGTCCCACGCCAACCTCCTCCTTTCTTCTAACTCTGTACTCCTCTCTTCCTCCTCCTTGAACTGCACCTCACACTCACTGAACAGCTCCTCATCCATTTCAGAGAGCATCTTTCTTACATTTATGGTGAGATTCAATACTGCCTGGTTCCAGTGGTCCCGGGCATTTCTCTCCAGGGAAGGGAGGAGTAATGGAATTAGAGTTTGCCGATTTTGTGCCACAAGACTGATTATGTGGTCATTGTTGAACATGAATAATGTACGCTCAGCTACCTGCGAAGGAGTGATTACATTTTATGGTTCAAGTTAGAAATGAAGGGAGACTAGTATTACAGATTGACAGCTAACAGCACAGTAAATATAAACTACTGTATATAAACACTGACTTGAGAAATGATGAATGAAGAAATATGAATCTTTTCCTAATATTATCTGTTTTTCCTTTTCTTGGAATTTTTGAGTGTAATGCCTCAAGCATGATCAAGTTACCAAATTGAGAATGATGCATGAGAAAATTTCACAATTTATGAAAGGAAGAGGCCCATTTCCGTACTCATTCACCATATATTTCATTCATCTAATCATCATTAAGAAAATAAAAAAGAAAGAAGAATTATGAAGAACATTTTAGAATATTATGTGTAGATTTGAGGGACTGAATGTAGGCACGTACAGGTATAGGTAGCAAATAATTGTAAATTAGATAAGAAGGACAGTAGATAATTTACTCTCGCACCTGTTCTTCAGACAAGCCATAGAAATTTTAAAATGTATACAGTAAGAGAAATTAAATGAGAAGTTCTAAGAACTGGATGCCAATGGAACATCTGACTCTGTACCACATGATTTATATTACATTTTGTTCTTCTGGCAAGTCTTATAGTAAGGACAATTTAAAATAAGAATGCTACCTGTTGATTAAACAGAAGAATATTAATTAGGTATGTAAAGAAGATTGCACCTGAAAGTGAGAGCTATTAAGGCAACATGCAATCCTTTTGAAAAGCGGGACCATGCATTTCTGGAACTCAACCATGTTTGTTGCCTCCAAAATCTCCTCCATCTCACTCAGAAACATCACCTCCTTTTGAGTGTTTGTCACTGGCCAATACCTTAACAGCCCCAAAATAACTGAACTAGCTAATTTAGGTTCTTTCTCCACATACTGGGACACACAATAAGTCAACTGCTGCAAATAAATGCCCAACCCCTTCGGTTTATGCAATGGGATCAGAACCCGCCACAGAAAAATCTTGTGCTCCTCCTTTAGTGGCATAGCAAAACCACTGACCACACTCCCAAAAACTTCTAGAAGCTCAGCTATGCCATTATGCCTCTCGGTCTCGAACACGAAGCGGTAAAAGATGTTACTAACTGATTTACGAATGAATGGCCGGTGCACCATGAACTTGCCATAAATTTTATGTAAAATTGTTTTCAAACAGTCTCTCTCTCTAGGATCTTCAGATTCGAATAAATCCAAAAGGTGTAGTATAAAGGAATGGTCAAAGTACTTTTTTCCTAATTTGGCATCAAGTGATTGGGACCCGATAAATTTTAATAGAAAATCATATACCAGCTGCAAGTGGGGCCAAGATGGATCAAACATGGGCTCTTCCTCTTCAGCCTCACCAGAACTTGAGCCCGATCCAGCCCGATAACTTGGCGGGAATACCCGAAACAAATTGATTGCAAACATCTTACAACTAGCGGCAATCATGGATTCAGTGAATCGGGTGCACACACCCGAGCCAACAAACTCAGTTAGGTCAAGAAGCACTTGCCTTTTGAGATCTTTCTCTGTGGAATCCTTGTTCGGGTCGGTGAAGTCAAACTGGACACAACAAAGGGCTACTTTGCTGATGAAAAGGGAAACCTTTTCAGAGTTTGGTACATCTTTGAAAGAGACCAAGGGTTCGATGCCCGCGACCAGGCTAGAAGGGAAAACGGCTGACGACATGCGCTTTACCGAGCTGGCTGATGAGCGGGGTGCGCATGCAGTTCCTCCATTGGGGCCATTTGAAGTATCCGATACAGACCGGGCGAGACCCGACCCGGAATTCGGGTCAGGTTTTGAGGAAGACGACTTGCGGGGAAGCTTGTTTAGGAATTGTTTCCACATCCCTTTTCCCTAAATTATTGGAAGGTGATAATTTGGAGAATGGAACAAAAAATAGAAAATTTTAAAACGTCTCCAGGTTTACACTTTAATTTGAAAAAATTGCCTTTTCCATTTCTTGCTTTCTTTCTTTTTTTGGGTTGGGAGTAGGTTTGGAGAAGAAGCCAAGAAAAAAAGGAAAGGAAGTGTGAATGGTGATTACAGAGAAAAAACACAGGATAGGTGGGAGTAAAATAAGAGTGATAAATCAACACCTTTCCTTTGCTATGAGAAGAGAAGGAAACAGTGCAAGATCTCCACAGAAACAACTGGAACGAAGAAAAAGACTCAAACTTTACTCAGTTCTCTACCCACATTGCCAAATTCAAGGATGAGAAGCGTAAAGCGTACCATTTGAGAGACGATTATCGATGGAACGAGAAGGTTCTGACAAATTGGCGTCGGATCTGGGATTCTGGGACGAGAAATCGAGGGATCTGAGAGTGAATTGTGGATTGAGAGAGAGAGAGAGAGTGGGAAGCTACCAAGTAAGGTAAGGTAGTGGTGTGTCTCAGTTAATCCCTCGAGATTCCATTAATGGGTTTGAATTAGAGAGATCCCGATGGATGGTTCTTCACTTCTTCCTTCGTGACCAGAAGAGGTCCATTATACAAATACTCAAATAGGAAGGTAAGGTAAGGTTGCTCTTTTTGCGTAGAAAACCTCCTCAAATGAAGCTATTGTGTTTCTGTCCTTCTTCCAAGTGCGAAAGTTGTTGCACTCTTTGTTACACTTGCTAGCGACAGCTGAAAATAACAATTTTATTCTGTTTTTTGTAGAGAAAGTGATATGCATGAAGCTACAATAAAAGAACAAACGGAAACAAATAATGTTGAATGTTAGGACTATACATGTGAGTGACATTACTATAGTCAATTAATTATTATAATCAAATTAATTCGTAATAAAAAGTCGAGTTGGTTTTGACAACGTACGAAGTTGGCATTCCTGTATTACTCCATAATTATTAGTCTACATCAAAAATAGTAAAAAAAAACTTAACCTAAAAAGACAAATCACATGGCTCTTAAATTAAATTACATGTCTTGATGATGAGACAAATCCGTCATCGTGGCTGATTTTAGCCTATCTCAAAAAAAAAAAAAAAATCTAGATTCAAATTATATAAAGGGGTAGCAATGCAAAAGAGAACAGACACATAAAACAAGAGCTTCCATAGTTCACTTGTTGTTTGTCAATAATTATTTTAATGATTCTGGGCCTCGAGGGGGGAATAAAATTGAAAGCGACGGGGAAGGTCCAAGAAGGAGTGATCAGCCGTCGGATCGACTAATCAGGATCCGACAAGAGAAGATGGACCGTTCATTGAAGAACGAGATAGCGTGGTAACTGGAGAGAAGAACTGGAGAGGAGGGAAAGGAGGGAGTGAGTGCGGAGTGGGGGAGTGTACGGCTGGGACAGGGAGAGCCGATTGATGTGACGCGACGCGAGATGTGATGGAGACGCTCTGGCCGATGATTTTGCCTCTTTCCTTTCTTGGGCCTTCTTTTATGGTCCGGCCCGGCCCAGCCCACATATCTTCACAATCTAAATATTCGTTCCATAAAATGAACACCTAATGCTACCTCCATAACTCATGAGGCGGTGAGAGTAGGGATGAAAACGGATTGGATAGTGGTCAAATTATATCTGCATCAGCATTTTTTTCGGATACGAATACGAATATGGATATGCTCGGATACGGATACGGTTCGGATGTTAAATGAATACGAATACGAATCGGATATTGTCGAATACGAATACGAATACGGATATATTTCGGATAATTAAGCAAATATCTCTAAATTAACAAATAAATAGAAATAAAACTAAAGTAGCAAAATAATAATCTCGTTATAATATTTTATCAAAAGCAATATGAAATATGTATAAATTAATAATATTATTATTAACATTAATCATTATTTATCGTCTCTATTAAATGTACCATATAATCTGTAATAACAATTGACTAATTTTCTTAAAAAATAAAAACAATTATTATCCTACCTTTTATTTTTTACATAATTTAGATAAGTTAAATCTGGAGACTCGAACCAGTATATATATATATATATATATAGAGTTTTGCTATGGTGAGTTGCAACTCACCAAAGGGTCAGTGAGTCGCGCTCAAAGCTCCTAAATCTAGTTCAAAATGACCGATCCAAACCGTCTAATACGATATCCCTATTGAAATCTCCATTTAGACCAAATTTTACCTTTTTTCGAAATTTTTAAGTATTTTTTTGAAATTTTAGAAAATCGTTAATCTAATTAGTTCTGAACCGTTCAAAAACAGCAGTATTTAAAAATCCGAAAAAAATACTTAAAAATTTTAAAAAAATATAAAATTTGGTCTGCATGGAGATTTTAATAGAGAGATCATATTAGATGGTTTGGATCGGTCATTTTGAACTAGATTTAGGAACTTTGAGCGCGACTCACTGACCATTTGGTGAGTTGCAACTCACCATAGCAAAACTCTCTCTCTCTCTCTCTCTCTCTCTATATATATATATATATACATAAAACAACTATATCACAAAGGGAGAATTCGGATATCCGCTTTGTAAATTTTTTCGGATCCGGATAAATATCCGGATCCGCAACAGTATCCGCATCCATTTGCATTCTCATATTCGCATCCATATCCGTTTAAAAATATCCGAATCCGCATCCGCATCCGAACGGATCTGGATATTAATATCCAGATTCGCTATTTTTCTAATACGGATGCGGATTGGATCGGAGTTTATCCGATCCGTTTTCAACCCTAGGTGAGAGTGTCATATATTAATATTTTATATTTCATGAGAAAATAAATTTTTGTCAGACATAAACATAAATCTATATGTGTATGTCATATATTTCAATATTGTTAGCGATCACAAGAACTGGTTTCGAAGTCAAAAATTCATATTATTCTTTTTAGCACTTATTTGAATTAGTTTTTGAATTTGTCATACTGCAGTATTTATCCTGTATTATTCATGAAATTATGATACTTTTGTAGTTTTGTAAATATATATTAATGATCTGATAGATATATATTTGTATTGTAAGGAAACAAATTTTGTATGAAATATAGCTGACTTAGAAATCTTTTATATTGTTAAATTATTCTGACAAAAAAACATCTAAAAAAATTTTAATCTGCTTTTATTTCCGTATTATATCATAATCACAAAATTTAGATATTGTTATATTGTTTTTGAAAACGAATCTGTTGATATGGATAATCCTTAAGAGTAGGACATGACAATATTTATTCTGCTTGCAAGTAACAAACAAATTTACATGCACGAGAGAGCACATCCGAATATGAATAAAGTTATTTTGCAAGAAAATAAGTTGACCGATGCAAATTGTAAAACATATAAAAAATTTTTATTTTAGTTCGAGAAAAGAAATTAAACAAGCAACAAATATAAACATACTTGACGATGCGAGCCTTCAGTTCCATTGAAATAATTTTAATCGTGTATTGTAAAGTACTTTGGAAAGGTTCATGAGGAGAGGTTAGAGAGGATTGGTGAGTGCGGGTAGTTATGATCTGTTGAAAAAAATAAGGGAAAAATTGAAGGCCTTGATTAAAAACTCTTTTTTTCACGTGGGATTTCATTTCATTAGAAATATTTTCATCAAAATAAACATGATTTCATATCATTAAGTCGTAATTTTCATGTTATTAAACCCACTAGGTGGGTAGCAGCGGCTTCGCCGCTATTTGATTTTTCTTTTTTACTTTCTGAAAATTTATTTACTCAAATTATGAAAAAAATATATATAACCCATTTCTTATATGGTTCACCAAATAAGCTTCTATCGGATAATAAAAGAATTGAATATTAATTCATTAGGTGATGTCTAGTGTTAAAAAGAAAAAAAAAACAAAAAACAGAAGAATAATCCATCAAACTCGAAAAAGATGGTAGCAAATAAATTGATGAAATAACAAAATTTTATGCACATTGCTCCATATAAAAATGACAACTAAAAAATTTACAGCGATTGAAGAGAGACGACGTCTCTTAATTTGAACTATCAATGTACTTTTAATTATTTTATTTTGTGCTATCCATGAATTGGTTATGTTTTACCATTTCAAAATCATGGGTTTCTCTCATCTTTTATGACAAAATTTAAGTACTGATAGCTTTAAGAAAAAAAAAAAAAGAACTCTCTCAACATCGAATTAGCTTTAATAATAATAAAAAAAAAGAACTCTCTCAATATGAATTTCTTCTAACCACCCATAAATTTTTTTTTACCATGCCTTCACAACCACCACCACCTCCAGTAACTCTAGCTCCTACATCCCCACATTGATCACCTCTCCCTCTTCCGCCCCATCAAAATCTCCTTCAAAATAATACAATACATATAAACAAATTAATTAAATTAGCAGATTACATTCTTGGAGGATAATAATAATTAAATTTGATTGCTGAATTGGATCACAAAAAGGACGTGTGTAAAAAAAAAACTCATCGTAAACAACTTCAGCCGAAAATATGTAATCTTTTTTTTTTTTTTGGAAATAAGTGGGTTTTGACCCACCACTTTTCATTAAAGAAAAAGAACGTTTATATCACAAATACAACTCACTCACCTACCCCATACACACATTCTACTCTTATTCTGTCATTACACATAGAAGCTATCCCTGCACAACAAAACAGCAAGTCTTTTTATTCGCTATGACCCTGACAAAACCCAAAATGCTACCAGCAAACAAATTATTCTAAAAAGCCCCATACCAAGGTGCCAAAAAAGTAAAGAGCTATCAATATAATTTTTGCTGGAAGCTGCAGGCAAGCCACTCTTTTTCATGACAATCATGCCTCACATCGGGCATCCAACAGAAATAAGGAGGACGATATCTTGGTTTCTCCTGTGATACATCTTCATTGTGCAACAATTCAGAAACGATGATGAATCCCATCAATTCTAATAGTACAAAACTGCACCTGTACCACCCATTTCTCTACCTGAAAAACCATTTAATGGAAAAACAACCCAATACAAAACAGAAGCGCAAACTATTATAAAAACAAAACAACAAAAAATTTTCAGCAGCAAGACAATCTATTCTAGCACATCTATACATCAGTGCCCAGTAAACCCTTTAACCCTCCCTCCATCCTTAGAATCCAATGCAAGCCAACTCTGACAGCTTCAAAGAGGAGCTGACAACACCTCCCTCCATCCCTGTGTCCCTCTAGCAACTTCTCAGGTAGCACCCATGAGCATGGGTGTCATGTTCCAGATCTCCTATTTCAGCTTCTCTGACCATAAGCCTTGCCAGTAGCCCATCAATCCTTTAATTGCAGTGCACACTGAAAATGTAGAGTGAGGGGCAGACCCATTAAAACAAACATCATAAAAATATGTAATCTGACAGAGAAGCTAGAGACTACTATATAAATCTGTTTTAGGATAGCAGTCCAACTTCTTGATCCAAAGACTTCTATATTATGTAAGGCCATTGGTTATTATCAGATATTGAAGGGTTCATGTGACAAAGAGCGTTTGGACAAATTTCGAAACCTGCCTTACGATTTAAGTCATGTCAATATTCTGAGTTCGTATATTAATTTCAATTTAGTTTATTTAATTACTATTAGAACTTGAATGGATTTTTGTTTTGTACAACTTGATGACACATCAAATGAAAATCAAATAGTAGAAGACCTAGTAGAAAAAGGACAAAATAAAATAATAAAAATGAAAAGAATATGAAATAAATTAGATATTAGTTTAACGTACCTGCTGAATCATAACAAACCACCTGGTCTACAGCAAGACTCCGTTTGAGGGTATCAATCAGGTGCTAAATCATTAGATTTATATTTAAACCCTACGATTTGTTTTCACTCAACTTGTTAACCTCTTTCTTTTGGCATCTTCAATTGTTACCTCAAACATAACCTTTGTTTCTAGGCTCTTCATCATGACCCACTTTGGCTGTACATTGCCTACATGATTTAGAAAATGAAAATGAGATATGGTCATGCATATTACAAAATGTGAGGAAACTTATCAAATAAAACTTGATTGTTTCAACATAATCAATATCATGCTATTACTCATTGTTAACTTGTCTAAAAGAAAATAATTCTCGAAGATTATCGATTAATCTACCAAAATTACAGGAATAAAATTTCATGGTAACAAATTTAGTTCATACCCGACCTCACATTTTGCATTTGCATGATAATTAAAGGCTTCAACATGCATTCCCTGTTGCTTCTTGGATTCATTAGCCATTTGGCAAGTGCTACGGAGAGCTTGTCTTGAGGCACAACAAATTCGAATCTGGTCCCCAAACATTTGTAATTGATGTATACAATTCTGCACCAGGCTAGGAGAAGAAGGGAGATTCTGTAATTTTTCACTATTAAGGCCCTGATCAAAATGTTTTTTACATGGGATTTCATTTCAATTGATCAATTGATTTCACAGGATTTCATTGGATCTTGGGAATTCCAACCAAATGACACCAAATCTGTTCATTTTGATCAAGAATTTTCCAATGAAATGAAATCCCATGTTAACAAAATGGGATTTTGATCAGGGTCTTAATTGCCAAGACCAATGTACACAATCAGAAAACAAAATTCTTACCAGAACAAATTTTATATACCAACGATATTAAAGAAAATTAGAAATGGAGTCACATGGACAAATAAAATGAAGAGAAAGCATGTTTATGTCAAATGTCCGCATCCAGTTAAAAAAATGTGATTTCAGTAGACGCATTGCCACCAATGCTAAAATATATAGAACATTTTAAACATATCACTTATTCTTAGAAAATTAAAGCAATAAATGAAAGCACCTTTCAATGAGAAGTGAACAATCAAGTAGCCACATAATTTTAAAAACCAAATTGGGCTTTGTTTTATTCTTCCTACAAAAGCAACTACACGCGTGGGACTCTGAAAAAAATTCAGAATGAGGAAGAGATATGTATATACTGTTGCGGCCATTGAAGTATCATAATTTAATAATATCAGTCCCACGTTGCTTAAAAAGACATGAAATAATTCACTCAAAACTTAATTGTGAAAATATCAAATTTGAAAGATATGAAAACTTAATTGAAAAGTTAAATTTGCATTTATCCAATCAATCACCGTGCCATCTTCGCTTAGAAGGAGATATTGGCAAAAATCCGAGAAATTGTCTTCTCCATTGTCATCCTTTCAGCCCAAGTCTTTTGAAAGGTTAGTCTCAGGGCTTGCCATGGCCACATCCTCGGCCACGTCGTGACAATTAGCTGCTGTAATGTTGACCTAGCGGAGGTTTAACAATTATTAACTGCGTAGTTCAATCGATGTAAGAATTTCTTCATAATTTCAACAGAGAAGAAGGAGACTCCTGGAAAAAGTGAGTGTAGGAGAACAGGGAGGAAAGATGAGGGATATGGTGGCGCGGTATTAGCAGAAGAAGAGGAGAGGCAAGAGGAGAGGAAGGAGGAGGGGCAGATGGTGGCGTGGTGTTGGCGGAGGAGGAGGTGGAGAGGTCGAGGGATGGAGGTGGGAGGACGGCACGCCGAGGAGGACATAGAGGGGGCAACAGAGAAGAAAAACCTAGAATTTTATCGGTAGAGGAAACCAGGAAGTTGGGGGATAAGGGGAAGGAGTAGAACTGGAGAAGTAGGAACAAAATATCGCTGGAAATTAACGGATCAGATCGATCAACAAACAAAATCGAAGGGTTCAAATGCCGCGTCGCAAGAGGGATAATGCGGCCACGGGATTTAATTAATACTATAGATACCCAATGAAATCCCGAGAAATCAATTTTAATGAAAAGAAATCCCACGTGAAAATCATTTTGGTCAAAGCCGAAGTTCTTCAACTACTTTAAGAACTAAAAATTAAGCTAAGCAAAAATGAAGATGATTTGAGTCTCATTCTTTTCAACCTTTCATCACGATTACATTCTTTGACTTCTCTGTAATAGAAGAACACTCAGATAATAAATTGTTATGCATGATCTATTTAATTTTTTGGGAAAATTAGTTCACTGCCACCTCAAAACAAAAAAATTTGGATTTTGCCACTTTACCCTCCTTAAATTGCTTTAGGTACCCCAAGAACTGTCCTTAAGAAAAGTCAGATGTGTAAACAAAGAGAATTCAATAATTTGAACAAAGTATTAACAAAATGGTATAATTGAACCCAAAAATGCTGACCTAGAATACTTTGAAAGTAAAAAGTCATTTAGAAATTAAGAATAGACCTTAATAATTTTAGAAAATTTATTAAAATAATATTTTATTTCCCTTATGAGCGATTGGCGCCTCAGTGCAAACAGTACAATTTACAAAGAAGCACTCAAGGCAACCGAGACAATCCATCCACCGGTAGTCGGTTTTGTCAGACCACAGGACATTACCGGAAGAACAACAGAAGTTCAATTTAAGCAAAACAACACAATCATACAATTGTTGCTTAAGTTGACAGAAGAAGTTGAAGATCTGAAGGTAGCAGTTAAAAGGCTCGAGACAGTGAAAGGAAAAGAAGTCATTCAGCCTGACGACCTATCTGACTCTCTTGATCAGATCCAACAACAACTTCAGAAGCTGAGCTTAGGTGAATCTAGTAAGCCAGTAGTGCCTAAATTGAAAGGCAAACTTTTTGTGTTAAAAAATCCAAAAGAAATATTTGAAGCCGAGAAAAAGAAGGCGGCATGAGCAGAACACAAACAACAACAGAGGAAGCAAGACCATCAGTGTCTGAGAGAGACACGAACCGAACTCCTACTGTTGAAGATCAGATCCGTAGCTACCGCCTAGGATCTAGCCTCAGATTTGAGGCTCAAAGGAGACTCCCTGGTCAATCCAGGTGATACCAGCGAAGCCTTGAGTCACAAATGAATCCTGATGCTGAACTCAACATCTCTCAATACAGACGAGCACAGCAGATCCCAGCAGAGATTTTATACCAAGCTGGATGGTCAGAAAACAGACACCGGGTATACCAACATTACTCAGATGAAAGAACATTGGTCACAGATGGCCAACAAGTGGAGTTACCATTCATTTCTGAAGAAAGCTTCAACAGGCTTGTGCAAGAAGGGCCCCAACATCTGCATATCAGACTAATCATGGTTCGATTATACACGCTGCACAGACGGAGTGCAGGTGTAAATGCACTAGTGTTAATCAGAGACACTAGATGGCGAGATGATAGGGCTGTTATCAGCTCTATGGAAATGGATCTTACATCTGGAACGCAGTTGGCATATACTGCTCCAGATATGACACTAAGTATTCGTGATTTTAGGGATCACATTCAACTGGTGATTCAAACTCACGGGTATGAAGGATGGCAAGGTGGTGAGAGTAATCTCCTACTCTCAAGATCACTTATTGGGCGATTGTCCAATACTAGCCACACAAACTTTCGTTGCAATGTGCAAAACGTGGCTGACCACCTAGCAAGCCGAGGAGTTCGGCTCATCCCTGGCTCGCAAAGGACAACTGCAGAACTCCAAGGAAGACAGTGGCTTGTGAGACCAGCTGTCATCTCACAAATTCAAAATCCCCAGGCAGCACGAATCCGAGCAAGGACAGACGACTCATTTTCTGTCAGATTTTCAGGGTATGCAACAACAGTTCCCGAACAAGAAATCATTCGGGGAGAAAATGATGAGGAAGAACTCGAACAGGAATTTATCAATCTACTTACAATAGATGATGAATTGCCGTTCGTATTCACAATAGATGATGATTGGTCTTTCGAGGACGATCCAGACTTTCCAGAAATCTATACAGATCCTGAGGAATTCAGTGAAAATGATGATGAGGCTGAGCAAAATGATGACTCTTTATTGGGAAAGTGGTTCCTGGCAATACTAAAAGCCGAACAAGCTGAACCAACAGTTGAAATGATGGAACCAATAAACCCGTATCAATGGATTGCTATTGAGCAGATGGATAACGAGGATGAACTCGTGCAAATGACATTTGCATAATTTAATTGGCTAGAGACCGTAGAAGCAGAGGCTGAATGGTCTAAAGAGCAAGCCTTGATGATGACTTGTCAATGGGATGAGCCAGACGGTGAAATTGAGGATGATCTACTCTCTACAGTGCAATTCCTGTCTCAACTGGATGCACCTACAGACCAAGACGAAGACTTGCTAAGTCTTCTGGCAAAAGGTGGTGGGGACGATAGTTTTCCAAATTCTGATGCCAGTTCCCCAAATTCTAAGACAAAGTGGGACGAATATCCATTAGAGACAATTTACATGCTTGAAGAAATGGAGTACCCACAATTCAAAAATCTCAGGAAGAAAGTGGAGACAGTACTCTCAACGGCAGAGTCTTCACTTACAAGAATACCACCTGAACCAATCATGGGTCCGGCTATGTGCCCACCTGGTTCAAGGCAGCCACAGAATCTCCAGATCCCGGAGATAAAAGCATGATTAGACAACTGTTGATCCTAGAAAATATGCGGTCAAAACCCGCACGAAATATTCAAAAAAAATGTGCCTGAAAATCGTTAACTGAAAATAGAGACGTAAAGAGGCCCATGACATTCCACATGTTGGTTGGGGCATGTTGAATGAATTTTTAAGAAAAAGGCAGGAGATATTACGAATGCCATAAGATTATGATATAACATGCTTGGGGATTCATGGTTACTAATAAGAAATTTTTTTTACGAAACATTTGAAAATGTCAACCGATTCACAAAGAAATGGGGATGGCTAAAAAAAAAAGGGAAGAGAGAAATTTGAAGCTTCATTGATTTCGGCCCAATAACAAACTTACGAACCCAATCGGCCCAATAAAGAATAACGGGCCTGTTTCTTTTATTATCGATAGATTAAACCCATCTCTCGGTAAAATAGAGGAGTCTCCATTCGTCAGACTTGTCTCTCCCAACCGACCAATTACGAAGTGAACTAATCAAATGCAACACCGTGATCGCCAAGCCCGTTCTAGCGATCTACTCGGCCATCACAGGAATGCTTGGCATCGCCTAAGAGCCGGTAAAAAGGGGAATACGATGACGCTTGTCTCGGCTGCCGTCGTCACTTCACTGGACCAAACATCGAAAGAAAACGATTGAGTCTAAAGAGGTCGGGTTGACACACCTTGACCCTTGAGCCATCCGATTAACCGTTTGCGCACGTCCACAAGGGTGAAAAGGATAAGTACGGTGCAGGTCTCAAACAAAACCAATGTAATTAAAGCCCTGCTGGAGGTTTAGTTGACAATGGCCCGGAAGATTAATTGGGAGTATGAAACAAGAAAAAAACCAAGAATGAGTTATGTGCGAAATTCAATCGTGAGTTACTTACAGCCCATATTAATGACAAATAAAGAGTCGGGGTAAAAGAATGACCCACGGATCAACCACAGGGAACCCAATGGCTGCTTCCATTATAAACGGCAACATGCAAATACACATAAGACACTGATTGAACAAATACTTGACGAATGTAATAAAAGGAATAATAGATAAATGGCTACATGGAAATAAAGCAACTCAGAGCCTAAATGTTCTTACAACAAGGTGCTATACATACCAATTGATACTCCAAACCCAAGGAACCTACTTCAATCTAATCGATGGAAACAGTGAAGCTTGACCTGTAAACAATGCAAAGTTGACAACCAAGCCACATAAGCACAGTAGAAGAATGGGACAAAGATAATGTAAATATACCACATTTGCAAGCACAAAAAAAAAATCAATGCCTCACCTAATCCGTATAGCACCTTTTCTTTTAGAAGAGTTGAATGCAGCCAAGAGGAAACGCAAGCTGTCCAATAAAATCAAGAGAGGCATTAATGCAAAAAATGGAACAGTCAGATCATGCAAAATAAAGAAAGCCGGATGAGGCAAAAGGGGGTAATGATCTAAGTAAGACCCTTGAAACAAAAAAGATATATACAATGAGAAAGTTTAATATGCACCATAGTGCATAGAGCGTTCTATGCACCGCGGACTTTTTCGGGGGTATTTTTGTAAATTGACAAATCTAATTTAACCAATCTAATCTACATATTGAAATCTCATAGCAAATCAAATTTTACAATTTTTGAGATTTTATTACTATTTTTTTCGAATTTTTTAAAACCTGCCATTTTTGGAAACAAACTACTATTTACAAATTCCAAAAATAACAGGTTTTAAAAAAATCGAAAAAAATAGTAATAAAATCTCAAAAATTATAAAATTTGGTTTGCTATGAGATTTCAATATGTAGATTAGATTGATTAAATTAGATTTGTCAATTTACAAAAATACCCCCGAAAAAGTCCGCGGTGCATAGAACGCTCTATGCACTATGGTGCATATTAAACTTTCTCTATATACAATTATCAGGTGTAAATTGTTACCAATAAACTGGGTCACGCCTGTGCAAAACAAGAATTTGTTAAGGCAAGAAAAAGAGAGAAGGGTGCCAATGTAACGTCTTTAAAGTGGAGTTACGTTCTAAAAAAAAAAAAAAGGGTACTTGAAGCAATGCAAAGGGAGAGATCACGTTTGGATTAACATAATGCTAAGCCAGGAAACAAATTAAGAAAAAAAAAGGGGAAAGGGAGGAACATAGAACATGCTCGATTACCTGGCAGAAATCATTGGTTAAGAATACACCTGTAGTAAAAAAAAGGAAAGAAAGAAAAAAAATGGTTATGACCCAATCATGTAGGTGCCACACAAAGAATATGCAAGGCTGTGCAAAGAAAAAATGTGTCACAAAAAAAAATAAGCATGGCATAAAAAAAAAAACAGTCCCAAATGATAGCATAGAACAAAGAAATAGTTTTAAATGATGATAAAGAAAAATGCAAACCAAAGATCGTTCAACACAGGAAATACATGACAAAAAGAGGACCACCATGTAGTTGTGGGCGCCTAGCAAATTTCCATCTTCACTCACACATGTCCCCACTGAGTAGAGTATAGATGGTGTGAAATAGGGTGACAGATACAAATGGGAGGAGAGATATATATGGGCTAAGATGCTACTGTGCTAATAATAAAAAAAAGGGGATAGTAAAGCTATACATACTTCATTCCACGGCTTAGCAAAAGGGAAGTTACATCTGAAGTAGAGATTGTAGATACTATAAGAAGACAGTAGAGTTGAATGAGAGTAGACATGCTATCAAAAAAAAAAAAAAAAAGAAAGGGGATGGAATCATACCTGAAGCAGCATTAAATGCTGAATTGATACCACTTGCAACATGTATTATACTCGAGAGAATACTGCAAAAAAAAAGGGGGGAAGAGTCTTATACAAATAAGAATTAAGGGCTGAGTTGTTACAATAAAAAAAAAAGAGAGTGAAATAAGATGTGAAGTGACCAAGATGCCCTTGATTCCCTCTATAAATAGAAGGGGAACTGCACCATTCAAAAGGAGAAGACCACATGATACTCCCTGAAACTACACACACAAAAGAGAAGTAAACACCATCAGAAGAGAGCAAAAAAAAAGAAACTCTGTGGAAGAATTTAGCTTAGAGATATAAGGATAAAAAATAAAAAATAAAAAAAAGAGAGAGGAAGGTTTTGTAACGAAGAGGAGCAAGAAACATCTTTGTAAGCATCTTCCATCTGATTAAGTAAACGCTGCTTGATATCCTAAATTGTTGTTTTGAAAGTCAACTCATGTTTGACCCAACCACCAATCCATGATGTGCATGGGTATATTAGTTAGCATGGGTTCAAGGCCTATAGAGCCTGAGAACCATCTTATTTCTTATTTCTTATTTCTATTTTACTTTGAAAATTGACTTATATTTACCCTCATCTGCACCAAATTACCTCATGGTAAAGATTGATGAGATATCTTAATTTACTTCATCACTATTATTCCATCTTCATTTCACTTCATAAAAAAATATATGCATACATATACTGCCATAACAAGTGTGTAAAAAGAGAGAGTAAGTGTACAGAAGCATGATGATGATACTCTAAGTCTCGTCATCTTTTGTTTCAATTCTGTTGCATAACAAAAGAATACAAATAACAAAGCTAAACAATTTGCACATGTATCATTCTTACGTGTGAATAAGCACTCGAAACAAAAAATATAATACCAACACCAAAAGAAAAGAAAGAGGAATACCTTTATGACAGCAGGTATCAGCCTATGTCATCTTGCCTCCCTTCATAATAAGGGACCATGAGGTATCTCGATGGTGCTTCAAAAGTCACGCCAACTGACCATGATCTCCATGAGCTAGCAAACTTTTGCCAACTTGCCTCTCACCGTAAACAACCCACAACCCAAAATAAAATGGTACCTATAAGAAACAAATCCAGAACCACCAATTCCATGCCATCTTGCTCCTAGTCATATGCAATAAACTGAAGAAAAAGAAGAGAATCTAACCTCAGGAGATCAAGTCAAATTACATCTTGATGCCGACCTAAGATGATGATGCTGCCAACCCCTTCTTGCAGGCTCCTATCAATTATCACCATATGTGTTATGTTCACTATCAGTCATCAGTAGCCTTAAACTCATGACTAGATTGTAAATTCTGAGAGAATGGTGTTTCTAATTTAAAGCAAAACCATGAGCATGCTTGCTGTTGTTATCCATTATCCCCACACCAAACTTCAATGCTGCCTTCTTTCCACAAATGGTAGCATGAACGAAACCAGATCTTCCTCAAAAGAAAAAAAAAACAGTTAAGAAGAAGTCAAAATGTCAATATGTCTACATCACATACCTTGTTCGACATCAACTTTTTCGTAACCCTCCATTCCAGTTACAATCAGTAATTGTAAATAAATTGGTGCATAAAAAAAAAGAGAGAAGGGAGAAGGATATACCTAAATCTGGTAGATGCTCTTCATAATGATGCTGCATTGTAGACATCACCCCTTTTACTTTAAGATCATGCCCTGAGGCTATCTTCAAATGAGGAGCCAAACATTACCAACAGAATCCCACGAGCCTCCCTCAGGTCATCACATGGCTTGTAGTATGTAACATGCTCATCCTCGGCCACCTGAAGATACCAACTCATAACTGAGTTCAAAAGAAACTTATCGAGGACCCAACTGATCCGAGCATAAGTGCAACCTGCCAGTTCACTAATCTTATCTCATGGTGATAAACCAGACCCAACTTGAGAACAGTCAAGGTTCTGGAGGTGATTAGATAATAAATTGAAATCATGTGACGTGCCTCAATATACCCATGACGCTCAAGAGAATGTGTCGGGCAAAAGAATATTAGAACCCTACCCTCTGATGTCATGTTGTGTTGAAATTAAGAAGGAGACGTGCTTCAAATTAAAGTCATATAGCGCCCCTCGATGGCTCCAGGATACTCCAGAACTTATGCCTGAGTCTCTGCGGCCACGACTTAACACTGTCAGCCGACTACTCCCTCACAGTTTCTTTCGGGCATTTCATCGAATACCTCATGAACACACAAAGCAAAGGCATAACTGAAGTCAATCTTCGTGCTAAGGAATCCCCTTCACACAAACTAAAAAAAACGGAGACTCAAGCACCTACCTTTGGAAGTGCTTACAAATTTTCAATCGTTCGTCCCCACTTCTTGAAGCTGTCGTACCTCATTTCATGGCGGAGAACGACGGAAGGCAACCTTGACAGTAAGACAATGGGGTTCCTAGCCTCGAGGGCGATTCACAAATTGCATCCATCCCTCCCTTCCAATCCGATTGTCTAAGGCATATTCAGAAGGCTTGAATTCAGAGACATTACTGTGAGGTCTCTTGGCAAATCGGATGAATGGGAACCGCAGAGAGAAGAAGAGAGAAATAAGAGAAGCTGTAACTGAACCAGGTGTGCATCCTATGAAACACCGGCCACTGGCCCTTCACCCGTTGTCTCCGATCTTCAACAAAAAAATGCCACGCTCATAATAATAAAAAACAAAGAGAAGGAGAATATAACAAAAGGAGAAGGCGTCTCGGATTGTGGGATTTCCTGTGGCGAGAAGGGTGTATTTGATCCCTGCCGCTGAGGTGTGTAGCCACTCATGTGCCCAGCCCTTGATACTGACGTGGCCCAATCAGATAAATTCAAAATTGCTGAAGCTTCAAAAATAGGCCAAAAATCATAACAAACCCAGAAAAACCCAAACCAAATTCCTATAAATCCAAAAAAATATAGAGAACACATTTTATCAAATACCATAGCCCAAAACCAAACTAAAACCAATCAAATCATATAAACACCAAAATAACAACCAAGCAGTGTATTGCCAATCCGAAAAATCCACCAGAAATCACCATAAATGAAAAACTGCGAGCAAAACTCTTGTGAAAAAAAAGGGAAATGTATTCCTATTGAGGCAATGCTACCAAAATTCTCACGAAAATAATGCTCAATCAAATGTCGAGGAGCTCACGAAATCCAAAAAGTTCCGACAAATGACTTAGTCTAGTTGAACTGAGACTCACCGAGAACAGGAGTGATAAATCTCATTGAACATCAATAATTAAAAGGAGTACAAGCTGTGTTCCGACTATTCTCAAGTCAGAAAGATAGGTCAAAGCCAAAGTCTTTGCAAGACCCAGCCGTCTGGCCTCAGATATGGAGTCTTAAAACCAAAACCGAAAAAAAAAATGAAATATTTCCAGGACCCAGCTAGTTGCCTCAGATACGGAGTCCTAACCCAAAAAAAAAATCAAACCCCTGTAAGACCCAGCCGTCTGGCCTCAGATACGGAGTCTTAAAACCAAAACCAAAATAAAAAAAATAATATTTCCAGGACCCAGCTAGCAAAACATCATACCTTTGCAAGACCCAGCCTTCAGGCCTAAGATATAGAGTCTTAATCCCAAAGCCAAAATCAAACAAAGAATGCAACCTTACCAGGACCCAGCCGTCAGGCCTTAGATACGGAGTCCCTACCCCAAATTCAGAACCAAAACCAAAACAAAAAAGAAACAAAACCAAAATTAAGCCAAATCAAACCAACGACCTAAAAAAACAAAAAAAAAAACAAATCCAAAACTAAGGTAAGAAAAAAAAACAAAACAAATCAAAATCCTACGATATCTGAGTGATCCCGCGACCTCACTATAGATAACATATCGTCCTGAAAATTGGAAAAGTCTTGATGGTATAGGGCCCACTTGACAAAAATTATTGATGGACGCCAAAAAAAAAAAAAAAAGAAACCTGTGGTATCTGGATGATCCCGTGACCTCATTCCAGATGACACTCTGTCCCGACTGCTAAAATAGTTCTGGTGACCCAAAGCTCACCTGACGAAATCTGCTGAGGGACCCAAATCTCATAGTATCTGAGTGATCCCACGACCTCACTCTCAATGACATATTGTCCTGACTGCTAAAATAGTTCCGGTGACCCAAAGCTCGCCTGACGAAATCTGCTGATGGACCCAAATCTCGTGGTGTTAGAGTGATCCCACGACCTCACTCTTAATGACACCTGGTCTTGAAAGTTAAAAACGTCTTGATGATATAAGGCCCACTTGACAAAAACTACTGATGGATCAAAACCTTGTGGTATCTTGTGATCCCGCGACCTCACTACAGATAACACATCGTCCTGAAAATTAAAAACGTCTTGATGGTATAAAGCCCACTCGACAAAAACTATTGATGGACACCCAAAAAAAAAGAAAGAAAAGAAACTTGTGGTATCTGGACGATCCTGTGACCTCATTTCAGATAACACTCTGTCCCGACTGCTAAAATAGTTCTGGTGACCCAAAGCCCACCTGACTAGATATGCTGAAGGAACAAAACCCAAAACAAAATATCGCATTAAATAGTTCTGGTGACCCAAAGCCCACCTGACTAGATATGCTGAGGGAACAAAACCCAAAACCAAATATTGCATTAAATAGTTTCGGTGACCCAAAGCTCACCCAACGAAAGCATGCCGAATAAGACTTTTAAGTAATATTCAAAAAGAAAAGAATAACTAACCCTACCTAAAATCTCATCATCCGAACCAACTCACATCCCCTCCGCTCATAACCTATCATATTAAAAAACAAACAAATCAAATAAAAAAAAAAGAGAAAGTAACAAAACAAATACCCGCAAATGTTCATATACATATGCATGGCACTAATTGTTTTTAACGACAATTCACTAACAGTCTGCAGCACATATTATTTGATATTTCCGATCCAGAGGTGCCTCGGAGAGTAACCAGGGTAATTAACGGCGGGGGCTTGCGCCCGTTGGAAAGAAATGACCTACACAAAAACAAACCTTCGTAGGGGCAAAGTACGCACGAGCGAGCATCTCTTAAGTGGGAGGCGCCCGTGGTCGAGACTTTGACCTGCGAGGGGATATCTGATCCGATCATCTTTTTGCTTTTTTTCTTCAAACGGGAAATCCGTCAAAAAGGGCCGGACAACAACATCCGTGGTGGCTATGCACGACAATTGAATGAAAGGTTTAACCTGCCAACAGCCCAACCCAGTCAAGGCGCAATCCTAGTCTTACCACAAGACATTGGGCTATATTCAGAAGTTATCTCCCGTTGGGAATCAATTACCCTTAACCTCATCAATGAAAGAAACTGGGCAGATAACAAATCAAAGGTCAATTATATTGAAAATCTCCTAGGAGAAACGGAGAAAAAGACCTGGATTCAGTGGAGAATGGCATACCCCACTGAATACGAAGAATTGGTTAACATTGCTGATGATCCACATAATGTTATATCTCAGATTAGGCGAATGTTTTTGTTGGAGGATCCGACAACCGGATCCACAGAAGAGCAAGATCGAGCATATAATGATCTGGAAAGACTTTCATGCCATAATGTGAAAGATCTTTTTGATTACATTAATGATTATAAGATTTTGGCCGCAAAATCGGGAAGGATGTTTATATCTCCTGAACTTTCGACAAAATTTTTCAGAAAAATGCCTCCCATCATTGGCGGAGAAATTGAAAATGCATTTGCTGAGAAATACCCGGGCAATACTGTAGGTGTTATTCCAAAAATACACTTCACCTACCAGTATTTGGCAGAACAGTGCAAAAGAGTGGCACTCCAGAGAAGTCTCAAAGATTTATCATTCTGTAGCCGCATACCAGTGCCAGGCTGCTATCAGAAGAATAAAAAGTATGGTCTTCGGAAGGCAAAGACATATAGAGGTAAACCACATGATACTCACATCCGAGTATTCAAAAGGAAGCACGCTGACAAAATAAGAAAATGCAAATGCTTCATATGTGGTGAGGAAGGACACTTTGCCCGAAATTGCACAAGGCAGAAGGGCAACATTGCAAGAGCAGCAATAGTCGAAAATCTAGATTTAGATAACGATTGGGACATGCTCTCGGTTGATCAGAATGAACCAGATAGCGATGCAATCTGTTCATTTTCTGAAGGGGAAGGAGGTACTAGCTATTCTCTGATGGCTGGTATAGGTGAGATGCCATACGAAACCGCAATGATGATGACAAATGAAGATGTCTCATGGCGAGTAGCAGTTTCACTACCTCAGGAAGTTAAAAATTGTGCGCACCAATGGAAAGACAATGGCCCTGTAGCGCAAGAGTTCATGGGATGTCTGTTTTGCAAAGAGCAGACCAATCCACGGATGCGAGCGCATTGCAGCCTGTGTCATTTGACAGTCTGTCATTGTGTTCAAGATTCAATCTGGGGAGGAGAATAATAATTCAAAGGTCAAAACCCCAGTACGACAGTAAGGATATCCTAATCAACGAATTGATTGGGTATACAAACTTCCTGTTAGCCGAGAATCAAAGGCTAAAGGAAAGAATTGAAGAATTGGAGATGGAAAAGGATCTAGACGAGATGCGAGATCCAACAAAAGAAAAAGCTCCTGAAGAGTCAATTTTTAAGGAAATGGATTCAGATGATGAAGCAATTAAAAATCATATCCAAAAATAAAAAGGAGTGATTATCAAAATGATGACAGAGGAAAATGAGTACATCAGTACTCAAGTCCTAGATCCAAGGAAAGGAAGAAAGGTCTTAAACAGACTCTACAACATTGAGCTAACAATAGAGATATCAGGAGTTGAAAAATTCAAAATCCAAACAATCCTGGATACTGGTGCAACAGTCTGTTGCGTAGACCAGAATGCAGTTTCAAGAGAAGCCTTGGAACCAAGTGCTTATCCCATTCAGATCAACGGGGTTAACTCTTCTCAACTAGCCAACCAAAAACTCAAAGGAGGAATAATGGCTATTGAAGAAAATCGATTCAAGATCCCATTCACTTACGTGTTCCCAATGGAGCAAAGGGACGGAATTCAAATGTTGATTGGTTGCAATTTCATTCGAGCCATGCAAGGAGGACTCAGAATTGAAGGGCAAATGGTGACATTTTATAAAAATGTCACAACAATTGCAACTAAGGTGGATGCTGAGGTGGCAGCTTCAGCAGCAATTGAAGAACTGGATCTGTCTGAACTCGAGTACTTTGAAATACAGAGAATTACTGCATACTCTTGTGGTGAAGAATCACAAAAGTTCCGAGAGAAGTTCCGACCTCTTCTTGAAAGACTAAAAGAACAAGGGTATATTGGAGAAAATCCTTTTCAACACTGGGAGAAAAATCGGGTGAAATGCAAACTTGATATTATCAACCCGGATATCACGATCCAAGACAAGCCGCTAAAACATGTGACACCAGCAATGAAGGAGCAGTTTGACAAGTATGTTCAAGCACTGCTAAAAATTAGAGTGATACGACCCAGTAAAAGCTGACACAGAACTATGACAATGATGGTAAATTCAGGCACATCTATTGATCCAAAAACCGGTACTGAAATCAAAGGCAAGGAGCGTATGGTGTTCAACTACCGTACCCTCAATGATAATACTCACAAGGACCAATACAGCTTGCCGGGAATCAATACCATCCTAAAAAAGGTCGGTAACAGTCGAATTTACTCAAAATTTGACTTGAAAAGCGGGTTCCATCAGGTGACGATGGATCCTGAATCAATTGAGTGGACGGCTTTCGTCGTTCCAAATGGTTTGTATGAATGGCTGGTCATGCCATTCGATTTGAGAAATGCACCAGCAATTTTTCAGAGAGAAATGGATGACTGTTTCCGAGGAACAGAGGATTTCATAGCAGTCTACATTGACGATATACTGGTATTCTCTGAAAATGAAGAACAACATGCAAGACACCTGGAGGCTATGTTGTTAATTTGTGAGAAGTGGGGACTTGTACTCTCCCCAATAAAAATGAAGATAGCTGTGCAGGAAATCGAATTCCTAGGTGCTGTTATTGGAAATAGAAAAATTAAACTTCAGCCGCACATAATCAAGAAGATTATCTCTTTTGATGAAGAGAAGCTGAAGGAAAAGACATGAATGAGATCATGGCTTGGCATCCTTAACTACGCCCGATCATATATTCCAAAATTGGATACACTACTTGGACCGCTGTTGATAAATGGTTTTCATACATAGTATTTCAGCCATTTATAGGACTTAATTTCATGCATTTCATCGTAATTTCTGTTGTTTAAAGGATAATTTAGGATAGAATCTAGGTACTGCCATGTTTGCTCTGTTTTTGTACAGGATTGAAGATAAACTACTCAAAGCGGCGAAATCTGCATCGATCGGCGACCCACCAGCTTGATTGGCGACCCACCAAGAGCACCAGCGGGTAGAAGAGAAGACTGGCGACTCAGAAGATTCCAGCGGGCCGCTAGGTTCGACAGCGGGCCGCTGGAAAGAAGGAAACCACTGCCAAATTTAGACAGCCAGTTTTGTTAACTTCCAAACCGCGTTATGAGCTAATTCTGGAGCCACCAATTGCACGTCCTCGACCTCTAGAGAACCGCCAATGATTATTATAAAAGGGAGAAGCCTTGATGCCAAGGGGGACGGAATTGAGAGGTTAATTGGCAGCTAAGTCGAGACAGCCAACAGGATCGCCAGCGGGTCGCCGACACCATCAGCGGACCGCTGGAGAGTAGCAGAAGGCAGAAAGATTGAGTCCAAGTTGCAGTCTGTTGTAACTCTTGATTCTTTCTTATGTTTTTGTTTATCTTTGATACCTTTTGGTTTTATTTGATGAGTTGTAGCGAGTAGATACTGATTAGGGGCCATGGCAGTGAACCTTTTTAGTTTATGATTAGATAATATACTTTTTAGTTAATTTCTTTGTTGCATGTTGTGTTTTATTTCCTTTCTTTAATACCTGATTTGATTGCTTGAATTGCTTAAGTTAGATTTGCTCACATTCGTCAAGTATAGGCCTTGCTTGATCGTTTAATGGTTAAGTCCAAACCAAACTTAAGATATTTGATGCAATTGTACCAACTTGAAGGTTTGAACTGAGATGTTCAAACCAGGACTAATAACGAGAGTTAGGTCCTTTCTAAGAGTGAAAACTCAAAGAATTCATTAGGTTAAAAAGGTTTAAACTTATAGGAACCAGACCATGAAACGAGAGTTGAAATCTGGGTTTTATTTGAAGGGATTTGAGTTAATTGATTGACAACCAGACCTAAAACGAGAGTTTGATCTGTTAAATATCGACCAAACCCTATTCCTTACATAAAGCGACTTCTGAATTAACTAAACTGTTGAATCTGCACTAATCCTGGCGGGCCGCTGAGTGAACCAGCGAGGTGGTCTATGCCCGCCAAGTAGCCAGCGACCAGTCAATAGGATTAGCGACCTGAGTTCTTTCAGCGGGCCGCTACGAGAGTCAGCGGGCCGCTAGAACTGGAGTAAACTGAAAGATTAGCTTGCCTTAAGCCCCTAGTTTTAGTTAATTGCGTTTTAATCCTCTTCAAAGGTTATCTGTTAATTTAGGATTTATTTTATTGCCAGTTCCTATTAATTTGTTATTGTGACCAATCAACTTTTATTCTTGATCGTTCAATTTAGCGAATTAAATTGAGTTAGAATCCAATAATCCAATCCGTCCTTGTGGTTCGACCCCGAAATACTTAAACGATTGTCGTGCGCTTGCGACTTAATTTAGGTAGATTAAGGTATAAATTTAAAAGCGGAGAAAACATCATCAAGCTTTTTGGCGCCGTTGCCGGGGACGGTAGCGATAATTGGGTTTAAATTCAATTTTAGTTTGTTAAATTCCGTTTACCCTTCTTCACAAGATTCTGTCTCTTCAAATTTCAGGTGTGAACACTGGCAGGTGGACGTGGAAAGAAGAAGACCACCAGTGAAAGCAGCTCAGGTGCGAGGAAACCGAGACTTTGCGAAGGAGGAGTCTCTCAGCCTGAAAATCAACCAATCTCAGCGACCCGCCGTCAAGCTCCGCGGGCCGCCAAGAAGTCGACAGAAGGCAGAGAGAAGTCTGTTGCGACGTCATCGAGTCCACCGCCTCTTCTCGTATACCAGAGACGAGGGGGAGGGTCGACCAGCGACCCAGAGCAGACGACACCAGAACCAGCGGACCGCCCACTCATTCAGCGGGCCGCTGACTTGGGTCCCGACACCATAGAGGACCCTAAAATCGAAGGACCCGACCTTTCTGATACCGACAACATGGCTGGAAACGACGATGGGGACCAAGCTCTTGAACTTGAGCGCAGGGTGCTCGAGGAACTTCAGATGAGGGAGGCTGCAGCCCGCAACCGACCTTTGCGCGAAATGGGAGCACCCGCCGCAAACAATATCGGTCTTGGAGTCAACCCACCTAATCCCCAGCGTGCGAGGGACTTTGCGTTTAACCCCGGGATAATCAATCTACTGCAGCAAAACATGTTCGGAGGAGACTTGCATGAGGATGCCAACCTACACTTAGAAGAGTTCTTACAATGCTGCATCCTCCTCAACTTTGACCAAGTTCGAGACGACACAATCCGCCTTACCCTTTTCCCTTTCACTCTAAGAGGACGTGCGAAGACTTGGCTTGCCGGTTACAAGACCCATCCATTTGAGTCATGGGATGAGCTAGCCAAGGCATTTTTGGAGAAATTCTACCCTAGGGAGAAAACCGTCCAAATTGTTCGCAAGATCTACAACTTCAAGCAAGAGAATGATGAGAATCTTGGGGAGGCATGGGAAAGATTCAAGGATTTGCAAAGGATTTGTCCACACCATGATCTAACTGAATCTAAATTGATAAGTTGCTTTTATGACGGTTTGACTCATCTAACTCGTCAAAATGTTGACAATACTGCAGGTGGATCACTCTTGAACTTGGGAAGCCAAGCGGCGATTGACTTGGTTGATAGGATGGCACGAGCACAAACAAACTACTCGACAAGATCTCAAGGCCAAACTCGTGGAGTGCTCGAAGTGGACAAGAATACACATCTCCAATCTCAAATTGATGCTCTCACAACTATGCTCAAGAAGATGAATGAAAAGAAGCTACCCGCCGTAGTTCAAATTCATGCATGCCAACTTTGTGAGGAGGAAGGGCATTTGGCTCCACAATGCCCCCGCCTTAATCAAAATGAGACCGAAGGAGAAGTGGTGAATGCCATCAGCAATGGACCCTCCTTCTTTCCGAATGTGGGACAACGGGATAGACGTAACCATCCGGGGCTCTCCTACTCGAACCCCAATGGAGCGGCTAATCCCGGTGTCTATGCAAACAAAGGAGGCAGTCAACAAAATCAACCATCTCAGCACCGCATCCAGGTCGACAACTTCATGCGCGACCAAGGGATATGGAACAATAAGGTATTTTTGGAGATCAACCGAATCGGCGAAGCCTTGGACCAAATTCTCAAAAATCAAAATTCGGTTGTAAACCAACCAGGTAATGGCGTGATGACGAAGACAGGCATGTTTCCAAGCCAACCAGAGCCCAATCCAAAGGCCGACGTCAATGCCATTACACTCAGGAGCGGCACGAACTACGATGGACCTGAAATGGCTGAAGAACCAGCCTCTGGACCAGTATCAGCGGGCCGCCAGCCTGACGAGCGACCCGCTGAACCTGAGATGAGGCTCGTATCAGAAGAAGACAGTGGATTTGTGCTGGTCGAGGCAGAACCAGCGGACCGCCAGGACACCCAGCGGCCCGCCAGTCCTGAGCCTGACAGACAGAAGGAAAAGGGCAAATCAGTCCAGCAAGCCATCTCTCGTACAACTGTGCCCTATCCTCAGCGACTAGCCAAAGCCAAACAGAACAAAGAGTTCGGTAAGTTTTTGCAGGTCCTGAAGCAGCTCTCCATCACGATCCCGTTCACGGATGCCTTGACACAAATGCCATCTTATGCTAAATTCCTAAAAGACATACTTAGCAATAAGAGGAAGATCGACGAATGCCAAACGGTGGCCTTGACGGAGGAATGCAGCGCATTGATCTTGAACCAATTGCCACCTAAAATGGAGGATCCGGGCAAGTTCGCTATTCCATGTAAGATTGGACGAGCAAGCATTAGAAGGGCATTGTGTGACTTGGGAGCTAGTGTAAGCCTTATGCCTAAGTCGATTTTCGACAAAATCGGAGTTGGAGAATTGCAACACACGAGGATGTCTCTCCAATTGGCCGACCGTTCCTTACGCTTCCCTCTCGGAGTGGTTGAGGACATACCGACACAAGTAGGTAACATCTATGTACCTTGTGATTTTGTTGTTGTAGACATGGAAGAGGATTTGGAGGTGCCGATCATCCTTGGACGACCCTTCCTTGCCACCGCCGGGGCTTTGATTGATGTGAAGAATGGCAAGATGTCTTTGGAGGTCGGGGATGAGAAAGTCGAGTTTCAAATTGACAAAGCCATGAAGATGCCCTCTCAACATGACTCAATCTTCATGGTTGAAGAACTCGACGAAATGGTGGAGGAGACGATCTTTAGTCAGATTCTCAAGGTGTATAACTTTTTCTCTGACACCGACGAAGAAATGGTAGAGGCAGACTGGATATTCAGCGAGATTATGCAAGCGATAGAGCCTCAACCACGTTTCTGGCCACAAGCCGGCGACCCGCTGGATCCAGCAGCGGACCGCCAGGCAGTCTCAGTTCAGCTCAGAACTTCAGCTGAAACAGTGTTCAGCCTCGACACAGTCAGCGACCCGCTGGATCCATCAGCGGCCCGCCAAAACTGGGAGACTGAGCCACATAAGCTGGAACTGAAGCAGCTGCCGAGCAACCTCAGGTACGAGTACCTGGACCCTGATCAGACCTATCCCGTGATAGTCAATGCCCAGCTAAATGAGGACCAGACTGACAAGCTTTTGAAAGAACTGAGAGCACATAGAAGGGCGATTGGCTATTCAATTGAGGATCTAAAGGGACTTGACCCGTCGATTTGTACACATCGGATTTTGCTTGAAGAAGGATACAAACCCTCAGTTGAACATCAAAGGAGACTGAACCCGAACCTGAGGGAAGTTGTCAAAAAGGAGGTATTGAAGTTGTTGGATGCAGGTATCATTTACCCGATTTCCGATAGTGAATGGGTGAGTCCGGTTCATGTTGTGCCTAAGAAGGGAGGAACTACGGTTATGAAGACCGAGAATGATGAGTTGATTCAAACAAGGGTGGTAACGGGGTGGCGAATGTGTATTGACTACCGCAAGCTCAACACCGCCACGCGCAAGGATCACTTTCCATTACCTTTTGTGGACCAACTATTGGAGCGTCTCGCCAACCATTCTTACTTTTGCTACTTGGATGGCTATTCCGGATTCTTTCAAATTCCCATCCACCCAAGCGACCAAGAGAAGACTACGTTCACATGCCCGTATGGAACCTATGCATATAGGAGGATGCCATTTGGGCTATGCAACGCCCCCGCCACATTTCAAAGAGCTATGATGGCTATATTCTCGGATTTCATTGAGAAGGACATGGAGGTTTTCATGGATGATTTCTCGGTATATGGCACTACTTTCGACCATTGCTTGGCTAATTTATCAAAGATCTTGGAAAGATGCGAAGAGGTCAACCTAGTGCTCAATTGGGAGAAATGCCATTTCATGGTTCAAGATGGAGTGGTGCTTGAACACAAGGTTTCATCCAAGGAAATTTCGGTGGACAAGGCGAAGGTAGAAGTCATTGAGAAGATGAGCAATCCAACATGCGTGAAGGATGTGCGGAGTTTCCTTGGACATGCCGGGTTTTATCGACGATTCATTAAAGACTTCTCTAAAATTGCAAAACCTCTGACAAATTTGACAATGAAAGATATTGATTTTGATTTTGATTCAAATTGTGTTGATGCATTTTGTAGGTTGAAGGAAGCCTTGGTCACTGCACCAATATTACAACCACCGGATTGGAATCAGCCTTTCGAGTTGATGTGCGACGCAAGCGACTATGCTGTAGGAGCGGTGCTTGGCCAACGCAAGGACAAGAAGCCATGTGTGATCTACTATGCGAGTAAGGTGTTAGATGAGGCTCAAATCAACTACACCACTACCGAAAAGGAGCTTCTTGCTGTTGTCTTTGCTCTGGACAAATTCCGATCCTACCTGGTCGGATCCAAGGTGATTGTGTACACGGACCATTCGGCTCTCAAATATCTCATGAGTAAGAAGGATGCCAAACCAAGACTCATCCGATGGGTCCTTCTATTGCAAGAGTTCGATTTGGAGATCCGTGACAAGAAGGGGACAGAGAACTCAGTTGCAGACCACCTGTCCAGACTCAGATGGAATGAGCCACAGCCGACACCGATCAACGAAAGCTTCCCGGATGAACAACTGCTGGCAATCGACTCAGTACCAGCGGCCCGCCAGGGATGGGCGCGGCCCGCTGACATCTCAGCGGCACGCCAGTACCACCAGCGGCCCGCCAGAACTGGGCAGCCACCATGGTTTGCTGATTTCGCGAACTATTTGGCTACCGGTGTACTGCCTCCAGAGCAGACTTATCAACAGAAGAAGAAGTTCCTCTCAGATGTCAAGTTCTACTTCTGGGAGGACCCTATTTTGTGGAGGCTGGGCGTAGACGGGATGTTTCGGAGGTGTGTTCCACACGAGGAGATTGATGCGATTCTAGCTCATTGCCATTCATCGAGCTATGGAGGACATGCATCTCATTCAAAGACAGCCACTAAGATACTGCAAGCAGGGTTCTATTGGCCATCGATCTTCAAGGATGCCCGTGCCTTTGTGCTCACATGTGATCAATGCCAAAGGTGTTAGGAAGTGCACAAATTTAATTTTTAGACTAATTACTCTTAATTAATCCTAATTAAATTAAGTGCAAAGGAGATCTAGTGCAAAAGCCATCCAAACACACAAGAGAAAGAGGGAAAAAGGGCTACCTCTTGCGAACTTGTAATCGCAAGGCTCGAATCCGTCGAGTCGAGGTTGTGCGCACCACCACGCGTGTCTCGGCCTCAAGTCCACCAAGGTATTAACCAAAACCTCGATCTATGCTAGTAGATGAGAGGTTAAGCCTAATCCCTTCCTTCCCTTTGCCTTAATTAACTATTTAATTGGATGGAGGCAAGAGGTGCTCAACACATGAGCTTAAGAGAGCAATGGTGGAGAGGAAAAATTCTGAAATTTTTCCTTTAATTTTCGTCCAAAATATTAGGGAGAGAGAAAAAGGCAAGGTGGCTAGGGTTTTGGCTCCCAAAGTGGTCCTTTTATAGACCAACCACTCTCCCAAAAAGTTGTAACTAATTTACAACTATGCCATCACTAGGGCAGCCATAAAATGGGCCTAAATGGGCTCCATTAATTATTTAATTGGTCCTCTAATTCAATTAATTAGTGGCCCAATTAATTGCTCTCAAGTTGGACCTTTAATTTACAATTTAAATATAGGCCCGTTAGCTCAAATTAATTACTTTAATTAATTCATGTTGAACAAATTAATTATCAACACTTTGATAATTATTTAAGGATTAGAATATGCATTAATTTATTTCTATATAATCCGTTTGACTTAATTAATTAATTATGACGGTTCGCAACAGTACATAATTAATCAGTCAACATATCATATTGTTGCATTCCTTAATACAACCAAATAAATAATGCACGCATGGTCAAAACCTATTTGTGTGACCCTTTGAGGATTTATGCTCTGTTGGACATGGAAAATAAATCGCTATTTATTTCCAATAATCATAAGCGGTATCTAGCAACACGTTATGATTCCCAATTCGCATAAATAGTGTACTGCTACAATATTTTTAATCCTGCATAAGAAATAATAGTATTTTCTTGTCTGATTCTTATGTCACATGATATCATCGTATAATCCAAGATAGGAATGTGTCATTCTTGCAGATTATACGTTTCTTGATCTAGAGATGACTGTATCAGTTGCTAGCAAACAATCCATCTCCATCAAGGGGCCCAAACAGATATCATCGCTCACTAAGTTAATTAATGAGGGACATACGGTTTTCTTGATGAACAACTTTTCCCCGCACAATTCAAGAGAACATAAATAAAGTCCGTATAGCAGCCCTTATCAGGAATCAACGGTAGACGATATTTATTGAACCTATCCTCATGTGGAAAAGCTGAACCATCTCAAACTTAGAATCAAACTCAAATGAAATAAATAATGACACATAACACAATCCATATATTTATTTCACTGGGTCGCGTCCTGTACTATGTTCTATAACATATACATATGCAATTAAGTTGGCAACTCCTTACCTATGATCTGTAGAACTTAATCATCACTTAACTTGCATACTAATCTTATCCAATAATTAATATTCCTTGTTAATTATCAAGATTACGGACCTTTTAGATTTATTATTGTCATTTAATTATAAATGAACTACAGAGATCCACAATTCAGATCCTCAACCTGAATGATCTGTCAATTAATAAATCAAGGAATAAATGATAAAATATCATCAATCACATAAACCATAGAAGTGGCCATTTAATAATTGGCTCCTAGGACATAACTCTAACAATCTCCCACTTGGCCTAGAGTCAATCAACAGCGACTTCTAGCCAGTGCATAGTATTCAATGTAATATCCAAAATATACATGTCTCATACTAAAACCTCAAAAGATAAAAGATACAACTCAAAGCCACTCAGGCATACGCCTAATCCCCATGGATGCAACGTGCAACTCATGTGCGGCTCGAGATAGAGGCTTTGTCAGAGGGTCCGCTGTGTTCGCGGCACCGTCCACCTTCTTGACCTTGATCCACCCGTCATTCACAAACTGACGGATGAGATGGAATCGTCATAGAATGTGCTTGGTCTTTTGGTGAGACCTAGGCTCCTTGGACTGAGCTATGGCTCCCGTGTTGTCGCAGTAGAGATCCACTGGACCTGAGATGCTTGGAACCACCTCCAGCTCGGTCAAGAATTCCTTGATCCAAACGCCTTCTTTCGCTGCTTCACCCGCCGCTAAGTATTCTGCTTCGGTGACGGAATCGGCCGTGGTATCCTGTTTGGAACTCTTCCAACTCACGGCCCCACCATTGAGCAGATATACGAAGCCGGACTGTGACTTCGCATCATCTCGATCGGTTTGGAAACTAGCATCGGTGTAACCACTTACAACGAGCTCTTGGTCTCCACCATACACGAGGATGCTATCATTTGTTCTCTTGAGATACTTGAGGATATTCTTGACTGCGGTCCAGTGTGGCATACCAGGGTTAGCTTGGTATCGACTAGTCACACTAATCGGATGCGCCACATCGGGGCGAGTGCATAGCATGGCATACATAATCGAACCGACCACAGATGGATACTTGAACTGATTCATGTACTTTCTATCTGTATCAGTCGTCGGACATTGAGTCTTGCTCAAGAATATGCCATGTGACATAGGCAAGTAACCCTTCTTGGAACTAGCCATGTTGTGTTTTTCCAACACTTTGTCAATATATGCATCTTGGCTCAAGCCTAACAACCTTCTTGATCTATCTCGATAGATCTTGATTCCTAGGATGTAGGCGGCTTCGCCCAAGTCTTTCATTGAGAACACCTTCTTCAATGAATCATTGACTGCATTCAATTCGGGGATATCATTCCCGACCAAGAGTATATCATCAACATATAGAACAAGAAACACAACCACGCTCCCACTAATCCTCTTGTAAACACAAGGTTCCTTCTCGCTTTGAATGAAGTTCAACTTCTTGACCTCTTCATCAAAGCGCTTGTTCCAACTCCTTGATGCTTGCTTCAATCCATAAATGGACCTTTGAAGCTTGCACACCTTGTTAGCATTCTTTGGATCCACAAAACACTCGGGTTGTGTCATATACACATCCTCTTCCAAGTTGCCATTTAGGAAGGCAGTTTTGACATCCATTTGCCATATCTCATAGTCGTAGAATGCGGCAATTGCTAACAAGATCCGAATTGACTTGAACATGACGACTGGCGAGAAGGTTTCTTCATAGTCAATACCATGAACTTGCTTGTAACCTTTCGCAACTAGTCGTGCTTTGTAAATGGTCAAGTTGCCATCCATGTCGACCTTTCTCTTAAAGATCCATTTGTTCTCAACGGGTTTTACTCCGTCGGGAAGGTCAACTAAGGTCCATACCTTGTTCTCATACATGGATTGCATTTCGGATTCCATGGCTTTAAGCCATTCCTTTGAGTCGGATTTTTCCTTCATGTCCTTTATGGTCAAGGGTTCGTCATTCGCAATGACGAGAACGTCGTGCAAACCTAAGTATCTTATAGGTGGACGACTTGGCCTTGCCGATCTTCGTAGGGTAGACGCTTGAGGTTCTTGAACTTGTTCCACAACGATTTGCGGACTTAGTTCTTGAACTTCAAGTGTGGGTGCAACTTCAACATCATCGACTCGCGATATGTTTGAGTCTTCAATTGAGGGAGCTTGCTCTTGAACCTCTTCTTCTACAACTACTTGTGGAATGGGTTCGACTACCACCTCATTTGGCACCACATTGGGAACAACTAGATTGCCTACTTGAGGCATCTCTTGTTGCTGCGGTTCTTGAATTTCTTCAATCACCACGTTGCTCCCACTACTTCTTCTTGAGAGAAACTCCTTCTCCAAGAACTCCGCATGTCGTGCAACAACTATCTTGTTCTCGACACGGTTGTAGAAGTAGTAACCCTTTGTTTCCTTAGGGTATCCTACGAAATAACATTTGTCCGATTTGGGTCCAAGTTTATCGCTCATTAGCCTTTTCACATAAGCTTCACAACCCCAAATCTTGAGAAAAAGCATGCTTGGTTTCCTACCAAACCAAAGCTCATAAGGCGTCTTCTCAACGGACTTTGACGGAACACGATTTAAAGTAAAAGCTGCGGTTTCTAATGCAAAACCCTAAAACGATTTAGGCAAGTCGGTTTGGCTCATCATCGATCGAACCATGTCTAGCAAAGTTCGATTCCTCCTCTCGGATACACCATTCCATTGTGGTGTTCCCGGTGGAGTGAGTTGTGGAACGATTCCACACTCCTTTAGATAATCACCAAATTCGTGGCTCAAGTACTCTCCACCTCGATCGGAACGCAAGACTTTAATCTTTCGATTGAGTTGGTTCTCAACTTCATTCTTGAACTCCTTGAACTTTTCAAAGGATTCAGACTTGTGCCGCATCAAGTAGATATACCCGTATCTACTATGATCATCGGTGAAAGTGATGAAGTATGAATAACCTCCTCGTGCACAAATGCTCATAGGTCCACACACATCGGTATGTATGAGATCTAACAAGTCGTTTGTCCTAATCCCTTTGTTAGGAAAAGGCGCTTTGGTCATCTTTCCCATCAAACATGATTCGCATGTGTCAATTGGCTCGAAAGCGAATTGATCTAAGAGACCAACGGTTTGCAATCTCTTAATGCGTTTCTCGTTGATATGACCTAAGCGGCAATGCCACATTAGAGTCGTACTTTCATGTGAAATCTTACGTTTCCTACTGTCACGTTCAACACTCAAAACATGTTCGCTAGAATCAAGCACATAAAGACCATTCAATAAATGCGCAACACCATAACAAACATCATCACGCAACAAAGTACAACTTTTGTTCTTTATTACAACACCAAATCCATCCAAGTCTAAACAAGAAATAGAGATAATGTTCCGAGTGATACAAAGAACTACATAGACATCTTTGAGTTCCAAAATGAAACCAGAAGGCAAAGTTACATCCACATTCCCAACGGCCATAGCGGAGACACACGTGCCGTTACCGACGCGGAGTTGTACTTCGCCTTTCTCGAGCCGCCTCCTACTCTTTAGTGCCTGCACATTTCGACAAATGTGAGCACAAGAACCGGTGTCAAAAATCCAGTCTGTGTTAGAGGTAGCGAGAAGGGTTTCAATGACAAATATACCTGAGGTAGAAGGCTGGACGGTTCCCGCCTTCTTGTCAGCGAGGTACTTGGGGCAGTTCCTCTTCCAATGGCCCGTCTTGCTACAGTAATAGCATACGGTCTCGGAAGTGGCCGGGTTCTTCTTTCTCTTGGAACCCTCGGGAGCTCCCTTGGCCGGACCTTGGGGCGTCACCGGGCCTTTGCCCTTTCTAGTTCGGCGGGTCTTTCTTTTCTTTCTCTTCTTGCTCTTGTCACTCACCGCAAGAACATCTTTGGGGCCCTTCTCTTTCTTGAGACTCTCCTCCGTCTCGACAAGCATGTTTTGGAGATCATCCATGCTCTTGTCCATGCCATTCATCCGGTAGTTCACAACAAAACCGGTGAAGCTGTGAGGGAGAGAGTTGAGAATAAAGTCTTGAATCGCCCCTGACGGGAAGGGCGTATCAAGCCTTTCAAGCTGCCGAAACAACCCCGCCATCTTCATGACGTGTGGCCCGACTTCATGACCCTCCGCCAATCGAGTATTGGCGACGGCCTTGATGAGACGAGCCCTTTCGGTGCGGGCCTTGGTTTGGAACATGTTCGAGAGACGAGAGACCATTTTAAACACTCCTAGACCACTATCCATGAACTCCTTTTGGAGTTCTGACTCCATGACAGCGACAATCAAGACGGACATCTCCATGTCGTCCGTGACGTGCTTGTCATGTTTGTCCTGATCCGCTTTAGGGGCATCCGACTTGGGAGCCGCGGGGACGGGAGTGGTCAAGAGATATTCCTTCTTTTCAAACCTAAGGACAAGCCTAAGGTTCCGGTGCCAATCCAGAAAGTTGGCACCGTTGAAGGCGAGCTTCTCTTTCTCTAAAAGAGAACGTAGCGAAAAAGACGAGGAAGACATCTACAACAATTTTCAAATTAAAGGTCAATTAGTTTATGTTTTGTTTTAATTTCCAACAAAGTAAAACTTTCACTACTTTAATATAAGTCCCTAAAAGTAATGAATTTCCAAGACCCCCACTTTCGTTGAGATGATGCCGGCGTCGGCACAACATCAAAGCAACTAATAATGAGGTAGGTTCTCCTTAACCAATCATACAACTTTATGACTCTTGGTTCGCGTCGCGAACTTCACTCCAATGTCCAATCCGATTAGGGTCCATTGTTAAGTAACTCCTCTCTATTTGCTCCTTGCAAATCCGATTTACACCCCGACTACCTATGGTGGACCACGATGTCCGCGTCGGCGGAATGCATCAATGGCCGAACATAAGGCGTGAAGGGGATAGAGAGAAGGAGAGTGATTTGGCTCAATCGTTTGGGACAAACAATTATGTGACTCTTGTTTGGTGGTCGTGTAAGCATACACCCATACCTATCCTATGACATTCATAGCATTCACAAACATTCACATAATAAGCATCTCAAGCATTGTTGTGGGTTTGTATGGCTTCCGCTTGCATTAGTTTTCGCCGCATCTCCATGTAGCAAAACTAATCTAACCTTTGTCCCTCCCACTAAATTCTATATGGATCTAAATCCTATATAAAATAAAGGAACAAAATTACATGTGTAAATTTCTATTCCCATCCTAACCTTAGGGGCATGCAAGCCACACAAGTTACACAAAAATTAATCAAAATTAATTAATGGCACCAAAGGCCTAATTACACACAATCACACATGCATTCAATTTACAAACCACAAGGCATTGAATCATGAGCCATACTAAACCCACATCCTCCTACAAAACAAAGTTAGCACAAGTCTATCCACTAGTGTACTTTGTTTATAATTAATGACTTTCAAGTGTCTTTGCGTATTATTTGCCATTCGCAATTTCCGTGTATAAATGCTCAAATTTCAAACAACCAAACTTGTTTAAATTCCTTTTGAAAACTTTTCAATCATCAAAAAACTGAAAGGAGATCGCACAAGGAGTATCCTAATTACTTTTTCAACTAGTTTGAATAATTAGATAAATAATACTTTGATAAAAAAGTATCTAATGGGACACGACAAAATCCACAGTTTTCGGTCTCCAAAAATTATGAAATAATTTATATAAGCTCCTTGTCTAGATTGTAAATACCAGTCAAAATTTCAGGAAGAGATCATATACCATCTGAGAGAATCAAAAAAGACAAATCTGAAACAAGTGCGCGAACGCACCGTTTTGAGATATTCTGTTTTTCTTCTCAACCATCCGGTCTGAAAGATCACCTTCCATCCAGTTTTTATACATACAATATACATAGAAAAACTTGTTTAATCTATTGGCTAACTATTCATGAAAAGAAAACCACTAAGTTCTGTTTAAGAAATTCAAGTTACAAGCTTAACAATCGACTAGACCTGTACAGGAACAGACTATCGACCGAAAAGGTTTGACCTGGTTGAGGTACCAAACTTCCATGAAAAATTATGAAATTAATTTTCCTGGAATCCTAACTTAAAAATAAACAACTCTATTCAAACAATTTTCCAGAAAGAGTTCTCAGTTGGTACAGTTTATTAGAACAATCAGTTTGCTCAATAAACCAGATCTGACGAGATCTTTCTTTTCATACTTGAAAAACCACGAATTAATCTGAACCATGCAACATTCTATACATGTCCAGAAAGTGTTTCAAGTCCTCTTTAAATCTAGCCAAAGAACACTGGTACTTATATTCAAAATATAAATCTTTTAAGCCATTCAAACAGAACAGTGCAAGCAGAAACTGGTTCTGCGCACCGTTGCCATTTTATTCACAGTAAATCCATACAATTTCAGAAAAATGTGAATCTAACGCCAAAAGAACCACAATCCACAGATCTACAACTTTCTAGTTGACAGAAAAAATTTCCAGAGAACATTTCATAGCGAAAAACGCATAACAACACAGAAATTGCTGTTTCCAGACAGCAAGCAATAGCATCAACTCTACTAATCCATTAATTAACCAATTTCTCTTAATTAAGTGTCAAAATAACTTAAGCACGACCATGTGCTCTGATACCACTGTTAGGAAGTGCACAAATTTAATTTTTAGACTAATTACTCTTAATTAATCCTAATTAAATTAAGTGCAAAAGAGATCTAGTGCAAAAGCCATCCAAACACACAAGAGAAAGAGGGAAAAAGGGCTACCTCTTGCGAACTTGTAATCGCAAGGCTCGAATCCGTCGAGTCGAGGTTGTGCGCACCACCACGCGTGTCTCGGCCTCAAGTCCACCAAGGTATTAACCAAAACCTCGATCTATGCTAGTAGATGAGAGGTTAAGCCTAATCCCTTCCTTCCCTTTGCCTTAATTAACTATTTAATTGGATGGAGGCAAGAGGTGCTCAACACATGAGCTTAAGAGAGCAATGGTGGAGAGGAAAAATTCTGAAATTTTTCCTTTAATTTTCGTCCAAAATATTAGGGAGAGAGAAAAAGGCAAGGTGGCTAGGGTTTTGGCTCCCAAAGTGGTCCTTTTATAGACCAACCACTCTCCCAAAAAGTTGTAACTAATTTACAACTATGCCATCACTAGGGCAGCCATAAAATGGGCCTAAATGGGCTCCATTAATTATTTAATTGGTCCTCTAATTCAATTAATTAGTGGCCCAATTAATTGCTCTCAAGTTGGACCTTTAATTTACAATTTAAATATAGGCCCGTTAGCTCAAATTAATTACTTTAATTAATTCATGTTGAACAAATTAATTATCAACACTTTGATAATTATTTAAGGATTAGAATATGCATTAATTTATTTCTATATAATCCGTTTGACTTAATTAATTAATTATGACGGTTCGCAACAGTACATAATTAATCAGTCAACATATCATATTGTTGCATTCCTTAATACAACCAAATAAATAATGCACGCATGGTCAAAACCTATTTGTGTGACCCTTTGAGGATTTATGCTCTGTTGGACATGGAAAATAAATCGCTATTTATTTCCAATAATCATAAGCGGTATCTAGCAACACGTTATGATTCCCAATTCGCATAAATAGTGTACTGCTACAATATTTTTAATCCTGCATAAGAAATAATAGTATTTTCTTGTCTGATTCTTATGTCACATGATATCATCGTATAATCCAAGATAGGAATGTGTCATTCTTGCAGATTATACGTTTCTTGATCTAGAGATGACTGTATCAGTTGCTAGCAAACAATCCATCTCCATCAAGGGGCCCAAACAGATATCATCGCTCACTAAGTTAATTAATGAGGGACATACGGTTTTCTTGATGAACAACTTTTCCCCGCACAATTCAAGAGAACATAAATAAAGTCCGTATAGCAGCCCTTATCAGGAATCAACGGTAGACGATATTTATTGAACCTATCCTCATGTGGAAAAGCTGAACCATCTCAAACTTAGAATCAAACTCAAATGAAATAAATAATGACACATAACACAATCCATATATTTATTTCACTGGGTCGCGTCCTGTACTATGTTCTATAACATATACATATGCAATTAAGTTGGCAACTCCTTACCTATGATCTGTAGAACTTAATCATCACTTAACTTGCATACTAATCTTATCCAATAATTAATATTCCTTGTTAATTATCAAGATTACGGACCTTTTAGATTTATTATTGTCATTTAATTATAAATGAACTACAGAGATCCACAATTCAGATCCTCAACCTGAATGATCTGTCAATTAATAAATCAAGGAATAAATGATAAAATATCATCAATCACATAAACCATAGAAGTGGCCATTTAATAATTGGCTCCTAGGACATAACTCTAACAAAAGGATGGGCAATATTTCAAGTAGACATGAGATGCCATTGAATCCTATTTTGGAAGTGGAGGTATTTGATGTGTGGGGTATAGATTTCATGGGTCCTTTCCCATCATCATGTGGACTTGAGTACATTCTTGTAGCGGTGGATTATGTGTCAAAGTGGGTTGAAGCCGTGGCATGCAAGAAAGCCGATTCGGATGCGGTAAGGAGGTTGTTCTCTAAAATCATATTTCCTAGGTTTGGAGTTCCTAAAGTTGTGATAAGCGATGGAGGGAAACACTTTATCAACCGCCAATTCGAGAACTTGTTGAAGAAGCATGGAGTCAACCATAGAGTGGCTACACCATATCATCCTCAAACTAGTGGGCAAGTGGAGGTTTCCAATCGTGAGATTAAAAACATTTTGCAAAAGACGGTTGGCAGGTCACGGAAGGATTGGGCCCTCAAGTTAGATGATGCACTATGGGCATACCGCACCGCATACAAGACGCCCATTGGCATGAGCCCGTTCAAGTTGATTTATGGAAAGGCATGCCACCTACCCGTTGAATTGGAGCACAAAGCATATTGGGCCACTCGTGCCATTAACTTTGACTACAAGGAAGCGGGAGAGAAAAGGATTTTGGAGTTGCATGAGTTGGATGAGATTAGGTTGAATGCCTATGAGAATGCAAGGATGTACAAGGAACGAACCAAGCAATGGCATGACAAGCGCATCCTAAGGCGTGAATTCAAGGAAGGAGACTTGGTGCTCTTGTTCAACTCAAGACTAAGGCTATTTCCAGGCAAGTTAAGGTCAAGATGGTCGGGACCATTCGAGGTCACGAAGGTCTTCCCATTCGGAGCGGTCGAGATTTGGAGCGAAACTCATGGAAGCTTCAAAGTCAATGGCCAACGTCTCAAGCTTTACTTGGAGAATGTGTCGAGGGGAGAGGATGCGGGAGTCATGCACCTTACTGCTCCGACACCTAGCGAGACGTAGACATGAGGGGTCGAGCTCAGGACCCTAAACGAGCGCTTCTTGGGAGGCAACCCAAGGATTTAGGAAAAATTAGATTTTAATTTTATGCGATTTATTTTTCAGTCAGAAAAACCACAAAACTAAAAAAAAAATAATAAATAGAAAACAAAAATACAAAAAAAGGGTAATAAAATTCAAAAATACAAAAAAAAAAAAAAAAAAAAAATTGGGAGTAGTATAATTTAAGTAAATATTGGCTTAATTTTCAGGTGAAAAACAGCTCTGTCGCCTAATTCAGCGGCCCGCCAAGCCTTTCAGCGGCCCACCAGAAGCTCTGCGACCCGCTGTCCAAGCCTAGCTTGGGGGAGGGACCAGCGACCCGCTGGAATGGCTAGCGGCCCGCCGAGAATAACTGTAATTCAAAAATATAGGCGGCAGTTAATAGAGGACAGAATGGTCTTTTCACCATTCACCCCTTCATTTTGCCCTCTCTCTCTCTCGATCTGACTCTCTGGCGACCCGAGATCGACTCCAGCGACGCCTGCGATTCCGACTGCCTCACGCGCCGCCACGATCGCCGCTGACCTACTCGACTCTCCCCACGCCGCCGCCAAATCACCCCGCCACCACAGATTGACCAAATCGACGACAATACTCGGCCTATTCTCCAATCCGAGCATATAAGGTAACCAATCCATCACCCCACTTCAATTTCAGGACTCAAACGGTACAAAGACCAACAAACCAACCCAATCAGGTACCAAAACCATCACCACCGGAAAACCCCAAATCCGATACCCCCCTACCCCTGCTACACCAGTTTCAGCGGCCCGCTAGTCAACCCAGCGACCCGCTGAACACAAGCAAAAACCTCTGCAAACCCCATATCAGCGACCCGCCGAAACCACCAGCGACCCGCTAATACTAGGCAAACCTGATCCAGAGCCATTCCAAAATCTCGACGAACCAACCGAAACCTCGACATGGCACCTAAAGTCTTCCGCAGAGGGCTCAGGGCTGCCAAGAAGGCACTAACAAGGGGGGGTTCCTCTAGCCAACCCTCTCGTAGGGCTGAGGAGCCGCCTCTCAACTTGGAAGAAGCGAGTCGGGATGTTTTTGGGGACGACTCGGGAAATGAAGAGATGGAGGTTGATCCTCCTGTGACTGATGACAGAGGAAAGGGTCCAATGGAAGAGGACAGTAGCAGTGAGGAGGAGAATGGAGGAGAAAATGGAAGTGGATCCGGTAGTGAGACCGGGAGTGAATTCGAGGACGGGGGTGAGGAGGAAGAAAGTGAGGAAGAGGACAGAATAGAGGAGATGCCCGACGTGGTGGAGACAACCACCCGGGCAGCAAAGAAATCAAGGACAGCAGAGGAGGAGTTGAGGGGCAGCGAGCCCCGTTTCTTGGAGGCCGAGGCAAAGGCCCGATACGAGCGACTAAAGAAGAAAAAGATTGAGAACAGCCGCTGCCTCGACCCGAAAGTCTTGACAGATCTTGGCATTGAGGCCGATTTCTACGCTCTCACTGAGAATGCCGGGATCACACGGGCATTTTGGGAGATAGTTGAGCCCTCCTACACCCGCCTCACCATCGAGTTTCTCTGCACATTGCAACTCGAATGGTTGAAAGAGGAAGGAGAGCACAAGGCGTCTTGGACATTCCATGGGGTCCCGTGCTCGAGGACCGTAAGCGAGATAGCCGATATCTTTGGCTTGAGGCGAGGCGGATTAGACGTGAGAGATGTTGATGAGGGGCTATGGGAGAGACTCACGGGATTGCGGGCCCCAAAAGAGAAGAAGAGCGTGGACATACAAATGCCCGTGATCCGTTTCATTCAACGGGCATTATCTCTCTCAGTTTTTGCCCGTGGTGAGTCAGGTAACAAGGTGATAGTGGGGGAGATGTGTGTGCTGTCCCAAATGCTCCGCCGCGGCCAATCGGAGCATCAAAATCTCGCTTGGCGGATGCTCAAGCATTGGCATGACATAGCCGTTAGCCGTGCGACCGGAGCGGGGCAGATCACGATAGGTGGGTACATCACACACCTGGCCAAGCATGTGGGAGTCTCAAGCTTCCGGATGAAGCAAAGTGCGGGGCCCGAGCGACTCAACATGGATTTATTGGTCACGATGGGCCATGTGAAGAAGACGCCCCGTGAGACGCGCTACGTGGTGGGGGACTATAAGCTGGAGATCCCCATCACCTTCAGGATTGGCCAGATGCGCACCGGCGACTATCTCCTCGTCCGGAATGGCCAACTTGTGCTGCCAGCGCTAGCAGCAGGTCCTCAGCCTGCAGCCGGCGGCCCGCAGGAAGGGCCAGCGACCCGCCAGACTGCTGCAACAGAGACTTATGCCAGCGGGTCGCAGTCGGAGCCAGCGGGTCGCAGTCGGAGCCAGCGGCCCGCCAGTTTGGGCCAGGAGCTGAGCCAGAAGCTGCTGGAAGAGATTTTGCGGGGACGGGCACATCTGATGTCCCCCAATATGGTACAGGCAGCAGCTACCAGCCATTTATGCAGCCAGGCTGGGGCCAGCAAGCGTACGACCCAATGGCACACTACCAAATGCTTGTTGACGTGCATGGGTACCAACGTATGCTCCGCCAAGATGTCTCCGAGCTACAAGATGGCTACTCCAACCTGGAGCAGCGCATGGACCTGATCGAGAGGAGACAGGCCGAGGAACTGAAGGAGGCCCGAGCCTTCCGCGAGTACCAACGTGAGTGGTACGAACGGGAGGATGCAAGGAACAAGACACGGGACGCCCTCTTCGACCATTGGGCGAACCAGTTCTTTGGGGCACCTCCTCCACCACCTGCTAACATGCCATTCTACCCACCACCGCCACCGGAGAATGAACCACCGCAGCCACCACCCGAGGATTGAGCCGAGTTTGTAAGTTTTCTAATTTCCCTCTATTTATCTTTCTAGTGTAATTAATGGCCCTAGGGACAGTGCCATGAATTAAGCTTGGGGGGGTAGAGAGAAATCAGAAAATTTGCATTTAATTAGGTTAATTAGGTTAATTAAGTTAGGAAATTGCATTTCATGCATTTTAGGCTCTGTCAGCCTTGTTACCAGCGGACCGCAGTCCCTACCAGCGGGCCGCTGATAACAGGTTGGCAGAACTTAGAAAATTCTAAGTACTGAAGATTTTCAGTGGGCCGCTGAACCCATCATCTGGGTCGCTGCTAAGGCAGCGAGTCGCTCATATAGCCAGCGGACCGCTGAAAATATCCAGAACTTAGGGTTTTCTTGCATAATCATTTAGTTTTGTGAATAATTGCATAATTAAAGACATTTAGCATTTAGATAAGTTAAGGAGTTGTTTAGTGAGTTAACTGACGCTGACTTGAGCAAAAACAAAGATGCATAACTGAAGAACAAAATTGTTGAATTTTTTCAAAATTTGCATGAATTTAATTGTCAAAACCGAAATGTAATTAGGATAGGAGTTTGAGTTTTCCATGATATATCTCAACTAAACCTAAGCTTTTTGATCTGATAAGTTAAAAGAATTGATCGAAACATTTAAGACGGTAACCACCACAAATCAAAATCTCGTTGAGATCAACTTTAGCAACACAAAGACATGACAAATTAAGGAATGATCATTAGGTCTAGGGGATTTAACCATGTTTTCAAGTTTAATTAAAAGTCGAAGATGTACAAAAGCACAACTTGTAATTAAAAAAAAAAAAAAAAAAAAAAAAAAAAATGTGTCATATCAAAGGACAAGTAAGAGATGGGCCGCCTGGTTCGCACTTTTCTTATGCCTACGGTTTTAACATCTCAGAAAGTCCGCCCACATTATTCTGGCTGACCTCTCCGCCGCGGGAAAACCCTCCTAGCCCCGGGAGAATTAATAAATAATCCAACCCAAAAACTTTGGAATTGGTTGGGTGAGGAGTTGTACCTTTTTTTTCCGCCTCACTTTAGACCAATTTCAATGCGTTTTCGAAAATAAATGGTTAAGTACCCAAAGACCTAATTGTGAATTGAATTAGTATGTCATGGACATTTGTGTTGGTAGGGTTAGATCCCGTCTCAATTGCTAGACCAAATGCGTTAACTTTGATAAGTCAATAAACTTAGGTATTGATGAGATAAGTCATGGAAGATAATTACGAATATCCTGGTTGCATGTTAGGTTAGCCAATTACACAACAACAAAACTTTGAATTTGAACTTGAAATTGAAAAATGATTTTAGTTGAAGTTGTTGAATTTGCTCAAGTCTTGATTAGTTAACTTGTTAATTAACTCTCTAACTTGCAGAAATAACATGTAAATAAATGAAATTAAGCCCAGAAACCATAACTTAGACTTAGGATCTTGCTTGGGGACAAGCAAATGTTAAGCTTGGGGGGTTTGATAAATGGTTTTCATACATAGTATTTCAGCCATTTATAGGACTTAATTTCATGCATTTCATCGTAATTTCTGTTGTTTAAAGGATAATTTAGGATAGAATCTAGGTACTGCCATGTTTGCTCTGTTTTTGTACAGGATTGAAGATAAACTACTCAAAGCGGCGAAATCTGCATCGATCGGCGACCCACCAGCTTGATTGGCGACCCACCAAGAGCACCAGCGGGTAGAAGAGAAGACTGGCGACTCAGAAGATTCCAGCGGGCCGCTAGGTTCGACAGCGGGCCGCTGGAAAGAAGGAAACCACTGCCAAATTTAGACAGCCAGTTTTGTTAACTTCCAAACCGCGTTATGAGCTAATTCTGGAGCCACCAATTGCACGTCCTCGACCTCTAGAGAACCGCCAATGATTATTATAAAAGGGAGAAGCCTTGATGCCAAGGGGGACGGAATTGAGAGGTTAATTGGCAGCTAAGTCGAGACAGCTAACAGGATCGCCAGCGGGTCGCCGACACCATCAGCGGACCGCTGGAGAGTAGCAGAAGGCAGAAAGATTGAGTCCAAGTTGCAGTCTGTTGTAACTCTTGATTCTTTCTTATGTTTTTGTTTATCTTTGATATCTTTTGGTTTTATTTGATGAGTTGTAGCGAGTAGATACTGATTAGGGGCCATGGCAGTGAACCTTTTTAGTTTATGATTAGATAATATACTTTTTAGTTAATTTCTTTGTTGCATGTTGTGTTTTATTTCCTTTCTTTAATACCTGATTTGATTGCTTGAATTGCTTAAGTTAGATTTGCTCACATTCGTCAAGTATAGGCCTTGCTTGATCGTTTAATGGTTAAGTCCAAACCAAACTTAAGATATTTGATGCAATTGTACCAACTTGAAGGTTTGAACTGAGAGGTTCAAACCAAGACTAATAACGAGAGTTAGGTCCTTTCTAAGAGTGAAAACTCAAAGAATTCATTAGGTTAAAAAGGTTTAAACTTATAGGAACCAGACCATGAAACGAGAGTTGAAATCTGGGTTTTATTTGAAGGGATTTGAGTTAATTGATTGACAACCAGACCTAAAACGAGAGTTTGATCTGTTAAATATCGACCAAACCCTATTCCTTACATAAAGCGACTTCTGAATTAACTAAACTGTTGAATCTGCACTAATCCTGGCGGGCCGCTGAGTGAACCAGCGAGGTGGTCTATGCCCGCCAAGTAGCCAGCGACCAGTCAATAGGATTAGCGACCTGAGTTCTTTCAGCGGGCCGCTACGAGAGTCAGCGGGCCGCTAGAACTGGAGTAAACTGAAAGATTAGCTTGCCTTAAGCCCCTAGTTTTAGTTAATTGCGTTTTAATCCTCTTCAAAGGTTATCTGTTAATTTAGGATTTATTTTATTGCCAGTTCCTATTAATTTGTTATTGTGACCAATCAACTTTTATTCTTGATCGTTCAATTTAGCGAATTAAATTGAGTTAGAATCCAATAATCCAATCCGTCCTTGTGGTTCGACCCCGAAATACTTAAACGATTGTCGTGCGCTTGCGACTTAATTTAGGTAGATTAAGGTATAAATTTAAAAGCGGAGAAAACATCACCCATTTGGATTCTTTGACTTCTTGCCAGTCTTTCCCTTATTGGGTTCCTTCTTTGGCTCTGAATTAGCAGCCTTTTTCTTGTTTTGTTTCTTCTGTGGCGAAGAGGGACACAAGAAGACTGATTGTGCAGGCTACATAGCTTGGCGCAAGAAGAAACGTATGTCTCTCTCTTTGGTTTGTTCAGAAGTTAATTTAACTTCAGTACAAAAGGATACTTGGTGGATTGATTCGGGTGCTACAACTCACATAAGTATCTCTATGCAGGGTTGCCTGAGCTGCCGCAAGCCAAATGATGGTGAAAGATACATCTATGTGGGCAATGGCAAGAAGGCACAAGTTGAAGCTATTGGGCATTTTAGATTGTTACTTAGGACTGGATTGTATTTGGATTTATATGAGACTTTTGTTGTACCGTCTTTTAGACGAAATTTAGTTTCTATTTCTGTACTGGACAAATTCGGTTACTATTGTTCTTTTGGAAATGGAAAATTCAGTTTATCTCATAATTCTAAATGCGTTGGATCTGGTTTTCTTTCAGTTTATGACAATCTATATTCTTTGGAAACTATTGCTTCATATAATGAATCTTTGCATACAAGTACTAGAAGTGTTAAGCGTAAATTAACTTATGAGAATTCAGGTGCACTTTGGCATAAGCGTTTAGGTCACATTTCTCCAAAGAGAATTGAAAGACTTGTGCAAAGTGAAATACTCGATCCTTTAGACATGACTGATTTAGGCCCATGTAAAAGTTGTGTTAAAGGAAAACAAACCAATAAAAGGAGATATGATGCCAATAGAACGAGTGATGTCTTAGAACTGATTCATACGGATATTTGTGGACCATTTCCTACACCTACAAGGAATGGTCAAACTTACTTTATCAGTTTCATAGACGATTATTCAAGATTTGGTTATCTATATCTATTAAGTGAAAAAGCGCAAGCTTTGGACGTGTTCAAATCATTTAAGGCTGAAGTTGAGTTACAACTCAACAAAAGGATTAAGCAAGTCAAATCTGACCGTGGTGGTGAATACTATGGAAGATATGACGGTTCAGGTGAACAACGTCCAGGGCCTTTTGCTAAGTTCCTAGAGGAAAATGGCATTGTCCCTCAATATACCATGCCAGGATCGCCTAGCATGAATGGAGTAGCTGAAAGGCGAAATAGAACATTGAAGGACATGGTTAGGAGTATGCTCAGTCATACTAATTTGCCAAGATCTCTTTGGGGCGAAGCGCTTAAAACGGCAGCCTATTTACTTAATCGTGTACCAACTAAGGCAAATAACAACAAAACTCCCTATGAAATGTGGACTGGTAGGAAACCAAGTCTACAACATTGTCGTATTTGGGGATGTCCAGCTGAAGCTCGGCCTTACAAGCCAAATGAGAAGAAGTTGGACGAAAGGACAGTTAGTTGTTATTTCATTGGATATGCCGAACGTTCTAGGGGTTACAAGTTTTACGATCCCACTAATAGGAATATATTTGAGACGATTATAGCTAAGTTCTTTGAGGATGTTTTGGTTGTGGGGGGAGATATGACACATCAGGATATTATCTTCGAGGAGGAAACAAGCACTGATCTTCAAACGGACCGTGACATGGCTGAAACGGACCGTTCCAGGATTGGAACGGACCGGTCTGAAGCTGAAACGGAACGGTTGATCATAGATACAGTGCCCAGGATTGAAACGGACCGTTCCAATGTTGGAACGGATCCTGTTCCAGATCCTATGGACTTGGATCTTGGAAATAATCAAGTTGAAGATAATAATGTCATTGAACAACTGCAGACACCTCAAGAACTTGTGCCTAGGAGATCCACTAGAGAGAAAAGACCAGCAATACCTAATGATTATGTGGTCTATCTCCAAGAACATGAGTTTGACATTGGGATGATGAAAGATCCTCATGATCTTCGTCAAGCTTTGGACAGTCCAAACTCACAAAAGTGGATCGATGCCATGAATGAAGAAATGAAGTCCATGTATGACAATGATGTATGGAACTTAGTACCATTACCAGAAGGAAAGAAACCTATTGGTTGCAAATGAATTTTTAAGACCAAAAAGGATTCTAAGGGTAATGTGGAAAGGTATAAAGCACGTCTTGTCGCTAAGGGCTTTACTCAAAAAGAAGGTATTGATTACAAAGAGACTTTCTCTCCAGTTTCATCGAAAGACTCTTTTAGGGTAATCATGGCACTTGTGGCACATTTAGATCTTGAACTTCATCAAATGGATGTTAAGACTGCATTTCTCAATGGAGACATTGATGAAACCATCTATATGGTGCAACCACCTCACTTTGTATCGGACGATCCAAAGAAAATGGTTTGCAAACTTAAGAAATCCATTTATGGGCTCAAACAAGCGTCTCGACAATGGTATTACAAATTCCATCGAGTGATTCTCTCATTTGGTTTCGAGAGTAACCCGGCAGATGATTGTATATATCACAAGTTCAGTGGGAGTAAATATTCTTTCTTGGTTTTGTATGTGGATGATATACTGCTTGCCACAAACGATAAGGATATGTTGCATGAAACTAAGAAATTTCTATCTAGACATTTTGAAATGAAAGATCTTGGTGATGCATCATACGTGTTAGGTCTTAAGATACTTAGAGATCGTTCTCAAGGTATTTTGGGTCTATCACAAAAGGCCTATATCGATCAAGTACTCAAGCGATATGATTTGGAAAACTGCAAACCAACAGAGACCCCTGTTGCTAAAGGGGACAAGTTCAGTCTTGAACAATGTCCCAAAACACAGTTGGAAAAGAAGCAAGTAAATGACAATAAGTATGCCTCCATAGTTGGAAGCATAATGTATGCCCAAGTGTGTACACGTCCAGACATTGCTTTTATTACAGGCATGCTAGGCAGGTATTTGCACAATCCAGGAATTCAGCATATCAAGGCAGCCAAACGAGTTTTGAGATATCTTCAGAAAACCAAAGACTATGCACTAACATATCGGAGATCAGATAGGCTGGAGGTCATAGGATATTCTGATTCTGATTTTGCGGGGTGTCAAGATAGCTTAAAATCAACCACAGGGTTCATCTTCATGATGGCAGGTGGAGCTGTTTCATGGAAAAGTGCCAAACAATCCCTAGTGGCATCTTCTACCATGGCAGCAGAATGCGTGGCTTGCTATGAGGCATCATTATTTGGAACATGGTTGCGAAATTTTGTCACTAGGCTGCGTGTAGTGGACTCTATCCAGACTCCACTAAGAATTTTCTGTGACAATAACTCGGCAGTCATGTATGCTAACAACAACAGAAGCTCAGCCAACTCGAAGCACATCGACATCAAGTTTCTGTCTGTTAAGCAAAAGGTTGAGAATGACGAATTATCAATCAAGCACATTGGAACAAACTCAATGATAGCGGATCCACTCACTAAAGCATTAATACCCAAGCAGTTTCTGAAACATGTAACTAGTATGGGTGTAATTTCAGTTGAGGATTCTAGGCTTTAGTGGGAGTTTTGTTCAGTGGGAGTGCTAGATTAGATGATGGATTTAGTTTATTCAGTTATTCAGTGTATTATGTAATGAATATTTCTGCAGAAATGAATAAAGTTTCAGTTTTCAGATTCAGTTTCAGTTTTCATTCTCAATTTATTTAAGTTGACCTCACTTCAGTTTTGGGTGACCAATAAAGTTGGAAATAGACACGTGACAGTCACACTTACGTGTATTTTCCATACCACTTATACACATCTTAATTCAATGTCGTTCTTTATAATGATATTGTGATCATTGTGAGTTTAGTTGCGACGGCTTTATAGGATTAGAGGCCTGTAAATGCTATAATGTAACGAATGCTTCCTTGGTCTTCTATTATTGTAAATGATGGACGGAATTAAAGGCACAAAATCTATTATCATAAAAAAAATATGAGCTCATTAAGTTAAGGACATTGGATAACACTAAGCATAATAGCCCAAGTGGGAGATTGTTAGATTATTTGGTGTTGGAACGGCCCGTCCCAATCCTGGGGCGGCCCGGTCCAATGCTCTGGGGCGGTCCGGTCCAAGTCTGGGACGGCCCGTTCCAGACTCTGCGCCATATTAGGAAATAATCTATTTTTGGTGGGCTGATTCTGCTTGGTTTCCAAGTCATTAAGTTATATGGTAATAGGCTAAACGTGGCTGTGAAGAAAAGCAAGGTTTTGTGCAGGGGTGTGTTGCCTTTTATAGGTGGTTATATTTAGAAACAATGGCTATTTTCTGATGGGTAAAATAGGTATTGTTTGGAGGCCAAGAAGCCTTTGGCTCTCTGTATATAAAGGGGTTGGTCCCCAAGGGACAAGATAATCACGTTGCTGGCTGTATACATGTGTTGATAACAGCCATCTTCAGCCTCTCTCTCTATTCTTCTTCCCATTATTCTTGGAAGTAGAGGCAACGTTAGCACTATGTGTCTTATCAAGCTTCAACCTTTCCTCTTCTTGAACTAGATGCGAAATCAGTTCATTCAGAGTCCACTTTAGGCGCCAAAAATTTGATCGGTGCTGAGGGTACAGGTCAAATTAAATCCTTAATAACCGATGCGAATTCGTTTGCAGTACAGTTTAAGGGTCGAATCTCGGGGACGGACTATTCTGTTTCTAAGTTTCAGTTTAAACAATTCAAATTAAATTCTGGGTTTAATAAAAATCAGTAAGTTTCAACAGTTCTAAAATAAAGAATAATAAAGTAAAGTTCAGTTCCTAAATCGCCAAATTCTAAATCAAACAGAAGATAATCTAATTGATGAAAACTAGGGGTTCAGATCCTCAAACAATTCTCTAAATGTCAAAGTTGGAACGGTCCGTTCCATGTCTGGAACGGTCCGTTCTGGACTCTGTCAGTCGATCGGAACAGGCCGTTCTAGGTCAGACTCCCCCTTTCGGGCGGTCCGTTCTGACCTTGGAACGGTCCGTTCCGATTGACTGATACTTGTTTTGTCATGAATTTTAATTATTAATTAAATGTTTTTATGCGAGATAAGACTATACTTAACCTATAGACTTGTACTCTAACTCCCGTTCAGGTCAAGCTATAAAGTTTGATTGTTTAACTCCTATAACGCCTAAATTTCAACTTCCGTTTCTTGGTTTAGTTGTTCTAATCTACTTCTCGGGTCTTGGTACACTTTTAATCTTCCGATCTCAAGTTAAACCCTAATTAATTAAGGTCTGGTTTAATCCTTCCGGATATCGCCTACCAAACAGTATAATTATTAAGTTAACGTTGCTGTGATTGACTTTAATCCTAACAGCTAAACAAGGCCTTGGTTTAACGAGGCAATCAGATCAAACAGAAACAAACTTAGCAAATAAATAGCAAATAAAAGCACAAGAAGCAGAACATAACTTAATTTAACTAATAATTAAAGATTCAATCTAAAACAAGCAACTAAAGAAAGGTTCTCAGATCATAGCCCCTAAACTACTCTACTCTAACAAATCCATGCAAGAACAAGCAGGTTTCATCAAATACAAATACATAGAAAGAGAAAAATCAAGATTACAACAAGTTGTGCTTGAAAACTCCACGTTTCTGTGCTCTGTCCTGTCTGGGGCGGACCGTCCTGAACCTGGGGCGGGTAGTCTCAGGCGCAGATGGTCGACTCCGGCAGGCTGTCTCCTCTGCTGAGTTGGAAAAGAGGCTAAACCTCGAATTTTGAACTTAACTCCTTTGCTGGGGACAGGACAGAGCTTTTTATAAGGCATTAGTGGCTTCAGAACGTGGGAGGAGTGCTTCTGGAAGGTCGGCAAATAGAGGAAACCGACTCGACAAACTTGGACTTCTATTTTTAGCAATTCTGGAATAGCTGGAACGGCCCGTTCTGAGTCTGGGGCGGACCGTTCCAACCTGGTCTCGTGCAGTCCGTCTGAAATCTGGCTGAGTCCGTCTGGATTTGGTTCCTCTGGTCAGGACGGACCGTCCTGCCATCCGGGCGGTCCGTTCCAACTGTCTGAGCACCTCCTTTTGTTGTTTTCTCTGTTTTCCATGCCAATAATTGCTGATCCTGCAAAATTAACTTGCCGGGCTACGGCTGGACCTTTCTACAACCTAAATTAGCAGAAAATGACTAAAACACAGTCTTTTGAACTTATTTTTAGGGCTTAATCTGGTTGGAAAATGAGTATGGAAACCATACATCAAAACCCCCTAAGCTTGAACATTGCTTGTCCTCAAGCAAAACTCTAGACCTAGTCCAGGTTTAGACCTTATTTAAGTTCAATTGATTGTGTTTCTAACAAGTTCTAAGGACTTCCTAACTAAACTCAGCAAACTGTGACATTAAGTTATAGGGGCATTTTGGTCAAAAGGATTTTCAATAAATTCAACCAGTTTGTTTTGAGTGAATCAGCCTTTCTGAAATCAACCTAAGGATTCTCAATTCTTTCTGTTCATGATTCATTTTTCTAAGCATTAATCCGATTAATTTTTCGAAGTTCTCACTCAATTTGAAATCAAGTAGAAACGGGATCGAACCTTCTCAACTCAAATAACCTAAATTAATTCCAAGTTGTTATGCACATGCTTTTGAATTGTTTTAAACCACTAAAATTTTTGAAAACAAACAGAAAGTAAGATACATTTGATACAGATTTTCCCGGGGCTGGGAGTTTTTCCCGCGGCGGAGAGGTCAGCCAGAATAATGTGGGCGGACTTTCTGAGATGTTAAAACCGTAGGCATAAGAAAAGTGCGAACCAGGCGGCCCATCTCTTACTTGTCCTTTGATATGACACATTTTTTTAACCACAAAGATCCTATAGCTTCCCGCAATGGTCAGTTCAGAGCACCGCTTTTTAGTTCCCCTTTAATTTTTTTTTTTTTTTTTTTTTTTTTAAATTAAAACAGTGGTTTAATTGTTTCTAAAACTTGCTCAGAACTACTTACAATCAATCAGGTTTTTGAGTTGAGAAAATGATCTTAGGCGAACTTAATCACCCTTTGCCGGCTCTAATCGATAAAATCAATCAATTGCTTGTGAAATTAATCAATTCAATGCTTAAGAAAACGATTTCTCAGGCAGATTTCAAATCCTATCCTTAGGTTATTCAAATCAGTTTCATCAAATTCATTTCACAAAGATTAAATTCAAAAGTTTCAGAAAATGCCTCAATTTCCTAAGTCACAAATTGTTAATCCTAGTTAAAAAGTCTTTAAAACTTACCTAAATGCAACATTAAATGATTAAAAATGCAATTCCTACATGTATATACAAAAACCAGCAGACAATTGTACTTGGAACGGCCAGTTCCGGACTGGAACGACCCATTGGGGCGGACCGTTCCATATGTGGGACGGACCGTTCCAGGTTCATTTGTCTGCTAAGTCAATGGACACTGTCAAGTCTGGAACGGACTGTTCTGGATTAGGACGACCACTGGGGCGGACCGTTCCATGACTGGGACGGTCCGTTCCAATCCTGACAGAAACATGCAATATGCCATGTAATGCATCCTATCATACCAGTTTTCGAATTTTTCTAACTTTTACCCCCCCCCCTAAGCTTATCTACAGAACTGTCCCTAGTTCTGTGAGATGCAAGAAAGAAAAGAAAAGAGAGAAAAATAGAAAACTTACTGAACTTGGCTCAGTTGTGCGGTGGGAAAAACTACTCATATCCACTTTTCCATACTCATTTTCCAACCAGATTAAGCCCTAAAAATAAGTTCAAAAGACTGTGTTTTAGTCATTTTCTGCTAATTTAGGTTGTAGAAAGGTCCAGCCGTAGCCCGGCAAGTTAATTTTGCAGGATCAGCAATTATTGGCATGGAAAACAGAGAAAACAACAAAAGGAGGTGCAGAAACTTCTGGAATCTAGAATCATCTACCCGATTTCGGACAGCAAATGGGTCAGCCCCATTCATGTTGTTCCGAAGAAGGGAGGTACAACAGTAATAAAGAATAATGAAGGCCAGCTGATCCAGACAAGGATTGTCACTGGATGGAGGATGTGTGTGGACTACCGCAAGCTGAACGCTTCAACACGAAAGGACCACTTCCCTCTGCCCTTTGTTGACCAATTACTCGAACGACTGGCTAAGCATTCTTTCTTTTGTTATTTAGATGGTTATTCAGGTTTCTTCCAAATACCGATCCACCCACTTGACCAAGAGAAAACAACCTTTACATGTCCATATGGAACTTATGCATACCGTAGGATGCCATTTGGTTTGTGTAATGCACCAGCAACATTCCAAAGAGCTATGATGGCAATATTTTCTGATTTTATCGAAAAAGACATGGAAGTTTTCATGGATGATTTTTCGGTGTATGGTACGTCTTTTGATCATTGTCTAGCTAACTTGTCAAAGATTTTGCAGCGATGTGAGGAAGTCAACCTTGTATTGAATTGGGAGAAATGCCATTTTATGGTGCAAGAAGGAGTTGTTTTAGGACACATAATTTCAGAACAAGGGATCATGGTGGATCAGGCAAAGGTGGAGGTAATCGAGAAGCTGGCTCTGCCCACTTGCGTGAAGGACGTGCGGAGTTTTCTTGGGCATGCAGGCTTTTACCGGCGCTTTATTAAAGATTTCTCTAAAATTGCTAAGCCATTAACCAATTTAACAATGAAGGATGCTGAATTTCTGTTTGATAAAAATTGTGTTGATGCTTTCAATAGGTTGAAGGAAGCGCTTGTGACAGCCCCTATCTTGCAACCTCCAAATTGGGATCAGCCATTCGAATTGATGTGTGATGCTAGTGATTACGCAGTCGGTGCAGTGCTAGGACAGCGGAAAGACAAGAAGCCCTATGCAATCTATTACGCTAGCAAGGTGCTGGATGAGGCGCAAGTCAACTACACCACAACCGAAAAGGAGCTTCTGGCAGTAGTCTATGCCTTAGACAAATTCAGGTCATACCTGGTTGGTTCGAAAGTCATAGTCTATACCGATCATTCGGCACTCAAATACCTCCTATCAAAGAAAGATGCCAAGCCACGACTCATTCGATGGGTCCTCTTGTTGCAAGAATTCGACCTCGAAATACGCGACAAGAAAGGTACAGAAAATAGTGTGGCTGATCATTTGTCTAGATTGAAGGTGGAGGAACAAGGAGCAGAAACCATACCGATCAACGACTCGTTTCCAGACGAACATCTGCTGGCGATCCAGTCTGGAACGGACCGCCCCTGCCTGGAACGGCCCGTCCCAGCCCCAGACAACGCCGAAGCAGCCAACAGAACGGCCCAGTCTGAGCCAGAACGGCCTGTTGGAACGGACCGCCCCAGCCTAGGACGGTCCGCCCCAATCCAAGGAGTTCCATGGTATGCTGACTTCGCGAACTTCTTGGCCAGCAAAGTTCTACCCTATAAAATGTCTTCTCAGCAAAAGAAGAGGTTCCTAGCTGACGCAAAATACTACTTCTGGGAGGACCCATTCTTGTGGAAACTGGGAGTTGACGGAATCTTTCGGAGATGCATACCAAGGGAGGAGGTGCAGCAGATCCTTCATCAGTGCCATTCATCCGCCTATGGTGGCCACGCCTCAACCTCGAAAACCGCAGCCAAAGTCCTTCAATCAGGTTTCTTCTGGCCATCTATTTTCAAGGATTCAAGGGAGTTTGTTTTGGCTTGTGATCAGTGCCAAAGAATGGGTAATATATCCAGCAGACAAGAGATGCCAATGAACCCGATTCTAGAGGTTGAGATTTTTGATTTGTGGGGGATTGACTTCATGGGACCCTTTCCGTCTTCGTGCGGGTATGAATATATTCTTGTTGCAGTAGACTACGTGTCTAAATGGGTTGAAGCTGTTCCGAGCAAGCATGCCGATTCAGCCACAGTCAAGAAACTGTTCACTAAGATAATCTTTCCTCGGTTTGGAATTCCGAGAGCTGTCATCAGTGACGGGGGTAAACACTTCATCAACAAACAGTTTGACAATTTACTGAAGAAGTATGGAGTGAAGCACAAGGTGGCAACACCGTACCACCCTCAAACAAGTGGACAGGTCGAGGTATCTAATAGAGAAATAAAGAACATTCTGCAGAAAACCGTTGGAAGCACAAGGAAGGATTGGGCACTGAAGTTGGATGATGCATTATGGGCATATCGAACCGCATTTAAAACTCCAATTGGAATGAGCCCATTCAAGCTGGTGTATGGAAAGGCGTGTCATCTGCCTGTTGAGATCGAACACAAGGCATATTGGGCGACCAGAGCACTCAATTTGGAGTACAAATCAGCAGGAGAGCAAAGAGTGCTGGACTTGCATGAGCTAGAAGAGATCAGACTGAACGCCTATGATAATGCTAAGATGTACAAGGAGAGAACTAAGAAATGGCATGATAAGCATATCCAAAGGCGAAGTTTTGAAGAGGGGGATTTAGTGTTGTTGTTTAACTCTCGACTAAGATTGTTTCCTGGCAAACTAAGGTCCCGATGGACGGGTCCTTATGAGGTAAAGAAGGTCTACCCATTCGGAGCAGTAGATATTTGGAAAGAAGGATCTGAAACTTTCAGAGTTAATGGCCAACGCCTTAAACTCTACATCAGTCAGACCACACAAGAACAAGGAGGGGAAGTGCGATTTCTGGAGAACCCCTCAACCATAGAGACGTAGCCATACGGGGTCAAGCTCGAGACCTTAAACAAGCGCTGCTTGGGAGGCAACCCAAGGGTTCAAAAAATTAATTAGGATTTTTCTTTCTGTGTTCTTTAAAAAAAAAAAAAAAAAAAAAAAAAAAACCATAAAATCATAAAAATTAGGAGTAGGATAAATACTTGGCTTAGTCTGTGTTTAACTTGTTTAATTTCAGGGTTTTTCAGGGATTGGAACGGACCGTCCCATCCTCAGAACGGTCCGCCCCAACACCAGGACGCACAGGTCCAAGGCTAGGACGACGCATGCAGAACGGACGACAAATCTAGGTTGGAACGGTCCGTCCCAAAATTGGAAAGGTCCGTCCCATTTTAAAACTGACAGTGGATCCTGGGACAAACCCAATAAACTACCCACTACTCAAAACCAACCCGATAACCGCCTAACCCGCGTAACTGACCCGTCCCCCACTCCCTCTCCTCCAAACTAACCGTTTCAAACCCCGTCCCTCTCTCCCTCAGTTTCTCTTTTTCTCTCTCTCTGCCATCAACCAATCCGACGAAGATCAATACTATTTCTCGCCGCCTCTCAACTCTCCTCACTCCCCTCTACTCTCCTTGCTAGTCCGCCTCGCCCAGTTCGCCGGAATTCGCCGTCACCACCACCTCCGCCCCACTGCACTCGACCACAGCAGGAATTACGGTAAATCAATCCCTTCTCTTTCCTTAATTTCATTCCCTGTACAACACTCAACCATAGACCCACAGTCAACACCAAATTCCGGCCAAACTCGAAAACCCGGCGAAACTTCACCATTTTCACCCAAACCTAGATTGGAACGGACCGCCCTAATTTTGGAACGATCCGCCCCAATCTCAACCTAAACTAAAACAAGCCCGTCCCAACCCAACCTCTCCGTCCAACCAATCCAGAACGGTCCGTCCCATCCTCAGGACGGTCCGCCCTAGCCATATTTCCAGATCCACAACCCTATCTCCCAGCCAAACCACTCCGTTCCAAGACTCAAACGACCCGTCCCATGTCTAGCAGTTCATCTTCTGGTTCATTAGGCGACAAACTCTCCAAGTTCTTTCGCGGCAAACCTAAGAAACCAGGCCAGACCAAAGAATCCACACTCCCTGCCGACTGGAACATTCCGTTACCAACTAAAGAATCTCATCCAATACCACCACTGGACAAATTACCACTCCGACCAGAAGACTTCATCACAACTCCCGAGCATTCACTGCATATCACACCGCCCTATACTGTCGACTATCCACCCCCCGACACTGAGATCATTCCATACATGCCAAGGAGACAGATGGATGCAGAAGGAATCGACTGGTCCCAACTGGAGGTTGCTTCAGACCCAGAACCAGAAGGACAGGGTGAGACAGCAGAGGAAAGGGCTGATTCAGCCTACACAGAAGAGGTCCAACAAGCAGAGGAGGAGGCCGAGGATCTTGTCCCCGAGACACAAACCCGGCCAGCACGAACTGCTAGCATTGAGTTAGCCAATGTCAACCTACCTCTCAAGGGCAAAACTGCAAAACAACGGTATAGAAATCTCATACACAAAAAATTCGAAAGCACCCGATCAATTGACTTGCAGGTGTTAGACAAACTGGGCATCAAAGAAGATTTCTATCGGCTGACCAAGGCAATCGGATTTGACCCAAAATTCTGGACAATCCGTTCAGACGCATACACTGCCCTCACTATGGAGTTTCTGTGCTCCCTGGATCTGTTTCACAAGAACGATGAATGGCAAATCACATTCAGGGTTGAAGGAAAGAAGTATGTGTGCACTGAATCCCAATTCGCCGGAATTTTTGGTTTGGAGAATGGCACGATAACGGACGAATTTTTTGAGACTGACCTGTGGGAGGAGATCTCTCTAGAGCACCAAAAAGCAGTCAACGAACGCCGCTCATCTCACATTCAACACCCTACCATCCGATTCATCCAGCGAATGCTCTCGCTCACCATCTTTGCCAAGGGTGAGTCGGGGGTAAAATTGACGAGGGGTGAACAGGCCATCCTCAACCAGATCTTCCATCCAAAAGGAGATGCAAAGCTCAACCTCGCCTATCTCATGATGAAGCATTTTAAAAAACAAGCCAACAACCAGCGATCAGGCAAGGGACAGATTACTATTGGTGGGTATGTCAACTACTTGATCCAGCACTATGACTTGGCACTGTCGCCTATGCAAAGAAGTGGAGGACCAAACCGGGTCTCTATGAGACAATTGGCTGAAATGCAGATGGTTGCTCAGGTCGGAAACGAATACCAGTATATCTATGGTCGGTACCGTTTCCCTCTTCCTTTCAATAGGCCGATCGATCTCAACAACAAACGAACATGGCTGCTGGTTGACAAGGATGGACAAATGATAAACCTGGAGGAAGAGGAGTTGCAGCGGCGATTAGCTGAGATGGAGGCTGCTGCCCGAGCAGCAGGGGCAGGCACATGTGCCGAGGCCCAGGCAACAGGAGACGCTGGTCATGACCGGCAACAGTGGCAGCAGCAAGGAGATCCATTCTGGCAGCCACCGTACCAGCAGGACCCGCCGCATGGGCAGTGGCAAGGCGGGTGGAACCCAGCCTATCTCGATCTCCTTCAGGATGTCCACACAGCTCAGTGGAACATCCAAGCCTCCATTGACCATGAACACGAGGAGAACAGGCGAGCCAGAGAGGAGAACCGCCGTGCAAGAGAAGAGGACAGGCAGTGGAGGCAGCAGCAAGACGAGAGGAATGCACGGAATGATGAGCTGCTAGCTAGGTTGGCCGGCCACATCTTTGGGCCACCTCAATTCCCACCGCACAACTGAGCCAAGTTCAGTAAGTTTTCTATTTTTCTCTCTTTTCTTTTCTTTCTTGCATCTCACAGAACTAGGGACAGTTCTGTAGATAAGCTTAGGGGGGGTAAAAGTTAGAAAAATTCGAAAACTGGTATGATAGGATGCATTACATGGCATATTGCATGTTTCTGTCAGGATTGGAACGGACCGTCCCAGTCATGGAACGGTCCGCCCCAGTGGTCGTCCTAATCCAGAACAGTCCGTTCCAGACTTGACAGAGTCCATTGACTTAGCAGACAAATGAACCTGGAACGGTCCGTCCCACATATGGAACGGTCCGCCCCAATGGGTCGTTCCAGTCCGGAACTGGCCGTTCCAAGTACAATTGTCTGCTGGTTTTTGTATATACATGTAGGAATTGCATTTTTAATCATTTAATGTTGCATTTAGGTAAGTTTTAAAGACTTTTTAACTAGGATTAACAATTTGTGACTTAGGAAATTGAGGCATTTTCTGAAACTTTTGAATTTAATCTTTGTGAAATGAATTTGATGAAACTGATTTGAATAACCTAAGGATAGGATTTGAAATCTGCCTGAGAAATCGTTTTCTTAAGCATTGAATTGATTAATTTCACAAGCAATTGATTGATTTTATCGATTAGAGCCGGCAAAGGGTGATTAAGTTCGCCTAAGATCATTTTCTCAACTCAAAAACCTGATTGATTGTAAGTAGTTCTGAGCAAGTTTTAGAAACAATTAAACCACTGTTTTAATTTAAAAAAAAAAAAAAAAAAAAAATTAAAGGGGAACTAAAAAGCGGTGCTCTGAACTGACCATTGCGGGAAGCTATAGGATCTTTGTGGTTAAAAAAATGTGTCATATCAAAGGACAAGTAAGAGATGGGCCGCCTGGTTCGCACTTTTCTTATGCCTACGGTTTTAACATCTCAGAAAGTCCGCCCACATTATTCTGGCTGACCTCTCCGCCGCGGGAAAAACTCCCAGCCCCGGGAAAATCTGTATCAAATGTATCTTACTTTCTGTTTGTTTTCAAAAATTTTAGTGGTTTAAAACAATTCAAAAGCATGTGCATAACAACTTGGAATTAATTTAGGTTATTTGAGTTGAGAAGGTTCGATCCCGTTTCTACTTGATTTCAAATTGAGTGAGAACTTCGAAAAATTAATCGGATTAATGCTTAGAAAAATGAATCATGAACAGAAAGAATTGAGAATCCTTAGGTTGATTTCAGAAAGGCTGATTCACTCAAAACAAACTGGTTGAATTTATTGAAAATCCTTTTGACCAAAATGCCCCTATAACTTAATGTCACAGTTTGCTGAGTTTAGTTAGGAAGTCCTTAGAACTTGTTAGAAACACAATCAATTGAACTTAAATAAGGTCTAAACCTGGACTAGGTCTAGAGTTTTGCTTGAGGACAAGCAATGTTCAAGCTTAGGGGGTTTTGATGTATGGTTTCCATACTCATTTTCCAACCAGATTAAGCCCTAAAAATAAGTTCAAAAGACTGTGTTTTAGTCATTTTCTGCTAATTTAGGTTGTAGAAAGGTCCAGCCGTAGCCCGGCAAGTTAATTTTGCAGGATCAGCAATTATTGGCATGGAAAACAGAGAAAACAACAAAAGGAGGTGCTCAGACAGTTGGAACGGACCGCCCGGACGGCAGGACGGTCCGTCCTGACCAGAGGAACCAAATCCAGACGGACTCAGCCAGATTTCAGACGGACTGCACGAGACCAGGTTGGAACGGTCCGCCCCAGACTCAGAACGGGCCGTTCCAGCTATTCCAGAATTGCTAAAAATAGAAGTCCAAGTTTGTCGAGTCGGTTTCCTCTATTTGCCGACCTTCCAGAAGCACTCCTCCCACGTTCTGAAGCCACTAATGCCTTATAAAAAGCTCTGTCCTGTCCCCAGCAAAGGAGTTAAGTTCAAAATTCGAGGTTTAGCCTCTTTTCCAACTCAGCAGAGGAGACAGCCTGCCGGAGTCGACCATCTGCGCCTGAGACTACCCGCCCCAGGTTCAGGACGGTCCGCCCCAGACAGGACAGAGCACAGAAACGTGGAGTTTTCAAGCACAACTTGTTGTAATCTTGATTTTTCTCTTTCTATGTATTTGTATTTGATGAAACCTGCTTGTTCTTGCATGGATTTGTTAGAGTAGAGTAGTTTAGGGGCTATGATCTGAGAACCTTTCTTTAGTTGCTTGTTTTAGATTGAATCTTTAATTATTAGTTAAATTAAGTTATGTTCTGCTTCTTGTGCTTTTATTTGCTATTTATTTGCTAAATTTGTTTCTGTTTGATCTGATTGCCTCGTTAAACCAAGGCCTTGTTTAGCTGTTAGGATTAAAGTCAATCACAGCAACGTTAACTTAGTAATTATACTGTTTGGTAGGCGATATCCGGAAGGATTAAACCAGACCTTAATTAATTAGGGTTTAACTTGAGATCGGAAGATTAAAAGTGTACCAAGACCCGAGAAGTAGATTAGAACAACTAAACCAAGAAACGGAAGTTGAAATTTAGGCGTTCTAGGAGTTAAACAATCAAACTTTATAGCTTGACCTGAACGGGAGTTAGAGTACAAGTCTATAGGTTAAGTATAGTCTTATCTCGCATAAAAACATTTAATTAATAATTAAAATTCATGACAAAACAAGTATCAGTCAATCGGAACGGACCGTTCCAAGGTCAGAACGGACCGCCCGAAAGGGGGAGTCTGACCTAGAACGGCCTGTTCCGATCGACTGACAGAGTCCAGAACGGACCGTTCCAACTTTGACATTTAGAGAATTGTTTGAGGATCTGAACCCCTAGTTTTCATCAATTAGATTATCTTCTGTTTGATTTAGAATTTGGCGATTTAGGAACTGAACTTTACTTTATTATTCTTTATTTTAGAACTGTTCAAACTTACTGATTTTTATTAAACCCAGAATTTAATGCACCTCCTTCTTCACGACTTCGCTCATGTTAGGGTTGAGCCTCCTTTGATGTTCAACTGTTGGTTTTGAATTTTCTTCAAGCAGGATTCGATGGGTGCATATGGAGGGATCAATACCCTTGAGATCTTCGATAGAATAGCCAATTGCCTTGCGGTGAGCCCTCAACTCCTTTAGTAATTTCTCAGTTTGATCCAAGTCGAGTTTGGCATTGATAATGACAGGAAAGGTTTGGTCGGGGCCTAGGAATTCATACCTGAGGCTCTCTGGTAAGGTCTTAAGTTCCGGTTTACCTTTCTCTGGCTGGCAGCTGGTACGGTCCGTTTCAGGATGGATGGGGCCGTTCTGATCTGAATCGAGGCTGAAGATCTGGTCGATTTCAGCCGCTGATCGGAGCTGCATGCTGACTTGGTCCGCCTGGATCTGTGGCGGGCTACTCCGGCTTTCTCTGGCATCCAAGTATTCAACGGTTTGCAAAATTTCGTTGAATATCAAGTCTGCTTCCTCCTCTTCAGGTGTGGCCGAGAAGGAATGGTATGCTTGCACAATCCGATTGTTGAATGTCTCTTCAACCATGGCTTCCAATGATTCAGCCATAAAAATTGAATCCATTTGGTCTGGCATCCGCATCGCCTTTTCCACATCAAACTCAATTTTCTCATCTCCAACTTCCAATTTCATCTTGCCGGTTCTGCAATTGATGAACACACCGGCTGTGGTGAGGAAGGGTCTGCCCAGGATGATAGGAACTTCAGGATCTTCCTCCATATCAACCACCACGAAGTCGCACGGAACAAAGATGTCTCCAACTCGAATTGGCACGTCTTTCACCTCCCCCAATGGCAATCTTATTGAATTATCAGCAAGTCTCAAAGTCACCGGAGTTGGCTCTAGTTCTCGTTTTCCAATTCGATGAAAGATAGTTTCAGGGATCAGGCTGACGCTTGCTCCAATGTCCAGCAACGCTCTCTTCATACCTAAATCACCAACTTTACAAGGAATAGTAAATCTACCTGGATCCTTCATCTTCGGCGGCATTTTCTTGATGTTTGGAGTGTCGGGATCTCCTGACAAGGCCATGACACCGCTCAATTCCAAGTTCTTCTTGTTGGATAAGAGATCTTTGAGAAACTTGGCGTAGGATGGCATCTTTGACAAGAGGTCAGTGAAGGGAATAGTGATTTTCATTTGCCTCAAGATATCCAGAAATTTTCCGTATTCCCTGTCCTTCTTAGCCTGAGCTAGCCTCTGCGGGTATGGGACTTCAATCGGAGGATCGTTCGGCGTCGGGGGTGGATAAGCAAAGACTTTCTCAACTCTGGGCAAGGTTGGGGCGGTCCGTTCCGAATTGGGGCGGTCCGTTCCAGCTTGTCGTTCCGGCTCAGGATGGTCCGTCCCAGATGTGACTGGTTGCTGGATGTCTGGGGCGGTCCGTTCCGAATTGGGGCGGTCTGTTCCATACCTCCGTTCCAGCTCTGGCTGGTCCGTCCTAGCTGAATCCGGCTGCAAATCCTTGGGCATCTCAGGGCCATCGTAACTAGTCCCGCTCCTCAGTCTGTGCGTGACGCTTTTGCACTCTTCTCTGGGATTGGTTTCAGGTTGGCTTGGAAACATGCCTGGCTTGGTTAGTGCCCCTGAGTTGGCTTGATCATTCCCTTGGTTCAGCTTGTTTATGAGTAGGCCTAGGTCTTCTCTTAGCAGTTTGATCTCGTCATGGACTGAGTGATTGAATATCCCTTGGTTCTGCATAAACTTTTCTAGTGTTCGCTGAGAGAGGCCGCTATAGGTGTTAGTGCTATTGTTGGCGTTTGATGCTTGACCAGTTTGGCCCGGATTGGCACACCCGTTGGGGTTGCTGTACGAGAGGCCTGGGTGGTTCCGTTTGTCGCGATATGAGTAGTTATTGCTTGGGAAGAAGGAGGGAGGAGTAATTATGGCATTGACATTCTCAGGCTGGTCCTCCCTGGCTACCAAGTGACAAGACTTGGCTGTGTGACCTTCATCTTCGCAGATTTGACATACGGTGGCGGATTCTGAGGGTTTTGAAGATTTTGCACTTATGTTCTTCAGCATGACTGTCAGGGAATCAAGTTGAGATTGGAGGTGAGTGGATTTGTCTACTTCAAACACGCCTCGTTTGTTCTTTGAGCGAACCGACCAATTTGTCTGAGATTGTGCCATGCTTTCAATCAAGGCTTTTGCATCCCTGCTTGATGATGTTTTCTCCGCTTTTAAATTTATACCTTAATCTACCTAAATTAAGTCGCAAGCGCACGACAATCGTTTAAGTATTTCGGGGTCGAACCACAAGGACGGATTGGATTATTGGATTCTAACTCACTTTAATTCGCTAAATTGAACGATCAAGAATAAAAGTTGATTGGTCACAATAACAAATTAATAGGAACTGGCAATAAAATAAATCCTAAATTAACAGATAACCTTTGAAGAGGATTAAAACGCAATTAACTAAAACTAGGGGCTTAAGGCAAGCTAATCTTTCAGTTTACTCCAGTTCTAGCGGCCCGCTGACTCTCGTAGCGGCCCGCTGAAAGAACTCAGGTCGCTAATCCTATTGACTGGTCGCTGGCTACTTGGCGGGCATAGACCACCTCGCTGGTTCACTCAGCGGCCCGCCAGGATTAGTGCAGATTCAACAGTTTAGTTAATTCAGAAGTCGCTTTATGTAAGGAATAGGGTTTGGTCGATATTTAACAGATCAAACTCTCGTTTTAGGTCTGGTTGTCAATCAATTAACTCAAATCCCTTCAAATAAAACCCAGATTTCAACTCTCGTTTCATGGTCTGGTTCCTATAAGTTTAAACCTTTTTAACCTAATGAATTCTTTGAGTTTTCACTCTTAGAAAGGACCTAACTCTCGTTATTAGTCCTGGTTTGAACCTCTCAGTTCAAACCTTCAAGTTGGTACAATTGCATCAAATATCTTAAGTTTGGTTTGGACTTAACCATTAAACGATCAAGCAAGGCCTATACTTGACGAATGTGAGCAAATCTAACTTAAGCAATTCAAGCAATCAAATCAGGTATTAAAGAAAGGAAATAAAACACAACATGCAACAAAGAAATTAACTAAAAAGTATATTATCTAATCATAAACTAAAAAGGTTCACTGCCATGGCCCCTAATCAGTATCTACTCGCTACAACTCATCAAATAAAACCAAAAGGTATCAAAGATAAACAAAAACATAAGAAAGAATCAAGAGTTACAACAGACTGCAACTTGGACTCAATCTTTCTGCCTTCTGCTACTCTCCAGCGGTCCGCTGATGGTGTCGGCGACCCGCTGGCGATCCTGTTGGCTGTCTCGACTTAGCTGCCAATTAACCTCTCAATTCCGTCCCCCTTGGCATCAAGGCTTCTCCCTTTTATAATAATCATTGGCGGTTCTCTAGAGGTCGAGGACGTGCAATTGGTGGCTCCAGAATTAGCTCATAACGCGGTTTGGAAGTTAACAAAACTGGCTGTCTAAATTTGGCAGTGGTTTCCTTCTTTCCAGCGGCCCGCTGTCGAACCTAGCGGCCCGCTGGAATCTTCTGAGTCGCCAGTCTTCTCTTCTACCCGCTGGTGCTCTTGGTGGGTCGCCAATCAAGCTGGTGGGTCGCCGATCGATGCAGATTTCGCCGCTTTGAGTAGTTTATCTTCAATCCTGTACAAAAACAGAGCAAACATGGCAGTACCTAGATTCTATCCTAAATTATCCTTTAAACAACAGAAATTACGATGAAATGCATGAAATTAAGTCCTATAAATGGCTGAAATACTATGTATGAAAACCATTTATCAAACCCCCCAAGCTTAACATTTGCTTGTCCCCAAGCAAGATCCTAAGTCTAAGTTATGGTTTCTGGGCTTAATTTCATTTATTTACATGTTATTTCTGCAAGTTAGAGAGTTAATTAACAAGTTAACTAATCAAGACTTGAGCAAATTCAACAACTTCAACTAAAATCATTTTTCAATTTCAAGTTCAAATTCAAAGTTTTGTTGTTGTGTAATTGGCTAACCTAACATGCAACCAGGATATTCGTAATTATCTTCCATGACTTATCTCATCAATACCTAAGTTTATTGACTTATCAAAGTTAATGCATTTGGTCTAGCAATTGAGACGGGATCTAACCCTACCAACACAAATGTCCATGACATACTAATTCAATTCACAATTAGGTCTTTGGGTACTTAACCATTTATTTTCGAAAACGCATTGAAATTGGTCTAAAGTGAGGCGGAAAAAAAAGGTACAACTCCTCACCCAACCAATTCCAAAGTTTTTGGGTTGGATTATTTATTAATTCTCCCGGGGCTAGGAGGGTTTTCCCGCGGCGGAGAGGTCAGCCAGAATAATGTGGGCGGACTTTCTGAGATGTTAAAACCGTAGGCATAAGAAAAGTGCGAACCAGGCGGCCCATCTCTTACTTGTCCTTTGATATGACACATTTTTTTTTTTTTTTTTTTTTTTTTTTTTAATTACAAGTTGTGCTTTTGTACATCTTCGACTTTTAATTAAACTTGAAAACATGGTTAAATCCCCTAGACCTAATGATCATTCCTTAATTTGTCATGTCTTTGTGTTGCTAAAGTTGATCTCAACGAGATTTTGATTTGTGGCGGTTACCGTCTTAAATGTTTCGATCAATTCTTTTAACTTATCAGATCAAAAAGCTTAGGTTTAGTTGAGATATATCATGGAAAACTCAAACTCCTATCCTAATTACATTTCGGTTTTGACAATTAAATTCATGCAAATTTTGAAAAAATTCAACAATTTTGTTCTTCAGTTATGCATCTTTGTTTTTGCTCAAGTCAGCGTCAGTTAACTCACTAAACAACTCCTTAACTTATCTAAATGCTAAATGTCTTTAATTATGCAATTATTCACAAAACTAAATGATTATGCAAGAAAACCCTAAGTTCTGGATATTTTCAGCGGTCCGCTGGCTATATGAGCGACTCGCTGCCTTAGCAGCGACCCAGATGATGGGTTCAGCGGCCCACTGAAAATCTTCAGTACTTAGAATTTTCTAAGTTCTGCCAACCTGTTATCAGCGGCCCGCTGGTAGGGACTGCGGTCCGCTGGTAACAAGGCTGACAGAGCCTAAAATGCATGAAATGCAATTTCCTAACTTAATTAACCTAATTAACCTAATTAAATGCAAATTTTCTGATTTCTCTCTACCCCCCAAGCTTAATTCATGGCACTGTCCCTAGGGCCATTAATTACACTAGAAAGATAAATAGAGGGAAATTAGAAAACTTACAAACTCGGCTCAATCCTCGGGTGGTGGCTGCGGTGGTTCATTCTCCGGTGGCGGTGGTGGGTAGAATGGCATGTTAGCAGGTGGTGGAGGAGGTGCCCCAAAGAACTGGTTCGCCCAATGGTCGAAGAGGGCGTCCCGTGTCTTGTTCCTTGCATCCTCCCGTTCGTACCACTCACGTTGGTACTCGCGGAAGGCTCGGGCCTCCTTCAGTTCCTCGGCCTGTCTCCTCTCGATCAGGTCCATGCGCTGCTCCAGGTTGGAGTAGCCATCTTGTAGCTCGGAGACATCTTGGCGGAGCATACGTTGGTACCCATGCACGTCAACAAGCATTTGGTAGTGTGCCATTGGGTCGTACGCTTGCTGGCCCCAGCCTGGCTGCATAAATGGCTGGTAGCTGCTGCCTGTACCATATTGGGGGACATCAGATGTGCCCGTCCCCGCAAAATCTCTTCCAGCAGCTTCTGGCTCAGCTCCTGGCCCAAACTGGCGGGCCGCTGGCTCCGACTGCGACCCGCTGGCATAAGTCTCTGTTGCAGCAGTCTGGCGGGTCGCTGGCCCTTCCTGCGGGCCGCCGGCTGCAGGCTGAGGACCTGCTGCTAGCGCTGGCAGCACAAGTTGGCCATTCCGGACGAGGAGATAGTCGCCGGTGCGCATCTGGCCAATCCTGAAGGTGATGGGGATCTCCAGCTTATAGTCCAAACAAACTTAGATTATTAGGCATGATTATGATTAACATGAAGGTTGATACCGAGAGGTTAAACCAGGGCTAATTAACGAGAGTTTAAGTGCTTTCCAAAGGTGAGAACCAAGGAATTCGTAGGTTAGAAAGGTATAAACTTATAGAAACTAGACCACGAAACGAGAGTTGAAATCTAGGTTCTATACGAGGGAGTTTGAGTTAATTAATTGGTAACCAGACCTGAAACGAGAGTTTGATCTAGGAACCTTAATTAAGCCATTATCCCCACACAATTATCAACTAAATTAAGTCAATTTGCATTCACATCGCTAATCTAAAAAATAAGTGAACATGGTGACAAGAGACTCAAAAGTTCAGATTATGAAATCATCCAAAAAATCAAGCAAGTTGTTCAGCAGCTCCCTGATCTCGAGATACCTCCAGAAGGATCCTACATCATCCTGGAAACTGATGGATGTATGGAAGGATGGGGTGGCGTATGTAAATGGAAGAAATTCAAACACGACCCCAGAAGTACGGAGAAGGTGTGTGCATATGCAAGTGGGAAATTCTCGATAATTAAGTCAACAATCGACGCCGAGATACATGCATGCATGGAAACAATGAAGGCACTCAAAATTCATTACCTGGATCAGAAGGATATCACTCTTAGAACTGATTGTCAGGCTATCATCAGTTTCTACAACAAATCAACACAGAACAAACCGTCAAGGGTCCGATGGATTAATTTTGTTGATTTTGTTATAGGAACAGGAGTGCAGGTTAATTTTGAGCACATAGATGGGAAGATGAACGTGCTAGCTGATTCACTGTCTCGATTAACAGCAAAAATGGTGAAAACCGGTAATTGCTATTTCATTGATGAACAACTGGCAGATTTAGAAAAGGTGCTCGAAGAAACTAGAGGCGCACCAGATGATATTCTAGCTCATCTAGCAACAACTGTCGGTCACATCGGCAACATGCTAGATTTCGGACCATACTAAAACCTCTAGATGGAAGCAAGCGGGCATGGTGGACCGCTGGAAAAACCCACTATACTTGTATCTTAGAAACTGTCTGGTAGTAATCTACGGAAAGTTACTGACAATTTTAGTTTTCTAATAATTTGTTTGTGTGAATTTTTATCTTTTTACAGAAAATGGTGCTTGATCATTTGCGAAGTTTAATGAGAATCTATGAATGAAGTCCAACCACTGGTTTTACGCTAGGTGGACGGCAAGCTTTTCAGCAAGCTGAAAGATGGGCGACCTCAGGAGGAGAGCCAGACTCTCTTCGAGATTATGAAGTCATTATTGGTGATTTATTAACAGTTTACCTAAGGTCTTTTCATTGGGAAGAAGCCATGCAACTTAGGCTAGGTGAAATTCATAATGAACAAACACAAAAGACCATAAGTGAAGTTGAGAGGCTCATATCATTAAGCTATCTGCAAAAGATACGACTTGAGCAATGAGCATCCAAAGACAACTGGGCCAGCAGCGCATTGGGACCAGTTAATCATAACATTGATGAGCTATTAGCAATCCACCAGAAACTTTGCATCATCCAGCAAGACCATTACTATTAGAGAGACCCACCATCATATGAGAATCTCAATAATATGTTTACTTTCGGTGCTACTATGGTAGTGCGCATCTGTCTTTTTCATCTTTTCTTAGTTGCCTGTCATATAGTTCTCTATTTTATTATTATTATTATGTTTATATTGTATTTTTCGGAGCAATGGTTTTCCTTACCCACTCCACAATTTATGAAAAGAGGAAAAATGTTTGAGAAATAATTCAACTTGGTCTGGTTTTTGAAATAACTATTTTAATTTGGATAAGGTTGGTGGGAATTTTCTTCCATATATGTAATTTATAACGACCATGTACCAAGCTGATTTTGAGGCTTTTGTTTGTTTGTTTTTTTTTTTTTTTTTTTGTTCATTTGTGCAGAAGGCGCGCATGTGTCACAACTCACAAGCTGTTCAAGTGAAAGAAATTTTTAGTACCCGAAGGGTATCCAACAAATTATCATCAACAAAATTTATGAAAATGGAAGTAGTGCAGGGATCCATCCAAACAAGTGAAGCAGTACAAGTTAATTGGGATCCAAGTTCAGAATTTGGACGAAACTTTTCTTCTCATCTATGTTTTGCAACTTGTTGAATAACATTTTATTTACTTTTAATTAGACTTAAGAGCAATTAGGCAAAAAAGAAATTACCTGCAAATTAAACTTCAGAAATGAAGGTATGTTGAAAATAACAAATAAGACAAGGGAAATTATCAAGTCAACCAGATCTCTCTAGGAGTCCGATTACCTTTGCACCTAATTTATTAGCACTAGCTTTTTATTTAAATTTAATTAATAATATGAGTATTGCCATTATCTTTTTCAATTCTAAATATGGCACGAATTTTAAAATGGAAAACGAGCTGCTAAACTGCAGTCATAGAATGCATTTCCACTCAATGATTAGGGGAATTTAGGGATGTGAAGGTCTCCTCAGTGTGTATTCTGAACAGTTGAAATTTTGTTTCGAAAGTTCAACCAAAAGTGCGGATATCTGTGTGTGTTTGTGTTTTTTTTCGTCGTCATCGTCAATTTCAATATTAGTGCAATCGTGCAAGCGTTGTAGCATTCTTGTAGCGGGTAGTAATACACCAACAGATAGAAAAATAGAAATGCATCAAACAGATCATATTTGTTTGTTTTTAAACTTCGATACTCCAACTTTGCACTATACTGTCAACGAATGGCTATTAATAACCCAATAGAAATAACAACTGCATCACAATGTCTGCATGAGATCACCTCCCACCTGCTTAAGCGGAGCCAAGTGTTACGTTTTATTTAATATTGATAAATTTTGGCGATCAAATGATATGTTCAAGATCTTTTTCATATCAAATTATATCTCGAATAGGAACCCTATTTTACTTTCCTGGAACTATCTATTCAGTTTCTAATCGACGAATAATAAAACATGCTACCAGTAATATACGAAAAGTGGTTCTCACAACATAGTAAAAATGCACGCAATTCAACGTATGTAGAAGTGTAAGGAAATGTTATCCTAGTTTGTAACAAAAAATAGGAAGGAAGAATAAAAAGGCCTTCCAAAGAAATAACTAGCCTCTCTAGGTTAAAGAAAAACTGGAAATAAACAAAGATGTCCACTAGAGATTCATCTCTGCCAAGCATTTCCTATGCAGCTGAGATACCTCATTCCTATATAAATTTAATTAAGAAAAATACAAGAATAAATGCAATGGCTCAAGAAAGTGTAATATTTTTTTTCTTTTAGATTTTCTGTGCATTAGAAAGGTTGGGTGAATTATTTACCTCTAATTTGCCTTTAGCTTCAGGGTCAAACGTCCTGCAAAGAATCTCATAACTTTTCTCAGCTCCAATCTAATAAAATAACATATATTTTAAAATCAAAGTAACAACTTGCACATCTATATTAAAGAAATTTTCTCTGGTTGTGCAATTACTGATGCATGTTAATGGTGAACATCGCACTTTCTCAAAGAAATGAAATCCCAGATGTTATGTCTAAACACAAATCCTACAAAGTGAAAATTTCAAACTGTTTTGCAGTTAATAAGATTTTAACACAAAAAAGTCAGATATGAACAGAACAATTTCTGATTGCCACAACAATTATTTCGAAAAATTGAAAACTGCATCTCATACTAAATATATTGTTCATAGATCACAGTGAACAAATTATCAGCACTTTTGAATTTAAAAGAATGTGTTTTAAGAGCATTACGTGCTGCCCCTAAAGACACTAGTAAAACTCTACTTTCAATTTTAATGAGTAAAATTAAAGCAAAGTAATGCCGTTCGTACCAAAGGATCCACCCGTGACGGTGAAATACTTGATATCACATATCTGTATTACGAATATCATATCCATCCATTAGTGCATAAAAGAAATAGATCAATTAAAGATAGATAAACACCTTTTCTTTGAAAAGATAATTAACCACTGGACTGGGTTTTAGCTTTTTATTGATTTTATTCGTTATTTTTGTCCTGGTGAAACAAATAATAGATCCTCAATTAAACCACAACTCAATCATACAGCCAGCAAGCACAAAAACTTACATGTATCCGAGATAACAAACTGGCACAATAGTGTATACAGTACCAGACATAAAAAATGTGTAAGTGAAAAGTTTGACTGAGAATCAGTGAAGTTACTTGGAATTTACCTATTCTGACAAAGATTAAAGCCCTTTATATGGTTGCTTGGCAAAATAGGATTTATTTAAATAAAACCTTTGGATTAGAGGTTGGAGCAGCTCTGTACCCTGTGTGTTTTTTGCTAGGATACAAATAGTAGATCATTTGATTTGCAATGTAACATGGTTAAACAGTTGTGGTCATGGATACTTAAACCAATTTTAGTTACATAATTATCTTAATTCTCTTGATAATGGATACTTAACCAATTTTAGTTCCATAATTATCTTAATTCTCTTGATAATTTGTTGTTAATAAGAGAGAAATTTCCTTAAGATTTATAAATACATTTGAGATAAGATGTAGTGCATAATTGTAGATAATTTGGCTACAAAAGAAATATGTTATGTTTTTTGAGATAAAAATCTGATTTTTTTAAAAAACATTAGGACCACAGACTTGTCTCTCTAGTGCAATATTTGACGGGTGCTATGCAGGAAAAAAAATGAAGCAACTAATGATTTAGCTTCTGCCAGAAGATGTGCAAGCAGATAACAGTGGATGGCAAATATACAAACCTGGAGGACTGATTTGCAGAAGTTACAAGCTCTTAATGATGCTTAGTTATTTTAAAAAAGCTCTGAATTTGTTTTATTTACCTGACGTATAAAAAGCAATATGTGTACTAGGATTGGTCCCATTTCAAAAATTGTGTTTTTACATATATCAGCAGGGATCCTTGACTCAGGGACTTCTGGTACATGTTTCTCTTTGTTTGTTTAGCTAGAGAGTTGTGTTATGGTTGTTGTCAGTTCTTGTAAAAATTGTCTTACTTTTCTAATTAAACCTTGCAGCATTTTCTTCTTTAAACCAACAATAAAAATAATAAAAAAATAAAAATAAAACAAAAAGAGCAAGAAGTTTGACCGACTTACCTCAATTTGTTAGTATAGAAATTCATAGCATATTCATTTGCTTTCTGAACTGTTAGCATGACAGCTCCCATCTTGTTCTGCAATAGAAAAGTTTGTCATTAGAAATATGATATTAGAACACTGTTATCGTAGTAGTCAGGATTTATATATCATAACATGACATCATATTAGGGAGATAATTCAACGACTGCAAACAGAATGCAGGACACCAACAGATTATGAAAGGCTATGTTATTTAAATGGGAGAAAATTTGTAAATACTTTCTATTTTCTATACCCTTTACACCAGGTAATATCATAAGGTCAAAATGCAAATGGCATTCAAAAAGAATTTAGAATATAACAAGAGTTACATGAGAAGAAAATAACAACCTTTCGAGCAATAAGTTCAACTAGCTGCATTAAGAATTTGCCTAAACCCTTCCCCTTTGCACATGACTCGAGTTGCAGTTCATAAACATAAGCTACTGGTACATCCTCTTCAACTACAAACCGGTAATGTACAAACCCCACGAGCTGCTCTATGCCACCATCATCAGATCCATGTTCTGGTCTCGTGGTTTCAGCACTTATTGGATTTGCATGTGATTGCCGCACAAATATGTACCGGGCTTCTGGCACGACCATTTCTCTTCTTTTCACTTTCTCTTCTGTGGGCCACTCTTGACCATAATATTTCTCCATGTTTACCTTACATTGTTTTGAAGTAATTGTCAAAATGTTTATATATGAAAGGTTTCAGTGACTGGTATCTAGTTACTTTCAGTCAGCATATCAGAATATGGATTTCAAAGTGAATTCCAAAATATTCTATAATATATATGACAGGACATAAATGAAAAATATCTAAAACAGCTAAATCAACATGTCAGCGCATGGAAATCATTTACCTTTAAAAGATTCTGAATATATTTCTTTGTAGGGAAAGAGAGATGGTCCCCATTTCCAGATTCCAGGTAGACTGAAAGACCTGATTTATCAGAAAATTACCAACAATTAAACTCTTTTAATTATGCCATCTATCGAGAGAGAAAAGAATGTTCTTTGGCTTGCTTAGTACTTACCATTTCTTTGGTACTGACAAAAGGGAAGAAAGGAAACGAGATGGCCTTTTACCGAAGTCGCCTTTCTAATAATTTCATCAATAGCCTTCTTCTTCTCTAATACCTAGCAAAAATGGTAAAGAACAGGATTAAACAGTAGAAAAAGAAGCAATTAGATAAGGAGATAATAAGGGAAGGAGGAAGGTAGCTACCTCCTTACGTCTCAGCTTCTTCTCTTTTGCGCTTTGCGATGCTTTATATTCCATACTCCTTTTTGACTAACTAGAAGCTAGAAATTGAAATTAGGAGCTGCTAACACATCAAGCCATAGTGCATTACAACTACCCTGGCTTGGAATAAATCTATCAACTGCTCTAGGGAATTGCTCAGGTCATAGTTCTGCCCTTTTATAACGATCCGATTATTGGACGAAGCGTTTTGTACGAAAAACGGCTTTGTGACTGAGTGAGCGATTTTTGAACCGCAGAAGCGGCTGTGAACTGTGATCGATCGATGATGGGAAGAGAGATTTGGGAGCATGTCGAGTGCGTTTCGAATTTTTTTTTTTTTTTTTTTTTGTAAGTAGAATAGGAGATGGGTCTGTCGGGTGGGACCCCATGATATAGAAGTAGGCCGCTTAGGAAAAACACAATTTTTTCTTGGGCCGTTAATGAAGCGTCCGGATCGTGGAACCGAATCCTCTACGGAACTTCAAAGTTCCGCACGGTGCAGAACTTTTTATACCATCCGTTCAATCTGTTCAATCAAATCCAACAGTCAGAATTTACAGGCGCTGAAAAAAAAAAGAAAAGCACGCGACTAACTATCTCCGTCCCCCATCTCTCCGTCATTTCCTGCTCCAAACCAGCTTGGAAAGTCGATCAAAGTTGCGTTGAACCTCAGCCCAGGAATTAGCACGGCTTCCACTGATGAATCTGAGACCACGCAAAGCCTTGTGCGCACCCGATTTCGTCCGATCAAGCTACGCTCGCTGTCGCCGGGCTACACGAGCCGCCAGAGCCGACTCAATTCCAGCCTTTCCAGCACCTCACCAGCATCCCGGGTATGACTTCGCGAGAGCTTCTTGAACTCAGTCTTCAAATCCTGAGAGAATTGTTTCGCTCTAGCCACTGCCTCAGCCTTGAGCTCTTGCAAGAACTGGAGCAGCTTGTGCGAGAAAGTGCGCTTGATGGAAGGAGACCTAGAGTTGGTAGCGGATCGGGTATTCGAGGCAGTGGCACTAGCAGATTCGGATACCAAATCCGCACCTACAACTCCAGCTGTCGCCGGCTCGACGCTTCGAAGCACAAGAGTAGCGCGCACGAGAGGGGACGGAGTGTATGACGGAGAGACGGAGAGAGGTGAGTTATTTTTGTTTTTTTTAGCGTCTGTAAATCGGGACTGTTGGATTTGATCGAACGGACCGTATAAAAAGTTATGCAGCGTGCGGAATTTGAAGTTCCGTAGAGGATTCGATTCCTCCGGATCGTAAGCAGCCGAAAAAAGGACTGCTCCAAGCAGTCCTTTTCATTTTTTTAAATAATTAAAAATTTTAAAATTCAAATGGAGAATCCAAACCGTTGATCTTGTTAAATTTTACCGGCGATGCGTTTTCATATAAGTTTTATAAAATTTGAAGTCTATTTGATACTAGATTAAGTGGTCAACAAATGAACGAATCTGGTTAGATTAATTCTAATACGTTCATAATTTGATCACTTAATCAAGTATCAAATCGACTTCAAATTTTATAAAACTTATATGAAAACGCATCGCCGGTAAAATTTAACAAGATCAACGGTTTGGATTCTCCATTTGAATTTTAAAATTTTTAAATATTAAAAAAAATGGAAAAGACTGCTTAGAGCAGTCAAAAAAAGACTGCTGAGGATCCGGTTGCCGTTAATGAAGATGAGTCATGTACTCATGTTACCAAGGCGTTCCAGTATGTTGGACTGAAATCCTCTACAGTCTAAATGGCTATAGTCTATAGAAAGGGGTCAGATGTCAAACGTCCGGCAGCGGAACTGGTATGTTCCGTTTTCATTCCATTTCAGGTAACGAAACAGAAATGGCGTTTCTTTTCTGTTTCCAGGGGCGAATACATGGGAGGACTGGCGAAGGCCATATGTTACCATTAAATCCTTTGTTTTACTAGGTTAAGTATACATATTTTCTTCATGGGCCTCCTCTAAATTGAAGCATAAAATAATCTTGGCCCCCCATCATTTGCCAAGTCTGGCTTTGCCACTGTCCGTTCCGTTCCATTAAACTGAACAACATTAACGTTCCATTTCAGTTTCGCATTCATTTTCCTCTGTAGATTACTTCTTTTGGGTGTTCCATCCTTAAAATGATGTTCTGTTTACGTTCCGTTTCTGAAAACGAAACTAATTTGTCATTCTATTTTTGTTCTGTTTGGACAGAACGGAACGAAACACGTGCGAAACCAATCTGGCACATGGTTTCAATCATCTCTCATCTTTTCACTCTCTCTTCTGATAGATGAACTCTAGCACATGGTTTCCCAAAGTTTGTTTATATTTAAAAATTTAGATGAACTCTAGCACATGGTTTCACAAAGTTTTTAGATAACTAATAATTTGAGGAATGAATTTGCGTGTTGCCTATTATATCTGCATAATAAATTAATAATTGAGGCCATTAGTATTTGATCTTTTAGTAAACATATAACGTTAAGGTGTACTCTGCAGCAGAGTTGTTTTGATCTTTCAGTGGGCTACAACTACACTTGAAGATGTAATCACACAAGTCATGCGCAGTCCATTACTGATATAGCACCGCTGATCAAATTCCCAATAAATTCCGACAATCACGCACCTTCATGGACCAATATTTGAAAAATCTCAAGTAATGATAAAGTGAAACTCTCCCTTTTTCTTAAATCTATATATTTCTGTACGTAGTTCGTCTCATACGGCTCAAGCCATATAGAAAATTAGTCATATCTGAAAACATAAAGCGCCCAAATATGTAAAGACATAAACAATTATGTTTAGTCCGTACACAACAGTATATTTCTTAAATCTTTTTCTTAGTTTTTTCCTTCTATGTTATCTTCTCTGATTTTTCTGTAATTGTTGATGTACAAGAGGTGATAATAGTATTCGGTGCTCTCTGCGCACAACAGAGATGGAAGTAATCATGCATCAGCCTCTTCTCTGCTTGCCAAGTTGAGTCGCTGTATTTTCTCATTTCATCGAATAAGTAATGACCCGTAAACTTAATTTATTGCGACAAGACATTAACCTAATTGTGGAAGAAATCTGCTGCATGCTTGCATCTTCCTCACTTCACTTCAAATCATATTGTTGAGGATGCTGTTAATTCCGTAGCAATTTTTTGTGTTGACAAGGTCACAAGGGCATCCATAATTAGTGCCGGATAACTGTTGAATGGCACTTGTGAATTAGATATTCGAGGCTGTTCAAATGCGGCAATATTCGAAACAAGATCTTGCCATCGTAACTTAATAACAAAATGCTACCTATTGTACTGCCTCATGGAGCTTGCTGGCACATGATGTACGTATTGGGTTTTTCAATGCTCTCCTAAATCATTAATTGTTCGTCCACCGAAATGACGCATGATCAGTTTGTGCTGCAGATTCACTGAAATGTGATTTTCCGTTAATATATAATTTGGATGTAGTAACTGATAAATGATGAAATTTAATATTTAATTATTTGAAAGCAGAATGAGATTACAAAAAAAAAAAGAAAAAAAAAAAGCAAAACATAATGCTAAGTTTAACTCGACCACACAGACAAAAATAATCTTGGATAAAGTTTGAAATTAAATAATGGCAAAAAAAATATATCATTTGGCGGCTGAATAGTAAGTCATAACAAAGGTGAGAATGAGCAGAATACTAGCGGCCACAACAGAGATGAAGGACCAGGGACTGCTGAAGTAATCACGCACCAACCGTGCTCTGTGCTTGTGCCAAGTCAACTCGCTGTACCTTTTTACATCCTTGAACAGACCATCAAAGTGATGGTTACCATATTCAAGTCCAAAATTCTCGCTGAATTGGCAGAAGAAAGTTGCTGCTTGTTCGTCATTCTGAAGAAGATTCGAGATTATACCAGATTGTTCAAGTCTAGCAACATCCTTCTCTGATTTAATTAGTGAATTCATGAGCCCTATATAGCTTGTCAAAATTTTGTTAAATTGCCATGATTGACTTTGTTCAAAAGCAATCATATTCCACAAGTAGTTTCTTAGGACACCATCGATTTCGACATAGGGCATCTCCATAGTCCCGTTTTGGAAAGTTATATCGAACATATTACAAGGCCTTCTCTTTTTTCTAAATTTGACACCTGCCTCGTGAAGCTTAGTGGCACATTGTATGAGCTCATAGGTCAATAATTCTTCATCATCTGTAGATTTAGTCGTCTTTGAGAAAACATTGCTTGATTTTCGAAATATTATAGACCATAAGAATCCCCAAAGATATGATTTACCCCTAACCAAGATTCTTTGCTCCCTACCAAGCTGAATATCAGGCAGCACTCCACAGTAGTAAAGGTGAAGCAAATGTTGGATATTGCTGCAAGATATTTGTGGTTGCCTGAATCGAAACGTCATTGCTTGGAAAGATATTACCTCGCATATTATCTCGAGCAAGGGACAATTACCTTTGCAATTTGGGCATCCCCAGCCTTGAATGGTCCATAGCTTGTGGAGCACAAAAAAGGGCATTTGATTTTCCAACAAGTATAAATCAATCATTACACCACCTACAGCCCAACTAGCAGGAAGAGCCCCATCAAGCTGCTGTGTTCTGACCTTCAAAAAGAACTCTAATATAAAACAGCCATCGAGTAACAACATCATAACAAACTCATTACTTCCCTTGTTCACAGTTTCACTGTAGCATGTACGCACTTGTGCTTCCAGCAATCTCATCTCTCTGAGGTACATTTCAATCCCCACATTCTCGTTGCGTGCGAGGAAGTCCCGGAGGGTAGACCATTTGTACTCTTCCATGGCTCGAAGGCTATCCTTGCCCCAATGGTATGGGCCTATTGAAATTATCTTCGGCTCGCAGTATTCTTTGTTAATTTCATGGAACCATGCGGGGAGGCGAAAGATGGGGACAGGCCGGGCCTTGAAGGGTTCGCCTGGCACCTCATCTAACTTCTTCTTCATAAAATTATGGAGTCCTTCCACGTCTACTGGGTCGACGTGTACATCAATTGCCATTTCTTCAATCTCCATTTTTTTCTTTGTTTTTTTTTTTTGTTCGAGTTTACTAGGGAATGAAAGAGGCAAAGACTCGTATATATTCAGGACAGGCTTGGGAAATTTTTGAGAGGTGACCGATGGCAGAGATAGTGGCAAGTTGCATTTGGTATGAAGTACAAGAGGGAGGGAGTGGCTCTCGAGACCGAGCAAGGGACAAAACAAAGATCACCCAAGTCGTTAAGGCGTCAGAGGATAATTAAAGGAGAGACCATAAAAAAGAGAAGCAAACAAAATTTGAAGGGAAAAAAAATTAGCAATACTCCAACTGTCCTAATGTTCGTGCGTGCCAACAGACTCGGTAGCTCTTATCAAGCGTTTCGAGATAAATAAAAAAAAACAATTGAAAGTTCAACGTGTCCGAGTTTTCTCTTTAAAAAAAAAAAAATACTGAGACTTCTCCTGCGTTCTGTCCCACACGGCCACACCTACGCGCGTTTAATTGGAAAAAGGAAAAAAAAAGAAAAGAAAAAAAGAAAGAAAGAAAGAAAGGCCCCCAGCGCACGTTGAAGCATTGTCTGCGGACTTTTCCTGGTTCACCGTTGTGTTGCCATTCGTGTGCGCACGTGTTTCCTAGTTCATTTAATTAAATTCAACAAGTATAAGATACGGTTGCTTTATACTCATTTACTTACAATATAAATATTTTTGTTGTTCTGAATGTATGACGCGTGCATTAAATTCTAGTTGGAACTATTTGTTGTTTGTTCTTTTTGAAATAAGATGATTCAGATCAGCCGTTTCAGTAACATGAAACAGCTTAGCAAATGTATAAATATCAATTGTAGGTCTGTCCAAGTGATGACCCTGCATTTTGTGCCAGCATAAGCAACATTTCAAACATAAAACTCTATAATACATCATTCAACATATAAGCTACATGTCAAAAAAAAAAAAAACAAATTTTCTTGGGCCGTATATGTAAGAGTTAATTAAGCAATGAAGATGGGTCATGTTACTTACCAAGTTCAAGTATGATTGGGGCTTTTTTTAAAGAGCGTTTGTATGACTGCACTTTTTTTAAGAGATTCTACTGGTTCATATTGTGTCGCATACAGATTGTAGCATTGTGTAATACTTGTTGTGATACTTGTGATATAGTATTCTTAAAGATTGAGCCCAGTATTAGCCATTATGTTGTGCATGTTTGTATAGATGCGTTTGGCATACATAAGGTTAGTCTAACTTTTAAGTTTGTAAACTAATTTGTTAACCTACAAATATCCAAAAGTACTAATTTTAGCCCTTAACCCATTTATGGTGTTGCCAACGAAGCAGCAATTCCCAGAGGATGTGGCAATGAATTCCCAATTCTCAACCAAACGGCAATGATTTCCAACTACTACTTCCAGAGGGAACCAAGCCATCAGGCTCAGAGACTCTACTCGGAACGCGACCTCTCATGGCCACCATTCCTCAATAACAGCTCAACCTAGGTGGATCAAAAGGGCTACAACATATCTAACAGTCACCTCCAGTTCCACCCCTCCAAAGGGAGGAACAGGGAGAAACCACAGTAGGATACTTGTACATGGTAAATTCGAATATACATTCTTTTTTCTGAAATTTAGGTTCGAGTCTCCATAATTGCTTATGACAAATGAAATTTGCAGTAAATAAGTTGGAATTTCTTTCTAAATGAAGAAATCATTTCAAAATGTCAAGGCTTGCAATATTTAAAAAAAAAAACTGATACGTTAGGTGAAGTTCAGGTTAAAATTACTTGAAATGTGTCTTTATATTAGCAAAAACCTTAAGGGTCTATTTTTGCCAAATTTAAAGATATAGATGTTCTAATTTTGTTTTATTTATATGCAAAAATTTAATGACGTGAAGATGTACCTTGAACAATTATTTATAAATTAAACTATAATCTAAGCATCCAGGTAGCAAAGGCAAGTTTTGAACAGAAACTGACAATCATTCTTGTTTGTAGTCTACATCTTTTAATTCACTTGGCATGGTCCATAATATTACGGTGCTTGCTCCATGCAAATACAAAAAATAGAGATAACGTACGCTTAATTTAGCATTTTTCGAATACTTAAAAATATTGCTAGCCCCAATTCACTTGGCATGCTCCATAATATTACGGTGCTTGCTCCGTGCAAATACAAAAAATAGAGATATACGCTTAATTTAGCATTTTTCGAATACTCAAAATATTGCTAGCCCATGTTTGGAGTTTTGATATAGGTCAATACCATTATGACTACAGTAGCGACCACCGCATTACATGGTGATTGGTGAGGCTAACATGAGGGCACAGCTAGCATGGAACAATTCGGCTTCAACAAAATGAATTTCTACCATCTGCCAACAAAATAAACTGAAAGTTGTTACAGGCATTGTTTGAACCTATTTCTCTCCAATATTCTATAGAAAGTTTACCCACCTTAAAAATATTTTCGGCTAATAATATCCTGATCAGAAACACCAACCAAAGTCTTATTACAATAGTATTTTGCCTAGAAGATTAAAAAAAAAAAAAAAAATCAAACCTATTTACAATCTGCCTTCTCAATATCATATTATCATTACATGAGCACTTACGATTCAGCCCCTATGCAAACAATGTGCATACAAGCAAGGCCTGACAGAACCTCCGTAATAAATCAACCAAATTGGGCATCTAAATTCTATCTTGGCCCGGAACTTATTTGAAAAGCACAGGCCCATGCTGTGTGCTTCCTTTGTTTCATGCCACCATCTTGGCAAGGAGATTCATATCCAATATCTTTACATCGAACGAACCATCAAGCTTCACAATCCCATCAGAACCATCAACTCCTATAAGCTTCCCAGTTGATCCACGTAAAGAGCCATTCATAACCTTTATCTTCTCAGACTTCTTAGGACGGATCACCTCCACATCTGTCTGAGTAACTATGTAGATCTCTCCATCACCAGATGCTCCCATCGCAACTCGGTATGACCCATCCTATCAAATAAACAATGATATTTTTATATTAAAATTGTTCTTAAGCATAATTAGTTCAATTATATTGTTATTAAAGGACATCAGCCTACCGGTAAGACCTCCCGAATAACACCAGGTTCAGAATCCTCGCCAGGCCTCAAAACATTCACCAGCACATCTGGCACATACCAAACCATGTCCCCTTCACCCCCTGAACATAAATATCAAATTCAGCACAAAATTTAAACAAAATAGCTGCCAAAATAGAAAAAAATATTTTGTAGTTGGTAATGCATCACCACTCACCAAATCCCTAATTCTTACCCTACAAAAGAAGATAGAAAGCAATGGAATAAGAAGTAACAAACCTCCCATAGGAGACATGACATCCATTCCGACATTGCCAGGGGTCATTGGCTGACCAGGAGTACCAGGTAAATAAGCAGCAGAACTTGGGGTCATCGGTTGACCCACAGGAGTCGATGGAACATAAGGGCTTGGAGCATTCGCTGAAGATGAAAAGGAAAGAGGTCTGAGTTTTCATTCGTTATCCAGCTTTACAAAGGGACATAACATTAAAAGAAGCAATTCAAGGTTTCATGGATTACCGTAGCTATCCCTTGGAGTTGGAGCATCATTAAAATTACCTCCTGGAGTATTGGTCCAGCCAGAACCAGGAGTAGGAGCCTCATATGGCCTTGCTGGTGGGGTTCCCGGCTGAAATGAAACCAAGCAAGAAATAATAAGAGGAATGTAGATCAAAATTGTCATTACAGGAATCTTAACCAAATCTTTCTTGCGTCAAATTATGTCGTCTGAAGTGTCTAGTTCTCCTCCCAGCAGACAATAAGTAATATAATAAGATTAAGATCTTGTAGCGAAATGCAATACATACATGGTAAGCTGGACTGCTTCCCCAGGTAGCAGGGTTCCCATCTTCCCAACTGTCCCTGAAGTATGACAACATTTAGGGCATTATTTAGTTTCTCACACAACAATGGGCAAGGAAAAAGGTAAAAAGAAAAGAGGAAGTAGACATGCCAACCTTGCAGGACTCATAGGATACCGGTTTCGCATCGGCGTCCGCATACCATCATGAAGGGGTGTTGCTGCATCAGTAATAAGAGATGGATAAGTTAAGATGACAGATAACTATGCTTCAGTCCAATAATCCAAAACTAAGATAACCAGGTATCGAAGGATAACAAAGAAAGAGACCTCCAGGTTCGCGCATAGGTGTTTGCCATGCAGGATGAATAGGTGTCCTGGATGGGTGAATTGGTGTCTCACCCCCAAGCGAGTATCTCGGTTCCCTGATTCACACACAATACACAATACAGGCGCTAAATCCAAAGCACAATGGATTTTTCAATACTGTAAAACAGAAACATATGATAAAAGTTGCATACCGGAAAGGAACAGTTGGTCTAGTGTTTGTGTCAGTGATGTCGTCTCTTTTTACTGTCCATATTTATGCCACGTATATTAGAAAACAAATACCATGTCTGTGGAGAGAAGAGAAGGAGAGAGGGGAGGGGAATAATACCGGTGACATTTTTCATTTGAGAGTCCAGTTCTACACGGACAGTTGGGCCCTTAACCTCTGTAATACGGCCTTTATATCCTTTGTAGGCACCAGCTTTTATCCTAACAGGTTTCCCCACCAACTCATGGCCATGCCCCCTTCCACCACCACCAAACCTCCCACCGCCATCTGCAACACAAAACATAAATCAAATAACTGTACATGTCATAGCTAAAATTGAAATGCTTCTATTTCAATATCAAGAAAGGATTACAATTAGACTGAGGTCCTCTAGGGGGAATCCCTTCTTGGGACCGTAGAGGAGATCTTAGAGCCTCATATCTTGGAGCCAGTACATCCCGACCCTGCATATGACGCAATCAAGCTTTGATTATAACAGGAAGGCAATGAGACAGGTGCCATATTGCACTGACTTCATGTGTATGAGCACCATTTGCATGAGAGAGATTTTCAGTTAAATAAGGGAAAATTAAACTCAAATAACATACATTTGCACGATTAGATCCCCCAACAAGCAGACAAGACTGAGCTTTTGCACAAATAAAGCCAGCATGCTCAAGGTGGTGTCGGTCATGTATGAACAATATCCCTTTGAATATGTGTTCCACAGGCCCTTGCTTCCCCTAATTTTAAAGAAAAGTAATTATTTACAAACGAGCAGAACTGCACAGGAAAGCCTGCATATTATTGACTTGATTATAAGAACATCAACACATTGTATTTAATACCAAGTATTTACCTTAAGTGGCCCTTCAACAACCCTAACTATATCTTTGGCTGAGACTACGTTGTTGGAGCGATCTTTGACGTTGTTACGCCTCTCAACTTTGCTCTTGATTTCTCTCAGCTTCACAAGGACTACCTCTGGTCGGTCAGGAACCCCTTTCAGAACCTATCAGACGAGTTAAGCAAATTTTGATTCAAACTGGAATACAAAATAAAGGGCTACAGAAAAGGAAAGAAAGTTAAATTCTTCTTGCCTGGAATGCTTCGCTTTCCACCCTGATGATAACACCGAAAGACGAATTGCTGCACAAGTAATAAAGCCACACTTATCAATAAACATACATAAAAAGCTTGTCTTTATATTATGAATATGATACAATTCTTACTCTAGTAACACCAAGTCATGCAATTCATAATCTCCAATTCGAGTAATGCCTGTTGTAATCTCTGAGCTCTCCACGACATGATCAGCAAACACACGGATCTGCAACAGCAAAAGTAGGAATAGCTGAAGATCGTTTTTTAATAAGCATGTTGACAAATGTGAAATTAGAAGGTCAGACTGCTTACATGTTCTTTAGTAGTATCAGATAATATAATCAGAACATGATTTTCCACCTTGACAACCATACCAGTTGCGCCCTCCTGAACTCCAGACACCACTTTCACATGGTCCCCAGGCTTAAAGAACTTGCAAAGTTCCTTTTCATTAAATTCTAGTGTTTTCTGGGTAGGAAAAAAAATATTGATTAGATAACAACATATCAAAGCTGTTCTTACATGTAAATCATACAAACTCCAATAGTTTTTAACCAGTTGTAGCTACAAACAATCCCATTGACATCTGAAATTAGTGGTGCAGAATTAGACACTTTGCCTTTGTCTAATGGTAAATAACAGATAATAAAATCTAAGGAGGACAAGTTGGGTCTGAAAGTTCCAAAATCTAGATGCAAGCATTCAAGAAACATGAATCAAATAAAAATTGTCCGGTGAAAAAAGTACGAAGACAAAAAATAATTACTGGAAGGTCAGCCATTTTTGGCTTAATGTGAACAGTGTCCTCTTCCACTTTCTCAACCCAACCCTCCAAACCTTTTAGATCACCACGCACTACAATAACCGCATCACCCTTCATGAAGTGGCCTTTCTTTCTGTTTGCAAACAGAGTGGACAAGCTTGCAAGATCTCCACTGGTATCTTCTCCAGGTTTCCTGAACTTCTCCAATTCATCAAACGTCGGCTGGATATTGTTAACGCTAATAGATTTCATTGACACCGTCTTGTAAAGGAAGCCATCTTTGAACATTAACCCTTCAACAAAATCAAAATATTCACCGGAATCTCCTCTTTTGCGCTCTACTCTGAGCTTCAATTCCCTGATTGTAATCCAGTTTTGAGAAGCAAGGCACGAGAAAATAAAACATATTAAATAAAGGTGAACTGGTTGTTGTATCTGTCTTCGCCCAACATTGAATAAGAAAAAAAAGATTTAGGAAAATGGTGTGAAGTACCTAGCTTCCTCTATATTAAAAAATCTTGGTGGAGGTACAAATGTCTTCTTTTTTGGCATCTCTGCATTCAGCTGTTCAATATTAACAATAATACAAATTAGTATATCAACAGTATTTCTGTCATTTTAATGCTGAAACCAACATATAAGATAATCAACAATATGTTACAACTGCAACCCTCACATAAACAAATAATCACTTAAGGCTAAGTAATTGTACCAAGGGAAACAACATTTGAGTCCAATTGCCTAAAAGGTTGGTGTCTGTGTTTACGATGGAAGGGTAACTTACAATTTTATTAGCAATTGCTTGCAAATCAACTCTCGGAATAAGCTTGACGGTAACTTTTTGGCGTACATTATCAACATCAACCACCTGCACCACACCAGAATGCATCAGGTCAGAAAAGCATAAGCTGCACAACCAATGAGGAAAGCAAAAGAAAGAATCAAGCTGAGAATAATACCTTAGCAAGGTCTCCTTTGTAAACTCCCAACTTCATGCGCACCCAAGCATCTATTGCAAGGTCAACAACCTTACTCTCGACTGATAAAACATCAGTCATTTCCTTAATAGGGACGAGCATGATCTTGGCTGAAGAATAGATATTCCGTAAACCCTTGCATGCCTGAAATTAAGCAATTCAATAAGGGTTCCAAAGGCCCGCTAAACATTAAAAGAAATGAGGAAACTGGGACTCTGAGCAGACCTCTTTGACATGAGCTTCTTTCTCGGCTTCCACATAAATGTAGTTCTTTAGATGGTCCAAGGCAATAACTGACCTGATCTGGAGATCAGACCTGTCTATGTATTTTTGCATCAAGCATATTGCCACCTCACGCTCGTGGCCAATCTGATTCCATAATTAAAGACAACATAGGTTAAATAAAAAATTATGATTACTGTGCTAAAGTGCGAGCTTATTGTTCATGTAATACACAAATTCTAGAGCGGTGGAACAGAAAACTCACAGCACATTTGACCATCCAAAGCTTGGGGTCCTTGACAGAGGGTAGGAGAGCCTGCTGCTCGACATCAGTGGCATCCTCAGCAAACTCCATGTGGCTGGACCTAGCATACCGCTCCTTCACCTTGCGCTCGATCTCGTCAACATCCTCCTCATGCTCCTCCTCAATAAAAGCCGGCCGACGCATCCTATGACCCTGATCCTCCCCTAGGTCCGCCCCCTCGTCAATAAAACCTGCCACATTTTGGTTTCTCCTAGAATTAGAACTAAATTTCAATATTAAGCATATTATTTTTTTTCTTTTTTTTCTCAGCCCCATATACAGAGCTTCCTTTGAATTTAAAGAAATGAAATAAAAAAAAAAATGTTTCTATTACCGTCTTCTCCCTCGTCCTCCTCTTCTTCCTCCTCGTCTTCATCGACCTCCGCTTCCAATTCAAAAAACTGTGACCCGCGCGGCTTCTTCTTCTTGCTGCTACTACGACCGCCATAGTCCTCATCGTCGTCATCCTCCTCTTCCTCTTCTTCGTCATCCTCTATCGCTGTGTCGTCAATGAAATCAGATCGAGCCCTTTTCTTGCCAGCGCTAGACGACGCCTTGCCTCCCTTCCCACCTCTGTCCCGTCTTCTACCTCTTTCCTCCACCTCTTCCTCCTCGTCGTCTAATTCGTCGTCGAGATCCTCTTCGTACGCGTCGTCGCGGTCCTGCTCCTCTTCCTCCTCCGCGCCGTCATCGTCGTCGTCGTAATCGCGGCGCGCCATGGCTGGGAAAGAGAATTGAGAGGAGAGGAAAGGCTTCGGTTTTCTAGAGTTAGGGTTTGGTATTGAATCGGAATGGGAGAAGGAAAGGCCTCGCTCGAGCAATCAAGCTCATATGCTCTCGCGCTGGGTGCCTGATTATATCACAAAGGGGGCGAAATCCCACCGACTCTTTGTATTTTATCCAGTTTTATTTCGTATATTAGATTTCTTAATTTTTTTAAATTATTTTTAAAAATTTGCAAAACGCAGGATAAGTTTTAGGGGTCGTTTGGATGGGTTAGGAATAGCCAATTCCTAGGAAGGAATAAGGATTTTCGTTGGGAAGTGTGTAACTTTGTGAGAGAGATGAATTGTTTATATTAAAATTTATGCCCGGAATTGGAAAATCCCCAAATTCCGGACACATCCAAACGACCCCTTAGAAATTTCACATTCCGTTTATTTTCATCTGACTCCCTATAGAAAAATATAATTATAAAGGACTTCAAAATATTTTCCGTCTTTGACTGAGAACATGAATTGTTTTGAATCAAATAAAAATATCTATTTTCGAACCTGAAGTCCGGAACACTTGACTTCAGCAAGAACAATCCGTCCCGACTTCCGAATCTAGATGAATTATTTTTTTCTCTGTGCAGTAATTTTTTTACTTCATTTTTTTATTAACAAGTTCCAACTCTTCTTTCGATGTGTTCTAAACTCTTACAGTTGTGTTCGTACTTCAAATTTAAATCATTAAAATGAGAGCTTCTAGTGTGCATGGTGTAACAATTTATACAGATTGTTTTATATTTTTAGCCGATTGATTTGTGTGTGACCTATATGCAACCATGCAGGTAATTGGAGCAAGGTTTTTTTTTTTTTTTTTGGAAATAAGAGGCTAAACCCACTCTGTAAATTAGAGTTTTTCTCTCTTCCATGTCCAGCGAGAATTGAACCCATTACCTCTAGAATAAGAACCACTGACCATCTATGCCGGACTCCACTTTCAATTGGAGCAATGTAGTGTTATAAATTTTAGAGATAAGTAATAATAATAATAATTATTATAATTGGAAAAAAAATAGAAAAACTTTGATAGCATTTTTTTTATTAGATGTGATAGATTTCGAATCTTTTTGGAAAAGAACGAAGATTATCATCAATTAAGGCTAAGTTTGGTAAGAGTAAAAGAAGTGGAAATAATGGATAATTCCCATCGTAAAATGAGGAGTTATAATACCGTCCCTTTCTCATTTTATTTTCTTTGTTTGGTGTGATTATTTTCTAAAATTTCTTTTTTCCACATCCGACTTATCCTACTTAGTTATAAAAGCACTCATAAAAGGGCAAAACAAATTCACTAGTGGTGGAAATAATTGTTATATCAATTATGAACTATTAATTTGTGTGATCTAATTTGATATGTGGTCTAGATGTTGATTTCAGATAAAAAGTCAACCCTTTCATAGGAAAAAAACAACATTTGGTATTTAAACAATTTATTATTCGAAAAGATATCCACCTATATCGCTGAAAAATTCAATCAAATATTTTTATTGCCTAAACCTATTTTGTTTCTTTATTTGTCCAATATGGGGTAACTTTTGTTTGTTATTTAAAAATAAGTTGGGGACACCAAGTCGATCAAGGAGCTTTGTTGATCAAGTTTATAATCATAATAATTAATCAAAATTTAAGTTGATATTGCTTTGAAAATAAAATTTGACAATTTACATCATTTGTTTAATTAAAAAGCTTCCAAAGTTGAAGTAGGGATAACTCAAAATAATACGTAATGTTCTATCAAAATAATACGTAACTCAAAAGCCGTATACGTGATAAAATTATCCGAATCGTGTGAACTGACAAATTTGCAGCATGAGTAGGAGCAAAACGACAGAAAACGGGTCATAATTGGATATATTCTAATGTGAATTTACTCTAATTCCATAATTAATTGGATATTCTAATGTGCATTTATTTTATTTCATTATTTGAAAACAATTATACATCAACAAGTGTATTTATTTATTGATGATTGATGAGTAATAACTCTATGGTGAACTCAACTTTTAAACCGGATTTGAATGCTGATTAATTATATTCATTTATAATTTCAAAGGAACGATTTACATTTAAATTCGATTAAAAAATTTATTCCACTACAAATTTTTGGTGGAATGAAACTACATTTAAATTAGACGGTTAAATTAAATCTTAACTTCAATGACATTCTGAATAAGTTAAAAAAAAATGCTATTATAATCTCTTCAAAAAAAAAATGTCATCTGAATTTATCTTAACCGTTCAATCAAAACTAAACAATCTAAACCTGAACAAAACTTTCTAATGAAATCCGTACATCTGGAATGTAGACCAACACAATGTCGTCACATTGTAGACTTGTAGTAAATGCGTTGGCACATTCACATTAATTTAACACCTTAAAAATGCATTTTTCTCCATCTTGTTAGGTAAAACTGGCGATTTACATGAACAAGAGAGAAGAAGTTGTATATATTCACCCTAATAGCTCTAAAGAATGAGTATAGTGGTTAAGTACCCAAATGACATTTTATTGTTTGAATTAGGTGGGTAGACCGTAGATGGCATCCAGTAGTACTTGTGCAAGAAAACAGTACTTTAAAGACCTACACAAGGGACTGATGAAAGTAATAAATTAAGAAATTGGAGGAAATCATAATTCAATGGTATTTTAAAGATACAATAAAGTATGATATCGACATCTGATCATAGGAAAGGTAGACTATAACAGAGGTGTTTTTCTGAGCTCAGTCGTTGGTGAGAATCATTTGTTCAAGTTCTTCCTCGGTTTTTCTTTTCTCAAAGCTCTAGCTTATAAAAAGTAGGTTGATTATATATGCGTGCCTATTTTAAATAATAAATAATAAATTTAATTAATGTACTTCCACAAGGATGACATTTCAAACTTTGTGAAATTAAAGTTCGAAATTTTGTACCAATTTACAGAAGTGGCATGATCACGCACAAATGTAGAATGCTTTTAATTTTCTCGTTACATTTGAATTATCTACTAATTAAATTTTATTGATTGTTTACTGGTACACAAGATGGTAGAATCCTTCTTTGGAAACTCCGCGCAGCTAGTACTATTTATGAGCCGGCCACCGTTCTCTAGTGGGTCATCACCGTGCAGTCGTTTCCTAAATCGTAGGAGGAAGGGGCCACACTTTACTCGAGCTTCGTGGACATCGGATAGAACAATAAAAGTCTGTTCATAGGTTCGCTCCTTATTTCCCTTTTTATTTTCTTGTTAATGTTGTACCTTGTATTTACCAAACGAAAGATATACCATTGAATGAATAATGCATATGCAGTCGACAAGATCTGAACCTCTAATATGTTCTTTAAAAAAAAAAAAAAAAAAAGCTTTGTAAAAAGGATCCTTCTTAGGCGCATTAAGGCCCTGATCTGAACGGATAAAATCAGGCGAGAATCGGAAATGGAATTCCATTTTAATCGAATCCTCTGATCGGAAACAACATGGATCGCGCGATTTGGGAAGAAAATTTTCCGTCGGCGAATTCCCGTCAAAAATCAAGAAATTTGGTGCGATTTCATCTTCGTCTCGCGGCGCACAATAATTTTGGACAAAATTACCCTCCCATCTTTTCTCAATTGTTAGCGCTGGTCTCTTCTCTTCTCCTCTCTAACCCACGAGTCCACAACTCTTCATCACTGCCCCTCGCTATACACCTCTTTGCAACCAACTACCACAAAGGTTTCTCTTCTCAACCAATTCTCAGTGGACTTTCTTTTTGCGACTAATTAAAATTGAGGTTTCTCTTCCGACCAATTGCCCCATTGCAATAAGGTATATCTTTGTACTTTTCATTGATCGATTGCGATTTTGTCATTGTAATAAGGTCTTGTTCTCTTTGGCTATTTTCTAAAGTCAATGCATAAAAATGGCATAAAAACAATTTTAACACCCAGAAGTCCCTTCGTGTTTTTCTCCAGTGCATTAACTTTGTTATATGTGTTAATTTAAAGTTATTTTTGTGAGGATAGTGTTAAAGCTTTAGTTTTATGACATTTGTAACATTCTTATTTTACACCCAGAAGTCCCTTCGTGTTTTTCTCCAGTGCATTAACTTTGTTATATGTGTTAATTTAAAGTTATTTTGTGAGGATAGTGTTAAAGCTTTAGTTTTATGACATTTGTAACATTCTTATTTTATAGGGTCTATTTTGTAAAACTAACTTTAATTGATTAATATAGTGAGAAAATGAAAAATAAAAAAATTGGGCTGTAGGAGCACCCAAAAGTCTCTTTTTTTGTGTTTTTCTCCTCTCTTTTTTGTGCGAAGAGAACTCCATCCCTCTCAAATTGCTATGTGTCACACCCCGACCACTGAGGCGTGACAGAACCATCCTAAACTATACGTTTACTATTGTGCAACTCTAATTCCTAACTAAATTTTAGCTAGCAATAAATGTAGCCAACTAATAAGACTATTTTTTTTTTTTTAAAAAAAAAACTTTACTTGTATACTGCTGTTACATAAAGACCTGCACTCCAAATTATGCGCAATTTACTAAATACAAATGTTCTTTTTTTTTAAACACACAAGGGGCTACTGTATGCAACGTCCAAATAAGGTAAAGTAAATAAGAATGTGAAATAAGTTTGCCTAAAGTACCATTATAAAGTAAAATAAGACCTGAAGAAAATGCATGTATATCCAACACAGTAATGATACTGCCTTTGAACAATTTCAGAAAATATTTAGTGGTTCCCTCCTAACTTGAAATGAACCAGTGCATAACTTGTAAGTAGTAGTTTGTTTTAAAAAATGACAGGTTTTAAAAAATTCGAAAAAAATAATAATAAAATCTCAAAAATTGTAAAATTTGGTTTGCTATGAGATTTCAATATATAAATTAGATTTGTCAATTTACAAAAATACTTCCGAAAAAGTTCGCGGTGCATAGAACTCTTTATGCACTATGATGCATATTAAACTTTCTCTTATTTTTTAGGGGGTGAGGGGGGTGGGTTTGCAAAAACGCAGTACATAATGACAGAAGGTGATAAAAACTACTAAGACTTTGGAGGGAATCATTATGTACATTTTCTACAAATATACCCTAAAATATGTGATCAATTTGTTGTCCTTTTGGTCGCAATACAATCCAACAAGAAAAGAAAAACGACAATGGAGCTCTTTCTGAGCCGACACTAGAGTGAGATTGATTTGTTCAATTTCATTAATGTTTTTCATAACTTTGCTATTAAAAAATAGAGAAAGTTTATTATGCACTGTAGTGTATTGGCCAATCTGTGCACTGCAATGTGATCCGTTGGATCTACGTTAAGATCCGAGCTGAAGATTTCGCTGGATGACAATTGATATGATATTCCTGAATCCTGAGCCCTTATCGTGTTCCGCCCTCTATTTCTCTCTCTTGAACCAGGACACAAATTTATCACTCACCATCGCTGCTCCCTTCTCCGTACACAAAAAAAAAAAAAAATTGCTCACGATCGATCGATGCTCCCCTCTCTCGCACCTTTCTCTCTCCACTAATATTGCTCTCCCGAATCTCTCTACTCCAGCGACTGACCCTCTTTATCGGCTCTTGCCCCCCCCTCTCTCTCTCTCCCCTCCGTTGAATCCAACTAGATGTGCGATTTAACATTTGTTCCAATGGAAGGTCCGACGAACTCTCAGGTACATGATCCTTTCCCTTTCCTCTTTCTCTCTTTGAAATTGAACAAAGTAAATGAAAGAGCTCAATTGAAAGAAATGTTTTCTTGAATCATTTTCTGATTAAACTGTATAGAGGTGCCTCTATCTCGTATATATAGACTCTGTTAAAATGTCTCAACACTACTCAGCTAGCTTACCAGTAAACTGTTACAACTGATTATCAGTACAATCATGATTACAATTAATGTCTAACTAATCCTCCTGTGTGACTTCTGGGCCAACTGACGGTGTAGTCAAGGTTGTTGCTTATCACTCTCTCTCAGTACATGTCCGAAGGTACTCAGTATGCTTGTCTTTTTCCTAATTCCTATCACACCCAAAAGAAAAAAAAAAAGGAAAAAGAAACTTGTTGTTAGATCTTAATAACCTGCCTCTAACTTGTTGTCAGATCTTAATTTTAATTGCTTGAAAAATTCAACTACATTGTGTTGTGTTGGTAGATTTCTTGCTATACATTTATCAATGAAACTCCGGTTTGTCTCACATTATGTTTTTTTTTTTTGGCTTGCAGTAGAAAATAGATGATCAAACAGCAGGGAAGGAAATAGATGTGATGGAGGAAGATGAAGAAGAATTGGATGAAGATAATTAGTTTTTAAGGCAACGCTTTTGTGTAATCTGGTATCATTTTGTTAAAAAATATTTGGCATGAACTATGAAAAGGGCCCATTTTGTATAGCATAGGTGATATTAATTGAATTATGGAGTAATCTCATTTTGTATAGGATAGGTGATATCAACTGAATTATGGAATAAGCTCATTTTGAATGTGCTCAAACAAACTACTCTTAATCTAAGTTTTACTTCGTTGTATGTGTATATATAACTTCATTTTGTACCGCTGATAATAAGCATGTACATGTACCGCTGTTTAATAAAAAAAAAAATGTACATGTACCAGCGAATTACAATTTTGATTGGTTCTCTAAGTTGCAATTTTTAAGGATTTTGAATTACAATTTTGAATGGTTCTCTAAGTTACAATTTTCTAGGATTTTGCACTGCTGATGTTTTTGTGAACACTTAGTTTTCTAAAAATAATTTGTACATGTAAATCAACGCATGTACCACTAATAGTAAGCTATTGTACCAGTGTACCTTTGCTATCTATGTGCGCATGTATAGTAACACCATATAGTAAATCAGCAGCAAGTGTATATTTATACAAGCTATTTTATATCAGCATGTATGGTAAGCTATTGATACAAGCTACAAAAGTTCAGCTATCAGCGTGTATTATAGATGGCAAGATTTTCACATATGATCAGACAACCAAATTCAAAAGAATTTCACATCTATTGCAAGTTGAATTAATTAAAAAAGAAGTCTTCATCTAAGTTCGAGAGAATAATTAAAAAAGAAAGTCTTCATCCAACGCACAAGATATAATTGTACATGGTATAATTGTACGTAAACTCATCCAACGTACAAGAAATTGAACTAGTTGGCTCCTAATACAAGTCTTCAACTACAACTAATTGCATATTCAAACATTCTTCATTTTATAATTACAAGCATCAAAAGAAAATAATAACTAATACAAGGAGCTGAACTTGTTGGCTCCTAAATTCTTCTAAATGCCTTCTTAAACCGATCTTCTAATTGCTTGAACTTATCATCCAAGTCTTCAGCTTGCCTTTCCATTGATTGTGTTCTCATGACTCTTTAATAGTGCGTTCTCATGACTCTTTAAAAAGTACAATTTTCAATTTCTGAAATCGAATTGATTTTGGGGGGAACCCTAGGTCAAAACTCAGAGGAAGGAGGGATAGATAGAGGGCGTGTTACCTTGAACGGAGGCCCAGCGAGAGGAAGGCAAGAGTCGAAATTAATGAGAGGGGGCAAAACCGCACCTAGGTCGTAGAGAGGAGAAGGATAGTGAGTGAGATCGAGAGGGAGAGGGAGAGGGACAGTGAGTGCTATCGAGAGGAGAAGGTCCAGCGATTTAGGGTTTCGATTGGGAAATTGAGGGGATTGGAGATGAGAGCGTAAAAATCAGAGAGGGGTTTATGCTGTAGAGACTATCGAGAGACGAAGAGAGCGAGAGCGAAGCAGGATAACAATAGCAGAACAATTTCATTTTTCCGATCCAGCGAAATCTTCAGCTCGAATCTGAACGCAGATCCAACGGATCATGTTGCAGTGCACAGATTAGCCAATACACTATAGTGCATAATAAACTTTCTCTAGAAAATAATGTCACCTTGTTTCTTTCAGTTTTCAATTGTGATAAATGATAATGAACCCTTTGAACTTTTAACCCTGACATGTAGGCTTCTAAACTTTCAATAAGGGGACATGTTAGAATGAATTTGTTTCTTACTATAGGAGTGTCTTTGGCTCTCAAACAGGCAAAAACAACAAAATCTACATATTTTAGAAAATATTCATTTAATTTAGGAACAAGACTCAACAAATTGGTTGTTTGATAAGAGTGGAGGTACTCATCAGTTCTTTTTATGATGTAATTAATAATAATGGTGGTTCCTAAAACTGAGTCTGTCTGGTCTCTAAAAGTGTACACTTAAGATTAAATAAATTTTTTTATTAGCTTATGATAATAAGATTTGATACGAGATGATCTCAAGAGCAGTTCCATTGGGCCAAAATAAATGTTACTTTTCTCATGCTTATTTTTACATTTCTTTTTGTTGTACTTTTGTGAAATTTGTTTGTCTTTTAGTTCTGAGGGCACTACTGTCAAATTAGATTCTCTACAAGATGCTTGGAAAATAGTACGGTACTTACAAAGGAACACATTTTACAATTTTTTTTAGCTATTACTTGCTAGGAATTTGACAGGATATAGGAATACCGAATATCCTTTGTTACAAATTTTTTGGCTATTACTTGCTAGGAATTTGGCAGGATCTAATCTAAGACGTTAACGGCTGTCACTTATAACATTTTCCATTTTTCTTTTGTTTGGACAGTGTCGAAGTCACGTTTGGAGAACAACACTCTCAATTTGCAGAAAGGGAATTCCCGGTACTCACTTGTTGCTTTGGCTAATGTAAAGGATCCATGGGAAGACGAAGATGCGAGTTCTGACAGAGACTCGCTGGAGTGAGGACTTGAAGGCTGTGCATTTATTTTTGCATAAACTAGTTTTATAATTTTGGTCAATTTTAGATTTTAGCTTGTCTGCTGTGCTTTGAGCAGCGCTTTGGTTACTGCCTTTAAGTTTTTTTTTTTTTTTTTTTTTTTTTTTTTTTTTTTTTTTGAGGGCCGGTTGCGTACGTAATGCCAACAACAGACATTTTAGCTTTTTAAGTTTTAAGTCACTTTGTTGTGACTTGTACTTTATTTAGTTCAATGATACATGGTATCCCTTTTGGGATACTTTTGTTTAGAAAAATATTCACTTAATAAGTTAATATCAATAGTTGTGGTAAGAAATTGGAAAAAACAGTTCATTTCTTTCCTCGTTCCCCTAATCTATCCCTTATGGAGTAGATCTTGTAGTTCTGGAACTCTTGGAACAATCCGTTCGGGATCAAGATGTTTTTTTTTTTTTTTCTGTGTAATAATTTTTTTAATAAGTTCCAATTCTTCTTTTCATGCGTCCTATTTTACAATTATGTTCGTACTTTTAAATCACAAAAATTATAGTTTCTAGCTAGAGTGCATGGTGTAACAATTTATACATATCGTTTTTTATTTTTTACACAAGTGATTTGTTTGTAGCCTATAGTATTATAAATTTTTACTTGTCATCGTCATCGTCATTATTATTATAGGAATAAAATAATAATAATAATAATAATAATAATAATAATAATAATTAAAAATTAGTAAAACTTAAAATGTAGGATGAGCCAAAAACTCATAACTCAGAGAGTTATTCAAACTCGATTCGAGAAAACTTTAGTTATAACTTGAGTTAACATAACTTGAGTTGGTGGAATTCGAGTTGAGTCAAGTTAGTTGGCTAATGAATCGAGTTTTAAATTTGGCTCAACACAACTTGCCAACTCGTGAATTGACATGTCATGCAATAAATTTATATTTTAAATATTATTATCAATATGATCTAAGAGTATTAAAAGTTCATAAAACAATTACAAAAAAATTATCATACATTTTTCATTTCAGATAATTTCAACATACATCAAAGTGAATTTCAAGGCATATTTTGCTCTAAATCAATAAAGAAAAAAAAATGACCATAATCTTGTTATTTCCAATGTTGTATTTTTAATAACAAAATAAATACAATATAATTTTTTTTATGTACATATATAGTGTTATTTTGAGTTGGCTTATGCCTTGTGAGCCAACTTGAGTTGGAGACTAGTTGAGGTTGAGTTGGCTAAAAAATTTGAAAGTGTTTCTAACTCGACTCTTGCCAACTCGAGTTACAACAACATGCTCAAATTCAACTCGTGTACAGCCGTACTATAATAACATATTATATTTATATAAAATGTGAAAGATTTAGAGTCCTTTTGAAAAGAATGAGAATTATCAATCTAAGGCTAAGTTTGGTAAGAGTAAAAGAAAATGAGAATATATAGAGAATAATTCATGTAATAAAAAAGAGGAGTAATAATACTATTCCTTTATTATTATTATTTTCTTTGTTTAAGGTGATCTTTTTCTTTCTAAAAATTTCATTTTTTCTGCATTTTTTTACAAAGAATTTGGGGACACCAAGTTGATCAAGGAGCTTTGTTAATCAAGTGTTATAATCAGAATAATTAATCAAATTTAAATCGATATTGCTTTGAAAATAAAATTGGACAAATTACATACATTTGTTTAATTAGAAAGCTGTCAAAGTTTAAGTAGGGATAACTCAAAATAATACGTGATGTGTATAACTTTACTAAATGAATTCCCGTTCATTTATCTAATTTTGAATTTTAACTTTAAAAGCATTATATATCTTCATTGGAGTGCCTTTGGACAACATTAGTTTGAATAGTGTGACACACTCTAGCATATTACTTTTAAAATCGAAATAATCTTTTTTTCCCCCTGTTAAAAAAACAACTTTATTCTAACGGAAACAACAATACCCAATGACAACCGCTGTCACAGTTTGACGTGCAAGGCAGCTCCATTTTTTTCTGATAAAAATAAGAAATAGACAGTTTATGAACTGTTTAGTATAAATTTTCAAATTGTCTCTCATATAAATTTATGTGTATGTCATAAAATCATCCGAATCGTGTGAACTGACAAATTTGCAGCATGAGTAGGAGCAAAATGATCGAAACGGGTCATAATTGGATATTCTAATGCGCATTTATCTGGATACTCTAATGCCATAATTAATTGGATATTCTAATGTTTATTTGTTTCATTATTTGAAAACAATTAATTGTACATCAACAGGTGCATTATTTGTTTCATTAGTAACAATTCTAGAGTGAACAAAACTTTTAAACTGGATTAGAATGCTGATTAATTACATTCATTTATATTTTTAAATGAACGATAATTAGATTTAAATTCAATTACGAAAAATTCCACTACAAAATTTTAGGTGGACTGAAACTACATTTAAATTACACGGTGTAAATTAAATCTTAATTTCAACGACATTCTGAATGAGTTTCTTTTTTTGAAACAAAAAAATTAACAATGCCATTAATCTCTTCACAAAAATATGCCATTCCGTACAACTGGAATGTAGACCAACACTTTGTCATCACATTCTAGTAAATGCGTTGGTCACATTCACATTAGTTTAACACCTTATAAATGCAGTTTCTACACCTAACACTTGTTAGGTATGACTAACGATTTACAGGAAAAAGAGGGGAAAAACTGTTTATATATTCACCACGATAGCTCTAGGGAATGAGCATAGCGGCAAGTACCTAAAGGACGCTTATTTCTTTAAATTAGGGGGGCCGATGGCATCCAGGTACTACTTGTGCAAGAAAGCAGTACTTAATAACCTATATACAAGAGATTAATAAAAATTACAAATTAAGAAATTGGAGGAAATCATAGTTCAATGATATTTTAAAGATATAATGAAGTACGATATCGACATGTGTTCATAGGAAAGCTTGACTACAACTGAGGATTTTTCTGAGCTCAGTTGTCGGTATGTTTCATTTGTTTTATTTCCTCGTTTTTTTTTTTTTTTCCTCAGAGCTCTAGCTTATTCAAAAGTAGGTTGTGCGTGAATGCTCTAAATGACAACTTTAATTAATAAGCTTATTTGCATATTTAATTATGGTCTCTACTTCCAAAGAGAAAGGATTACATTTCAAACTTTGTGACACTATTCTCAAGTTCGAAATTTTTAACAAATTTACAGCCGAAGAAATATTTTAAATGAAGAATTAAAACTGTTGATTTTTTTTATTTATTGATTTTTTAAACAAGTAGGTAAAACCCCTACCTCTTTCGATTGACATTAGAAAGTAGAAATTAAAACGGTTGATCACGTACAAATGTAAAAGCTTTTAATTTTCTCGTTACATTTAAATGATCTACATCTACTAATTTAATTTTGATGCTGGTACACAAGATGGCAGAATTCTTATTTGGAAAGTCAGTCCAGCGAGTAAAATTTATGAGGCAGCCGTTACTTATTTGTTGGGTCATCACCATGCAGTCGTTTCCTTAATCATAGGAGGGACCACACTTTACTCCAGCTTCATGGACAACACAATAAAGGTATGCTCCAGGAATTGCAAACAGATTGAAGCGAAAGGCCAGGAAAAAATGGGTGTCTTGGAGATGTGTGACCTCCATATATATTGGAGGGTACACCTGCTCTTCACAAAATTTTTCTTTTTTTCACTATCTTTCTTTCCACTACATATATATATAGACGGCCACGAACAGGGGTGAACAGGTAGTTCGAACAAGCTCTTGTGTCTTTCGGTCCTAGAATAAGAAAATAAAAATGGACATGTTAAATTTTATTTTTTTTTCCATTCCATTCATTTTCCTTCATCAGAAATTAATTTGTGGATCACAACCTAGGTCAGTTATTTTCTTGTTAATACATAATACAGTACCTTCCTATTTACCAAACGAAAGAAATATCATTGCATATGCAGTCGTCAAGTTGTGATATGTTCTTAAAATAAATAAATAAAGGGAAAATTTTTTCTGTGCCACCCCGAAGTTGCGAAATTCAGTTTTTGCCATCCGAAAATCAAACGTTCTGATTTTGCCACCCTAAAACGCGACTCTCTTCTCTAAATGCCCTTTTCGCCCCTTATTTGATATTTTGAATTAAAAAAAATAAAAACCCAAACTGAATGACGATTGTACCCTCGATGTTTATACCCAGTCGAACCCAGTCGGAAGTCGATCGTACCCGATCGAAATAAGTACCCAATCGAACCTGTCTTCCTCGTTTCTCCTTCTCCTTATCTTCGATTAGATTAGATGAACCCTAAAACTTTCTCTTAGAAATCAGTCGATTGGATCGGCGCACTAATTGGAAAACCCTAGTCTCCTTCCAATCGCTGCCAGCCCGCGTCTTTGGAGAAGTAAACCCGAGTCGATTGGATTCTTCTGTAAACCCTAGTCTGCGAGCGAGCGTCTTTGCTGTCGATTGGAGAATCCGTCTGAATCGAGCGTCTCCCATGCATCGTCGTTTGAGCAAGTCTGAATCCGTCTCCCATGCAGCGTCCTCAAGCGTCGGCCCCCACCCAACTCGATCCAATGATTTGCTGATCGTGCCATGCCCGTCATGTGGTGTTTCAGTGAGGAAGTTTGTTAGCAGAACTAAAGATAATCCAGACCGAGTGTTCTATAAATGCGTAAACAAGGTACCGATTTTTTCATTCTCACTTGTAATTGAAGAATTTGGTACTGGTCAGAAGATGCGGTAGCATGAAATTTTGATGAATTTGCTACTGTATTACAAGTAATACTAGGGAATTCCAGTCTGCACAGCAGCAGTTAGGTATTAGTGATATACTAGGGGATTTACTAATGGATTAATACTAGGGGATTAATACTAGGGGATTCATTGGCTTACTGATATTGCTTACCAGTTGAGGTATTAGTCACTGGCTTACTGATATTGCTTACCACTAGACTCATTGGCTTACATCATGTCACATATGCAATTTTTACAAAAGAATATGAGTTATGGTCACAAAATGATTGCTGATTATATGAGTTACTAGGTCCCAAATTGATTGCTGATTATTTTTATATTATTTTCTTAATAGGATACTAGGTGCAGGTTCTGGAAAAGGGAAAACGAATATATGAGTTATCTAAACAACTCAAATGTTGCTGTTGAATATGAGGTAGTTGGTAGACTTGAAGCTCAATTAGACAATCTGACAGATGAATTCAAGAAGAAATGTGAAGATGATGAGCGACAAATTAAAGCACTTGTTGCATCATTAGATAGTTATAAATTTTATAATTGTATACGTATCATTGTGATTGTCACACTTTTTTTAATTATGGTGATTACTCTTTGCTTTTCTAATTGTATTGCTATAGGCAGACTTCAAAGGTAGTGGATTAGATTAGATTAGCTATCGCTTGGTATGACAGAAATGATTGGTATTACTCTAGTTAGTTTAGCATGCTTGGTATGACTCTTTTATCTTTCTTATTTTTCTATTATTTGTAATGGATCCATTTAAAATTGTTAGTGTATTATTATGTTCAAGTTCAATGCAATGTTCAAATGTTCAAATAGGATATGGAATTAATGACTACACTACTATATAACTTGTACAGCTCAAAAAGATATGAAGCTCGATATCATGCTTTAAGAGGCTATCAGAATGCTTTAAGAGGCATCAGTTTTTGAAATAAGACTAAACTTAACTCATTGCTTTAAGAGGCTATCGGAATGTTTTAAGAGGCACAATCAATAGTCTCGTTCAATAGTCTCGTTTTCCAATCAATAGTCTCGTTCAATATTTGAACGCACAATTACAATTTTAACATTTTCTGCCTTCCAGAGGATTAATTGAAAATAATTTTAGAGGACATTTTCTGCCTTCCAGAGGTTCTTTCTCTAGAAAACTTGCTTGGCCATCCCTTTGAGCGTAGGATATAACACAGTTAACTGGTACCAACCTAGTACCAGTCCCCAAACTCAATTGCAATAAAAATTAAAAATTAAATGAAAAACAAGCAAGCAATTTAAATAGATAACACAGTGAAACCATGATCAGATTTGACCCATCTAGAGGTATCACCTATAGGCATTATCACTTCCTCATAAGTCTTCCTAAACCGCTCAATAGAGTAATACTCATGCACATAGTCCTCGAGGAAGATTCCTCTAAGACTACATATAAATGCAAGAGCATGACTACATGGCTTGCCGCTAAGCTGCCATTCTCTACAAGTGCATTGTTGCTTGTCTATTTCAACTGCATGGGTCCAAGAAGTGCCTTTGGTTGTTCCACTCACCTCTGCACAATGGTCACCACCTCTACTTACAGTCATCCTCCTAGTTTCAGGATGTCTACTCTTTTCATTTAGTTCCTTTATTACACTTGGCACAATATTTCCATTTATTTTTCTCCTTACTAGCCTCCGTCTATGAAATGTCACCATAATTTGTCTCCTAATCTGATTAAGCATCTCAATGACATGCAAATCTTTCAGACCTTTTATCCAATTATTAAACGATTCTGATATGTTGTTGGTCACATAATCCACCTTTGAGGCCTCGGAGAACTTGCTTCTAAACCAAAGAGAATGTTTGGATAAATACTTCATTGCGGCAGGTGATACTTTCTGCATCTCTCTCAAGTGATTCTCACATTGTTCAATGGTGTAAGCGTGGGCAGCCGGCTTGAAATTATCATCAAATGTCTTGCCATGAAATTTTCTTTTGAAATTATCACCCAAATGTCGAAGACAGGTTTTGTGCTCGGCGTCGGAAAATATAGTTGCAATAGCCTTGTCTAATCCCTTACATGCATCTGAAGATATAACCAAATTCGGTGGATTTCCAATGGCTTTCCTCAATTCAGTCATGAACCAAGTCCAGTTTTCAGTTGTCTCCAAATCAAACACGCCGTATGCAACTGGATACAACCATGGAAAGCCATCTACACCACAAGCAGTAGCCAATTGCCCCCTATATTTTCCTGTTTTGATCAGGAATTAAAGTCAGCAATTAACTAACTAAATTCAGCAAATATAATCAGCAGTTAAATTCAGCAATTAACTAACTAAATTCAGCAAACATAATCAGCAATTAAATTCAGCAATTAACTAATTAAATTCAGCAATGAAATTACCTGTCAAATGAGTTGAATCCACCGCCAAATATGGTCTACAACCATTTAGAAACCCATCTATGCATGGTTTTAATGCCACTACCATCTTGCTAAATCGCATCTTATTTCGGACTCTTTCACATTCTACCTCGACAATGCTGCCATGACATTTACTTTCCAACTCTGCCTTGAAGTTGTACGCCAATTTGAAGCTATCCTCCCATGACCCTTGGAGCCCTTCAAGAGCAGCCGTCTTTCCTGCCCAAGCTTTACCATAATTCAATTTGACATGAAATTCCTCTGTTAGTCTATTTTGTACTGCCTTCGCACCAGCCGATGGATTTAACCTTAAGAAATTGGCAGCCCTCTCCGATACCCAAGACTTTGAAACCATAGTCCCCTTAGTCCTACCTATGGATGGACAAATATGTCCATGTGGCAAGACTGTTATCTACATAAGAGAAAAGGTTCTGTTAGTTATCTTATCAAAAGAAGACTTCAATGTAGTATATTATAGCATGACAATATATCAAAAAGTATAGACTCCAAGTATAGGAAACAAATTTACCTTGAAGGTTTTATTATCATCTCGGATTCTATAAACCCGAATCCTCCAAGGACAACCATTATAAGCGCATTTTGCCATGAATCATTTCTTGTCTGACTTCAATGTGGTATATTCAAAATCTGATTTGATAGCAAAATGCCTCCATACTTTTCTAAAGACATCCACATCAGGAAATAATGCATTGAGCTCTATCCTTGGATTATCAGGATCGTATAGGACGCTATGTTCAATCTCTGGAAGAATGGTTGGTTCCAAATTGGTTTCCACTTCTACATGTTGAGGAGCAATTACATCTAGAGGAATTACATCATCCACATCATCGAGATACCTATTCTCACCATCGGGTTCCACATACGGCTCATACTCAAGCTCCTCATGGTCGGCACTAGTAGCAGAAATATTGCATCCTTCGGAGCTTCTTCCTTGACTCAAACTACCACAAGCCACACTGGGTGATGGTTGATTGCCACTGCAATTTGTACCACTCCAATTGGTAGTTCTGTCCATCACCTTCAAAATCAAGACCTGAAAAACACAAGTAGCTACTGTCCATTATCTTTAAAATCACAAAAAAAAAGACACAAGCAAGGGTCTTCAACAGAACTATATTACAACTATATTACATTTGATGTTCAGCTATATTACAATTACAACTGTACTTACATGGGTCTTCAACTATATTACAAACATATGATGTTCAACTATATTACAACTATAATACTACTTGTAATCGGATTCTTTCTTTTGGCTATATGAATCTGTTTTCAAATTTCTTCATCAAACTGACTTTGATTTTCTTACTATATTCAAATTTAGGTGCTGCCTCACAGTGAAGGTAATCCACTAAACATACTGTATAAATATATACTTCTTAATATTTTGTAAATAAATAATAATTGTTATTGTTAATTTTCAAACAGGGTTTAACTGAGAAGTTCAAGGAAAAAGACAAGCTTCTCTGGCTCTGTAACATTTACATACGAGCTGGGCCTGTTGGAGTTATGTCCTAGAAATCAATAGTTTAAAGACTTAAATATTAGTTTATGTTATTGATGATATTTAATCATTTGTTCCTAGAGTTTATTACTGACAGATCATTCAGGTTGAGGATCTGAATTGTAGATCTCTGTGGATCATTCATTAGAATGACAGTAACAAATCTAAATCGTCCGTAGTCTTGATAATTAACAAGGAACATTAATTATCATGAAAGATTAGTATGCAAGTTAAGTGATGATTAAGTTCTACAAATCATAGGTAAGGAGTTACCAACTTAATTGCATATGTGTATGTTATTAGAACATAGTACAGGACATGACCCAATGAAATAAATATAAGGATTGTGTTATGTGTCATTGTTTATTTCATTTGAGTTTGATTCTAAGTTTGAGATGGTTCAACTTTTCCACATGAGGATAGGTTCAATAAATATCGTCTACCGTTGATTTCTGATAAGGGCTGCTATACGGACTTTATTTATATTCTCTTGAATTGTGCGGGGAAAAGTTGTTCATCAAGAAAATCGTATGTCCCTCATTAATTTACTTAGTGAGTGATGATATCTGTTTGGACCCCTTGATGGAGTTCGATCGTATGCGCGCAACTAAGCGATCAACTCTAGATCAAGAAACGTATAATCTGCAAGAATGACACATTCATATCTTGGATTATACGATGATATCATGTGACATAAGAATCAGACAAGGAAATAGTATTATTTCTTATGCAGGATTGAGATATTGTAGTAGTACACTATTTATGCGAATTGGGAATCATAACATGTTGCTAGATACCGCTTATGATTATTGGAATTAAATAGCGATTTATTTACATGGCCAACATAGCATAAATCCTCAAAGGGTCACACAAAATAGAGTTATAATCACACGGTGCATTATTTATTTATTCGTAATAATGAGTATTGCGAAAATATGATAAGTTGATTAATTAATTATATACCGTTGCGAACCGTTATAATTAATTAAGTCAAATGGATCATATAGAAATAAATAATACATTATCTAAACCCAAAATAATTATTAATTGGTTAATAATTAATTTTGGTTCAATACGTTTTTAATATAAATAGTTATATTAATTAATTGGGCCATTATTTAATTGTAAATGAATAGTTCAATTGAAGAGCAAATGGAGAGGCTTTAATTATATGAATTAAAGGTCCATTTAGAGAGTTGATGAAGCCCATAAAGGCCTCTTTTGTGGCCGGCCCTATGATGGTGGTAGGTAGGTGGCAATTGTGTAATTAAAAAGAACTTGGTTCTAGGGTTAGAGCATTATAAAAGGACCCTTGGAGGCTCAAACCCTAGGTTTTTTCTCTCTCCTCTCTTCCTAGCCGCCACCACCTCCTCTCTCCCTCTCTTTGGCCGACACACCTCTCTCGTTCTCCCTCCATTGCTCATGTGTTGAGCTCATACCTTCCACCATTAATTAGAGTAATTAAAAGGCAAAGGAAGGAAGGGTTTAGACTTGATCTCTCGTTGCTAGCACAACTATTGAGATCGTGATTAAACTCTTGGTGGACTCGAGGCGGCCAAGGAAATCGTAGTGGAGCGTGCAACCTTGACATCGACGGATTCGAGCCTCCTAGTTACGAGCCTAGGAGAGGTACATTCCTAACCCCTTCTCATGATGTTTTGATGCTTTCTAGCAAGATCCTCTTTGTTGCTTGAGTTTAATTGAGGTTAATTAAGTGTAATTAACTTGAAAAATTAAAATTGAGCACTTTCTCATAGGGCCAAGCCGTGCGAAGAAGAAATGCAGCTAGGGTTTAAGGCCGACTGAAGAAGTATGGGGTTCGTCGGATCAAGCCGTGCGAGGGGACACAGAGAGAGACGGAAATCGCTGACTAGTTTAGTGCCGATTGAACGCTTTCGAAAGAGAGAGACGGAAATGCAACTAGGGTTCAGGGGAGATGTACGGTGAGGCCATGGAGGTAAGGTGGAGAGATCGATCAGCTAGGGTTTAATGTCTGGTTTGTACTCGATGGGATCACGAATCTGTTTAATTCGATGAAGGGTACAATCGTCATTCAGTTTGGATTTTTATTTTTTTTAATTCAAAATATCGAATAAGGGGCGAAAAGGGCATTTAGAGAAGAGAGTCGCGTTTCAGGGTGGCAAAATCAGAACGTTTGATTTTCGGGTGGCAAAAACTGAATTTCGCAACTTCAGGGTGGCACATAAAAAATTTTCCCATAAATAAATAAATAAGAAGTTTCTAAAAAAAAGAACCTTCTTAGGCGCATTTCCTGAGAGCCGTCACTTTGTAAAATTGTTTTCAAATTAATTATACTGGGTATTCCCCGTTATCTTTAGTGGGTGGAATTCGAATGGAGTCAAATCGATTGGCTAATGAATTGATTTCTAAATTTAGCTCAACTCGTCTCGTCAATTCGTGAGCCGACTTAGACTATCTCATAGAAAATTTCTGGACTCAACCAAATTCGAGTTTTCATGGAGTTTCTTCAAAAAATCACGAAATAAAGCACACAAATAAAAAAAAAAACAACCAGATATTATTCTCAAGGCCTTAATGGTGCATTAAAAATCGAAAAAGAGGAATAGGGCTCTGATACCTATATTAGAAAATATCGGTAAATCATACCGAATGCGGAAACGTGTTAGGATCTTCTCTTTATTTGGGTATCCTCCTCACCAAACCATCACCGCGTGTTCTCGCTGCGCCATATATAGCCCCGTCTTCAACTATCGCCAGTGGAGATTGACAAGAATCTTGCACTATTCATAGTACAAGTGTCAGACTTAATTTATTCTCATCATCGGAATCCTGAATCTGACCAGACGATAAGATCTTTCTCTAATGGTGTTTGATCCTCAAGGATAGGAACAAAGTATGGAGTCTTTCTATGGTCTCTCTCATGTCCAAATCTATCTCTATAGATACTTCTCTTATCTGAAATGACTAGAGACTAGTCATCTTTTATAAAGAGCCACAGACATATCTCCTCACAAAGAGATGCAAATAGAGGGTGTCAGCCTGTGGTCCACGCCACAGCAGACTCTCTATGGTCCACACAGCGTCTCCATACTCCAATTTCCAACACAAGTTAATTTGTCATCATAAATGTTTGGATTTATGGTATTTGATGTACACATACAGACACTTTAACACTAATGTTACAAAGTCATTTGTAGTTGTTTTTAAGATAAATTGGGGGTCAAGTCTCCCAACTTATTTTTAAATTAAATGTCTATGAAAGACCTCCAGTCGGATTTCGAACCTGTGACATTTCATTCAAGATGCATTCCTCTTTACCACTAGACCAAGAGTTGGTCGATCTTTAACGAAGTTTTTCGTAGTTGTTGATTTTAACAACAATTGAATACGGATTCAGATGCTATTTTATTTTGAGTCGATCTTCAACGAAGTTGCCTGCAAAAAAAATTAAGTATGTATGCTCTGTATCTTAATTTAAGTTTACAAAAAAATAATGTTAATTAATTTAGACTATAAAATTGCGATAGACTGCAAATCACATTAATTTAATTCTCCAAAATGCATCTTTCCCCATATTGTTAGGTAGTAGCGGCACTTTTCATGAATAAAAAAGCTTATATATTCACAACAATAGCACAATAGAAAGAACAAACGATAAAGTACTTGAGGACATTAATTCAATTGTGGACTACTCTGTTTAGTTAATTAGGGGTGCAAAAACGCAGTACATATTGACTAACACAAGGTCAACAAAACTATTGAAAAATTGGAGGAAATCATTATGTACATAATCTACAAAGATACACTAAAATATGAGATCCATTTTTTATCATTTTGGTCGCAGTACTATCCAACAAGAAAATAAAGACAGCAGTGGATCTCCTTTCTAAGCTGAGACAACACTGAGATTGATTTGTTCGATTTCTTCTATGGTTTGTCATAACATTGTTACTAAGAGATAAAGTTACCTTGTCTCTTTCAGTGTCCAATTGAGATCTTTATACTTCTTGAACTTTTACTCTGATAAGTAGGCTTCAAAACTTTCAATATGAGGATAGGATAGAATGTAGTTGTTTCTTCCTCTAGGAGTGTCGTCTTTGGCTCTCAGACAGGAAACACAACAAAATGGACATATTATAGAGAATTATTCATTTATCTCAGAAACAAAACTTACCAAATTGGTTTTGATAAGAGCGGAGAGTGTACTTTATATTCTTTCAGTACGTGTTTCTTACTCTAGGAGTGTCTTTCTATGTTCTTTTTATGATGTATTTAATAGTGGTATTTTGGTTCCTAAAACTGAGTTTGTTGTTTCTTAAAGTACCACTAAAGACTAAACTATTTTTGGTTAGTTTGTGATAATAAGATGTTCTCACGAGATATTCTCAGGAGTAGTTGAATTATGCCGTATATATATATATATATATATATATATATATATATATTGTCATGTTGAGGAGACGAGTTCATCTTTTATTTTTACATTGCCCTTTTTGTTGCACCTTTGTGGGATTTTCTTGTGTATTTTAATTCTAATGACGTTTCATTCTCTATAAGTTGCTTGGAATTATAGTAGGATACTTAAAAAAGCGAACGAAGGAATTTTCTTACGATAGAATTTCTTGGCTATTGCTTGTTGGAAGTTTGACATGATAGGAATAAACTAGCCTTTTCTAATCTAAAAAGATCTAAGTTAACGGCTTTCACTTATAAATGTTTCAATTTATCATTTGTTTGGTCAGAATCGCAGTAAGGTTTGGAGAATAGCACTCTCAATTTGCAGGTAGGGCTTGCCTAGTCTTCCGTTGTTCCTTTGGCTAGTGAAAGGTCCACACGAAGATGGAGATGCAAGTTCCGACAAAGACTTGCTGGAGTAATTAAGGATTTGGAGACTGTCTTTTTATTTTTGCATAAATTAAGTGTTTTCAGTATTTCTATGGATGGATTAGTCTTATAATTTTGGTTAGTTTTGGATTTTATTTTGGTTGCTATGCTTTGAGCAGCGGTTTGGCTACTGCTTTCATTCATTTTTTTTAGGGCCAGTTGCGAAATGCCAACAACAGACATTTTAGCTTTTAAGTTACTTTGTTGTGAATAATCAGCTCTTGGTCTATTAACAAAAAGCAATGCATTTTAAGTAAAAGGCCGTAGGTTCGAAACCCGATTGGAGGATTTTTATAGATAATTAATTTAAAAATAAGTTGGGAGGCTTGACCCTCAATTTATCTTCGAAAAAAAAAATTACTTTGTTGTGACTCGTACTTCATTTTAGTTCAATGATGTATGGTGACTCGTACTTCATTTTAGTTCAATGATATATGGTATCCCTGTTGGGATGCTTTTGTTTTGAAAAAAAAAAAAAATCACTTAATATTATTAATTAGCTTTATGATAAGAAATGACCAAAATATCCTAATAAAGCATTTCCTGTGCAAACTCCATAAACTTTGAAAGCGGATGTGGAGTTAGATGTTTCCTGTATTTAACATATATCTTTTTCCGTGCATCTAGAGAGTTAAAATGAGTAATTTGAAATTCTATAACTTTAGATCTATATATTATTGTTATTCTTGCGTAATGTGACTGACACGTGGTGACATAACAATTTTAAACTTTAATGAGACTTGGTTCTAAATACTAGCCTACTATGATTAAACTTTAAAATGCACTGTAAAAGAAAAAAATTAAATTAAGTATGACATTAAAATGCACTGTAAATAGCCGAATTTGGCTATCTTCATGGCATAAAAGGTAAAACAATACTGAATCCTTCGTTCTCCTCTTTTAAAAACAGGATGCAAAGACCAAGGAGCAGGCTTATGAAAATTGTCCGATCTTTGTTGGACTCTGCAGCCTGTGAGCAACGAAGTGTTGGTTTATTAACAGGCTACAAAAAGTGAAGCCTGGTTATCTGTCTGGCCCAATTTATACCTCAGCCTTATTCGAAATGTTGCAGCCTTGGAGGTTTAGATCGTCCAGAGGTTTCCATTCGGACACAACACACAAGGAATTTCAAGGATGCTAAAATGCACCGGGTGAACCACAGATTGCAAAGTTTTGGTACGAATTTCAGAATACTACATAAATATGTTGATATAGGTTTCGAAATAATAACAACGAATAAACGCCTTTAATTTATCATTTCCTGCTGACGACAAATTCTTGAAAACATCATATTTAACTAGTCTTTTCTTCTCAAACTGATCGCAAAAAATTCATTTGATCTGAATTTCGACTATTTACAGTGCTTTTAGTGCTATGAATTTTCCTTTAATAATTAAGTATGACATTAAAATGCACTGTAAATAACCGAATTTGGGAGGCCAGAATTTCGACTTATGGAAAGATGCAGTTTGAAAGTTTTAAAAGTCTAAAAATTGACAAAAAAAAAACAATATTACATTACTTGATAGTATTAATTTTCTAAACATGAATTGTATCAAATACAATCAAGAATTGATTTTTTTCTTAGAAAAAAATAAGCAAGGATTTTCATATTGAGCAATATTTTATTTGTGATTTTTCGTCTTCTGAATTTTCTCTAACAAAAGAAAATCATAATTAAACTAGTTTAAATAAAAAATAATTATTGACATAGAATTTTCTAGTCTCACAGCATATAACAATTTATTAATAAAAAAATCTCACTTTATTTATTTCTATCATTCAAAAAATCGATCAAGTTTTGTAGCACGTGACCTCTTTTTATGACATCTTTTTATTTCTGTTTCATCTTCAAGCTCTTTCAAAAGTTCTCTGACATTTGATCAATTATTTTCAGCTAGCAAGAAAAAATCATTTTCTCATCCTACTTGAATCTCGTGATTTTTATGTTTCCAATTATTATCAATATCATTTTCATTAATATACAATTTTTTAAAAGATAATTTGTATGATCGTCCATCCAAAATTGAAGCATTATTATTTATAAGGTCGATTGCTTCGGTGCCCTATAGTTATTTGTATGAACTATCAAGTAGTGGAGACGAGTCCCTTTGCAATGACTATGAATTTTCCTTTAATTTTTTTTTTTTTTTTTTGAAACAAGTAGAGTTTTAAGTGCTCTACCACTTTCATTGAAGAAAGCTTAAAAACATGAATTTTCCTTTAATTTCTATTGAAAAAATCTAACTTTACTTAGAAATTATTATACCGATATTAATTACATGCATCTACACAATAGATGAATGATCTTCCTTGTGAAGGGCCAAATAGTTATATGTCTCCCCAAGTTACTCTGAAAAAATTCGGAATGTAATTTGTTATCTCATATGAATAAGCTAAGGGTGGAAAACTCTTTGGTTTTTTAAATGACAATTTGTCCATGGAGAATATTTTGTTTGTGCGTGTGTTATATACATGCTAAAATTAATTTTTACATCTTATGAAACTTACTAACCTCAAAATAGTGGTATAAAAAAATAAGTTCATTTTTTTATAGGGCTATTCATGATCATCGGATTTAGAATCAGTGATTCATAGCAGCATTTTTATTTGGTGTACATTTTAGATTGTATATTTGCACTTATGCATGCGTGATATATTCTCTAAATAGAAAAGGTGGCTATAATTAAGAGAAATTTTTGTAAGTAATTGTTAGCTGGGGGCAAAATTAGGCTCTGTAAAATTTGTTATTTATAAATTTAAAAAATTTTGATGGTCCACAACAGATTATGTGGATCACTAGAATAATAATATATCTGCTGTTATATACTATAGAAATTTGTGAGACAAAAAATATTATAATCTTATGTTTTGAAACCGTTAATGGAAAATCAAATTTTCTATTACTAGCTATACTTGAATTCGTACAAGATGTCCAACAACATCCGGTTACCCATTTTGGTTTATTTATTTTAATCAGTGCATATAATTATTTGTATGTAGCTTGATGGTAATATTTTCAACACTTCTGGCACTAGTATTATTTTCAAAAACTGTAAATAAGAACCGTGGTTAAGTGGGAACGAGATCCTCTGGTCGTTTTTAGATCTGGACCGTCTGATTTAATCTCAACGGTTAAAGATGTCCCGTGCATAATATCAAAATTGATAGGCCGAAAAAAATTAACTGTTGAGATTAAATTAGACGGATCAGATCTAAAAACGACCAGTGGTCGATTATTAAAAACGACCAATGGTCGATTATAAAATCGATCAGTGGTCGTTTATAAAAAAAACGACGAGAGGATCCGGACCCTGGTTAAGTGGTCAACAACGAGGTCTCCTCAGAAATATTATTCTCCTTCGCTGTATTGACATTTGACACACTTTTCACCCTTTTTTCTTTTTTTTTTTTTTTCTTGTCACATGTCACTTGCCACTTCTGTCGATATTCAGTACAAGAAAAAAAAATAAAGAAAGAAAGACAAATAAAACTTTCTTTGTTCTTCTCTCTTCCTCCCAATTCCAACCTCTCAACCCACCAATCATTAACTGGTTTCTCGCTCGAGTACTCTACAAATTGTTTCTGCATCAGATGGAGGAAGAGAAAGAGGTGTTCACATTTGGCTCTTACAAGAAAGACAGGAGAGAGGTGTTTTACACCACCGCTCTCTCCTACGCCTTGGTCAACATCCGACCTGTTCTCCCTGGTATTCCTTTTTTTCATTTTGGGTGCTTAAGTGCGTTGATCATTAGCAGCTCACCATTAATTCTGGGCTTTTGGAATTTTCTGTTGTAATTCGTCAGAGAACAAATAATCAGACCTGATATGGATTTTACCATCTATACTAAACATCTTGAGCTATGCTTACTTGCTTCATTTAATTTTCTTATTAGGTAAAATAAGTCAAATTGTGACTTTTTTCTTAATTTTTTTCCTTTTCAGGTCATATCCTTTTTCCACTTTTGGGAAGTTATAAAATGCATTTGCTGATTGTGCTAGTTTAGTAAAATTTGTGCTATGTTTACATTTACAGATCTGACATACCAGTATTTGTCAGTTGATACCAAACATAAATTATATGATCCTTTCTTATCTCTTCGTTTCTTTTTTTTTAAAAAAAAAAAAAAACAATTCTTTGATTATGACTGCCAATCAGCGTCTCCGGTATCAGTACAGAAAAATTCACCTGATTTCATAGTGTACCAGTTGCTACCAATCTTCATGTCTTAGCAATTGTACCAATCTGATGCACAGTTGCCAAACCTATGTAACACCAGAAAAGTAAAATAATAATAATCATTAAAAATTGTGTAACCTCAACACAAGCAACATGTTCTTATTATACCAAGGCGTGAGGTGAAACGGTTCACTGATCTGACAAACGATGAAATTTGTGATTTGTGGACAACTGCAAGGCTGGTTGGGTCCTGCCTTGAGAAGTACCATGATGCCACTTCTCTCACATTAAACATCCAGGTTCTTTCTCTTTCAGTACTATAGAAAATTATGTAAAGCTTTATCAAACTTTTGGTTAATTTCAATTCATCATGCTATGCTGAAAAACAAACTGAAGACAGTGTGTCAAGGTATAGAATGCATTTTATTGTACATTGTATGCTTAATTTGGCATTATATATAAAATCAGGACGGGCCTGAAGCTGGCCAGTCAGTGCCACATGTACACATTCATGTTCTACCGAGAAAACTTGGTGATTTCGAGAGAAATGATGACATTTATGATGCCGTAAGTTATATAAATGAACACAAATCATATATTTGCATTGTCATATTTTTTGTCTATCGTATTGATTTGCTTTTATTGGGTAATATTTTTTGTCTCATGGTGCTGATGTTTACTAAACAGCTTGATGTGAAAGACAAGGAATTGAAGGAAAAGCTAGATCTAGACAAAGAAAGGAAGGATCGAACCTTTGAAGAAATGACTCATGAGGCTGATATTTACCGTTCTCTTTTTATGTAGTTCAAGTAATCCTGCTATTAGATTATCAGTGTCCTTCTGGTACTTGTCAGTTCAATAAATTGTTTGTTTGAATCAAAAAGCTTTAATTATTGGCGCTTGGTTGTAAGAATAATCATTAAAAACTACATATTATCAGCACCAGAAATATATTCTAGGATTTGAACAGTTAAATCCTGTATGCTGATATTTGGCTATCCATCAGAAAAATATTTATATAGTCAGCTATGTATCTATTATAGCTATTGTTTTTCATTTGATCTATGTTAGAGTCTAGGGTGTGTTTGGATAGGTCGGGAATAGAGAATAGGAATAAGAAATTTCGGTTTGCGTGCTTATTCTTATTCTTGTGCAAAACAAACGGTATAAGAATAAGGAATTTGGGCCCTTATTCCTATACTAACAAAACCATGGTATAAGAATAAGGAATATGGACAAGCACGCAAATCGAAATTTCTTATTCTTATACCCTATTCTAGATTTTGATTTTTTAAGACTTGTGTGATCGCTTCAGATTGAGAATTGTACTAAATAATCAGTTATTTATATATATATGGCGATCAACAGTTTTTCTTAATTAGGAGTGAAATTGACTCTGTTATGGCTTTTTTATTGAACCATATTATTTGCACCTACACAAAAGAAAAATAAAAAAAAATGATGATATAGAGATCTCAATTGCAACCTTTTTATTATTTTTTGTTCAATCAAACTCCAGTGTTATTCTTATCCGAATTAAACTTTTTTTAGAATATTATGAACTACGTTTATCATTAGCATGTGAATACAAAGATCAAACAAGAAACCTTTGTCAAGAATTCAAAAAAAAAAAAAAAAGAAAAAGAAAAAGAAGAAGTGAATCGAATGCTCCTCGTGTATTCTATCTAGTGTTCTAAATACGTGCCGTGCCGTGTTAAACATGCCGTGTCTGGATCATTTGTCGTGTTGTGTCGTGTCGTGTCGTGTCGTACCGTGTCTAAATATTTCACGTGCCGTGCCGTGTCGTTTCTAAATTCTATGAGATGGACACGACATGTCTAAGGAACGGCACATCTTGTGTCCTTGTGCCGTGTCATGCCGTGTTATCTTTAAATGTGTCGTGTCGTGTCGTGTTTGAACACGTTTGAATTTCATAAAATATAGTTATATACTTATGTTTATAGATGAATTGGACATTCAAACTATAAAATTATCCTTTAAAAATATACAATATAAGGATTTTTCTTATTATTTCGTAAGATTTACCATCTTTAATCCTCATTATAAACTTGTTATGTCTATTGGGTTGTGTCATACCGTGTTTCGTGTCGTGTTGTGTCTATGCCATCAAAGTCGGACACGACACGCCTAAAAACACGGCACGCGTAAGTTCTCGTGCCATGTCGTGTCTGTGTTTTACCGTGTCATGCCACCTTCGTGCCGTGTTCAGACATGCCGTGTTTTTTTTAGAACACTAATTCTACCCAATACAATTATAAAACCCATCACTAGTATGCGGTCGAATCCTGGCTAGATAACAAGGCTAAAAACACATCATTTCCTAGTAACAACGATGCTTTGCCGGCCGAAGCTGCTGTAGTGCACAGCTGGTATGGCACTACTCTCCTACGGGAGAGACCACGATCGCCACTGGTAAGTGGAGGAATGAATAGGGTGAGTGTGTGGGCCTACGGGCATATATCAAAAAAAAAGAAAAGAAAACGATGCTCTGCCGGTAATTTTTCAAAAAAATTGTGCCACAACTCCTCTCCTTTTCTGTTGTAAATTTTGCAACTTTTTTCAAAGCAGCCTTCGGTCTTGTACTCGGCACTAGTTTTTGGGTTGTTATCGTCTGCCAAATTGGCAAGTGATACCTGTGCTTTGTCAACGTTTTGAATCCCATACTTGACTTCTGCCACACTGCGTGGACATCTTTCGGCCTTACAATAGAGCTTTCATCACTTTCTCTCTCGCTCTCTGTGTACTGCACTTGCATTTTTTGTGATCTGTAGAGAGAAAGGGATAGTAAGGGGCGGCGCAAGACAAATTGGGTCGTTGAATTAACAGACTGGGGTCCTTATTTGGACTCTGATTATATCAAGTACTAATAAATTCAGATTATAATCTCTGGCTTTCATAATTAAACTGACATTTATTGAGTTTATAAAACAGATTCATAGAACTTAAATAGAGCTATAGAACTTTTTGCAAGCTTACAAACGAATTAAAGTTTACTAAAATCGGAATCAAAATGGAAGAGTTATGATATTTAAAATTGAGATGATATTCACCAGTTAAAAACGTGCAACACCAATTCCAATTTTCTACACTCATGTTTCACCATGAACAGCACATGTTTGTCGAAATGCTTGAGAGGAGGCTGAGAATTTTGACCATTTTAACCAATTATTTCATGTGAATTCAGTAACCCACATTTCTATCTTTAGACATTAGAGGTTTCTTAGAAGTCTTTATCCCGTTTCAAAGGTAGCTTTATAACAATAGCACGTGTGGCCACACAGCTATTCGATAGAATGCTTTCAAGAGTTGCAAATACTATTTGTTTTGTATTATTGTAGGTAAGTTGCTGATATTATTTCATAAAAGCACAAAATATTGGGCTTTTATATTATAACTCATGCATATCATTGTTTCAAGTTAGAGGACGGGCTTTGCAAATATTGCCAAGGTGTCGCCTAATAGCCTTTGTATCTCAATATATACTTGATTATTCTAACATGCAGTTTTCGTGTAACAATTTTTTTTTTCTTTTAAACATTCCCTTTATCCGTTTTTCAATGACAACTTTTCTTGTTGATTGCGTTGTCAAAATAAACATGCATAAAGTACTACAAGGACAACCTTTTCTTTTGCATACAACGTTAGAAGTGCTTGGCACTTCAAATTGTTGAACAATCTTTTCTTACGCGGAGAGTGGTTTGCAATAAAATATATATATATATATATATTCTAAGAGCATCTTCAACTCGTTACTTCTTAATTCTTATGTCACATCGTCAATTTTGATAATTTTCTTTATACAATACATAACATCCTCCAATTTGGTAGCCGCTGCCAAATCTCTCTAAAAGAAAACATCCTTCACATTGAGGGTTCATTTTTACTTTTAATTAACTTTTGGGACTCTTTCAATATTTAAGTATTTTAATATATTTATGTTTACACCTCTGCGATTAACAATTGCAAATCACTTGCTAACGCTGATGTTATAATTTTAGTAAAATATTTAGATAAGCGATGTAGCTAGCGTAGGAATTGTTCGACATCTATCTAATCAAATTTATATTGTCATAATTGCAATTCGGGAGATGCATCAACTCATTAAAGAAGATGGTATTAATTTAGAGTAAGCTTTAAGGCATAATATAAAATCAAACAAAAATAGTTTTGATGCTAATGTACCAATTTATTATATGCATGTCTCGATACATTAATATCTAATAAATCTACAATGTTGGGCACAAATTTATTGTGCGCATCAAAATTTAATTAACCATTAGCTACCGTAGCCGACAAAATGGACAATCATACCCGCCCCCCCTCCCAAAAAAAAATAATAATAATAAATAAATAAAATCAATTTTTTAACAATTGATAATAGATGTATGGACCAGATAATGCATATATAGATCGAAGAGCAAACAGGTGAGAGGTGCTTTATTCCTTCGATTTTTTATAGTTTTGGTGCTTTTGTGCATCAAATCATTATTCCTTATCAGCTCACAATTACTGTCAGACATCGCCTATCCAATTCTCAGTCCTGACATTAATTTAATTACCATTATTTTCAACTTAGGTAACATAAACAGTTGTTACCAAACCACAATATTTTTTTTTTAAAAAAGGACATTTCAGTTTATGCCATTGCAATGTTTGAAATTTGAGATATATTATCGTTAAATGACTAATTAATTTTACGTCACTACAATATAATAAAAATAATTTTATGTCATTACAAAACAATAAAAATTAGAGGAAAAAGTAATATATCATTGCTTATCTCATAAGTTCTTTAATAAAATGTGGGTCCAGCCCAGCATCTTTGTCATGAGTAAAGAAAGTATTACAAGTGCAGATCAAAGAAAAGATAAAAATGCTTCCGAAGGAAGGCAACTAATGGAAAAGAAAACTAAACCAAAAGCAACATAAAGTTGAAAATTAAAAGATAAAAGTTGAAAATCAAATTTGTTATCACGTTTAGCATGTTACTGTGCTCAGCTAGCTCCCATTTGGTGTAAGCAAAATCATTCATAGAATCATAACTATATCTATCAACACCAGCATACTCTTGGATTGGAACATGCATGCTATTTTTGGAGAGAATAATGAAAAGCATCTTTAATTGTTGATCACACCTATACTTTTACATTGCTTTTTAATGCTTTTTTACTGGCTGTGTATTTTGTACCGTTAGTTTGTACAAAATTTGCAGCTGGTACATGTGCAGTGGCACCTAATGGTAACTTTCCAAAACTACTGGTTTGGAGATTAGCAATATATATGTAAGGAATATCAATATCATCACTAACGCATCCTTAGATCCAATAAAAAAACATGAACCAACGGCAATAGATTGGAGAGAGAGCAAACTGTCATAGCTGTCAAGTAGCCGTTATAATCTTACTTTCTGCTTATCTCCTGAGGAATTGAAGGTTGGAGCATGTATATAGCGCTTAAGAATAAATTCGGGATTAAAAATATTATTATTCTTAAATAGTCAAGAATAAACTCGTTTGAATCCTGACTTTTATTTTTTAGTGGTCGTGAAGTCAGAAAAAAATTTTAATCCGAATTTGTTTGGATCTTTTATGAATGCAAATTAAATTTTTAATTCCGAATAAAATTGTGTTTTGGTTTTCCCTAAGAAGACTTGCGTGATCACTTCACAACGAGAGCTGTATTCCGATATAATCCAAAACAAGATTTATGAGTGATGAAATTTGTTTAGAGATACTAGGTAGTGGCTACCAAGTCGATGAGTAGTGAAATTGACTCTGTTATCGTTTAATTTTTTTTATTCAATCCATGTCATTTGCACCTGTATAAAAGACTAATTATAAAATTTGATGATAGAGATCTCAATTAATTGCTACTTTTTTTTCAATCAACCTATAGTGCTATTGATTTTCCTGATTGAACTCATTATTACAATATTCTAAACTACGTGCATCATTAGCATATATGTCAATACAAAGATCAAACACGAAACCTTTGTCAAGAATCCAAAATGAAGAGGTAAGGGAAAAAATAAAAAGGTGCATCTCATGCTCCTAGCGTATTCGATCCAACACAATTACAAAAGCCATCACTAGTTTGCTGTCGAAACCGGGCCGGATCACAAGGCTAAACACATCATTTCCTAGTAACACCGATGCATTGCCAGTAGTTTTTCTCGAAATTTGTGCCACATCCTCCCCTTTGCAGTTGTAAATTTTGCAACTTCTTTTCTCAAAGCAGCCTTCGGTTCTGAAACCTGGCACTAGTTTTGCCTTGTTATCATCTTCCAATTTGGCAAGTGATACCTCTGCTTTATCAACGATTTGGAGCATTGAGTATCGTCTCATTGAGAATAGTTTTGAGTTTGGTTGCTTCTTTCGGCATTCTGTGACTTCGTACGCATTCCATCTGTCACGCAAGCTCATAATCTGTAATGAGTATAAGAAATTAGTACTTCATAACTTGTGATATTATTTCTACTATTCAATGCATAAGATATAGCTTGGTGAATTACTTAATTTAGAAAGTTATGTAGTGCCATCTCAGAGCTACAAATGTTCCAACACTAACAATGTCAATATGTTATGTTTGGAGAAAGTCATGGAATCCAAAATTTAGCATATATGTTACATCCCAAATCTATAATCTTGCAATCTTTATTTTATTTATTTTTTTCCTTGAAAAAAACTTGTATGTAGCATCAAGCCATCAACATACTCGAGGCCGTAAACAGAGGAGAGGCTGCCCAGCTCCATCCATGAGCACAATCTCCTTGGTTAAATACTTCTGCCTTCTCGAGTAGTTATCAACACGGAAAGCTAACCGCCCCGAATCATCATATACTGAGAAGCCATCGGTTCCTTGAAACCCCATACTGGACTTCCGCCACACCGTGAAAGCCCTTGGTTTGTCGATATTTTTTGGCCTTTCAATGGAGTTTTCAGGAGCTTCTCTCTTGCTCTCTGTGTAATGCACTTGCATTGTTGTGATCACTAGCAAGAAAAGGATAGGAAGGAGCAAAAGACAAATTGGGGTCTTTGAATTATTGGTTTAGGTCAAGTGACCAAAGTTGTGGATTATATATATACACACTGATTCAATGTTGCTATGTTTACATGGTCGTGCTATTTTCTTTATTATTATCACGTTTAGCATGTTCTTTCTTTAATTAACTTTATGACGATAGCAACTTTGCAAGCCCTTGTTGACTGGTGAGGTGATCAGTAGAGATTTTCTCCAGTTGGTCGAAAGTAATGGAAACTTTTTATTTTGCTTTTGGTACTTGACACTCCACAACTGGTTTTGGGATGGAATTTCTCCGCTTTCTTTTGGAATTAAATTAGAATTTTATGACGCAATGCACGGTTCTAGTACTAATTTCAATCACCTAACTGGTGATTTTTTACCAAAGATACGTTGAGCTGCAGGAGAGACGAATTTCAATTGTGCAAATTAGTAAGTTATTTTGATTCAAATTCTGATATGGATATATATTAAATATAACAACTTCTGTCTTCTAACCCAATTTGGTCAGAATCCCTTTTTTTTCTTGGTGGATCAGAATTTAGTAGGGACGAACTAATTCATTCCATTTATTTTTACAACAATAATATTTCAAGATGCATATGTTTTATTATGCATTCTTGAATTTTCAGGATGCATTTGCTAGTTGCTTTATGCATTCTTATGAATTTGATAGTACAATTCTATAAGCTGTACCTTGTAACAATTCGTACATTTTCACACATCCAAGAAGATTTCAATTAGGGACAAAATTGGAGAACTAGAGTAAGTGGACAACATAATTATTGTTTATTTAATTAAAATCTTTCATGAGGCCGATGCAATGCGGTGTGAACGCATGCATGCTGGTCCCAAGTGAAGGGACCAGGAAGGTATATACGTCTAAGAGACTAAGACCATGTCAAAGAACTCATAATAAAGGCAGGGAGTTGTTAGGAAATATATATACTATAAAAAGCACAAAACATTGGTTAAATACGTAACTTATGCCAATCAGTACTGTTTGAAGTTGGAGGGCTTTGCAAACCCAAGTGCCACCTAATAGAATAATTGAATGAGTATCTCAATATATCTTTGTTTACTCTAACATGTCATTTTGAGTTCACTAATTTTTGTACAAATATTTACAGTTTAACTATTCTCGAACTTTACAATTTAAAAAAAAAAAAAAATCAACTTATATATTATATGTGAAATTTGCATTTTTGTACATCTTAAAGTATCTTCTCTCCTCATTTGATTTCTTGCAACTGGTTTCTGAGAACATACTATATATTGGACTTGACCTAACATTCTATTGTCACTTGTGAAAAATTTAATTATCATTATTTTTTGGTTCGAGATTTACCTAAATGGAAATCTGACTTGAGATCGATCTGCTTTTTGCTTAACAACAGATCTTTAGCTGAAACACAATAAGAAACAGATTTTCTTAGTACAAGGGGGGACGTTAAACTAATAATCTGGTGTGAAAAGAGCCACATATATGCATCCAAAATAGTTGGTTTATCTGTTATTAGTTTGACTCATGGGTGTATGCTTGGTGTTTCCCAATTCTTGTGGACTTAGTGTAATTAATTAATAGAATTGGAAATTATTAAGACCATGACAATCAAATATAATATTCTCGCTGGCAAGGTCAGCTCAGTTTTATGCAATGAATCATTGAAATTGTTGCCCAATTTGTTATTGACGAACGGCGAACTGGATTTTTGCAATTACAACTGACAAATCTTAAATATGAAATTTTATTGACATATGATTATATGAATGTGAAGGATTAGAATAGCACGTGAATGTGCATAATTTTTTTTTTTAAAGATAAATTTGGGGTCAAGCATTATTACCACTGGGAGAGCACACATGGGCTTTACTTACCACTGTGCCGAAGAGGCTTTTGTACGTGAATGTGCATAATTGCCGAAAAAATCAAATCTACTTTTACTGTTCATTCTAATTTCAAAAATCAATTAAAAAAATCCAAATTTTAAAAATAATGTTGTAAGATCGGATTTCTGGAATCCGATCCTACAAATCGTTTGGATCGGATTCCTGGAATCCGATCAAACATTTTTCCATTAATCACGACAAAAAGTAGCTTTGCACTTTGTTAAATTTTTTTATTTGTAATTTTGCTTTTTAGCCCTCAATTTTTTTGTTATTACAAAATATATAATTAGTGATTAGAAATTAAACATAATTTAAACATCTATTATAAAAATATAAGTATATAATTAAATTATGCATGTTAAATACATAATATTGTATATGTGTATAATACTTATTTTATACATATATATTATGTATCATATATTTTATATATTAAATATATATTATTGTATATAATTAAATTATGCATGTTGAATAGTTATACATATTATTGTATATAATTAAATTATGCATGTTGAATAGTTATACATATTATTGTATATAATTAAAATATGTGATACATAATATATATGTATAAAGCTATTCAACATGCATAATTTAAGATATAAATGATTTTTTATGTATAAATAAATATACATATATATAAGATTTTTTATAGACATTAAATATACATACAAATATGTATGTGCAAAATTAAATACGAATGAAAGTATTACACATATCATAATATAAATTATATTTAATTTTATACATATATTATATTTATAATTATATATATTTGTATGTATATTTAATGTATATTAAATATATTTTATATATTTATTTATACATTAAAAATCTTTTATATATTTATATTTACATTTAATGTATAACAAAAAAATTTTATCGGACTATATTGTAAAAATAATAATTTTAGGGTCATCGGCGAAAAAATTAAATATATTTTTATTGAATTTATTCCTCGATGACCCTAAAATTATTATTTTTACAAAATAGTCCAATAAAAAAATTTTGTTATACATTAAATGTAGATATTATAATATATAAAAAAAATTTAATGTATAAATAAATATACATATAAATATAGAAAAGATTTTTTATATATATACAAATATGTATAATTATAAATATAATATATGTATAAAATTAAATATAATTTATATCATGACATGTGTAATACTTTCATTCGTATTTAATTTTACACATACATATTTGTATGTATATTTAATGTATATAAAAAATCTTTATATATATATATATTTATACATTAAAAATCTTTTATATCTTTAATTATGTATGTTGAATAGCTTTATACATATATATTATGTATCATATATTTTAATTATATACAATAATATGTATAACTATTCAACATGTCTAATTTAATTATATATAATAATATGTATTTAATATATAAAATATATGATACATAATATATATGTATAAAGTAAGTATTATACACATATATTATGTATTTAACATGCATAATTTAATTATATACTTATATTTTTATAATAGATGTTTAAATTATGTTTAATTTCTAATCACTAATGATATATTTTGTAATAATAAAAAAATTGAGGGCTAAAAAGCAAAAATGCAAATAAAAAAATTTAACAAAGTGTTGTCCTCTAAATATTCCCTAGCGCATACTTTCTGGGCTAAAGTTTTTGTGGGTCCCGATTGTAACTGGCGAGAGAAAAAAGAAAGTCAAAAAAGGAAGGAAAGAAAATAATGATTGATCAAACGTGATTTAATGGAAAAATGTTAGATCGGATTCCTGGAATCCGATCTAAGCTTTGATCGGTATCCGAGAATCCGATCAAAGCGATTTGTAGGATCGGATTCCAGGAATCCGATCTTGCAACGTTATTTTTAAAATTTAGAATTTTTTATTTGATTTTTGAAATTTAAATGAACAGTAAACGTATATTTGATTTTTTCGGGCATAATTGTATATATTTGTGCGTTCATGCCATATAAATTTGTTAGTAAAACTATAAAAGAGGGAAATCTAAGATCTTAAAAGAGAGGCCGGGGAATTAAAATGCTGTGCTACTTGACGTCATTTTTAACTAATTCCAAAAAACTTGAAGAAATTTTATAGCAATCTGTATATATAATGATTATAAAATTTATAAAGCTGTTCAGAATGAATCAAACGTTGTCCAAATCAGCTCCTTTATTGGTGGGGGAACAACTTTTGTCAAAGGACCGCGGGAAGAGATGCTTAATTTATTTATTCCACACCCCTCTCCCATGCATGATTTTTTTTTTTTTTGGATTGTCGGGGGGGGGGGGGGGGGGGGGGGGGTGGGGGTTGGTGCTCAAATGCATCAATATAATCGTTATTCCCTAATAATCCGCTCATGTTTACCAGTTGGTACAGTAACCGTTGTGTACCAGTTGGCATCTAATGATGCACAATTATCGGACAATATTAAATCGCATGCAGCATCATGTATTGATTTTTAACTTCGAACCCAATGCAAGAAAACGGACAATATATATTAAAAGTATGAAAAATCATCCAAATGGTACCATTCTATTGAAGAAAGTAAATCTCCAAATTACTGCTACATAAAGATCATTATTTTAAGCCAAATAAAGAAATCAAGACTAATAATTCATCCAGACCAAAAATAAAGACATAATATTAATTAATTAATTAGTAGGTTGCTTAGGGGGTGGACTCCGGGGGCAGCCAACACAGGGACAACTGCCTTTGCACTCGTCGAGGGATGGTTTGCAGAAATTGGGACCGGAGCCAGAGAGAGCAATAGCAGGTGCCGGTGTTGCAAGCCTTTGGGTAACATGGCTTCACTCCATTCTTGCAAGAGCAATCCTGTGCAACCACATACATCCCGCCTACTGTTTTAATTCATAATTTAAAAGATAAACTGAATTAATTAATTTAAATATATATTTAAGAAAAATATTTACAACTTTTAAGAAGCTATTTTTACAAAGAAATTTTTGGCGTGAAGAAATTTGTGTATTTGTCACGTAAAAGTGCGAAAATGCCAGCAAGACACTTTAAACAAAAGTTGTAACATGCCTAGGAACTGGTAACCAGTTATTTGCTATACATAAGTCATGTGTGCAGATTAAAAAATGATAGTCTTACATTTTACAATGCTTTACTAAAAGAATTGTTAAAACAAACACAGGAAGGTTAAGCCTTGAAAATATTAAAAAGAGATAAATATATGGTACTTACATTCATGGGTTGCGGCAAGAAAGGAGATGAAGAAGAGAACAGCTAGACGAAGGGTATTCATTTTCAAAATTCACAAAAATTTAGTGCGGTTTACAGGGAATGCTCACAAGTTTAGGTTTGTTTGTACATTGACACCTGATTAGTACGAATATATAGCCTGTTTGACATTCTAAAATAAGAAAGAGTATAAAATAATAAATTAAATAGATTTGCACATGAAATTTTTTTATTATTTGAAAAAAAATAAAAATTCTCTGACATTAACCATAGTATTCAAATTAACATATATGATATATTCTTCTCCATCTGTAAAGAGATTCATTAATCCATCATCCAAAATTTCCATAAATCTGACGAAAAATTCAATTCCAACATATCTCATGGCATGGCATCATGTGTATCTTTTCAATAATTAGTGTCCAACTATCATTAACATTTTTTCCATTTTAGGTCCTGTAATAAAGAAAAACGTCCGTATTTTTTTTTCCCAGACTGTCACAGAAAACCGTTTATGCGTTTAACTATTGATGATGAAGACGGCCCTCAAAAAAACTATTAATGAAGATGAATACCTGCTTTTTGTTCAATTCAAAAGGTTGTAGTTGTGCTTGGGTCGAATTAGATGTAAAATTGTAAACAAAATCATTCAAAAGTTAAAACTATAGATATCAATGCCAGTATACTCTTGGATTGGACAGCTAAAGCATGTTTGGGATTTGGATATTTATCATCAGCAATTATTTACTTTTCTTTTGGGAAGCCAACATTAGATATACATGTCAATTCTAACTATTAGGTTTTCTGTTTTCATTACTGAAATCTAAAGCTTAATTAGTAACCAATTTTAGACTCAGAAGACTTGTGCGTCGCATCAGCTTGGGAATTGAATTATTATTGAAACAATTTTTCTCCACTGGACGTTCCTATTCAACCTACATTCTTTTTCAAAAAAAAAAAAAAAAAAAAAAGACACCTACCGGATTATTTCTTTTCATTCATTTTTTTTTATTCAAGCCGAATATATGTTAGTTTAAACATTTAATAAATTAACAAGATAAAATGCCCCTCTATAAACAAGAAGACATTTGGAGCAGTTAATCTGAGGTATGAAATTGACTTTAGCATGGTATTCTACTTTTCTTGTTGAACCCATAAAATTTGCACTTATATAGAGGGATAATAAACATGAAAATAGCAATCTATATTTCTACTTTTAATCTCAATCAAACTCCTGTGTTATATTCATTTCATGAGTAAACTCTTCTACATGATTCTGAATTGCATTTATGATTAGCATGTCTATAGATTGAAAGAAAATTCAGAAAAAATAAGGAGACAGAAGATTATTGATGTCTCTAGCTTATCCGATCCAGTACAATTACAAAAGCCATCACCAGTGCACAATCGAAACCAGGCTGAATAACAAGGCTAAACACGTCGTTTCCTAGTACCACAGATGTTCCGTCAGTCATTTTTCTGGAAATATGTGCCACCTCCTCCCCTTTGCTGTTGCAAATTTTGCAGCTTCTTTGTTCAAAGCAACCTTCAATTCTGAAACCTGGCACTGGTTTTGGCTTGTTATTTTCTGCCAATTTTGATAGTGACACCTCTGCTTTATCAATTTTATGGAGTATCGAGTATCGCCTCATTGAGAATAGTTTTGAGTTTTGTTTCTTGTTTCGGCATTCATTAACTTTGTAGGCATCCCATCTGTCATGCATGCTCATAATCTGTGACACATTTTAAAAAGTAATAATTTATGACTTCACAGTTTTATAAGATGATATGAAGCACTTAAATGTAACAATTGCAGCTTAGTTTGTGCGGTTATCTAGAAAGTAGAAACTAAAATATTTCAATCAAAATGGAATTGCTTATAGCAATCTAAAATCAAGAAGCTCTTTTGGTTTATTTTATTTTTGCATTTGTAATTAAACAGGTAGATCCTCTGTATTTCTCGACAACAAAAAAAAAATGTTCTCATTTTTTTCCTAAAAAAATGCTATCCATAGCATCACATACCCGTGGTCGTAAACAAAGGAGAGCCTTCCCGGTCCCATCCATAAGCACAATTTCTTTTGTTAAATATTTTTTCCTTCTTGAGTAGTTATCGACGCGAAAAACTAACCGCCCCGAATCATCGTATACCGAGAAACCGTCAGTTCCTTGAAAACCCATACTCGACTTTTGCCACACCGTGAACACACTTGGTTTATCAACATTTTTCGACTTGTAAGAGTTTCCTGCTTCTCTCTTGCTCTCAGTGTGGTACTCTTGCATCTTACTCGTAATCTGTGTTGAGAAAGGGATAGTAAGGGAGAAGACAAAGTGGAAGTTCTGGAATTTGTTTATTTGGGTTTGATGACTCTTGAGGTTTTTGAATAACCTATATATATACTTATGGTGTAGTTGTATATATGTTGCTGCGTTTTTTTGGGCCGTATTCTTTTCATTATTTTCATGTTTAGCACGTTTTCAATCAAACTAATGGGACTTTAGTCATTTTAGACTATAGCAAGCTCTTTTGTGTTGTGAAGAGTTCAGATCATCTTCAGTTTAACGAATAAATGGAGAATTTTATTGGTTGCTTTGGACCGTACATCACCCTCTGCAATCAGGTCGGACAAGAACATATCCAGCTATTCAGAGCAATAAAATTAAGAATTAAAAATAATTTGACTAAGTCTGAAATTTCTGATTTAACTAATAAAATTGGAAAACATTGTGCTATAATCAGATAGTATATCAAAATTGACCAAGTCATAAAATTCTTAAATGTGTGTGAATAAACGATAAAATTCATTTAAGTTTGTGGCATCTGCTTCTTCCGGAATTTGAATATGGCTTCTCTAAAGAAAAGAAGAAAATACCCTCTCTTAACCTCGTTCCTCATTAATGTATTTTGTTTCTTAACCATCTCACATTTCTCAATTTTATTACCCAAAAAAGTAACTCAAAAAGGCGGGTTGGGCCTACAGTCCTACACCTTCTTTCTGTTTTCAATCCAACACTGACAAACGGGTAATGGGATTTGGTGACCCTTTCTAAACCATCTGCAAAAAATATTTAGGAAAGTTAGCTATTGTGAGAAAAAACTAAAAAGGCAATGTTCTGAACGAAGGAGTCTCGTGAACAACCGATAATATTAAAAAAATGTTCAAACATTATTTTATTCTTTTTGTTTGGGTTGTTTTGAAAGAAGGGCTTCACGTGGCGTGGGTTCATTTCATTCTCAATTGTTATTTTATCTGTTTCATAATTCGGTGCGTTTGGATCAGTTAGTTATTCGGAGTAAAAAAATATTATTCCTAAACATTTTTGGATTAAACGATTTTTGGATTAGAGTGTTATATATAAGAAGTCCAACATTCGGAATAAATTTTCATTGTTAGTGTGTTTGGATCTTCTTCTTAATATGAATTAAGAAATTGTTAGGATCACATTTTAATCTGAATTAAAAAGATGATCCAAACACCTTAGGAATAAAAATTTAATCCGGATGTTGGACTAGTTAAAAATAACATTCTAGATCTCGAAAACAAACTTATTCTTGAACGTTTAGAAATAATATTTTTTACTCTGAATAACTAATGATACTTTTTTTTTATTAATCATTCATTACTAATAATAAAGTGGTTCTCAAAAAATATTAATGATTATTATAATAATATTATTACTTCTAACAAAAATAATAAATTATATTTATTTAATGCTATGATTAATATTATTATATTTATTTTTATATAATGTTACAATTAATATGATGATTATTATTATTATTTACTATTATATTATTATCGTCCTAAACAAACTATCCAAATTTGTTCATGAACAAAATATTCATCATTGTTCGCTTCACTTCCAAACATACCAAAAAAACTTTCCTGTTGTATTGGAATTGGAATTAGTTGGATTGTCAAAGGAAATGATTTGATTATCATTTATGCCAGACTGTCCAGATCAGATGTGGTTCTTTGTCATTAAAAACGGAAATTGGTGGCACCCCTTCCACACCAATAATTAAAAAACTGAAACAGATCTTATATACAGAGGATTTTTTTTTTTTTTTTTTTTTTTTTTTTTTTGAAGAAAGCAAGGGATCAAACCCCAAAACTTTTCATTACAGAGGAGCTTTCTAAAAAGTAGAAACTAACTTTTTATCTAAATTGTTTGATTTAAAGTGCTCGGATCAAATTCACATTAGAAATTCATTTTAAAATAGTATTAGCAGGTTGATCTGATTTATGCATTTTAAATTGGACGGTTGAAATAGAATAGTATTTTTATGCTCACTTGTTAGACAAAACACAATTATTAAAAGAAGTTCGATAGACAAAATAAATTAGTTTGTTGTTTGTAGCAGCCCTCATTCCTGAAGATTTTATTTGGAGAATATGTCCAATCTCCTTTGTTTTTATTATACTTGTGCAATAGCTAAATTTATAGTCACTTGTGATTTTGCCGTTAGCCTTTTTGGTTACCAATGTTTGCTTCGCTCGTCCTTCTTCTATATGGTTTGAACTCTTAACAAGAAATTAAGCAGGTCGTATTTATTTATATTTTTTTCTTAAAAACATAGCAAATCATTCCTTCTCATTCTGAGGGGTTTTATCATTGTCGAGTTACTTCGTTTGATGAAAATTATTAGTTATTAATTTAAGAAGACAGTATAATATTCTTCAAAATATTCATGAAAATAGTTTTGACTTAAATTTTGTAGGATTACTCATTGGTGAGGTTCGTTTGATAAAATTGTAGATGGTTGTAAGGGCGTACCAACTCAAACGACCAGTTCAATATGTAAATACTAAGAAATATATCGGCGTGATTTTATCATATTATTACATGATAAATTTAATGTTATGAAAATTAGTTTAAACTCTAGCCGAGGCCGAGGTTAGTAAACTCTGTGGTTTATCTGATTTGACCGCTCAAAATTGATTTATTTCAAAAACAATGCAAGCCAATTCTACTATATATAAAAGGAAAAATTAATATTACCTCTTGAGTCCGATGTTTACCGTTCGCTTGTCATTTAGTTCAACCAATTACCTAGAATTTTAATATTGCCTCCTTGTTGTCACAATTTGTAACCTTTCAGTTCAAGACTATAACTATGGCTTGTCCATATTTGATGTAAGCGAAATCATGGAAGATGTGTATTTACCAACATCAGCAATATATATTTGGTAATCACCGTCAACAACATAATTCTTGTTTTGCATAACATCAGCAATGTATATTCTACATTGTAGTTTTGACACTGACTAAAACAATTCACAGCTAATATTACCGATTCCCAGATTTGAAGACTCAACAACAGTTGCATCTCTGTTGGGATCTGGAAGTCATAGATTTTTGGGATAGGAATAATTCACTACTTAATAGCAAATCAAGTTTATGCCTGGCTGCGATGTGGAGAATATGAAAAAAATATGGATAAATCGAAACCTCTGCATCTTTGAAGGGAAGAAACTGAATGCGCACACCTCCATAAGAAGGATCATCTATGACTCTATTCTTTCGAAAACTTACGACAGATGATAACAATTAGTTTGTAGGCTTAAGCTGCTTGGCCTTGTAAATACTTATTTTCCTTTTTATCCGTGCTCCAAAAAAAAAAAAAAAAAAACAGTTGCATCTCTGTTTTAACATTTAATAAGAGACACTACCCAGTCAGTTATTTAGAATGGAAGTTTGGATCATTTGTCAATTTGGTCCGATAAGTATAGGGTTGTCCAGGCAAATCAGCCAATGGTGTATCAAATTGGTACCATTTCATTCCAATCCCCGTATTATAATTGCTCTTACATTGAAAATTAATAATAGTGAAAGCAGAGAACTAAAGTGCTATATTTGTTTTATTTTTGGTCAATTGCACACATGTTATTGTTCTTATGAGTGAATCTTATTACAAGGTTCAGAATTATATTCATGCTTAGCATTTCTACATGAAGATACAATGAGAAGCCAGCCCTTCTCAATAACCGGTTGCATCAACGGCTTCTAGCGGATGCGATCCATCACAATCACAAAAGCCATCACTTGTGTGCAGTCAAATTTTGGCTGGATAACGAGTCTAAAGACGTCATTTCCTAGTAACACTGATGCTTCCCCTGTTGTTTTTCTCGAGATTTGTGCCACCTCCTCCCCTTCGCTGCTGTAGATTTTACAGCTTCCTTTTTCGAAGCAGCCTTCAATTCTGAAACTCGGCACTAGTTTCGCCTTGTTATTGTCAGCCAATTTTGTTATTGATACCTCCTTTTTATCAATGTTTTGGAGCAGTGAGTATCGCTTCATTGAAAATAATTTTGAGTTTGGTTGCTTGTGTCGGCATTCTTCAACTTCATAGGCATTCCATCTGTCATGCATGCTTAGAATCTGTAACATTAATTACCAAGAGAAATTATCACTTCACGAATTTATAATATGAGACAGATATTTTACGCATCAATTGTAACTTGTTTGAGTTCATAAGTTTTGTAGGGTCATGTAGGAATTACAAATGTTTCAACATATTATTAATTATTACTTTGTAGAAACTCTAAAAATCCAAAAGCACGTTTCTTTGTGGCTCTTGCAAATTATTACCAAAGTAGCAATGCTGCGCTCTTTGGAAATTAAAATATGTATATATTCATACTAATGAAACCATCATTTTTCCTTTTGTTTTCTTATAAAAAATGTTATGTAGGATCACATACCCGAGGTCGTAAACAGAGGAGAGCCTTCCCATCCCCATCCATGAGCACAATCTCTTTTGTTAAATACTTTTGCCTTCTTGAGTAGTTATCAACACGAAAAGCTAACCGTCCTGAGTCGTCATACACCGAGAAACCATCCGTTCCTTGAAAACCCATACTGGACTTTCGCCATACTGTGAAAATCCTCGGTTTATCAGCATCATTTGCCGACTTGTCAATAGAGCTTCCTGCTTCACTCTTGCTCTCTTTTTGCTGAACTTGCATCTTACTCATGATCTGTAATGAGAAAGGGATTCTAGTATGAGGGTACAAAAAGGAGTCGGTCAATTTATTGGTTTAGGTCTAGTGAGCAATGGATTGGGATTTTTGGATGGTTATATATACGTATATATATATACACCTGAACCTTATGTGTTCCTGTAAACAAAAGCAATCACAGAGAAGAACACAAAGATTTTACGTGATTCAGTACAATGTGTACCTACGTCCACGACTCACACACACCACCAATTTTTTATTTCTTTTTGAATAATGGAGTACAATTTAGAGAAAAAGAGAGGAAGAAGATACTTTTTAGAAGGGAAGAGATCCACCTTTATAGAAATACAATTGGCTTTTTATTTTTCTATTTTTATTTTAAGATAAAATAAGAAAACAAATTATTTACAAATTTCTGATGCATTTCGGACCGAAATGGCTTCGAAATCGGTCTAAAATTTCACCTCTGGCTCACACTCCCCCTCAAGTTGGCATGTAGATATTTCGCATGCCCAACTTGCAAATTGCTTCATGAAAGATAGTACTGGAAACTCCTTTTGTCAATATGTCTGCCAGTTATTCTTCAGTTCTTACATGAGGAATACTAATGATTTTTTCTTCTAAGTTATGTCGAATAAAATATCGGTCCACCTCAATGTGCTTGGTCTTATCATGTTGTACTGGATTCTGAGAGATAGCAATGGCAGCCTTGTTGTCACAAAACAGCCTCATTTCTTCACAACTATAGAAACCAAGATCTTTAAGTGTCCTTTTTATCCACAGCAATTCTTGCAGTCCTTTAGCAATTCCTCTGAACTCAGCTTCAGCACTCGACAAGGCCACTACCTTCTGTTTTTTGCTCCTCCATGTGACCAAATTTTCACCAACAAAGATGAAGTATCCAGATGTAGACTTCCTGTCAGTTACATCCCCTGCCCAATCAGAGTCTGTATAACCTTCAACTTGAAGATGTCCATTTTTCTTGAAAAAGATGCCTCGTCCTGGAGATCCCTTGAGATACCTTAAAATCCACATAACAGCCTCCATATGTTGCTCACTTGGAGCATGCATGAATTGACTCACCACAGACACAGCATAAGTAATATCAGGTCGAGTATGTGATAAGTAAATCAATCTCCCTACCAATCTCTGGTATTGTTCCTTGTTTGTTGGTACCTGATCAGGAAATATTGCTAGTTTGTTGTTCTGTTTGGTAGGTGTGTCAACATGTCTGCAATCTAATATTCATGTTTCAGCAAGCAAATCTAGTACATATTTTCTCTGAGATAAAGATATACATTCTTTGCTTCGTGTGACCTCAATCCCTAGGAAGTACTTCAATCCGCCCAGGTTCTTCATTTCAAATTATTTGGACAATTTTCTCTCTAGATCTTGGATTCTTCCAGAGTCATCACCTGTGATTATCATGTCATCAATATAGATTATCAAGATTACAATTTTTCTTTTATTCTTTGAAAAGAACAATGTATGATCTGTATCACTCTGGGTGTATCCATATCCTTTCATGGCATTGTAAAACTTTCCAAACCAGGTCCTTGGCGACTGTTTTAGTCCATACAGTGTTTTCTTCAACTTGCACACAAGAGGTTGTTCACTTGAATGATCATATCCTAGTGGGATGTCCATGTAGATTTTCTCATCTATGTCCCCATGTAAGAATGTATTCTTCACATCAAACTGATGTAGTGGCCAGTCTTTATTTGCTGCAATGGACAACAGTATTCTAACAGTATTCAGCTTGGCTACAGATGAGAATGTCTCCTGATAATCTAACCCATATGTCTGAGAGTACCCGTTTGCAACTGTTAGGAAGTCTAAGTTTTCAAATTTTTGTGCTAATTAACCATTTAATAAGCAATCCAAACGACTTAGACCTCGAAGGATCTAGTCCAAGCATTCACACGCAAGAGAGAGAGGTTAGGAATGCTACCTCTCCTTGTATCGCAACAAAGAGGCACGAATCCGGCGATGTCGAGGTTGTGCGCATCACCACGCATGTCTCGGCCTCAAGTCCACTAAGGTATTAACCAAAACCTCGATCTATGCTAGTAGATGAGAGGTTAAGCCTAATCTCTTCCTTCCCTTTGCCTTAATTAACTATTTAATTTGATGGAGGCAAGAGGTGCTCAACACATGAGCTTAAGAGAGCAATGGTGGAGAGGAAAAATTCTGAAATTTTTCCTTTAATTTTCGTCCAAAATATTAGGGAGAGAGAAAAAGAAAAGGTGGTTAGGGTTTTGGCTCCCAAAGTGGTCCTTTTATAGACCAACCACTCTCCCAAAAAGTTGTAACTAATTTACAACTATGCCATCACTAGGGCAGCCATAAAATGGGCCTAAATGGGCTCCATCAATTATTTAATTGGTCCTCTAATTCAATTAATTAGTGGCCCAATTAATTTCTCTCAAGTTGGACCTTTAATTTACCATTTAAATATAGGCCCATTAGCTCAAATTAATTACTTTAATTAATTCATGTTGAACAAATTAATTATCAACACTTTGATAATTATTTAAGGATTAGAATATGCATTAATTTATTTCTATATAATCCGTTTGACTTAATTAATTAATTATGACGGTTCGCAACAGTACATAATTAATCAGTCAACATATCATATTGTTGCATTCCTTAATACAACCAAATAAATAATGCACGCATGGTCAAAACCTATTTGTGTGACCCTTTGAGGATTTATGCTCTGTTGGACATGGAAAATAAATCGCTATTTATTTCCAATAATCATAAGCGGTATCTAGCAACACGTTATGATTCCCAATTCGCATAAATAGTGTACTGCTACAATATTTTAATCCTGCATAAGAAATAATAGTATTTTCTTATCTGATTCTTATGTCACATGATATCATCGTATAATCCAAGATAGGAATGTGTCATTCTTGCAGATTATACGTTTCTTGATCTAGAGATGACTGTATCAGTTGCTAGCAAACAATCCATCTCCATCAAGGGGCCCAAACAGATATCATCGCTCACTAAGTAAATTAATGAGGGACATACGATTTTCTTGATGAACAACTTTTCCCCGCACAATTCAAGAGAACATAAATAAAGTCCGTATAGCAGCCCTTATCAGGAATCAACGGTAGACGATATTTATTGAACCTATCCTCATGTGGAAAAGTTGAACCATCTCAAACTTAGAATCAAACTCAAACGAAATAAATAATGACACATAACACAATCCATATATTTATCTCATTGGGTCGTGTCCTGTACTATGTTCTATAACATATACATATGCAATTAAGTTGGCAACTCCTTACCTATGATCTGTAGAACTTAATCATCACTTAACTTACATACTAATCTTATCCGATAATTAATATTCCTTGTTAATTATCAAGATTACGGACCTTTTAGATCTATTATTGTCATTTAATTATAAATGAACTACAGAGATCTACAATTCAGATCCTCAACCTGAATGATCTGTCAATTAATAAATCAAGGAATAAATGATCAAATATCATCAATAACATAAACCATAGAAGTAGCCATATAATGATTGGCTTCTAGGACATAACTCTAACAGCAACTAGCCTAGCTTTATACATGTCAATTGCTCCAGTGGGCCCATATTTAACTGTAAATATCCATCTGCAATCTACTATCTTTCTATCTCTTGGCCTACTCACCAGTTTCCAAGTCTCATTATTTTCCAGTGCATCTATTTATGTCTTCATTGCATCCATCCATTTGTGATCACTGAGTTCTTCATTCATATTACTTGGAGTGTGAACTGACGCCACAGTTCTATCAAATTCTTTCACAGGGTCTGGCATGTGAGACATAGTCATAAAATTCGCTATTGCATACATGCCCTCACCAACTTCATCTAGTTTGTACCTCTTAGGAGTTCTGCCTCTGTTAAACCTGAAAGGTGACTGATAACCAGGATTAGTAGTAACAGGTTCAAAATTACTTACCTCTGACTCCGGAGTCTGGTCACATGGTGAAGGAGGAGACTGTATCATTTCATCATTGTTACTCTCCAAATTCTCTTCTGTTGGACCCGAATCATCAAGTGAGTCCATTTCTAGGTCAAATTTCTCACCTTCAGGCTCTGAATTCGAACCGAAATTTCCAGAATTCGGTCCAAAATTAGTCTCTGGTGTCATGATTTCTACTTTGTTTGGTCTGAAATTTATATCCTCTATTGCATCAAATCAAGACTCATTATTTATGACACTCTTCCCCTGAGAATGAGCCTGATCTTTCACAAAATACCCCTCATTTTCAATGAAAGTCACATCCATTGTAGTATAAATTTTTTTTGAAATCGGATTCATACACTTATATCCCTTTTGACGTAGACCATATCCTATGAACACATATTTTTCAGCACAAGGATCCAACTTTGACCTTTGATGTTTCTGTGTATGAACATAGGTAATACACCCAAATACCTTTGGTGGAATTGTAAGGACAGAGGAAAATTATGCAGTATTTTGAAAGTACTTGCAAGGGTGTTTGAAAGTCAAGTACCACAGAAAGCAACCTATTCATCAAGTAAACTGCTGATATAACTGTATTATCCCAATAAGAATGAGGTACATTGTTTTCTAGCATCATTGTCCTGGTTATTTCTAGAATTTGCCTATTCTTTCGCTCTGCTATGCCATTTTGTTGAGGAGTACCTACACAACTTGTTTCATGTATAATCCCATTGGTGTTAAAAAATTCTCCTACTGTTTTGTTGACAAATTATCTTCCATTATCACTTCTGAAAATTTTAACATTTCTATCAAACTGGTTCTTTACCATGGTAATGAAAGATTTGATGGCAAGTGGTACCTCACTTTTATGCTTTACAAAATTAATCTATGTCATTCTGATACAATTGTCAACAAATAACATAAACTATCTGTTACCACCTAGGGATTCAACCGGGAAAGGCCCCCATACATCAGAGTGAACCAGGTCAAAAAGAGTGATTTTGTCATTATCCAAGTTCTTGGCAAAATTGGCTCGATGACTCTTAGATTTAATACATACCTCACAATCAAAAGATTTATTCTCAAATCTATAAAATAAACTTGGATAAAGATGCTTAAGGTACCCGAATGAAGGATGGCCTAAACGCCTGTGCCACATCCAAATCGAAGACTTCCTACTTGAACTCGAGCCAGCAGATAAGTGAGCTCTTCCAGTAGCTATATCTTCCAATTGATACAGCCCTCCCTTCTTAGTACCACGACCGATAATCTCATTTGTCATAAGGTCCTGAAAGAGACAAAATCTGGGATACATGAGTACAACACAGTTAAGTTCTTCACACAATTGACCTACAGATAATAGTCTTGATGAAAGAGAAGGAACCAATAAAGTATTTGAAAAAGTTAGAGAAGAGGAAAATTGAACATCTCCAACCCCTGTGACTGGATAAACTTCCCCATTTGCATTGACGATCTCAGTCCTCCTTGGATGAGATTCTCTTATCAAGTCGTCCCTACTATAGGTCATATGATCGGTTGCTCCCGAGTCTATAACTTAGGAATTGTTCAGGTTTTGGGTAAAGGGCATATTGAGGTCAGTTTTGGAGTCCGAATTCATGGTTTGGTTCAGATTTAAGTAAATTTCGGTCCGAAAAATACAAATTTTGGTCCGAAATTTAGGTTATAGTTAAGGTTTCGACGCGATATGGCCGAGAAGAGAAGTTCGATTGTGCAGTAATTCGCACAAAGAAGGAGCTCCTGTGCAGTAACTCGCACGAGGACAAAGAATCAGCTGTGCAGTAACTCGCACGGAGATAAAGTCGTACAGATCTCAGAACCTGTCTCTGATACCATGTAAACAAAAGCAATCACAGAGAAGAACACAAAGATTTTACGTGATTCAGTACAATGTGTACCTATGTCCACGACTCACACACACCACTAATTTTTTTGTTTCTTTTTGAATAATGGAGTACAATTTAGAGAAAGAGAGAGGAAGAAGATGCTTTTCAGAAAGGAAGAGACCCACCTTTATAGAAATACAGGTGGCATTTTATTTTTCTATTTTTACTTTAAGACAAAATAAGGAAACAAATTATTTATAAATTTCTGACGTATTTCGGACCGAAATGGTTCCGAAATCGGTCCGAAATTTCACCTCTAGCTCACAGTTGCTATCTCAATCCCTTTGCTACTTTTATATCGTTATGTGTTTCTTTATTGTTAGCAGGTGGATCATGCTGTTTCTTTAAATAATCGAAAGTTGCATGATTATGAACGATAGAAAACTCTTTTTCAGTTGTGATGTGAATAGAAAACTCTTTTTGACTCGTGATGTGAAGACTCAGGTCATCTGCAGTTGTACATATAAAACTGGAAAAATCTTTTTAGTTAGCTTTGGCACATCACAATTAATCCTTAATCAGGTCGGAGAAGAGACATGTCCAGCTTTTTCAGAATTTAAATGGAATTTTTCTTATTAGGGCGAAATGTTCAGATTTTATTTGTTTAAATCAATTTGTTGCTACCATACACTAATTTGATGTCTGTTTTAACGTTGATTTCAAACTTATCTTCCAATGGAGTTTTGTAAAGATGATTCTAGCTGAGGATGTTAGGATACATTTTCTAGCTAAGTTCTTCATGTTATCAAGCACAAAAATAAATTCTAACAACTTTAATGTTTGTCAAAACATGTGCATTTATTTGTTAAAAAACAATTCGAATATAGTTTCTAATATGAATAGCCATCATTGCCATTTCTACTATGAAAAGGTCCTCTTTTACCAGCGAATGTTTCGAAATTTAGTTTTTTTAAAAATTAAAATTCAGAATTTTGTTATAACTATGTCTTCCGATCAAAATGGCTAGAAGTTTGTCTGGTAGATCGATTAAATTTTGTGCATCCTAATATTTCTACAACAATGGTTTTGGATTTTAAGAAATTTGAGTATTTCCAATAATCTGTTCCGTCTTCCGTGTAACAGTTTCTACATTTCACATCAAAGGGGATTCCAATTGTTGAGAAAAATGGAGAACTTGGTTACTGGCCATAATAAAGTATCTTTATTTAAACTCTTATATAAGACCCTTAATATTAATATTAAATATTAAATAGTGCGCGAGTATGGGAGCACATGATGGGTTAAGCAAAAAGTCGAGGAAGGTATAAAGGTGCTCTTCATCTAATACCACTTCAACAAAATAAAGACAGGGAGTCGTTGGTGTATACTATAAAGCATCAAATATTTGGTTTAAATATATAACATGCTAATCGTTCTTTGAAACTAGAGAATTCATGATCTTAGCAAATATTGCCAAGTGTGTGTACATATCTCATATGTATTTTGTTTGCATCTCACTTCATTAATAACTTTTTCTTGTTGAATTGATTGTCAAAAAAACAACGGCCCGCACTTTTCATCTCAATCGTCCGATTTATGATGGGTGTTCCGTAAATTATACCAGATTGATAGACCTAAAGAAATTTAACTGTCAAGATCAGATCGAACGACTAGAATAAAAGCGTTGCCCGTGCCACACTTTTATTGTAGCTTTTGTTGTAAAAATTACAGTGGGCTGTAATAGCAGAGTTACAATAGATCCAACGAATCAAAAGTACTCTTTTAGAAAGTAATGAAACATAGTTGGCAGAGGAAAAAAAAAACTAATAGACTGTATGAAATTCAATTTATTAAATAAAAAATACACAGATACCACCTTTTCTAGATCAAGGGTGTCGGTAGCTTCAGTCCATGATTTAGGCCCCTTTATGCAGGCTTTCAAATTCAAAAGAGAAAGTTTAATATGCACCATAGTGCATAGGGAGTTCTATGCACCGCGGATTTTTTCAGAGATATTTTTATAAATTGACAAATCTAATTTAACCAATCTAATCTACATATTGAAATCTCATAGCAAACCAAATTTTACAATTTTTTAGATTTTATTACTATTTTTTTCGAATTTTTTAAAACCTGTCATTTTTTAAAACAAACTACTATTTACAAATTCAAAAAATGACAGGTTTTAAAAAAATCGAAAAAAATAGTAATAAAATCTCAAAAATTGTAAAATTTGGTTTGCTATGAGATTTCAATATGTAGATTAGATTGGTTAAATTAGATTTATCAATTTACAAAAATATCCCTAAAAAAATCCGCGGTGCATAGAACTTCCTATGCACTATAGTGCATATTAAATTTTCTCAATTCAAAATCCTCAAATGTCTTTTCACAATATTGTAGCAGTCCTTCGTATATTGTATCCGATCCCCCTTCGGCCCTTTTTTTGGTCGAATTGGATTAGAAAAAACGTGCGGTATTGCATGTTGTTTTGGCGACAAAATTTCATGAATTTAGAAACTTTTTTGGTTACTTGTTGATAGTGGCGGTCATTTGTATCTCTAGAAACTTTTTTGGTTACTTGTTGATAGTGGCGGTCATTTGTATCTCTGCAAAGTCTGAACTTTTGGTTCACTACGTTAGATTACATTAAAAAAAATTGTCAAATCTGTCACGAACAATTTTAATCACCGTACAACGAATAACATGCAATTGAGCTGCTTTGTATATTTTTTTTCCCCTTCCAAACCATTAAACTAAATCATGCAGAAAATCCAAAACATGATTTTTTTACTATCGACCTACGTTACCCAGATACTTTCAAAAATATCCGTATCCCGCACCCGACGCGTATCCGACACGGATTTGCATGCGATTCGCACCCGACGCTCCACGTGGCGTATCCAATCATTTTAATGAGTTTGACTGCAGGATTCGGTCAGGATCCGGTTGGATACGGCTTGGATTCGGTCAGAATTCGTTTTGGATGCGTTTGGGATACGGTTGCCAATATTTTTGCCGAAATTTCTCAACAAAAAAAAAAATCAGCCGATAACCCCACCAAAACCCTAGACTATCACCTCCTGTCTCCTTCACAATTCCAAACCCTCTCTCACTCTCAGCCTCTCTCTGTCTCTAATTCCCCATCACCGTTCACCTGACGTCTCTCCGTTGCCTCTCACTCTCAGTCTCTTACTCCCTTGCTGTCTCTCAATCTCACGGACCTCGCCTCTCAACTCTCACTCTCAGGCAGTCAGTCAGTCACTGACCTCGTCTCTCACCTCTCAACCTCCTCTCTCTCCGACTGCATCGATCCATCAACTCACCTCTCTCCGACTGCATCACCTCTCCCAATCCGACCACCTCAGCAGCTCAGCAACGCTTCTGCTCTCCGCCTCTTCGTTACTCTTCTGCTCCTTCTGCTCAAATAAGGTAATAGCCATATAATTCTATTTTGTGCCTTTGAATGTTGGATGTGTGTGTGCTATCTAGTTGATTTTCTGAACTGTGCTTGTCGATTGATTGCTTATCTGTGATGAATCTCAATGATTGTGAATTCCATGACTTGTATGATGCTTGTTGCTAGTTTGATGGGCGTGTAGTACCTGGTACCAGTTCGGTACACTCTTGTTTTGCTTACTGGTACGAGATATGTAGCTTTAAGGACATGTTTGTTAATATTTTCTGGCTCAAGGACCTTTCTGTAAATCTGTTTCAATTGGAATAAGGGCTGTTCTTTGATAAATGCTGGTAGTTAGGGCTGTTTTAAAAAGATCTGATTGATGATTGGGTTAATCAAAGCCAAAGGTTGGCTTTGCTGTAATCTCATTGCTGTAGTTGTTTTAACATGTTTACTGGTATAGTGGTACTATATTTCAAATGTACTTTGTTGTAGTTGTTTTAACACATGAACTTGGTACAATAACAAAGGTCCAAAATGGATGTTCTGATAGCTCATAAGCTCAAGCAATTTGATAAAAAAAAAAAAAAAAAAATCAATGTATTGCACCTCGATATATACAATCAGAAAAAAAAACAAATCTTTTGATATATAATATGATTTTTTTATTATTTATATATACTGTCGTATTCGTATTTTTTTTAAAAATGCCGCATCCCCGCACCCGCACCCGCACCCGTGCAACATAGCTATCAACTTATGTATCATGTCTTAATTTAATTTTAGAATCATCATTTTAATTTATAATTATTAAATTTAGATAATTTTATGAAATAATGAAGTTATGGTTATTGGCGGATAAAACAAATATAATACGTAAAAGTTTAGTGATTTTACCACCGATGACCCTACTTTATATATTTAAAAATGTAAATAATTCAAATTCAATTATTATACAATTATGTGTCGTTTACATAGCATTAAATGTTCAAGTTAAAGAATAAAGATGTACCTTTTTGAAAGGTAAAATTGAACCATTTTATTGTTGACATGGATAATTTTTAAGTAGAAGTTTGCAGAATTAATTAATGCGGAATTGCGGAGTGTTTTGACCTAATAATTGATTTATACTTTTGATAAGACGGAAAGTGTAAAATGATAAAATCCCAGTTTATATCCCATACATAAGGCCTAAATAATGAACTCCAGTCTGCAGAAGAGGAGAGAGTGGGCTACGTCATGAAGCTTTTATGTCCGTTCGATTCCGTGAAGATTTGAGCAGCTGGAGCTATAGCAGGAGAAGTTGAAGCACCAGTATTCAATTTCAAGGTAAGTAATTCTCGCCGAGTAGGTAGGTTCACAAGCACAAGTAGGTACTTAAGGGTGGGCCGGACTGGACTCAGTTTATTCACAAAAAGGGCCGAACTTCGGAATATCAGGCTCGGCTCGGCCATTTGCAGGCCACTGCAGGGCCTCTTTTGTTTTGTTCGCTACTGCTCCTATGGACCATGGTCCTATCTCTCGATCGAGGGAGAGGAGGAGTTTTTTGAGACCTAAACCCCTCCAGTCTCCGGTCCTCCCGTCTCCGCCTCTTTTGTCGCGTAAGTTCCTCCACCGTCTCTCTCTTTTCAATTAAATTAATTTTTCTTAATTTTGTCCTACCAAATAATACTTGTCGGAAGTAGCGGAGGAGACTTGAAGAATATAGAGATCGAAATGTCCGTGCTGATAGTAACGAGTGTAGGTGATCTAGTGGTCGATCTGCACACCGACTCATGCCCCCTCACCACCAAGAACTTTCTCAAGCTCTGCAAGTACATTCATTTCTGATTTCTCTCTCTCTATGCATCTTGCTATTAATTTGCACTAATTACACAGCACATTCTAACTTATTTATTTTTCTTTACCCTTTTAAAAATTTTACAGGATAAAGTACTACAATGGATGCTTATTTCATAAAGTGGAGAAGGATTTTTTGGCACAGACCGGTGACCCCACTGGCACAGGAACTGGAGGCAACTCTATCTACAAGTCTGTGCCACTTTTTTATACATTTTATACATGTCAACATTTAATTGAGCTTTGTTTCAACTAGCTATGTTTATTGATTTATTCATGTGAACATCTATCTTCTGTAGAATCAATAGTGAACTTTTGCCTCCTTTTTCGGCAGGAAAAGAAAAAGGAGAAGAAGAAAGTAAACTTGAAAAACCTTGTGTTCCAACCGTTACTGGTTTATAACTGTAGTGTCCACCAGCAGATAATCACATTGTAGTTTAATTAATATACCTTTTCATATCAAGTCTTATTTTTTTTACCGAATTTCAGGTTTCTGTACGGGGAACAAGCACGTTTTTTTGAGCATGAGATTCGCCCTGAATTGAAGCATTCAAAAAAGGGTACAGTGTCTATGGTCAGTGCTGGCGAGAATCTCAATGCATCTCAGGTAATTAAGAACATTTCGTTCACTCTTTTTAGTATTAAGTTGGTACAGTTACCATGGATTATTCCTAATTATTTGAATTTCTTCTGGAATGAACCTCCCTAAACAATTAAAAGTCACAAAGGACAATTTATTTTCAATCTTCAACTTGCATATTTCATTATTGTATGCAGTATGCACAACCTGTTTAGAAATTTACCAGTTGATAATTTCTTAATATTTTTTGTATAACGAGAATGTCTTTTTGTGCTTCAGTTCTTCTTCACACTGAGGGATGATATAGATTATCTTGATGAGAAACATACGGTACATGCATGCTTATATTTTTATAAAGCTAAGCTTCATTCTTAATTTTAATTATCAATTAATGCTTATTTTTAACTCAAATTTATGTTTATAGGTATTTGGTATGGTAGAGGAGAAGGAAAGTTTTGAAACCTTGGAAAAGATAAATGAAGCATTTGTTGATGACAAAGGAAGACCTCTTAAAAACATCAGGTAATATCTCCACAGTAGGAAGATTCTGGTTTGGTTACTTGTTTTTATTTGGTCAAAATTTTACTGTATCACTGTGTGGTTGAATATTGAACCTAAATTAGCCTAATTCTTGCCATTAATCTACTAAAAAATAGAACAAAAATTTCATCAGAAGGGAACAAGGCATTATTTTTTTATTCATTGTAGGTACTAGTGTCGATGGATACTTGTGTCAAAATTTTAGTGTTTAAGCATTAAAGTTATAGTGTCTTAGTATCAAGTTGAGCTCCAATTAGCCGAAACCAAGCACTTAAGCAACAAAAGGAAGAAAACAAAAATGGGGTCAAATGCTAACTACATATCGTGTTCTCATCATATCTTGATACTAGCATAATTGCAACTCTTCCGACTAGTCTGTTCTGGAGATATTAATTTTTTTTTTCAATTGACAGAATAAAGCATACATATGTACTGGATGATCCATTTGATGACCCACCCCAGCTCACCGAGCTCATTCCTGATAGTTCTCCAGATGGAAGGCCAAATGATGAGGTCCCTCTTTTCAACTTATAAAACATTGGTAGAAAGATACCTTGAGCATACTACCTAGCCTAAAACACCAGGATTACCATCTTAATTTTTTTTGTTTACATACTAGCTAGCCTGAATTTCTAATTAACATATTTATTAGCTGAATTTTTTAGCCTTATTGTTGGTTTGAACAACTCTAGATTGTGGAGGAGCGTTTAGAAGATGACTGGGTCCCACTAGATGAGCAGATGAAGCCAGAGGAACTGGAAGAATTGATTCATTCGAAGGAGGCCCACACAAATGCAGTTGTTCTTGAGAGTGTAAGAAGTACTCTTTGTTTCTTGTTATTCTTTCTATATTTAATGAGTACGCATTGTTTCATCAACAATTACGTTATTGTGAAATTTTAAAGCAGCTACGTAATCTTATATTTGGTATTCTGTTGCCTCTTTTTTTGTTATTCTTTCTATTGCCTCTTTTTTTGGTTAATATTGCCATCAGGATAGATAGTTTTGAGAGACAACATAAAAGTACCTTTTGATTGAATAATAGCTTTGATAAAATTAGATATGTCTGTACCTGGTTTGGTGGTGTGAAAAATGGACTGATCAGCTTTTCAAAAGTCACCATCTAAAGCATCAAAGACTATGGAAGTCTCTTAGATATACCCTGTGATTTTTAGTTGAACACTTTTTTTCTCCCTTTCCTGATATTATGCAACACAGTTCCTTTGCATTTTGGTTACCTGACTATGGATTTAATTTATTTTTTTTCTTTTGTTTTAGATCGGTGATATTCCAGATGCAGAAATCAAACCTCCTGATAATGTTTTATTTGTTTGCAAATTGAACCCAGTTACTGAGGTATTTTAAGTTACTTGCACAAGCTGTTCCATGAAAGGAGTACCCATATAACTTGTATTATTTAAGATTCGTGATACATCTTGTCAATACAAATACTTGATTGAAATTTGAATGTCTGCTGTGAAAAGAAAAATGTAATGACCTCCTTCTTTACTGGGAGAATATGCGATTATTTTGGACAGTACATAAATTCACTAAAATAACAAAGTTTGGTTACCATGATCCTACTTTTTATTGTGTTTTTGTTTGCTTGTTCCTTCTTTTTTTTCTTATGTTATTTTATTTAGGATGAGGATCTGTTCACCATCTTCTCTCGGTTTGGCACTGTTACTTCGTAAGTTATTTTTCTCTGTCTTTTTTTTTCTTATACTCCTGTCTTTTACGAACATTTTTTGCATTTTTACTCCTGCATTTGTTTATGTTTCTGTTTGTGACTGTGGGTCTTCAGAGCAGAGATCATCCGGGATTATAAGACAGGTGATAGCTTATGCTACGCATTTATAGGTAAGATCTTATCTCTTTCTCCATGTTTTCTTTTTTTATTTATGTCCGATCTACGAATATCTTATTGTATTAGAGTTATAAGCACATGTTAAATCTTTGTTCTTCAGAATTTGAGAAGAAAGAAGATTCTGAAAGGGCGTACTTCAAGGCAAGTGTTTACTGATTTTGAGCGTTAGTTTGTTTAAATTTTCTTCATTTTACACCTCAGAAGATAACGACTGTAGAATACCAAAGATATAATCATTTATCAAAATCCTGGATCCACTCATGGGCAGCCTTAATAAACACAAATTCTGATCATTCCTTCTTTAAGAGCATTAGAATTAAAATAGTAATTGGTTTTGTTTACAAACTGGATTAATTGAAACAGTTTTGCTGATACAGATGGATAACACTCTCATAGATGACCGAAGAATCCATGTGGATTTTAGTCAGAGTGTTTCAAAGCTTTGGGGTCAATATAGACATGGAAAGAAAAACCAAAAAGATAAAGGTTGGTTAAAGCTGTTTGTTTTAGACTGTTTTCTGCTTTTTTGAGTGATAATTCTTCCATCAGATTTCTCAACATAAATGGCTGCAGGAAATGCTGTAATGGAATGTTACGGTGCCAGAGTTAAGAAACTTTAGAAAGTTCTTGTATGCCGGAAACATATCACATGTTAAAGCTGCAAAAACAGAATTCACAGACCATACCAACTGATTGTCAGTTTTTTGCATCAAATATTTGTGGAAAATGCCATGCATTCGGTAAGTTATTTGCACTTATTTGCATGTTAAATTGGGCTTCGGTAAGTTAGAATATAATTCCACTCCTTACAAGACCTGAACAAAAATGCTTCAACTTCTGCTAGTAGTGACCTTGGTTTATCCTTTGACCCATCTTATGGAAATTATGATTTGCCATGCATTTGTTTTGTTCTAGTGATATTCTGACTTTGGAAAATGCACAAATTGCAGGTGGGTGTTTCAAATGTGGTGCTACTGATCATTATGCGAAGGATTGTGTTGGAGAGAAAGATGGGAAAAAATATGTTTTGAAGGATGAAAACACCCAACGTGGCGGCCATAATAATCACAAGTATCTCTTTCTCTCCATGCACACATGTCCACACACAGGCGCACGCACGCACACGTAACATATTGTAGCTCAGATGAAATGAACTGCTCTTCTCAATTTTTCCACAATAGTTATATAATCCGAATTAAGAATTCAGAACTTTAGCCACAACCAGCCTACCGCAAATATCCAATTACGGACTCTTAGAGATGTTGTTTAAATACAATGATAACATATAAAAACAAGTGATTGGTGAACTTATTGGCACCAGATGAACTAGTGTCATATTCAGACATTCGAGCTTCATTAGGTAGAGTATCTGATCCCAAATTGTACCACCTCCCTCATCTCGTCTCTATGCAGGTATGACATGGTATTTGATGAAGATAGGTTAGATAGAGAACAAAAGAAACGAAGAGTTCATGAAGAGTCAACAAGGAAAGACCGTGACCACAGAGACTCAGACAGAGGCCATCATCGAAGTCAGAATAATGAAGAAGAGGGAGATAATAAGAGTCGGTATGACGAAAAAGAGAGAGATCATAGGAGTCGGTATGATGGAGAAGAGAGAGGTCATAAGAGTCGGTATCATGAAGAAGAGAGAGGTCATAAGAGTAGAGACAGAGGGGAGGATGAAAACCGGTGGAGAAAGGAGATAGAAAGTAGAGAGTATAAGAGTAGAGAGAGAAACGAGGGTGGAGATCGAAGGAGAGACGAGAGAGACTATAGGAAGGGAAGTGGGGAGAGAGAGAGATATAAGCATCATGAGGGACATCGTCACAATAGAGATTATGACAAGAGGGCTCACAGGGAGAGGGAAGAGCGAGATCATAGAAGGTAAAATTTGTGCAATTAGCTGGTTATATGTAGTTGTGAGTTGCATTAATTAGTAGAAAATTTTTGGATCTTGTATCTAGAAGAGGTTTGTGTTTTAAAAGGATTTGAGAACCATACCTTCGTTGGCCCTTGCAAAAATTTGTTTACTTGCTATGATGATGTATCCCGGTGCTCTATGGCTCGTGACATGAAAGAAGAACAGAATGTAGGTATTACTGGTCGCAATTTTGTGAGTAATCTCTTGGCTCGATTTTTGTGGTGCTAACTTGATCAGAATTGAAGTATTTCCCTGTTCAAAATAAGTGGAAGGGAACAGCAAATATTTCCAAACAATGTTTGTGCCCTTGGAGACAGTCTCAAGTTCATAATAGAGTATTAAACAGACATGATTTGAAAATGTGTTTTATAATTTAAATGATATGTCAAAACATTACTATCACAAGTAAACTAGGAAACTTCGCAAATTCAACAGTAACCACAGATGTAAAATTACAGGTTATTCCTAAAAAACTTCAACATCCGCATACAAATGATATTCGTATCACATTAGTCGTTTATGAACGGCCATTTTATTAGTTTATTTATTCTAATAAAAATGTGCTAAAAACGAGTAACATGATAAAGGAATCATCCAAAAATATTAGTTATTTATGAACTGTCATTTAATTAGTTTATTATTCGTATAAAAAAAATGCCAAAAACGAGTAATAATAAGAATATGAAATCATACAAAAAAATATTATTAATGTTAATTATATTTGGAGGCGAGGTATTTTGTCGATATTCGAAAGAATCCCGTGACTGAATAAGCCAGAAGAGTAATGTGGTAATTGGTAAATGGCCTTTGTCCTCTAGGAATAATGCCAGCAGCCAGCCTCCTGCTATGCATTCGAGACACACCCGTGATTTGTCATAATTCATTAATTAGACTACTATTTAAAATGAAAAATCTTTGCAAATCAAATATTGGCCTTGTAGGAGGGTAACTGTATTTATCTCTGTTCTGTCCCAAAAAACTAGAATATAACTATAGTCACATCATTTTATATAGAGACGAGCACATAGGAATTCACAGGCATACACAACCTGCGGTATATTACTAGTTTGCTACTGAATTAACTGTTGAGAAACCAATACCAATGGGTTATAAAGTAATACCCAACCGAATCCGGATTGAATTGCTCATTTAATCCGAATTATGGGTAGATTAATCGTCTTAGTTTAATAATGGCATGATCATATTATGGCATGCCGTTGCCTAGTTGCAGATTGTAGTGTTGTATCAATGCAGCCTGTACTGCTGGTATCTAATAAGTTTTCCCTTGTATCTGATTCAAACTGATTATACTTTCAATTGGGAGAAGGCCGTATCAAAAAATAATAAAATAAAATGGATATGATGTACCCTATAAAATTGTTCTCAATAATCCAAATATATGAAAATATTACTCATGTAAGAAAGTTCACAGTTCTCCAATAAACGGTCTTTCAATAACCCAAAATGCCACGTCTTATTTTCATTTAAATATTTATCAATCAATAAAATATATGCATGAACATATACATAGTCAAGCAATCAATTGATTATTTGTTATTCAACATTTTTTTTCACACAGCTACTACTGCAGTAGCTTGTTTAGCCTCAAGAGACTTCTCATATTCCTCAATTGATTTGAATAATTCAGAGAAGTTGCCTTTACCAAATCCACCGCATCCACCCTTCTGGTACTCCCTGCCTTCTTCATCCTTCAACATGCACCCGACCCGTTGTATTATCTCCACAAATATAGTTGGCCTGTGTTGAAGACAGAAATCAGGTGAAATGCCTACATTTATATGTACGAATTTATTCTATTTTGAAATACAAAAAATACCATCAAAATAATCGCACATGGGTCAATTAGTCTGTAAAACCCACCATTGGAGTATCAGACTAAATCAAAGCAATTGGTATCTAATATTAAATTTCACTTAATTTGGGAATTGTAAAAGCTTTAGAGCAAACCGCACATTAATGATATTGAAAAAAAAAATCACTAATAGTACCTGTCACCAACAGGCTTAGTGAATATTTGCAGTAAAACCCCTTGATCATCCCTATCCACAAGCACACCCAACTCCTGGCACTCTTTAATCTGTTCTTCCGACAAAACATCCCCAGCACGTCGTCGGACACCATCATAGTAGTTCGGGGGAGGTGGGGGCATGAATTCAAATCCCCCCAGTGCCGTGTGAGCCTGCATCTGTCTAAGTGTCTTGAGAACGTCATTTGTCGATAATGCCAGGTGCTGCACACCAGGTCCACAGTTGTAGTCTAAATATGTCTGTATCTGGCTCCTGCCAAATAAACATTCCAGGGATAAGTGTTGCTGCTATGAATAGATTTTAATATATTTTGGATTGTCATGTTCATATTTGTTTTCAGCAGAGGGTTACTTAATTCTCCACAGTATTAAGCTACTGAATATTAGGCCCTACTACGCATAATCAGCAAAATATCCAATCTATTTTGTGAAAGGCCAACATAAGTCAGTCAACTAAATTTGAATTTAAAAAAAAAAAGAAAAAATATATATATAAGAAGAGATACGGAACCACATTGCCAAGAATACAAAGTGCTAAAAGTGCATAACACTAACCTGCGCTTGGTACCATGAACAGGCTCATTTACAGGTATTAGCACCGTCTCTTCATTATTTGCAAGCACCGCCGAATTAAGCCCACTCTCAGCTGTGCCCACATCCTCAGCCACAAATTCAGCAAATTCATGAAACCCAGTGAATTTTGCAATATATGCCACTGTCTCCACCAAATTTGGCACATTGCCAACTGCATGATCAAGCCGCTTCAGCCCAAAGTCAGAGAATGCTGGTGACACGTCCTCAAAGCCAGGAAGGAAGGAAGGGGCATTTTGAGTGTTGTCTTTAGGGAGCGAGATGAAACGAAGCACAACGTCGCCATACAGGGATACCTCGGCCATGGTGAAACCTTCAGAGAGTTGTCTAGGAGCAAAGGATGGGACTGCGCCATTGGCAACACTTACTTCAAATGCCTCTGTTGCATTTTCAACCTGTCAAATATTTGGTTCGGTTTAGGAACTACATATTGGCTAACACCCAAAATGCAGGTATATTCTTACAAGTTACAACTATAATGCGTCACTATTTGTAAGGAAAAATGCAAATTATCAGTGTCCTGAAATTAAATGAAATTATTTTACCTTGATAAGTTAAAATTAATTGTTTTTAACCCTTCTCTCTCTCTTTCTCTCACTCTCTGCCTTTTCCTTGGAAGGAATTTGTTTAGAATTCTTCAGGGCTTATCCCACCAAAAATTAAAAAATATGAAAATATAAATTGCTATGCACACAAAATAGGCTGGCTTGAACTATAAACACATACAACATAGCTTGGCCTTATTACTTCTACTACTTAAAACTTGAAATTTTTAGTTCAAGCTAATGCAGTATTATTACTACTAAGACAGTAAGACTAACTACTAACCTGTATCGCTATTGCCCGTACAGCTAGCCCATGATCAACGAAGAACTTCCTACACACATCCGCATCAAACGAAGGTATGGCGGCAACACCACCTCCAGCAAAATCCACAGCACCAGCACCATAAGGCGCGGTGAACAGGAATTTCAAGGAGCCAGACTGGACAAGGTAGGAGGCATGAACAGGGTTACCAGTGGAGAGGTCGGACCTGGCCGTGAGAGGCATGCCAAGACCAAAGGAGAAGCGGCCGGCGGCAGCAGAGGCGTCACTGGTCCAGAATTCTACATGGTGGAAGCCGAGGACCGGGAATCGGTCGGACCGGGGATTGGACCGGACGAAGTTCTTGTGCCCAACTAGCTTGAAACCAGAGGGGTTGGGTTGCATGGCTGAGTCTTGCTCCTGTGTAGCTCCCATGGTGGAGTTAGCACTTAGTAGAGGTGTGTGTAGTGTCACCGTGTCACGTGTCACGTGTGTGCTTGAGGCGTACTAAAAAGGTGTACTTGTCTGAGAGTGGGGAGTTTAAGCTTGGGGGTGGGTGTTAGAGATAAAGCGAGGTGTTTTAAGTCAGGGGATTGAATCATCTGTCATTTTTAGAATTTTAAAATTTGCAATTTGTCTTTTGTGTCTGCTGTTATTATGCTAACCTAAACTAGGTATATAATTTCAAAAAAATTGTCCTGACGAGTTCTAAGTTCCAGTCGAGCTCTAATCAATTACAGTAGTTCATTATTCCTAACGAATAATCTAGTTTTGAGTCAATATAATAAAAAATTCATCTATGGTAGAATTTCCTTTATAATTTTTTTTTCAATATCTATGTCTATGTGTGTATGAATATTAACGTATTAATATATTCGGATGCTGATAATGATACGATACTTTTTGGTTAATCTAGTATTATTTTATTATATTATAATTTTTTAGTTGCATGTCGATAATAATGCTGATTTAATTAAAAAACTAAAAAAATACTAGCTTGATAACATATTTATATAGTTAAATGAATGAGGGCATTGGATGAAATTGAATTAATTTAGGACAAAGGAAGTGCAAAAGTTTTTATTTCTTAATTGAATTTATTTTGATCCTTCAAATTTTTATAGTAAGAGTCAATGTTATTATAGCTGATATTTTCTTTGAAGTAGAAAGATGATTTTCAATAAACTTGTTGAAACACTAAAAAGAACTTAATATAAATTATTTAGCGATGTTTCTTTTTGAATAAAAAATGCATGTAAGACAATTTTTAAGCGTAAAGCTGTTTGCAATGTGAATTATTCTAAGTTGATAAAAAATTTTAAAGTTATTTAATTGTTCATATTTGAATTATTATAACCTTTTCGGACAAGGAAAACAAAATTACACAAATTTACAATTGAATGATTGCAGAGGTAGTGAATTTTAGAGAGAGAATGTCACGAGGCCACGTGTATGGATGGTGTCTGTCTAGGTGGGTCGGAGTTACGGGTAGGTCTTGTCTTTGTGTGACTCAGCAATGAGCAATGTGTTGTGTTAGTCAATTGGTGCACTGCGTTGGCGTGGTGATGCGATGAATATCCAACCAACTAAGCAAAACAAGATTCATTATAACCTAAACTGTGAAACTAAAATGTGTAGTGGACTCTTTTAGGTTTAATTTAAAGGGAAGTAGAGTCGTCAGCAACAAATTTTGATATATACAACTGAAAACAAGAGATCTAAAGTTGGTCAAGGTTGAAGAAAGTATTGAACTTCTCTTGTATGCGATCCTTAACAAAACTCACCCCATCTTTTTGTATGAGCTTTCTTCCAGTCGCCTACGGCCTTTCAGCTCTCACTTTCAAAAAGAAAAAAGAAAAAACTTTTTTTCTAGTCAAATAAATACACAATCTTTCGTGCTTGTTGAAATTGTTGAATAGAAAATTAAGCAGATGCATCATGCATGTTCAATTGTTCATTCAGTAAAGTAAAATTTTTTAAGAAGTTTCTGGAAACAAATTATTTCGTAACCATACTTAAACATGCATCTTGAGGTTAGAAAAATAATATGCCTTAAAGTTAAAGAAAACCTCTTATTGTGCTATATCAGGCATGCATCGAGGCATCCGGTGAGATAGACAAGAGAAGAGGGGGAAATAATTTACTTATAACAATTATTATTTTTTTAAAAATGTCTTAATGTTTTTATAATTACAACGAAAAAATAACCATCAATCCCATGAAACGTCCACAAACATAAAAATACTATTTTATCAAAAAATGGCCAAATTTCTATGACTTTTTAAGTATAGCCACATTATATAAAATTTGAAAATTAAGTTGAAATATATGTAAAATTCTAAGTCTAGAAGTGCAGATAGTGCTAGTTACCAAACTAAAATCGCAATAACAATAATATCATCATTTGTGTATATTTGTTCACAATTAGCAAGGCAGGATTCCAACTTTAAATTCTGAAATTGGCCAGAATGAAATACAACCCAATATTATTTAATTTCCCATAGATCAAAGAGTAACCACAATTTCGCACAAGCATATCTTGCTTCACAAAATGTGAATAAACCTTATTATTCCTTTTTTGAGAAATAGAATTGAATAGCTAACCATTATATCTCTGGTTCATGATGTAAGGTAATGCAAAAAACTGCCACCAATTTCCTCATCTTGAAAGAACACGGTGCAACAAAACAGTATGAGAAGCAATGTGATGATCCAATTCCCTTCAAAAAAAAAAAAATTCCAAAAATCAGCATCTGAAAAACCTAATAAATGATAGAAAACATGAGCCAATTATAACTGTCCTCAGGCTATTCGCAGGCTGCGTCTGAGTTCAGGAATAAAGCACATATGTGGTACTTTGTAAAATTGTATACTTTACTAGAACTTGTGTTCAGATTATCGACAGCCATCTGCTCAAAGATAAAAACCGAAAGGAACATCTCTGATTAATTAAATATATACACAAAATTGTGATTAAGTAGACAAGAATTTCCACAACTGGACCAATTATCTTGCAACTTTTGCAGACGCTATCCAACAATTTTGGGTTATTTCCAAGAGCAGAGAAGATAATAATTGGTATCAGGAATAGAAGCAAAAATACTTAATTACCCTAATGCTCTAACTTTATTCACACTAACTCAATTGCATGACTGTTTTCTTAAAGTAAAAAAACAAAGACTAATAAATCAACAGCAATTGTAATGGTATGCACTTTTTCCTTTATTAACATGACAGTTAGTTGCAGTTTCAAAATTTGATGTGGGTACTATTTGCTGATGTGATAAAGTACTTGGTGCTTTTCACAAGTATGATATTATTATCCACCTGTGCAGCTAACACATGATTATATGAATAAAAGGTCAAAAGGGCTCAATCAGAATATTATGAGAACTCTACAAAAGGGCCTCTCACTATCGTAAAATTATGAGAAACAATGTAACCTTCAAAGTTAAAAATTCAGTATACAATTTGTACTGCAGAAAAAACTAAAGGACACATTCTGAATTTCCGCATATTAACAACAGATATTAGATTTATTTATGAAACTATGTTTCACATTGCAAACCACACTTGAATTTCCGCATATTAACAAAAGATATGAGAAAGGCCCAGTTCTTCAGTATTATTTTACCATACATTTAAGTTTTATAAAATAATAGAAATCAGACATAACATCAAAAACAAGTACCTCTTTCTAACCGCACCATTCACGTGCATTTTGAAACATCTTAAGCCATGGACTGGGCCCAGTTTTCTCAACCTGCCAATCACTGGGGTACCATGGATACTGCCACATCATAAAGCAACGCTCTGGATGTGGCATCATTGCCAAATGTCGCCCATCAGGTGAGCAGAGTGCAGCTATTCCCTCTGGCGACCCATTTGGGTTGAAAGGGTACAAGCCCGTTACCTTCCCCTCATCATCGCAATACCTTACAGGAGCCAGATTCAAGTCTAATACCCTATCCAATACTAAACTGTCAGGGAAGAACGCCCTGCCCTCCCCATGTGCGGCCCAAACACCCAGACTGGATCCTTCCATTCCCTGAAACATGATAGCTGGTGAATTCCCAATGGTGACACTACTAAATCTGCACTCAAATCGACCAGATTCATTGTGGATGAACCTTGGTTGAGAGACATCGGTTGTCGAGCCATAACCCGGTACCCAACCCAATAAGGCCATGAGCTGGCATCCATTGCAGACTCCAAGACTGAATGTATCAGGTCGGTTATAAAACTCTTGGAACTGATCCAATAAAGGTTTGTTGAACCGAATGGAGGCTGACCAACCCTTTGCGGAGTCGAGTACATCAGCATAACTAAATCCACCAACAAAGGCAATTCCACGGAAGTCAGCCAGTGAGATTTTAGCATCCAATAAGTCTGCCATTGTCACATCCCACGGCTCAAAACCTGCTGCATGAAAGGCCGCCGCCATTTCTCGATCCCCATTGCTCCCTTCTTCACGAATTATAGCTACTTTCGGTTTATGTTTCAAATTTAATGTTTTTGGGTCAGTGAACTTGGGTGTGAATGACAGAGACCAATTTGGGGTTTTTCGGTACTTAAGGCCATCTTTCTCAAGGTTTACACAGGAAGCAAGCCTTTGCAGTTGCTCCAGTTGGAAACTGGTCTCTTCCCACAAGTCCCTTAATAAGGCTGTTTCTTCCTTCAGTTGGGATTCTCCATCAATGGAAAGGTCTATAATTGGAGAACATGTGACCTTGCCAATAATTTCGCTAGACACATCAAACTCTTCAAATTTCTCCATAACTGTATTGATATTTTTGGAACTGACTTCTACAATTAGACCCAATTCTTCAGCAAATAGTGTTCGGAAGAGACCATATCCATTTGATCTGAGATCCACTTTAAACCCACAATTTCCCGCAAATGCCATTTCAAGTATGCTAACAAGGATACCTCCATCACTGATGTCATGACCAGCAGATATCAACCTCTCCCCAATCAACTCCTGAACAGCATTGAATGTTCTTCTAAGATATGCCACATCATCCAAATCAGGGCACTCATTACCTATTTGATCAAAAGCCTGAGCCAAAGCAGACCCTCCTAACCGCCTCTTGCCCTTTGCCAAATCAACATGTAACAAAATCCCATCATCCCCCAACTTCAGATCAGGTGTAACTGTCAAGGTCACATCAGGACAGGTAACATATGCACTAATTACCAAATTACCAGGCGCCTTTACCACCTCACCACCGGCATGTGCGGCCATGGAAAGACTATCCTTACCTCCATCTATGGCAATGCCTAACTCTATCATGCACTCGGACAAAGCCATGGCAGCATCATACATGGCTGCACCTTCGCCATCTAACTTTGCAGCATACATCCAATTCCCACTCGATTTAACATCTGTGAGAGAAGTCACCTTAGCCCAAACCAGGTTTGTTAAGGCCTCTCCTATTACCAACCGGGCCATAGCTTTTGGATCAAGCAATCCTTTGATGGGTTGTTCTCCAATCGCACAGGCCCCACCTGTTAGGTCTGTGTATGTCTGTGCAATCACTGCCACGTCAGCCAGTGGAAGTTGAAGAGGGCCCACAGTTTGTTGTTGTGCCACAAGCCCAGTAACACACCTGTCAACCTTTGTGGTCAGAAACCTTTTAGAACAAACTGATGGTAAGTTCAAAACCCTTTTTAAGGCATCCATCAAGGTGACACTTGGAGCGATGTCAAGTGGTTCACGTGCATACTTTATCCTCTTGAATTCAAATGTCTTCTGAGGCATGTCACCCAACACTTTCTCCAGTTCTAAATCCTCAACTGGAGGGGGAGGTGGTAAGCCTCTAGACTCGGCTTCTTTTACTGCTTGGCTATCTACTAAGACAATCTTACCGCACCCATTGATTGTGCCAATGACAGCCATAGATACCCTCTCCCTAGCACAAATTGCCTCCAAGAGAGGTCGACTCTCTGGACGTATCAGTAAGGCGTCTTGCTCTTGGTACTCTGCCCCCCAAATCTCTCGTACAGACAAGGTATGGTCTCCCACCACAATCGACCTTATGTCAATTTCAGCTCCCTTCGGATAAATAATCTCTTTTACCACATTACAATTACCTCCTGCACCTTGGTCATGGATACTGACTATAGGATTCGCATTGCCCATTTCAGTACATGTGCGCACCACCCGGTATAGCTTTTGTGCCATCTCAGCATCACCTCTTTGTACCGCATTAAAATCCAATTCAGCATCATTTGTACCACTAACCATGCTAGAAGCAGCCCCACCACCCATACCAATCCGATATGCAGGACCCCCTATTTTCACAACCAACATACCTATATCAGGTTCACCCTTGTCAATATGCTCATGATCTATTTGGCCAATACCTCCACTAAACATAATTGGCTTGAGCCACTCTCTCCTATCTCCACTTGGAAGACGCATACCGAAGCTCCTTGTGTACCCCTGAATTAAGGGCTCTCCGAACTTGTTCCCGTAATCTGACGCACCGTCGCTAGAATCAAGTAAAATCTGCAAGGGAGATGCCAAATTTTGGGGATAAGAGAAAGAATTGTCCTCCCAAGGTGCATACGAGCCTTCAAGCCTTAAATTTCCCACACAATAGCCAGCAGTGGATGCAACAACAAAAGATCCTCGGCCAGTGGCATGAGTGTCCCTGATACGGCCCCCAGCCCCAGTCTCTGCACCAGGATAAGGTGCCACAGCACAAGGGAAATTATGAGTCTCTGCAGTGAATAAGATATCCATCTCCTTCTGTGTACTCGATAGTGGCCCCAATTTAGGAGACATTGGCTGTAGCTTGTTGACTTTAAAACCCTTGATCGCACTGGAATTGTCTTTGAATCCAATGACTGAATTACTAGGGTTTGCCTTGAGGGTGCTTTTCACGATTTGAAACAAAGTCTGTGGCATAGTTTCACCATCAACTATCAACTTACCATTAAAAAACCAATGCCTGCTATGTTCACTATTTGATTGGGCTATGTCAAATAATTCGACAGTAGTAGGATTTCTCTTAATGTCGTCCCTGAATAAACTTGAATAGTACTTTATATCTTGTTCATCAAATGCCAAACCCATTTTAATATTAATCTCTTCCAAGGCCTCACTTCCCCTCTCTAATACTGGGACAACCTGTACTGGCTCTGGCACTGCACTGGTAGTGAAAGACTCCAGCTTTTTTGGGTAGACACACTCAGTCATTCTGTCATGTATCATGGAGGCAAATTCAGTCAGTAGTGTTTGATCAAGCTTGGTACCTGGCTTCAGGTACAAAAGGTAGCGCCTCGACCTTTCAAGACGGCTTATCTCTGTGAGGCCACATGATTGGCAAACTGACACTGCATTTGTTGACCAAGCTGTGGTGAATGACATGCGAGGCCCAACCTCTAAAATAACTGCATGTGCACCATTTGAGACCTCTCCATCTAGAAGGCTCTCCTTTTTTAGGTTTTCAGGCTGATAGGTCTCTCCCAAAAGCCATTTAAGCACCTCCAGTTTTTCCCCTGAAAGTTCACTCGTACCAACAACACCAATGTTGAAACATTGCTCGGTTTTCAGGTTGATAACATTAGGAGAGATTTTGGCTTGAATCTTTTTAAGAAGCTCAGATTCAGCGCTTTCTTGAAGAAATGGGATGCGGTAGAAATGGATGACTTTAGGAGAGGCTTTTTCTAGCGATATAGTGCCTTCTTCTGCTAAAGGGCTATCCGAACCCTTTGAAAGAACAGCTGCTGGATTGGGAAAAAATGGCGAGTTCTTCAATAAGGCATTTTGACGAATAGATAGCGCAGAGAGATGCTTGACTGGAAAAAAATAGCAGGTCGACCGTAGCTTCCTTGAATTGGGTTTTGTTGATGAGATACAGGATGGCTTCTGTGCTCCCTGAGATCGAGAATTAAATATTCATGAACAAAATTATTTAAAAAAAAAGAACAAGTTTAAAAATGATGATAAAATTGTTTTTAACTTTTTATGAATTCAAACCTGATTTGCTGGGAAAACTCGAGGCCTTAAGAGATTCGCTGCCATGTTTCTCCAAGGAGAGTCCTTGATGTAACTTGACCGAGCACAGTTGAAATACAAAACCCTGAAAGGAAAATATCTAACTTAGTTTGTAAACAGGACAGCAAAACTAGAAAAATGCCAAAAAATTAAAAAATATCACATAAACTAAATAAGAAGAAGTCTCATGTTAATCCCTACAATGCAAAGCACTTCCAGTAAATTAAGCATAACAGTTTGTATCAGTAAACTACAACAAAATAGAACATTCAGTGCATCACAAGTTCAAAAGTTGAAAAAATCAAGCTGCTGACTATCATCAAAATTGTCATCATTTAGACCACATAGATTAGAGAAAACAATAGACCTTGAACTCGATAATCAACAATATAGCTAGTATAAAACTTAATAAGCAGCAAAATTAATTGAGGCAGCTAAAATTAAAAGCAACATACCTGTTATTGAATTGAATCACTTCTTTGAGCAAATAGAGCGGAGAATGTTAAGTGATTGGTCAGAAAAGAACAGGCATAGAGAGAGACAAGCCTACGGCTGAGGTGGCGCGAAACGCTGGGATTTGACGATAAAAACGGGAGGAAAATGAATGGTTTGTTTCTTTTTTGGTTTTTCTAGGATTTTGAGGGAGGCGGAGAGGAGCGGGGAGAAGCAGCGATATCGCGCATCCGCATCCTCAAGTCCTATAAAAGAACTGTCACGAGCAGCCAAACCACCCTATCCGTCAGATCGCGATCCAACAGCGCAAAGCCAAGATGTGCAAAATAAACGCCCCACGCCTCTGCCCGACTTGCCCGAGTGTCGCTGAGAAATAAAGGGCTTCCCACGCGTTAACAAAATTAGATAGAAATTCATTTCATTTCTTCGTCTCCTTCCGCCTGACGAGAAGCGAAAACCCTAGATCGGAGCGACAGACGAGAAGCTAGAGAGAGGCAGTGAGGCGCAATAGAGTCGTTGAAGGAGAATTAGTGAGGCGCAGTATACAATCTCTGGTTAACCTAGACCCCTCTCTCTCCCTTCTTTCTATAAACCCTAAAAGAAGAAATATATAATGAATTTGTGAATTAATTCTCGCTGAAGTTTGTAATTTGATGAATTTTATTTTTTAATTCTCGCTGAATGGTTGCTGGAAATTGGACTTTTCAGTAATAAGAATGGTTACTGGACGAGTTTTTAATTAGTTTGTAGTTTGATGAATTTAGTTTTTAATTTCTGCTTCTAATAAGAATGCTTACCGGAAATGTGCTTAGAATTTAACAAATGCTTTAGTTATGAAATTGCATTAGTTACTGTGTATGTCTTGGAAATGTGTTTAGAATCTCTGGTAATGCACTTAGAATCTCTGGTAATGCACATTAGGTACCACATGTTGGCAAACTCAATCAATTATGCAATGATGGTCAGTACTTGTGAATCAGTCATAATTCTCTGTTTTTTTTTTTTTTTTTTAATAGCAATGAGCTCTCAAAGCAGCCCACACAATGTATGGAGCTCGGGTGAAGCATATTCTTACTGCAGTGAATACAACAACAATAAGTGTGTTGTTGTCTTGGTTGCAAACACAGAAAATAATAAGGATTGAGCTTTCTACTTTTGAGTAGTTTGTAGGTTGTAATGTATATTAGAAATTTAGCGGATGTATTAGAACTTTTAATTGGATGTATTTGACGACTTGTTCTTTGTTTTTGAGTAGTTGAATCTAATGGAATGTTGGCGATTTGGTTTGACTGGAGGTTTAGTTTGGTATGAATGTGTAATCTTAACTTAGGCGCTCTAACTTTGTTCGAATTAGATTGGTTGTTCCTGTATCTGACTGGTAAATTATGCATATATCTGGAGTTCGCATACATGGATTGCTGTACTTGGCTAAAAATTGGAGTTCATGCATATATTCTGAGTTCTTCACCACGAGTCCATGACCACTGTTAAAAATTGGAGTTGCGCTAAAATTAAAGAGACAAAATTATAAAGAAATTCAATTCTATTGCTTGACTTGAATTATACAAAGTACAAATAGTTTCGTTTATAATAAACTTAATTCTTCAAAAAAGATGGTAAGTAAATAAAAGCACATTCAAAGTCTGGATGACTGAAACGCCATTGGTACCCATTAGTACCCAGATTGGTACCTTCTTCACTATGTCATGAAAGCAACTAAACTTCAACCAATTAATAAAAGCATCTTAGATCATCAAAGCAACTAAACTTCAACCATTTAATAAAAGCATCTTAGATCCAACTAGGGGTGAGCAAAAAACTCGCAACTCGTGAGCTAACTCGAACTCGACTCAGAAAAGCTCAGTTGTAACTTGAGCCAACGGAACTCGAGTTGATATAACTCGAGCTGAACTAACTCGGTTAGCTGACGAGTCGAGTTTGAGTTGAGGTCAACTCAGCTCGCAACTCGTGAGCCGACTCGTGAGATAATAAATTTATGTTTTAGATATGTATTATCAACATAATTTATGAGTATTAAAAATTTATAAATTAATTATAATAATTTTCTATTTATATATTTTAATTTTAAATTATATTACATATGATTGATTGAGTTTCAAGATATATTTTGTTTCAAATCAATAGAAATAATATAAAAGACAATAATTTTATTGTTTACAATATTGTATATGTCAATAAATTTTAATACTAGAATAACATATGAAGTAAATAAATAAAAATTTGAAGGATATACGTTTATTTCAAGCTAGCTCGTGAGCCCATGAGCTAGCTTGAGTTGAGGACGAGCTGAGTTTGAGCCAGTTTAAAAAGCTCGAAAGTATTTCTAACTCGGCTCAACCCAACTCGAGTTATAGCCGAGCTGAGTTTGAGTTGTCATCAACTCGCTCAAACTCAGCTCGTATACAGCCCTAGATCCAACCCGTTAGCACAATTTTTGCACTTACACCCATAAAAGTTTCTAAATTCATATATTGCTATCCCGATATTTCTTTCATCTACAAAATATTGCCAGCTAACTATTCCACTATTTCTTTCATTTACAAAATATTGCCAAAAAAGAAATTCCTCTAAATCTTGTCTAGTCTTCTACAATTGACACATTGCTGCAAAAATAAATAAAAATAAATAAAAATAAAAGAAATTGCATACAAATCATTTTAAACTTCATTTTAATGCACTTACTGTATGTGTTCAAGGTTATCAAAGCACCCAAAGTTCTCCTCCGATATATCTTGTGACAAATTATTACTCGGCCTATAATTAAAAAAGGAATTGGATAAAACATTAAAAAAAGAGATAGATAACATATTTTGCTCCCAGTAAAATGTCATTCGACATATTTAATGCATTGGTCACATATTTGACTTTGACTAATTGTTCAAATAATCTCATACAAATTACAAATGCCATTTGACTGGTCATATATTTCACTGGTCACATATTACAAATGCCATTTGACTAGTTACAGTGTTCTTCACTGATCACATATTTTACTGGTCACATATTACAAATGCCATTTAACTTATAGGCGCTCTAATCCTTCACTGGCCAACTAATCTCAAATACCATACAAATTATTGTTCAAATACCACGCATCTGTTGTGCTTTTTAAACTACTCAGATGGCATCAATAAGCAATTAACAGTTCGGATCAGGGAATAATTAAGTCATTGAGTTTCAATCAAGCACAACTCAGATTTTCAATTTAGAGAACAATCGTGTGATTCAAGTATCTATAAGCCTTAATCAAGCACATGGATAAGCTAACAGATCAAAGGAACAAAGAGAGATGGTTTGTGAAGGGAATACCAAACCGAGAAGGGAAGAGGAAGCGAGTTCAGCCAGTGCACCACTTCGCCGTCAACGCCGCCACCTCGCCTCGTCGACCACCGCCTTCTCCACTCCGATCCCTCGGTCTCCACCGCCGATACTAATTTTTTTTAAACAACCTCCGAGAGAGAAGTCAGAGGGAAATCGAAGCATACCTCCGAGAGCCCCGTTCGAGAGAGAAGTCTAAGATCGAGGGGGAAATCGATGCTTTTGGCGGACTTTTGCACTGCGTTTTTCATTTTCCATTTTTTCCCAACGAAAAAAGGGAACGGGCAGGGAAGGATAGGCGATATTTTCCTTCAGACTATCGATGGCCCTTGGATCGCGATCTGACGGAAGGTAACGTTTGGCTGTCGAGGATGCGGATGCGTGGATTGGGGGAGCAAGCAGCAGCGGGAGAATCTTTTTTTTTTTATTTCCTCTATTTTTTAATGAAGAGAATCAATGTTTTATTGCGTTAATACGGGAATGACATGGTTGAATGGATCGGATTGAATTTACGTCACGAGCTCATTATATCATTTATTATTTATTATTTTGTTTTATGAAATTTTATGAGCTCCGTTTATGATTTTCTCTCCTTTCCTTTTTCAAACATATTCAATGGTTGGTGAGAAAGTCGCGTCCATGAAACTATCCAAATTTTCCACAAAATCCAAACTTTTTTTTTTTGGAAGAAAAAAAATATCTATCTGTCCAGCTTTCTCTAAAACACCGAACATAGCCAACCTGAATGAGCCCCCAAGCACTCATGCTCGACTACAAGAAATTATTACTGTGCTAACTACTTCTAAAGAATGGCTCCTTATTACTGCTCAATTTTACTTGTGAATGAATGCTGAATGACCAAAAAAAAATGCAAATCTATTCGTCGTTATCATATTATGCAACTAGCGTAATTGCTTTTTTTTTTTTTAAGATGTCGATTTTACTTATGAGCACAGCAACCACTTAAATTGTGTGATCCCATCCATTTGATAGTGTTCAATTTTCGTTGTTCATGCAAATAAAGGTATCACACTGTTTGAAACGCAGAAGTATTATTAGGCAGCAGAGGCTATTCTTTTTTTTTATTTTTTAGAGAGGCTAGAAAGTGGCTATCTAGATAAGCCATTGGAACTGGTGATTTAAATAGTGGCGCTATAGCAGTACGACTTGGTAGACCACTACGGTACTAAACTAAAAGTGCCGCTATAGCGGTGTTCATTGGTATATAGTAATATTACTTAAAATTGTATTTATTTTTGGCCTTTTATTTCTTATGGTGACTATAATAGTAAAAATTAGCAAAATATTGATGCATTATAATACTATTTTAGAGAAAGATAGCGACACAATTTATTACTTGCTAGTATACGATCAGTATTACGAACATATCTTTGACACATAAACTCCGACTGACTTGATCCAATATTAAGTACAATGAAATTTGTCTATTGCAATAATGAATTGTAAAATATATGTGTTAAATTTAACTATTATAACATGCATATAATGTAATATGATATTTAATTTTAAATTAAAAATATGTATATGATGTAATAAATAACTGCATTTGTACATGCCCGTTATGATCCTATAGCGGCCGCTAAATGATCGCTACCCGCTATCCGCTATGACATGAAATTGTCCGCTACCAACCTGCTATCCGCTATTTAAACTATTGATTTGGAACTATTAAAAGCTCGCATATTCACAATGCAGAAGAATATACAAAGAGGATTTAACTACTAGGATATTGGAAGGAACCACACTACAGAAAATCCTTAAAGAGCCATCTCTTGAGAAGTGAGTTGGCTTCGGTACCCAACTTGTTTCCACCGGCTTGTATAGTGAATCGATCCTCTTCTTTCTTTTTGAGTATTTCTTGAATGTTACGATGGATTTAGTAAAAAACTAAAAATACATAAAGAATAATTAGTCTAAGTTTTGTAAGTTGATTTCGAGAAAGTTTGTTTCCTAACTATACGGTTTGAAGTTCGTTTGCTCACTATAGCAAACCGTATGTTACTGTCACCTCTGACTGAACAACATCAACAAACAATATTGTCCTTTCGAAGACAAGAACGTTGTTTCCCAACCTTCACAGCATTACAGGTCAAAATTGCATATATTCCCTGCCATCAGGGACTTCTAAAATAGCCAACACAAGACCAAAAATAAATTAAGCCAATAATAAATGTAATTAAAAAGCAAGAGAAAAAAAAATGAACACAGAAGCATTAACTAATCTAGCACAAAATTCTCAACAAGACCTATCAAAATCCCTAGACTTTTTCCTTCTCCAATACTTTTCCTCTTCATCTCTAAATAATATTCCTCTTTTCTTTACTCTTTCTCGGCTGGATGAAGCAGTACCACTACCACCATTCTCAGTATACCTCTCCTTCAATTTGGAATGGTATTTCTTCTTCTTCTTTTGAGAAGATAAGAGGCTATCATCTAATGTCACCAGGTTATCTCTCGGTAATGGTTCATCCTCCATTAACTGCCAATTGTAGATTATATCACCATGTTTATCAAAAGCAGGGTCTAGGGGCTCCCCTGCACCAGCAAGAAAGCTGTCTAAAGGAGCATCTCCGCTTCTTCCACCTTTGCGATTGAGCAGTATATTGTCAGGTCGAATTATTGTGCCCAAAATACTCCGATTGGGCCCCAGATTTATTATTGTAGTAGTATCTGATAGTATGGAGAAAGCCAATGAAAATGCCATTTTTACCTGAAATAATTTTTTGCACAATCCAAAGGAATATTTAGGTTTGTTCCAACTTCTATTCCATTTCACCAGATTATACAAGACTATAAACAGGACCAACCTGGTAGTGAGGAAAAAAAAAATTATGCCAAAAAATGGTAAAATACAGAACAAGTTTAGCAGTTTTGTCAGGTGGATACAATAATCTACCGAGATGTATGAGCAAAGTATCAGAACAGGTGTGCACTTATATACAGTACAGGTTTTGTCAGCTAGCTGATGGTTCGCACAAAAACTGAGGACCTCAAGTTAAGCTCTCGGTACTTGGTAGTGTTAGCAGGCTAGCTATGGGTACAAAGTGCTGCTATGGAGTAAAGACACCTCCATGTCTACCACAAAATGGCACGAATCAGAATTGTGTCTGGCTAATACTAAGGGCTGCAATTTGTCAAGAGTGGACCAACATAAAACCAGCTGATGTCAAATACCAATAAAATGCAAACCGATACCAGTACAATACTCAGAAGAACCACAGAACTACCAAAACAGGCCTGGTACAGACCAAGAAAAGGAGGTCATGAAATTATAAACAGAAAATACCTTATAGTAATTATAGGAGTTCTTAGCAATATCATTATCTGCGGCCTGTAATATTGTACACATGATAATGAGAAAATTCACACTTCATGTATCTTCCAAAACTAATCAACAAATTGCAACACCATAAAACAGTAAAAACAAATAAGAATAATCAAAAGATAATATTCACCTGTGGATCCTGAATTGAGAGCAAATGCTGGTTCTCATTGTTTAAAAAGCTAGCAATATTTAAAGACCAAATGTTAAGAATAAAGGACATAAAACAAAGGACAGAGATATAATAGGTAAAGAAAACACCCAGCTAGGCTAAGTACTAGATGCAAAGGCCACTGATAACCAAGGCCTCACTTATGAAAGGTACATAGGTGTACCACAGTCTAAAGGAGAATGCATAGGATCACTAGTTTTACAGAGGTTTATATATTTGTGATTCTTTTTCTCTATCACAATGCCCCTCAGATTCCCCTTAATTTGTTCCGAAGACCTCCGTGACTGGCAAGGAAAACAAACCAGGCAACAAGAGAAAAAAGAATAACTGGAATTGCATACCCCTTATCACTCTTTGAGTAGAAGTTGCTACTCGAGTTGCATGAGACGCCAACATCTGAATTGTTCAACTTCCGGCCATAAAAGTCAAAGAAACTCACCTACATCAAGAAGAGTACAAAATTAATAAGACATGAGCAAACAAAACCCATGCTATTAATTTGCAATGTAACAATCGTTAACCATTACAAATCAATGTCAGTAAAAAGTAGGCTTGCTTATTAATTAAAGTTAAAGCTTAAACTTTCTAGCAAAAGGAACAAAGCATCGATATTTGCTTCAGGTCCCAGTTCGTGACAAAAAATTCTAGTACCAGTTCGATCACAAATATTCTTTTAATATTTTATCCATTTTCTCTCTCTTTTTCATGATAACTCTTTGTTTGCTAATACAAACCATTAGTTGCTTAGTTGGATCTCCAATGCAATGTTGTAACAAAAAGTGGAGTATATACACTTTAAATACCAGTATGGGTATTATAAAACTTTAAAAAATATGACAAACACAAAAGAAGAAACCAAAAATATCACTATAAAAATTCTAACCAGAAGAATTCCCAAATTCTGCTCTTTCTGTTGTCCATGAGCTTGTGATTCTTGCCCTCTCCAGTGGATCTTTGAAAAAGAAACAAAGAAAGTTACAAAAGATTAAAAAAAATAATAAATTTAAATATTGGTGTTTCCAGGCCTGCAGAAAACCATACAAAAAAAAAGTGGGTACAAAAGTGTACAATTCTATTTGTTCTGATATTTTTCTAAATAAATATTCTTTGGTTGCTAATTGGATAATTGAGACTATTTTAGAACCCTGTTCATATTCGATCTCAATAAATGGCCACAAGAACACCTGACCAGACCATATGTATATATACTATTAGTACTTAGTAATTATCAATTTCTTTACCTGAAGATAAGCTATAAGCATAGTAAGAAGAGCATATGAACCAATTCCACCAGAGAAAACCTATAAAAATCAAACATAATTATCAGAAAGTTTGAAAATACATTGGAAACTGTAGATGGATTGCTGAGCACATTAAGCTCTTATTGATAACATTCTGCAAAGTAGATGTTACTAATAATGTACACAGCTGCAGACAAAATATTGTAAGAACCTTTTTTTTCAAATGACACCAATTAATAACTTTATTCCCACATAAAAATCCTCATTTGCAGCTTAATCCAACAGTTGTTGAAATATTTGTAGATAACATCCACTTGTCGTGTGGGTAATACGGAAATACATCTGGTAAGTTATTTTGGGTATGTTTTCGGAATAGTTGCTAACCTAACTTTTGGTTTAAATAGGGGAACAGCAAGGTTACGAACTATTCCGAACAGCTACCCATCCAACCAAACACAGAATATTGTTTCAAAATAGTAAATATCACGGGTTAGCACTCTATAACTTGTCAATCCAAACATAACATTTCAAGCCAAATTAAAAATCTTAAGAGGTTCCATAATCAGTAGTAAAAATTAAGTGAAAATTGATTTCTATCAACATGTTGAATTGGAACTAAAGTAACCAGTTGAAGTCAAATTAAGGGCTCATGTATGTTACTAAACTGGGAGGGGGCTGCTTCCCACTTTGGCCAACATAAGATCCACACCGACAAAGGAACCTACGTCCACCAAATTTTGGAAGGGGTCGACTACTGAATTCTTATAAACTAGTTAGGATGCAATTAATATCTCTAAAATATATAACAAGATCAAGGACAGTAGGCTAGCGTTGTTTGGTGGTGTAACCTTTTAGTTTCAACCCTTCGTTACAATTGTAAAATAACTGAAAAAACATTAGGTTTAAGTGTGCATATTTGGCATGTTTTGTATAAAGCAAAGACTTCATTTCCCACAAAAAAGGTGATAAGTAGCAATGTACCAATATTCGGATAAAGCCAACCACTGGTAACAAAGATGAAAACGACAAGGCAAGAAAAATATAATCAGTCGGTATGCTAAGAGTCTAACCTCATTGAGCTCTCTTTGCTGTAGGAAAACCTTCAGGATTAAAGACAAGGGCCTCAGGGGAGGTAGCTTCCTCACAGCAACCTTTGTTGCAGGAACAAAAGATGCAAGAAAGTTGGAAACAGCCATATAAATAAATTGAAGATACTACAATTTTAATATTCGGATCTCAAGTTAATTCAACGGCACCATTACCATAAAGATAGCCAAAATATTATTTTATCAAACCAGCCAATTGCCAACAATGAAACAATACATTACTGGCTTGGCTCTTGCTAATAGTATAAGCTAGGTTACCTCCTTAACATTAATAGATAGGTTGTTTGGCATAAGCCAATTTACCCATACGTAGAACAAGTCACTGTCACAGCATAAGGTACCTGATCAAACAAGATAATTACCTTGATAAAGTCAGCAGCCTTTGGCCCCCCATCTAAATCAAAGCTATAAGGAAAGAAAATATATCAGCATAGTCAAATAAATTGGCTAACACTTTCAAGGACAAAGTATCATTAAAAGTTGTTACAAAGATTCTAGAATTTGAACTTGAGGAAATGACACACCTGATGTCAAAAGCTATTTTGCTCTTCCTTTCTACAAACTTCACAATAGGGACACGAGCCTTCGCAATAACCTTAGATAGAAAATTATAGGTTAGGGACAAGAACAAAGAAGAGCATTAAAATAAATACCATCATAAATTATTTATACCTGCATCTTTGAAGCAATGTTTTGTTGGGTCAGTGCTTTAGCTAGAGCCTTCAGACCTATTTGTGGGCTCTTAACTTGTGATTCCAAGATGACAATCTAAGATGGTCAACAACGAAATGAAATCAATAAGAAACAAGTTTAACAGCACAGCTGAGACCAAGTGAGAAGTTTAATAGAATGCAAATTGGACAGGTCTGGTGTGGCATGCACCAAAACCACCTTGAGCATGTCCCTTCATGTCATTTTCTTCAAGTATATTAATACTCAAGTGTTGTCTATTTGCAGTAAACTTTAGCACTTCTTAGCCAAAATTATGCTTAAGGCTAATCAAAGTTGAACAACTGGCTTTAAATTGTAAGTCATTACAGAAACCATAGTAAAATATCTAACAGTGCAGAAAAAGATAATGAAATTTAAAACTAACATCTATATCACTGTTTGGTAGATACAATCCAGTTCTGAATGATCCAAACACCTCCACCTGTTGAGCAATGTCAAAGTAATAACTAATAAGACTTAACTGCAGGGAAAGAAAACCTTACTGGGTCTAATTATCGAGTAAAAAATTACTTAAACTGCAAGAGCTGGCTTATATGATTCAAATTACTGCTGAGCAAAGTCACTTTGATTAGCAACAGGGAAAGGATTTGATTTCACACGACTTCAATCCAATTTGACAATATAGAAATTGATTAGTCCCTCCTTTTCTTTTATTAAAAGGAAAAAAAAAACTCAATTTCGCTCTATTTTCCTGTCTTCCTCTCCATCTATTTGAGACCTCTCAAACAAAGAAAGCCTCACCAACCCTCCTCGCCTTCTGTCTGTAAATGGGTGACTTACTTCATAGCTAAACAACCCTAACCTCGGCTATCCCTCCAGAACCCTGTTTGCATCAAGCAGACAGAACCAACTAACACAACAAATGTACCAAATTTAAAACATTCTAGACTTCCAGTTGTTAATAACAGAACATTGTTAAGTTAATTTGAATTTGACTAAACTGAGATTTGGTTGATGAACAACTGTAAAATTCTTTAAAATTTTAGTAATTGCATTGTCAAACATTGTAAAGCAAAAGTAGGACCAAAAATATTTGTTTGATCTCACCACCAGTGGTTAATTTGTACTGACTAGGTTAAATTCAGTACATCTACACATACTGGCAACAAGTGAAGCTTGCTAACTACTAAATTCAATGACATTACTAGAAGATGCTTTATATGAATGCTCATAGATAAATGTAGCAGCACCTTACAGTCAGGCCAGATGTGTTTAGCAACATCTGAAACTCTCTGCACAGCTACGGTACGAGACTCTTCTTCTTCAGGAGTGGGTGCAACAAAATCACAGAAATCTAGAATCTCTGGAATGAAAATGAATGAAATCGCGAATAAATTTTGAGACATCATAACCAGTCTACTTATAATCATAGAGCTTTCTATTGGGATCATCTTCTACCAGAATCCCCTTAAGAAAAGAACCTTTATGGAGCTGAAGCATGGGGCTCTTGAACCGGCAGCCCACCGTGAACCAGGCCTTCTCGGAGCACTCGGGCTCATCCAAAACAGAATTCGCAGCCGCCACATCATCAGTACCCGGCGCAGGCGTGGCCGCGACGACATCGAGGGAGAAGAAATCGGTGGAGGGGACCTCCATGGACTGGCCGGCGGCATCGGTTATCTGGGTGCGAAAGACGGCGTAGGGGACGGGTAGGTCCGGGCTGTCAGAGAGCGAAGGAACTGGGGGGGTTAGGGTTAGAGACGGGAGAGAGTCGTAGGAGAGAGCGGAGAGAGAGAGCGGCGCGAGGGTGTCGTAAGAGTAGGTGATACAAGAATGTTGGTCTTGCTGCTCCATTGGTGTTGGGTTGCTTGACGGCGGCGGCGGCAAGCTACCAAATGTTTTACTCTCCAATTTGCAAAACACTTTGTTTTGAATGGAAAAAAGACTATAATACTCCTGACATTAACTCATATTTCTATCTGAAACGACTAAACGAGGGATATTTTGGCCTTTGTTTCTAGTATTTTGCAAATCGGAGAGTGTCCTTGGACGATAGTCGCCTGAGCCACTTTTTTATAAACTTTTTTCTAATTCAATCCTCGTTAATTAATCGGAGGATTATGATATTTTCAGTCTATAATGAAATGGCAGCCATATGGTTACTTTTTTCCCAAAAAAAAACAACTTAAAAATTAATTAATTCAATTCATGTTTTTACAGTCGACTTAGACGAGTAAAATTAATTAATGAAAAAGTAAATATTACTCTACCAAAGAATTTAGTATACGTAACTCATGATACGATACGATTCATAACCCAATCGATACGTATCTTGACCATTGTATCTCAATTGCAGTGTATCTTAATGTATCATAAGATACATTATACGTAACTTACAATACTAGGATGTATCTTAAGATACAAACGATTCGATAACAGTCAATAGTGAAACAATTCGATTTCAGTAGAATAATAATAACAATAATCATTTTCAATTAATTTATATAGATTATAATAGAATATTAGTGGAATAATAATAATAATCATTTATACAAATTATATAGCATAATACTATACTATAATGATTAATAGTTTAATACTTTTTATATATATTATACAATATAATATTTATAATCTATACAGATAAAAAATATATTCAGATTATACAATACAATGTTATAAAAATAGTAAAATACATTACACTATTATAAAAAATATAATGATTAATAATTTATACAGATTTTACAGTGTAATATTATAAAAAATAATTGTAGATGATTTATACATATTATATATTATAAAACTTAAGTAAAAATTCAATATTTATACACTATATTTGAAGATGCCTAAATTATCGAATGATTATAAGGATGTAGTGTGATATTAGAACTTTTTAATGAAAATAGTGTTAGGAACTCAAGTCCATGTGCAATTTTAATTTTATTAACATTTAACAAGCAATTAACACGCACGAAAAACGGATCTAGTTATTCAAGTCATTTAACATATAAAAGGAGAAGCGTAGGAGGTTACCTCTTCCGAAATCGTATTCGGAAGGCTCGAGTCTTTTCTCTAGGAATCGATGGCGTGCTCGTCACCTTCACGGCTGCCCTCCGGTTGCCTCGAGTCCATCAAGAAGATTAACCAAAGTCTCAGGACAAGTGCTAGCTTGTCCGAGACGATAGCTAATTCCCTTTTCACGTTTCTTCGCACGTTTAACAGTTTAACTGGAAGAAGGAACGCTCAACCCATGAGCTAGAGAGGGAGGCGCACCAGAGAGTGAGAGAAACAAAATTTCTGCTCCTCTCTTGGAGCCGTCGGCCAGGGAAGAAGAGAGAGAGAGAGAATTAGGGTTGGTCGTTTCCATAAACGACACTACTATATATAACGTGTTTCCAAAACTAGCTCTCTCTTACATAATTTTGTCATGACAAAATTACCCCTTAGGGCCGAAATTTCATGGGCATTTATGGGCTACACAACATGTTATATTAGCCCATTAATCCACTCCATTAATTAATCTCAAATCGGACTTTTAATTAACTGATTAAACAAAAAACCGATTAGCTCAGTATAATAAATATACGTTGAACGAACTTAATTATTAACATATTAATAATTAATTTAGAATTAGCATATGCATTATATTGTTTCTATATGATCCTCTTGAGTTAATTAATTATAACGGTTCGCAACGGTATATAATTAATTAATCAACTTATCATATTTTCGCAGTACTCGCTACTGCAAATAAACAAATAATGCACGTATGGTTAAAGTCCTATTTGTGTGACCCTTTGAGGATTTATGTTGTGTTGGCCATGGAAAATAAATCACCATTTATTTCCATTAATCATAAGCGGTATCTAGCAACACGTTATGATTTCCAATTCGCATAAATAAATACTGTACCAATACAGTACTTCAATCCTGCATAAGAAAAAATATCTTATTGTGTTTGATTCCTATGTCACATGATATCCTTGTATAATCCAAGATAGGAATGTGTTATTCTTGCAGATTATACGTTTCTTGATCTAGAGTTGATCGCCTAGTTGCGCGCATACGATCCAACTCCATCAAGGGGCCCAGTAGATATCATCACTCACTAGGTGAACTAATGAGGGACATACGGTTGTCTTGATGAACAGTTTTTCCCCGCACAATTCAAGAGAACATAAATAAAGTCCATATAGCAGCCCTTACCAGGAATCAATGTTAGACGATATTTATAGAACCTATCCTCATGTGGAAAAACTAAACCATCTCAAACTCAGAATCAAACACGTATGAAATAAATAATGACACATAACATAATCCATATATTTATTTCATTGGGTTATGTCCTGTGCTATGTTCCAGTAACATGCACATATGCAATTAAGTCGGTAACTCCTTACCCATGATTTGTAGAACTTAATCATCACTTAACTTGCATACTAATCTTATATGATAATTAATGTTCATTGTTAATTATCAAGATTATGGACTCTTTAGAGATATTATTGTCATTCTAACGAATGATCCACAGAGATCTACAATTCAGATCTTCAACCTGAATGATCTGTCAATAATAAACTCTAGGAACAAATGATCAAGTATCATCAACAACATAAACTAATATAATAGCCACCAACTGATTGGTTTCTAGGACATATCTCTAACAAATAGTTCAATATAAATTCTAATTACTTATTTTACATAATTTTAAGGATAGTTTAGCGTATCTTAAACGAATCGATGCGATACACGATACAATACTTAATGTTACAATACACGATACATTTTACGATTCAACTTCTATGTACTAGACAATAAAAAATGAAGTAACTAAAACAAATCAAAGATAACATTATTCATGCGTACCATTATTAAATTCATTATAAGTCCATAAGATAATTCATTTGACGATATTTTAATGGTGTATCACGCTATCACTGTATCGGTGTTCACGTTACACAACAATATTAATATGCTTAATAACGCACAGGTCGAGTCAGGGTTTAACCGGTATAAGCTTTTTAAACCAAATATATTTTGAATCTACTATTTTTCGATTCGGACCTGATGGATTAGGCAGGTTGTTGATACAGGACTTTTTTCCAAAAGGACCGAATTTTCTTCTCAAATATCATAAAGGGCTGCGCATTCGAAATATTTTCCAAAAGGGCCTTGACTTGTTGGATTTTGCGTCTTAATTTTGGGGCTTTTTTTCTGAAAGGGCTTAAACGCCCTTTGGAATATCAACTAGGGTTGCGTCCTTTTCCAAAAGGTCTCTGCACCGAAAAATCTTTTTATCCTTTGGATATTTTCAATTTATGAAATTTACATCTACTTGCAGTGTAGTTTCATTTAATTCATTTAAAGTTAACGGCAATAAATTAACGAGTTATAATTATAAAAAGAAGCATTTAATATGAAGGCAATTTGTGCACTAATTAAAGTATCGACTATATCATTCCAAAAAAAAAAAAAAGTACTGACTATATATAACTTTAATCGACTGCATATTATAAAAGAAGTATTTATTGTTTATTGGAATATTTTCATATAAGTCACGAATCATTCAGAATTAAATGTTTTGTATGACAAATAAATTTTAAAATAAAATTTATAACGAACACTTTTATGTACAAACAACTTATCACCAATCAAATTTAATTTTTTAATAAAACAATTATATTTTAACGATGTTACAAATATAACTCTCAAAGCTAAGAATGATGTTGGAAATATTTAATAAGAATGATGTTGGAAATATTTAAGTGGAGAAAAACAATTTGGGTGCACATCTTATTTAAATTGGGAACATACAGGGTGCATACTGCATAGGCGCTTGTTCTTGTTCTAGGGACTAGGGTGCGTTTGGCAAAACATGAGTTAGTACGGTTAGTGGTGTAAGTTTAGTACTTTTTGGGGTTAGAAAGGTAGAATGGTGAGGGTAGTGATTTGATGGGATTAGTACTAACTTAAGATTAGTAAATGTTGGGGTTAGTATTTTAAAGTTAGCAACTATTAGTGGTGTAATTATTATTAACTATTATTAATTAATAGTTATTAATAACTATTAATTTTAATAAAAATTATTATTAATTATTAACTATAAATAATAAAAAATAAGCCATTATTAATTTTTATTATCATTATTATAATAACTATTATTGAATATCGTTATTATTATAATTTTACAATTATTATTAATTACTAATTATTATTAATTATTAGTTACTAATTATTATTAATCCTCATTAATTATTAATAAATAATTAATATTACAATAATTATTATTAATTATTATAAATATTACCATAATTATTAAATATTATTTGTTTTGAATTATTAATTATTAATTATTGAAACTTGGCAGAATAAAAATAAGAACACAAAAAAAGGCGAGGCTAATTTCATTGAAGTCTTCAATTTGAACACCTTTTTTTTGAAACCTGGTAGAATAAACCAAAAGGCGAGGTGTCTCATTTCTTTGAATTTTTTTGAACTTCTAACTAGACCAAACACAGAGCTGTCTGGTCCAAACATTGATGTAAAATATTGGTACCAACTGGTACATATGGCAACAAAACCAAACACTATTGGAAGGGTTATCCATGCAATGATATTGCTCTTCATATCTAAATAATCTTATCCAATTAATTATTAGCCAACAACAATTATTCTTAACCGGAAACAGTGGTATGTGGACTTACCACGATGTTCTTGCCAAATGCTAACTTGAATTCACAAAAAGCAAACAAAGAATATTAAATACAAATATTAGAGTATGAGTTAATAGGAGAAACAGCAAGTACGTGTACAAAGCATTTCACTGATTAATTGTCATCTCTTTTCATCCAACCGACATCAATTGAGTGCCTGACAGAATGAGTCCCTTTTGATCATTGTCAGTTTCAAGCTTTCTTTGGCTTGTAGACGGCAGATTAAAATATGTAAAGAAGAAAATGGGTATCAATTCTAGAGAAAATAACCTCCATAAAAATTTACTATCCGATCATATCAGATCTGAAGAGCAAATGAAGAAATTTCAAAAATAAAGAAAAAAGTAATAAAAGGCTGTCAAAAGGTAACATGGAAAAAATTATACCTTCTAGAGAGGCTCCACACTTACTCATCTTTTATTCCAGCGCAATGGAAAATGACTATCGTTGCTTACAAATTTTGCTTTCATGCTTATCGTTGCAAAGGTTTGCTCCATCTGTCCACTTTGAAGAAAACGGCCATGGCTAAGCTGAAACAGAGAATTCACCAAAAATTAGGCAGAAAAAATAAAAAAAATACAAATATGAAAGTAAGAAATGTGAGTAGTGAGCAGTGAGCAGCAGAATTGCGAAGAAATGGAGAGCAAAGTAGAAGGGCGAGCGCATAAATCGGAGCATTCGGTTTATATCCCTCTGATGTGAGCAAAAGAAAACCGGCGCACTGAAATTCAGGAGGCATGGCCAGCAACAATTCGCCAAATCCTGAAATAAAACATGAGCAGGAGACCACAGAAGCAGCAAAGCAAGACACCATAGGAGAAAAGCACAACACCAAGACCACGGGCCCCATCGGATCCAACCAAGCGTGTGCAACCACGTCGCATTCGGGTCGTGCAGCGACCGAAAAAGCGCCAACGCAGAGACGGAAGCGACAGGGTTGTTGCCAAAAGGAGGAAGGATGTCGCTACAGTACTGAGCAGCTGCACGGAGAAAGAAAGACACAGCACGCGCGGCAGCCCATCCCACCAAACCTCCGAAAAGAGAAGAAGGGCATCCGACGGCTGAGATAGACGAAACAAAATCAACGGAACAGATGAAAATACTGTGCTAACCACAGTAACTCACGTGTATTGCACGATGATCCAAATGTACATAGTTATAATTATAATTATAATTACGTGCCCCGGCCAGAAAATTATAACTCAAATAAGTTATTATTTTATTTAATTTAATGATGAACCAGTTTATTTTCTTGTAGGATTTACATTAACAATAGATACAACGAATTATGAAAAAAATGAATATTATAATGGCACAAAACTAATTTTAACAAATTAATAGTAGCCTAAACATATTTTTATTGTTTATATATTGGCATAAAATCAATTTTTCTTTTTGCGATGGCATATTTCTAATTTTAAAACTTTATAATGGCATATTCAAAAGGTCAAAATGGTCATATCAATTAACCGATGGCATAAATCTAATTTTGTCATTTAGTAATGGTATAAAAATAATTTGTCGTTTAGCAATAGCATATCTCTAATTTCAAAATTTTGCAGTAGCATAAATCTAAATCACCCTTTTATGTAATATAACCAAACAATTATTACTAATTATTCCCACCAACATTTTGATTATTAATTTCTGAAAAAAAAAGTCCTTAATTATTAGGATGATTAATATCCTTACTATTTATAAAAGCACCTAGAGAAATGGTTAAACATTTCAAATAAAAAGAGTAAAGATGTCAGATAAAGGGTGTAAACAATTCTTATATCAATTATGAACCATTGATTTGTGTAATTTGATATGATTAGTGGTCTAGATCAAGGTCGGACTTTTTATTAGAAAAGATTAAGTTACTACCAAATTAGCTATTTATTTAAAGGGAAAATCAGTTATATACCCTTCAAATCATAGCTAATTGGAAATATACCCTTCTAATCTTCAAAATTGGAAATATCCCCCTCTAATCATCATTACATTAGATATTTACCCATGTTTTTAATCCTAACGATTTTTTTATTCTGACAAATCATTTTTAAAAAATTTGGACAAAATTGCCCTCAACCTCTGACGATTGATCTCCTCGCTACTTTTTGTTATGTAAGTTGGGAAAGAAATATACAATATTGGGTGTTTCCTTTCTCCGGTCAAACATTTTCCTTCACACTTAGCCTGAAACTATTTATTTCTCATTAAATCAGTGGAGAATGCTTTAATTTGACTTCGAGTAGGTACCCAAAAAACAATCGCTTTCTGACCCCAATGATGCTTCTTGGTACTATGTTTTGCTTTAAACAAGTAATGCAATAGTAAATTCAGTGGAGGTGAAAGAACTATAGAACAATTTTTTATGCTTTTATTAGGTGCACCGTGCACTTGATTTTGTTTATTAGAAAAAAAGTGATTTATCAAACTTCAACAAATTGTGTTTGTTTCGTTATAGTATTAATTTCCAAAGATCTTTGTGTTAATAAATGATAGTTTTAATCTCTTGTATGATGGGCATATTGATCATAAAGAGAGGAGCAAAGGAAAGAGATGAGATCTTTAGGATTGTAAGATTTTTTTTCGTTAACCTCAATCGGAAACAACGTATTTTCAAATTCCATAGACATACAATGTAAGAATCTATAGATTGTCCGCCTGGAGATTCATATAGCAGAGCAAGAACTTTAGGGGTATATTTCTTTATACAATATTTCCATTTGATTAACTATCAATATCGTATATTTCATTCCCAAATAACAGAGACAAAGGACATTTTTGTCATAAAACTTAAAAAATGATTTTTCAGAATTGAAAAATTCCTAGAGATAACGAAAAGGATAAATATCTATAAAAATGATGATTGGAGGGTGATATATCTAATTTTGAAGATTAGAAGGGGATATTTCCAATAAGCTATGATTTGAGGGGTATATGGCTGATTTTCCCTTATTTAAAAGGAAAGACTAAATTATTGATTTTATCATATCTTTATTTTCTAACATGTAAAGTTCTATATGAAACAATAATAATATCAATATTTTATTTTCTTATTTGGCCTCGTATTGAGGGCATCTTTTGCTAGTACTTTTAATTGACCGAATGTTAAGACTATAATATGGAAATCAAAATAGTTCTATTCAAGATTCCATTGAATGTTTTTTTTAAGAAAAAATGACATATTATCTGTTAATTTAATTAATTGCATTAAATTAAACAATAACAATTGGCGCATGTTTAACACGGTGATTTTTATGCCAGATTTAACTTGTATCTGATATATTTTCCATTCTTTATATCATTGTATTTTTTTCGAGAAACATGAAGTTGCCTAATTATAGTAATAGTTTGGAAAAATATTTTTTCCTTCATAATAGACCCTTTTGGATAAGTTTAGGAGGGCTAAGCCCTAACGGAAATTTCAAAGATAATTTTAGTCCTTTCGGAAAAAAGTCCTTGATACAACCCTCAGCCCCCAACTAGTTCATAGTTGATTCAAAATCATTCAAGCTAACAAACTCGAATCCGTCACGGAAAAAAGCTTGATGAGTGTTATCATGTCCTACCAATATGAGAATTTAGTCATTAATATAACACATGATTGTTTATTTTTTATTTCAAATGTACAAATTTTCATTATTTAATATAATAACAAACAAATGTCTTTACTCCTTATAAAAGAATCCATTAAAGTACGTAAAACAAACCAGATAAAGAGTGTATCCAATTCTTAACATTAAAATATGGATCATTAATTTTGTTAATTTGATACTAGCAGCAGTGCCCACCCAATGTGTGGGCATACTATAATACGTGATATGTAAATATAAAAATATCATTTGACACAGGTATGTTGTCAATTTTCAATATTTAAGGTCAACGTTATCTTGATCAGCGTTGAAGGTAACAGCAATATTCACCGGTTAATAAATAGACTCAATAAAAATAGACATGTGAAATAAATATGTTAATCAATAAAAAGTTTCACATAAAAGTATATCGTCTCAAAAAAAAAAAAGATAATACAACATGACAAGATTCTTGAATCGCTCTTGCTCCACAGTTGTAACTAACAATGATCATACTCGAGACAGAGACATGATTTATAAAAATTAATAATAAATATATATTAAAAAAAAGTTAAGATAATTTTATATGTTGAGTGCATGTGTGAGTGTGATTGAGAGTAGTGCCCACCCAATGTGTGGGCAGACATTAATATGCGATTTGTGAAAATGAATTGGCTTATTTAACAAATTTAACAAAGATATATTGTCCATTTTCAATATTTAAGATGTAGCAGTAGTATTCACCGATTGAAACAAATAAAATCGATAAAATTAGACATGTGAACAGTTAAAAAAAATAATTCGATGAAAAAAATGTTTCAGTAAGAATAAGAAGTTTCACATAAAAGTATTTTCTCTCAAACAAAAAAAAAGATAATATAACATGACAAGATTCTCGAATCGCTCTTGCTCCCCTGTTGTAATGAACATTGATCATACTGAAGACAAAGACCTGTTTTATGAAATATAAAAAATAAAAAATAAAATAATAATTATAATTATAATTTTATAATTAATATATAAAATAAAATGAAAAATTTAAGATAGTTTTATACATTGAGTGCATATGTAATATTATGATATGAGAGAAATAAATATTTTTTAAATGAAATTTCGTTACTTTAATTCCTTCGTAGCACTTCTCTGTATACAACATTTTTGGTGCATGCTCCATCTTCCGGGTCGATATTAGCACCTGGTTTTATAAGCAGCTTTGTATTTTGTCGGGATACACCTCTCGATAACGCCACATAAAGTTGTCCGTGCGAAAACACTGGCTCTGGCAAGTAAACTCCGACATTGGGGATAGTCTGTCCCGGTGCTTTGTTGATTGTCATTGCAAAGCACAATCAAACAGGAAATTCTTTCCTCTTAAACCTGAAAGGGAATAAATCATCATCCGGCGGACTTAGCGGAATCCTGGGAATAAATATTCTTTTCCCCGCATGTCCTCCGGTAGCGATCTCTGCATCAATTACATTCTTTTGAAAATTTCGGCACACCAGCCTTGTGCCATTGCAAAGTCCATTTGCAGGATCTAGATTACGTAACAGAATTATTGGACATCCCTTTTTAAGTTTGAGGATATGTGGTGGCAATCCATTGGGTGTTAGAGAGTTCAAAAATTCAGAGGGGTAGTTGCCACGCGCGTCATCCTCTGCTGTATCAATACTATGATATATCAATTCTTCTCCAGGATAAGACTCAATCATATGCTGGTTGAGCCTGTCGACATACTCATTCTTAGTGGAGAGAATTGTCCGAGAAGCAATGTAATCTGTTCTATGGCCATTTTCATTGAGAGAGGAGAATACAGTCTCAATTAGTTCATTTACCGATTCTTCCTCTGTAGTGTATGGGATTATCATCTCATGTGGGATACGTATGAAGCCATTCCCAATCGAGGGCTCAGTTCCATCGCCGACATTAAGTAGAAACTGAGCGAACCATGGGTCACTCGAAGCTCTCATGTTTCGAGTCAGCTTTATCTTTTTAATATATGTCCATAGAGGGGACATGGGCAGTGTCGCGTCGACGATCTGAGCTTTGGTCCCACGTCTAACCACAGGCAGAACTTGTCTGAAATCGCCGCCAAATACGACAATTTTCCCGCCGAATGGATGAAGGGAGTCTGTGACATCCTGTAATGTTCTGTCGAGCGCTTCGACGGCTTGCCTTTTTGACATGGATGCCTCGTCCAATATGATTAGCGTCGCCCTCCGAAGAAGCTCTGCAATCCCACTCTGCTTGCTCACTGTACACATAGGAGTGCCTTCCAACTTGAGGGGAATCTTAAACCTGGAGTGTGCTGTCCTTCCTCCAGGCATGTTGTTTGCCACTGCACCCGAAGTAGCAGTTGCAATTGCAATGAGTTTTCGGGATCGAACTGCAGCCAATAATACCTTGTACAGATATGTTTTACCCGTACCACCGGCACCATCAATGAAAAATGCCCCCGGCTTCTTTTCCGTGACATGCTGCATGATCTCTTCAAATGACGACAACTGTTCGGGATTGAGCGAACCGTGGGCCTGCAAGTACTCCTCAGATACGTTTATTCTCTCTTCATCAGTAACTTCTTGAAAATTACCATGGTCATCCAATTCAGCATTTTCATAGAGTTCAGGGAGATTGTAGTCCTCCAGGTGTCTACCCATCGACTCGAGATACCTGCTGATATCTATCAGGGTCCTCTGTTCAACCATCTCGTCGGATGAATAACGTCGCCGATAATCTTCAGACATGTCCGCGAAATGCCTGTCCCATAACTCTCGAGCTTTAGCCCCCTCACAGAAAGTCAGAATCGTGGCGAAGAGTCTTCTGAGTGCAGACGGCATCTGGTATGTTGCCGCCTCGTAGAGGCATTCTGAGAAAGTCTCATCATTATCTATCAGTCCCATTGCATCTGCTGCATCCTGAAAAGTCAAATGTTGTATCCCATCCACCGTTTTAAGATCTTCATATGATTCTGGTCCCCTCCTATGATTAAGCAAAGTACGGAGATAGTATCTCTCCGCATCCGATATCTTAGCATGAACCGTCCTACCGATTTCACCTCCTTTTTGACGTCGCTTCCACACCTTACGGCTCGCATCCCATGTGAAATGTTCAGGAAACTCCCGATAGAGGTATTGTTTTGCCTCTGGAAACCTCTTGTTCGCCTCAAAAAACTCAGTCAGCATAGTCCTCTTTGCCTTATCCCTCTGAGAGACATTTTCCAAATTGTCACTTGTCTTTATAAAAAACCATTTGTTGGTCGGGAGTATGCAACTGCAGAAATCTCACCGAAGGTTTAATTTCACTCAAAGGGAATCTAAAAATCCGCCATACCGCCTCTGGGGCCCCAACCCACCGTGCATCTTGGAACATTTTGATTTCATCGACTGTCTCTCCTTCTTTGCCGCGAGTTCCGACATACACTTCGGCACAATTGTGTCCCTTGTATATGTACTTGAACAGATACTTGACGGCCCTAATGCTTGAGCAGATCTCCACGTTAATGTGGCAATTGTACCGCATCAACAGGTGAGGATTGTAAGGAGAGATCCAGCGATTGTCCAAGTCGCAACCACGTACACGAACTTTCCGCCCATTGTCTCTTCTCCTATATACCGGGTATGAGTCTTTACCCTGGACGGTTGCCTGATTGAATACCCTTGGATATTTAAATCTGCAGGCACCATCCCTCATGCACGGGCAATTATTTCTCAGAGCCCCACAAGGTCCGTGCATCATGTGCTTACTTACCAATTTATGCAGCACAGGATATCTTTTAGGATCAGGGATCTCGGCACAGACGATCTTGTCGTACTGGTCTGGGTTCAAAATTTTCACACGGGACTTTAATATTATCAAGAAGTGAGCATGCGGCAGTCCTCTCTTCTGGAACTCAACGACATAAACATGCGCAGCTACCTCACCAAAGAATGGTTTTTTATTTTTATTTCCACTATCACCAAATAAATACTTCTTGAGATCCTCCAGTTTTGCTCGAAACACTCGAGCAGTTAGGTCAGGCCGATCTTGCGCAGTTTGTCCCGGCAATAACTCGTTACGGATCTCATCTCATTCAGGGTTGCAAGTTATCGTCAGGAATATGTCTGGTTTGCCATATCTTTGGACCAACGCCATCGCATCTAAATACCTCCTTTGCATGTCTCTTGGCCCGCCAATGAAAGAACCCGGGAGCACGATCCGTTTTCCCACTTGAGATGCTCGCACCTCACCAGAATGGATGCTGTCCATAATTCCTTGGTATAAATCTGCCCGTATCCTCATTTGATTCTTCCTGTGATAATCCAGACGACATGACTCCATCTTGATATACATGTCGACCACAAATTGCTGAAACAGTCTTCCGCCTAACAAGATCAGAGTCCTCTCCAACCGTATTTGCAATTTGTAGCAGTAGTACTCTCTCATTGACACGGTTCCCTTTCCTTTTTCAGCATTTTCCATTTCTATTGAAACAATAAAATACTAATTATTTTAGTTTTTAATTATTATCTTTCTATCTATCTACTTATAAAATAAGTAATTTATTAGAAAGCAATGTTGGCAAATGACACCTACTGTATTATCTACTGATTACTTTTATCTGTTTGACACAGGTTTATTAAAATTTTATTTTGGGTACCATGACAGTATATTTAATTTGTTTCCATGAGTACATTTGAAAAGTTTTAAAACTATAATAATTAACTTGTTACATGTGTTTGTTGATAAAACTATAACTATAAAGCATGTTTATCTCCCAGGGTATCTGGCAAGTAAAATATTAATTATTTTAGTTTTTAATTATTAACTAATAAATTAATTATTTTATAAGTGGATAGATAGAGAAAATAATCTTTATCTTTATTTATGAAAAGAGAAAAACTATATCGTATGTTACCTTCGCCTTCTTCTGCATGCGTATCGTCTTCTACATGTGTATCGTCCTCTGCTGAAATGAAATATTCAGTTACATCTTTTCGAAGAATCTTGTTGTGCCAGCCAACTTCACCATGAGGAAAGAATAACGGGTATGCCAGAGGATCATAACAGCCCCAGTAGCATTGGATTCGTATCGCGGAGTCATTCTTATCATATATTTTGATGCTCCTCTGGTACGTAGTCATTCCCTTCAACCCAGATAGCACCAACTTGAGATGCAGTAGGTTTGTTGTATCTCCTTTGATCAAGTTCAACAGACGCATTCAATGTAATTCCTACATTATCAAGGGACTCCATGTCCCCAAGTCTTTTGAAATTTTGTGCATATGGGTTGTGGGAAAGTACCTCCATAATTGTCTTGACAATGGCCCTAAAAGTTATGCGAAATAAATATAAATAGACTTTATTATTTACGTAATAAAAAATTAAGTTAATGTACCTCTATATATATATATATGTATGTATTATTGCTTAAAAATAGCGTACCGATCTAATGATTCGGTTCTTTCCAAACGTCTCCTCACTTCTTCTTCTGTGTCATAGAAGTAAAGCTGGAGGTACCTTGGTTGGCCTTTAGGAACTAATTGATCTAGGAAATGGTAAACCTGGCCGTGCATTCGGAATGTGTAGACGCCACGTCTCATGGTTGCTAGGTCATGATCGTATTTTGTCATGATCGTATTTTGCTCCAAAAGATGCGAATGAGAAATTAGTGTTGTAAGCCCGTACTGATTCACGAAATTCAACACAATGTGGCTCTGCTGATGTAAATAGATCGTACAGCTTGTCTGGGATCTCATTTCCGGTCAGTTTCACCTTGCCATTCATGCAACAAAATATAGGGAATTCATACTGAAATCTTTTTGCATTGCATTTGGTGCAATCTTTCACCTTTCTGAGCACCATTTGTCCAGTGGGCAAGTTGTCGTAAACGAAATCATACGGATCTTCTTCAGCTGCAAGAGGATCATCGGTTGACTGTCCATTGGTGGAGGTCGGTGACGGTGTGTCTAGGAAATAGTACAAAATTAACATGATTAATCTTCTTGTATCCTCTCAAGTAAAATGTCGTATGCTAACATTTGAATATAATAATATAATTTATGAAATGCAGTACTGTTGGCCCAATCTTCGAAATCTAAAGGAGTAATCACAAGGTCACCAGTTTCGTCTGTATCATGAACTTCTCCTGTAAAAGAAGTGTTGAAAATTTTTTAAGCTTGATTGTTCCTTAAGAAAAAACTAATGAAATTTTTATCATTGGAAAAAAGTACAAAGTAAATCACCATATATGTAATTTTCTTCCTCTACTTCATTGCTACCGATCTGAACTGGACTGTCAATATAAATCTTGTCCTGATTCGTACGTGTATCTAAAAGCAGGAACAGTCATGAAATAAATACATTATTTTAGAAATAGAAATTCAAAAAAAAAAGTCACACTTCTGATAGTAATTGTCAATATAGTAGGTTCCGGAATTAATTGTATTTCTTAATTAAATCGCATACCTTGAGACCGTATGGTACAATGGGTCACAACAGAGGTTGCATTAGATGTCCAGATCCAGTCCTCTTGATATGTTCGTGGCAAATCACTTGCATCAAACCCATTTGATTCATTCGTACTGCTTTGATCGATTTTTCTCTTCTTAGACCCGCACAAATAATTATGCATATAAACCTTCCAAGCCGCCTCCTTTGTTTCAGTTGGTTTTAAATTTTGTGTTTCTGTAAGTGTTGGAAGTTGTTCAATTAATTGAAACAATAATTTAATATTAATATTAATATTAATTATATTAAAACCGTGTAATCATGTAACTAATGAAAATGTCTGAAAAGGAAAAGTCACATACCTTCAGGCTGTATGGTAACGTGGGTCACAGCAGAAGTTTGGTTAGTTGTCAAGATCTAATTCTCTGCAGAAGGTTGTTCCAACTCAGTTTCATTCAACCTATTTGATTCATCCGTACTGCTATGATCATATTTTCTCTTCTTATACTCGCGCAAATAATTACGCATGTAAATCTTTCGAGCCTCCTTTTCTGCTTCAGTTGAAGTTGACATCTTTGTTCCAATAAGCCTTGCAATTTTTTCTATCAATTGAAAAAAATTATATTGGAATAATAAAAAAATATTTATTAGTTAATCATGTAATCATGTAATTGTAAATGGTAATTTGTAATATATAATATATAATTACTAAAAATGCGCATGTAATTTGTAGTTATAGTTACTACTAATAATGTGCATACCTTGAGGCACATTTGATTCATTCCTACTGCTCTGACCATTTGTTCTCTTCTTACGCATATATTCACGCATATAGTTCTTTCGAGCCTCCTTTTTTGCTTCAGTTGAATTTGACATCTTTGCTCCAGTAGTTCTTGCACGTTTTTCTTCGAGCGAGACAATAATAATTTAATTAATATTTCTATATTTATATATTTCTATTAATTTAATCTATAGATATTGTAAACACTCAATGATGTATAAAAATAGTCTAGTGGTATTTAAAATGTATACATACCTTGAGGCACCTCACTCATTTGTGCGGGTTTTGATAATTCTGCTAGTAATCCTATATACCAAAGAAAATATACATGTCATATTTAGATATCTTTGTATTGATATGTCAACGACAATATGAGGAAATTGGATATTGCTCTTTTAATAAGATACAGGTTTATATATTAACTTTCAAAGACTCTTTTGACAGGAACTGTGGCATGCGAACTGTTTGCATTGCCTCTATTGTGTGCACCCATCTGTTGCTTTCCTTTATCTTTTTCTTTGTGTCGTTTATCAGTGGCCATGTCTTTTTCTTTGCCTTATCAGTCCAGCTGCATCAACATAATCCATTACCATTAGCATTAGAAGAAAGAGTGACAATGAAACAATACCTAAGCGTGACATTACTATAGGAGATGATTCGTAAATAACATGAGGATCTCAGAGCGACAATGAAACAATCCAATTACACATTCTATTTTTTGAATTTGAATTTAACATTAAGCACGTATAGAAAAAAAAAAAAAAGTGTACCAGTAAGCAGTGGGACAGAAGATCCTATTTATCGAGAAGCAATTCGAATCTAATTGCACCTGAAAATATTCCAAAAAATTCTATTCAGTTTAATGAAATACCAGTATTGGACGCAACCAGTATGGATATTCTCTTGAACCAAATTCTTATTTCTTCCTCTTACACCAAAATTTGCTGGAACAAAAAATAAATTAACAAAAATGAATCAAATTAATTGAGCAGGAAATTGAGAAAATAATGAAAAAAATAAATTAACAAAAATGAATCAAATTATTACATCTCAGCTTGAATAGCCTATGAATTTTATTATATGGACCCGGGTCCTCCTAGTCCTAATTTACTTTGTTTTTTGAATAACCGAATATAATAAATTGATATTTAAAATGTAATGAACGTGGCTTAATAGAGTGTTACTTTGCTCAAATATTTTAAGTTGAGTGTTTGAAAATAATTGGGGGAAAAAACGTAACTCTTAGATCTTGCAGAAGTTGATTAACTTATAGGACTTTTTTTTATCTAAATGACTACCAATGTCGAAACAACAGCTCAATAGAGCAATTTTTTTCCCCTGACTGAAATTAGTGCACCAAAAAAATAAAATAAAATATGTTAATATAAAATTTATGTAAGAATTTAAATATATTTTTCATAATCTCACTTCTTTTTTTTAAATTTTTTTAAAAAAAAAAAAAACAAGTTCAATACGGAATGAAAGGTGCTATTTCATATTAGACCAACAAAAGCAACAACAGTAAGATCGTTTTGTCAAACAATTTTGTTAGATCTTGAAATTAAAGAGTAACCGATAACAATTGAATACGGTAATAATTTTTTTGTTAAACAACTTTGTTAGATTGTTTTTAGCTTTCTTCCGATAAATCATCACAAATTGAAATTGAAATTTATCAAAAGAAATCAGAAAAGTGTACCAGTAAGCAACCTTCAGAAGATGAATGCAAAGAGATCAGAAATCAGAATCAGAAATCAGAAATCAGAAATCAGATCAGAAATTTATTTAAAGAACTTTTTTGAGAACTTAGGCAATAGGAGGGGCGAATGCAAAGAGATCATGGGATACTTATGATTCTGTACGTTGAGAGAAATAGAAAGAATCCATATATGTCAATTTAATATTTGCTATCCATCACCATATATGTGTCGGAAAAATTAGGTAGCCAAAATAGGAAGTAACAAGAATTTATCGGAGCACATATACCGCAAAGGAAATGAATAGTGACCACGACTATACGTACCTTTCCTAATTTATCTTATCCCAGATGTTACTCGATATTGATTAAGGAATAAAAGATAATCAACCAATATGCTACATCATCCAAATCTTCAATATTTTATTTGTAGTCGAATAAAGCATTGTTATCGGAGCACATATAATGGACAGATACGAATCATTGTGATTTCAGGAAAGATATCTTGCCAATTCATAGCTCAATCTACACAAAATGCATACACATTAATACATAGATGCTTTCAGATTTTATTACTTGAGTTTTAATACCTGCACAAAATAGGAAATGTAATAAGATACCAAACGCCATTTAGCTAAAGAAAAAAGGAATTAAAAAATAAGAAAGATTAAATCCATCTATATCTAAATCTAAATATAAATAATACCAACGTATAATTCATAGAAATATTTAGAGGAAATTTTCGAAATTTTTATTTTTAGAGGGAGAAAATGTTCTATAAACGCAGTCCCATGTAATTCCCTTCTATAAACGCAAATCCTTGTTTTTTTTTTTTTTTTTTTTTTGCAGAATCCCAAATAAACATAGTTTGATAATTAACACTCTATATCTATCAATATTTGATGGATAATTGAATGGTATTTAAATTATACCAAATTTTATGCATATATATAATCTACCAAATTGGTGGACGCCATTTTTTCTGAAAACTTGTCTGAGAATTGCGATAATTTGTCCAATCGTGCGTGTCGTATCATGTCGTGAATAACACGATCGTGTCAAGGTCTCGTGTCGTGCCGTGTCGACACGAACTACTTTCTTAATCGTATCGTGTCTTGTAGTGTCGTGCTTAATGGTGAGAAGAGACAACGCGACACGCATTCTGCACGACACTATTGACACAATCGTGTCGTGTTGACACATCGTGTTAGTAGTGTCAAATCGTGTCAGATTATTTAATTATTTTTTTAAATTAAAAAATTATTAAAAAATCAAAAGTAAGAAAAAATTACTAAACTTTATAATTTATTATTTGATTAAGTTTAAACTTTTTATTAATATTTTTTATAAAAAATAATAATTAGATTAGAACAATGATCTAAATGATGGTAAATAATATGATGTAGTATTATAAATTGAAATTAAATTATTAATTTTGCTTAAATAATCAACATTAATAATTAAATTTGTGTTGAGTTGTTGTGTTAATTCATGTTCGTGTCGCGTTGCGTGTCGAATTGTGTCGTGTTGAATTGTGTCAAACTTTCTAGTGTCCTAACACGATATGATAACACGATCGTGTCGTGCCAATTTTGTATTCTTGTCGTGTCATGTCGTGCCAACACGCACATCGTGTCGTGTTATTTTGGAGAACACTATTTACAAGCATAGTGCTAATAGTCCACCTTCTGAGTTTCATCTAGGTCGTAATTAACTGCTTTAAGTTTTTAATTAATAATTTGTTCTAATAATGCATTAATAAACTTTAATTACTTCCTGTGTTTCAGGTTATCCATTGGGCTACTGAAGGGGATTAGAAGAAATGAGAGTGCTATGCTAAAAAATTTCAAGGAAACTGATATATATATATATATAAAAAACGTGAATTGGAGAGCTCATCATATGATATCACCCAAGTATATATAGAATCTAACATTCCGCAATCTGTTGATTTTAGTGATTCCTTGCTCCATCTCTTTTCTATGGAAGCACAGAACACCTCAACTACAAGAAACGTGTCACAGCCCCGTATATTTTTACACTTCGCGTTTACCAATTCTGTTTGACAGAGATTCAATTGTTCGTAATGTAACCACCAATACAAAAAAAGTTCTAATTGTTTTTCAAAAAGGCATGTGTTCAGAGATTCAAACAATTTCGCATAAATAAACTTGCTTTGTGAAAAAAAAAATAACAATAACAACATGACAAAAAGATTTGAGCCAATTGAAAGATTGAAATATATCTTCTAAAAGTATTGCACTCCATAAATAGATCAAGCAACCTAAACTATTTTTTTGTCTTCTCCCTATCATTTGTCGTCATCTTCTTCGCAGCTAATCATACTGATATCTTCGTTGTTGTTGCTTTGCAAAGTGGTAGCAACTAACTGCAGGCGTGCTTGCTCAATCTCAAGTTGCATTTTGCAGCAGGTACAGTAAATGAGATGCACATCTTCCAGCTCTCTTGTTTTACAAACAGGACACCATATTTTGTTTTGTAAGGCCTAATGGATAAGATTGTTTTACAAACAGATACAGTAAATACTTTTTCAAATTTATCAGGAACTATTTATCAATTTAGGGCAAAAAACAAACTGTTAAAGCTGCACATACAAGCTTCCATATAAAAATCTAGAGAAAATATAATTTCATCGACTATTTTTTTTTTTACCTGATTTCCATTTGATTGCATGTGATCAAAAGACTGTTGTGCCATATATGCATCCTCTTCCTCTAAAAACTCTAGTGCTTCTAGTTCTTTGAAATTCCAATAAGAACTTTTCTGCCACGCGATTGTATGTCAATGCAGCTCTCTTCGACTTGAAATATATGAAACCATTTTAATAGAATTTAGAAATCACAAACTATTTTATAAACTAAGAAGTACATGAAATGATTTATCAAATAGCAGTTAACCAAAGATGAGACATAGCAGTTAACCAAAGATATACTGATCTACAAAGCATAAGGTCATGTATAATACCTGATCCCACTGGAACGCACAGCCGGAGCCATTCCAACTCCATTGGAATGCATAGTCTGAGAACCATCTTGTCCATGTATCGGGTTAACAGCATGGAAGCGGTCAATGGGTTGAACCTAAACAGTACCAAGATATTATTATTTTTGAGAATATTTGAGAAATCAAATTTTATTTTAATACAAACATTAACTATAGAATGGTAATTACCATGTAAATCATAGCATCATTTGTGTCAGCGATGGCATGTGCATCCTTTATAGCTAATATGCGGCGAATATGGTTGGATTAAGCCATATTGTATATAAGCCCCAACACCTAAATTCAAGAAAAGTATTGATATAATTGTGTCAATGAATAAACAATTCGATCAGAATCTGATATGAAACTATCATTTACAGGTGTCATACAACAATTGGACTATCCAGTAGACACTACAACCATAGAGGAACAAATTCAGCAGCTAAAAGAAGAGAAGCATCAAAATTGACAGCAGTGGTCATGCGTTTCACCTATTGTATTATATTATGACACTTGGAGCTTGTGTTCAGAAAAATTCACAAAAAGGTGCCTGGCAACGTAAATCATCATACCAGTAATCAACAGAGAGAAATAGGACTGATACCAAGCTCGTACCAGTAATCACAAAAATCATGAGAACATTGACCAAGTTTGCACAAACCAATATAACATACCGAGAATATAATAATAATCAACAAATAGTTGCACTTTATGCAAAATAAATACTTTGAAGAAAAAATATTCAGTGGAGGAAATTCATCAGAACCAAAATTGTAAAAAACTGATATTTTCTTCTTGTTCTTAAAACTATTATCATTAGTCCACCCCAGTATTAATGTTATCACAATAATTGATCCGACATCCTTTCTTTACTTCATCTAGTTTGCTAAACTATTTTCAATCCTATGTTGTTGGATTAAGACAAATCTTGATATACCATGGAACACGTGGTGGTATGAAAAAGAACAAAGAAATTCAAATTAAAACAAAAGTACCTTTTTATCAACAAAATCAACACAATGTAACAAATGAGACTTAATTTACCCGAAATTACAAACTCCAAGTAATTTCCTGTATACAACAGTGAGAAACTTTGTAAATCTGATTCCCAACACACTATAAAATTGGTTTATTCAAACAGAAATCTGAAGTAAAACAATAGAGACCAAACTTGAAAAATTGAAACAACTTGTTAATAATGCACCTTGAGTTTTTTCATTAATCAAGGACAACAGAAGAATACTATATAGGTAGGAAACCATGCATTAATACTACAACACAAGAATGAAACCAACCAAATCCAAAATGCTCACCTGAAGAGAGACAAGTGCCTTTGTTATCCACATCAATCGGTTGCTTAAATAGAGTCTATGCAAGTTCTGAAAACATGGAGCGGCAAATTGAAAATTAGGGCGGTTGAGAGCGCCAAATGAAAATCCAAAAAAATTTCAATCCTCTTTCTATTTTTTGCAGTACCAAATCAGAGATTTGAGCGCCAAATGAAAAATTGAACAGAAATTTAGAGTAGAGGAACAAACCTAGAAAGTGTCTGACGGCGACTTTCTATTCTCGTGTTATTAGGGCAAACGCGAAGAGGGGAAACGGGGGTAGAGGGAGGGTACCACATCGGCTTTCTTTTTTCTGAGAACTTGTCTGAGAATTGCGATAATTTGTGAGAAATCATTTGCGATAAGAGGAGGGGAGAGAGGGGTAGCGAATTTGTGAAGAGCGGCGGAAAGTGACTCATGTGAAGGAGCGGACTGGAGATGACCTTGAAACACTGTGCGTGGGCCTTCTTATGTGAAATAATGAAACGCACAGCCGAACAAAACAAACGCCAAAAAAAAAAAGGATGCAGGGAATCGAACGCGCGTCGTCTGGATACGCAAACTTGTGTAATACCATCCAGCGACTAGACAATTTCTGTCAAATAGCATGACTCTTTATTAGAAATACAAATCTAAACCGCACATCATATCAAATTGCACAGATCAATGGTTTATAATTGATGTTAACACATGTTTCCACCCCTAGTGGTTAGAATTCATGACCTTTCTATGGCTGCTTTTATAAGTAGTATAGAAGTATAGATGATTTGAGGTTTGGATGTTAATATCAACTGAAAGGGTTGACTTTTTACCTGGCCACATGATGTCGCTAGAATGGCTTTAAAGCGAGTTTCTCTTCCTACTTTGATGGGTTAGATTCTCCGCTCCAATAGTCTATTATTGTTTTCCTACTCTTTCTCATTTCTTTCATGCACTCCCCCCTCCTCCCTCCCTACATATCACTAAAATAGAAAAAGGAGCCAGATTTGCCTCCCCTCCCCTCCCCCTCCCCTTCCCCTCCCGCTCCCGTACCCTATCGATGGAAAACCAAAGCATAAAACCAAAAAGAAAAAAAGGGAGAGGGTGGCAACAAGAGCAAGAGAAAAGAGATAACCCTAACTGAATAGCGCCATCTCTTTTTTTTTTTCCCTGTCCTCTTTCTATTTTTTTTCATAACCCTGGCTGAGCCGCCTCCTTCAAATTGAGATCTTTCCTCAAAGATCAACCCTATCTTCATTAACAGCCTCCTTTTAAGCACCTTTGCTTTTGGACAAAGACCTGGCTTGGGATTGTTCCATGTCCGATTCTTTTTTAGGCATGCAACTTTGCTTTATCCCTTTTTTTATTTTGTTTCTCAGCTCATTAATTTCTATTTATTTTAATTAGTTCTACAAAGATGGTGCTAAAGGTTTGGCGATAGAGGAGAGGAAGGAAACACAAAAGAGTGTAGGAAGCTTTACATGTTAAAGACTGAGTACTAAGAATTTGTGTATTTAAAAATAGACTAATTTTTGCGTTCGTTTTATAAATTTTGTAAATAGATGAACATATGTACATAATCGGTAGTACTATAGAAAATTTAAAATTTTTGAAATAGTATTGCACTTTCATTTGGGTCTTTTGATCTTTCATTTTGTCGGCTGACGCCAGCCTTCGATGCTTTACCGAAACGCAATTTGCTTGCATGAAAGATGCACTTTTCAAAAGGGTGTAGCTTCATTTTATTGTTTTGTCAATAACTTATTTAGAAAATACTTTTTTAGTGAATTCTTTGTCAGAAATTTATAATTTTTTCAGGTGCATCAATAATGAAAGTGTGATACTCTTTTTTTTCTCCCTAATTTAGTATGTATTGTGTATAGCGGTATATACTGATTAGTTATCACTGTCATGATCGGCTGCAAATTTACCTCCATAGCAATGAAAATTGAAATTTTTTGTTATAACTAAGAAGCAGAATGATAAGTGTTTAGTTCTAAAAGAAAAATTGGAATACGTACTTTGTAGACAAATTCTACAGTGCGCATCAATGTTAGAGATGTTAGGACTGGTGAGGTTGTACTACTATCTTTGTTTTGAATATTTGTGTATAACTTTTATTCAATGTTAGAGAAAAATTGTTAATGATCCAAGATAATGGCGTATATTTATTGTTCAAAAAGGATTGAAAACTTTATATTTGTGTGTACTGTATACATGGGCAAAAAAAAAAAAAAATTTCGCGAGCATATGAGACAATTTATAATAATTTTTTGGTAATTTGATCTATATACAAAGAATTCAAGAGCATGGACTTATATTTTGAGAAGAAACTAGCAATATAGTTCGAGAGTAGAATCAAATATATTACTTTTTTTTTTCAATCACTTTCTTCAGTTCTTCAATTCCTCAATTAATCGATCTCATTTGTTTATTCATTTAGAAAAATTATGATGTAATTTTGGATTCCTTGCGAAATCTTTACTATTACAAATTAATCATCTCATATATATACAAATTAAAAGGATTATTATTTAGTTTGCAAGTGGAACTGGCAATAATATTGGAATTATAGACTTGACACTTTAGACTTTCTGATTTACATCAGACAGTGCAAAGTTACCAAGTCAAACGGGTAAGCTTCAAAACTACTAATTATTTAAATTATATAAAAGAAAACAAGGTAAATTTTATGCAATTTAAGTGTTTCATTAAATCCCTAAAAGAACTTCCATTTTCATACTCATAATGTGCATTATTTGCACATTATATGCGGAATTACTATATATAATCCAATCATTTTGAATAAGTAATATAGAAATCATAGTCTAGACTATATGAAAAGCTAAAATCTAGATTATTGTGATCAAATGACATAAAATGAATGCAAAATCGCTTGAAATTTGAAATGTTCAAATGTTACTTATAATTTTCATTATTTACACATTATATGCGTAATTACCATGTATAATCCAATCATTTTGTATAAGTAAGATCAGAAACATAGTCCAGACAATATGAAGAGCTCTAATCTAGATTACTGTGATCAAATGACATAAAATGAATGTAAAATCACTTGAAATGTTCAAATGATACTCAGAATTTGTATTATTTGCACATTGTACGCGTAATTACTATATATAAACCAATCCTTTTGAATAAGAAAGATAGGAAACAAATTCTAGACTATATGAAGAGCTTAAATTTATATTATTGTGTTCAAATGACATTAAATGAATACAAAATCGTTTGAAATGTTAAAATGATACTCATAATTTGTATTATTTGCACATTATATGCATAATTACCATGTATAATCCAATCATTTTGTATAAGTAAGATCGGAAACATAGTCTAAACTATACAAAGAGCTTAAATATGGATTATTGTGATCAAATGACTTAAAGATCGGAAACATAGTCTAAATCATATTCTTTATACTGACTAGAATATGATTCATATCACATTTATTCAAAAATATTGGATTATACATTGTAATTACGCATATAAAGTGCAGATAATGCAATTTTGAGTATCATTTGAGCAATTCAATCGTTTCTGGACTCTTTCTAAGTTATTTCAGCACAATAATCTACATTTCAACTCTTTATACCGTCTACAATATGATTCATGTGTTATTTATTCAAAAAGATTGAATTATACTTGGTAATTATGCATATAATGTGCAGATAATGAAATTTTGAGTATCATTTGAGCATTTCAATAGTTTCTAGATTCATTCTAAATGATTTCATCACAATAATCTACATTTAAACTCGTTATACAGTCTAGAATATGATTCATTTCTTATTTATTCAAAATTATTGAATTATAGATGGTAATTACGCATATAAGTGCAAATAATACAATTATGAGAATCATTTGAACATTTCAATCGTTTTTGTAGTCATTCTAAGTCATTTCATCACAATAATATACATTTAAACTCTTTATACTGTCTAGAATATGATTCATATTTTATTTATTCAAAAATATTGAATTATACATGCTAATTACGCATGTAAAGTGCAAATAATTCAATTCTGAGTATCATTTGAGCATTTCAATCCTTTCTAGATTAATTCTATGTCATTTCATCACAATAATCTGCACTTAAACTCTTAATACTATTAAAAATATGATTCAAATCTTATTTATTCAAAAAGATTGGATTATACAATGTAATTACGCATATAAAGTGCAAATGATGCAATTTTGAGTATCATTCGAGCCTTTCAATCGTTTCTGGATTCATTCTAAGTTATTTCATCACAAAAATCTTATTTAAACTCTTTATACTGTCTACAATATGATTCAAATCTTATTTTTACAAAAAGATTGGATTATACATGGTAATTACGCATATAAAGTGCAAATAATGCAATTCTGAGTATCATTTGAGCATTTCCATAGTTTCTGGTTTCTTCCTAAGTGATTTTATCATAATAATCTTCATTTAAAGTAATACTATCTACAATATGATTCAAATATTATTTATACAAAATGATTTGATTATACAAGGTAATTACGCATATAACGTGCAAATAATGCAATTCTGAGTATCATTTGAGCATTTCAATCATTTTCGGTTTCATTCTAAGTCAGTTCATCATAATAATCAACATTTAAAATCTTTAAACTGTCTATAACATGATTCATACCTTGTTTACTCACAAAGTTGGATTATATATGGTAATTACACATATAAAATGCAGATAATGCAATTCTGAGTATCATTTGAGTATTTCAATCATTTCTGGACTCGTTCTAAGTTATTTCATCACAGTAATCTACATTTAAACTCTTTATACTGTCTAAAATATGATTCAAGTGTTATTTATTCAAAAAGATTTGATTATACATGGTAATTACGCATAAAAAATGCAGATAATGCAATTTGGAGTATCATTTGAGCAATTCAATCGTTTCTGGACTCTTTCTCAGTTATTTCAGCACAATAATCTACATTTAAACTCTTTATACCGTCTACAATATGATTCATGTGTTATTTATTCAAAAATATTGAATTATACTTGGTAATTACGCATATAATGTGCAGATAATGAAATTCTGAGTATCATTTGAACATTTCAATCGTTTCTGGATTCGTTCTAAGTTATTTCATCATAATAATCAACGTTTAAACTCTTTATACTTTCTACAATATGATTCATGTGTTATTTATTCAAAAACATTGGATTATACATGGTAATTACGCATATAAAGTGCAGATAATGCAATTCTGAGTATCATTTGAGCATTTCAATCATTTCTGGATTCCTTTTAAGTTATTTCATCATAATAATCTATATTAAAACTCTTTATACTGTCTACAATATGATTAATGTGTTATTTATTCTAAAAGATTAGATTATACAAGGTAGTTACGCATATAAAGTGCAGATAATGAAATTCAGAGTATCATTTGAGCATTTCAATCATTTCTGGATTCGATCTAAGTCATTTGAGCACAATAATCTACATTTAAACTCTTAATACTGTCTAGAATATTATTCATATGTTATTTATTTCAAAAGATTGGATTATAAAAGGTAGTTATGCATATAAAGTGCAGATAATTAAATTCTGAGTATCATTTGAGCATTTCAATCATTTATGGATTCGATCAAAGTCATTTCAGCACAATAATCTACATTTAAACTCTTTATATTATCTAGAATATGATTCATGTGTTATTTATTCAAAAAGATTGGATTATACATGGTAATTAGGCGTATAGTGTGCAGATAATGCAATTCTGAGTATCATTTGAGTATTTCAATCATTTCTAGATTCGTTCTAAGTCATTTGTTCGCAATAATCAACATTTAAACTCTTTATACTGTCTAAAAAATGATTCATGTGTTATTTATTCGAAAAGATTGGATTATACACGGTAATTACGCATATAAAGTCCAGGTAATGCAATCCTGAGTATCATTTGAGAATTTCAAACATTTCTAGATTCGTTCTAACTCATTTCTTCACAATAATCAACATTTAAAATCTTTATAATGTCTATAATATAATTCATGTATTATTTATTCAAAAAGATTGGATTATATACGGTAATTACACATATAATGTGCAAATAATGCAATTTTGAGTATCATTTGAGCATTTCAATCATTTCTAGATTCCTTCTATGTCATTTCATCAAAATAATCTAAATTTAAACTCTTTATACTGTCTAAAATATGAATCAAATGTTATTTATTCAAAAAGATTGGATTATACATGGTAGTTACGCATATAAAGTGCAGATAATGAAATTCTGAGTATCATTTGAGCATTTCAATCGTTTCTAGATTCGATCTTAAGTTATTTCAGCACAATAATCTACATTGAAAATTTTTATACTGTCTAGAATATGATTTATGTGTTATTTAATCCAAAAGATTAGATTATACATGGTAATTACGCATATAATGTCCAGATAATGTAATTCTGAGTATCATTTGAGCATTTCAATAATATCTAGATTCGTTCTAAGTCATTTCTTTACAATAATCAATATTTAAAATCTTTATAATGTCTATAATATAATTCAAGTATTATTTTTTCAAAAAGATTGGATTATACATGGTAATTACGCTTATAAAGTGCAGATAATGCAATTCTGAGTATCATTTGAGCATTTCAATTGTTTCTGGACTCTTTTCTAAGTCATTTCAGCACAATAATCTACATTTAAACTCTTTATACTGTCTATAATATGATTCATGTGTTTTTTAATAAAAAAAGATTGGATCATACTTGGTTGTTACGCATATATAGTGCACATAATGCAATTCTGAGTATCATTTGAGCATTTCAATCTTTTTTGGACACGTTGTAAATTGTTTCGTCACAATAATCTACATTTAAAATCTTTATACTGTCTAGAATATGATTCATATGTTATTTATTCGAAAAGATTGGATTATACATGGGAATTACGCATATATAGTTCAGATAATGCAATTCTGAGTATCATTTGAACATTTCAATCTTTTCTGGACACTTTCTAAGTTATTTCATCACAATAATCTACATTTAAACTCTTTATACAGTCTACAATATGATTCATGTGTTATTTATTCAAAAAAATTGGATTATATATGGTAATTACTCATATAAAGTGCAGATAATGCAATTCTGATTATCATCTCAATTCTTTCAATCGTTTCTGGACTCTTTCATAGTCATTTTAGCACAGTAATCTACATTTAAACTCTTTATACTGTCTAGAATATGATACATGTGTTATTTTTTCAAAAAGATTGGATTATACATTGTAATTACGCATATAAGGTGCAGATAATGCAATTCTGAGTATTTTTTGAGCATTTCAATCATTTCTCGATTCGTTCTAAGTTATTTCGTCACAATAATCTATATTTAAACTCTTTATACTGTTTACAATATGCTTCATGTGTTATTTATTCAAAAAGATAGTATTATACAAAGTAATTACGCATATAAAGTGCAGATAATGTAATTCTGAGTATGATTTGAGTATTTCAATCGTTTCTGGATTTGTTCTATGTCATTTCAACACAATAATCAACATTTAAAATCTTTATACAGTCTAGAATATTATTAATATGTTATTTATTCTAAAAGATAGGATTATATATGGTAATTACGCATATAAAGTGCTGATAATGCAATTCTGAGTATCATTTTGAGCATTTCAATCATTTCTAGAGTCGTTCTAAGTTATTTATTGACAATAATCTACATTGAAACTCCTTATACTGTCTAGAATATAATTCATGTGTTATTTATTGAAAAATATTGGATTATGCATGATAATTACGCATATAAAATGCTGATAATGCAATTCTCAGTATCATTTGAGCATTTGTATTGTTTCAGGACTCGTTTTAAGTAATTTCATCACAATAACCTATATTTAAACTCTTTATACTGTCTACAATATTATTCATGTGTTATTTATTCTAAAAGATTGGATTATACATGGTAATTACGCATATAGAGTGCAGATAATGCAATTCTGAGTATCGTTTGAACATTTCAATCATTTCTAGATTCGTTCTAAGTCATTTCATCACAATTATCTATAGTTAAACACTTTCTACTGTCTATAATATGATTAATATGTTATTTATTCAAAAAGATTGGATTATACATGGTAATTACGCATATGAAGTGCAGATAATGCAATTCTGAGTATCAATTTAGTATTTCAATCGTTTCTGAACTCGTGCTAAGGTATTTCAACATAATAATCCATGTTTGAACTCTTTATACTATCATAAATATGATTCACGTTTTATTTCCTCAAAAGGATTGGATTATAGATGGTAATTACGCATATAAAGTGTAGATAATACAATTCGGAGTATCACTTGAGCATTTCACTCGTTTCTGGAGCCGTTCTAACTTATTTCAACACAATAATCAACATTTAAACTTTTTATAATGTCTAGAATATGATTCATGTGTTAATTTACTCTAAAAGATTGGATTATACATGGTTGTTACGCATATAAAGTGCAGATAATGAAATTCTGAGTATCATTTGAGCATTTCAATCATTTCTGGATTCGATCTAATTCATTTCATCACAATAATCTACATTTAAACTCTTTATACTGTCAAGAATATGATTCAAGTGTTATTTATTCGAAAAGATTGGATTATACATAGTAATTACACATATAAGTGCAGATAATGCAATTCTGAATATCATTTGAGCATTTCAATAGTTCTGGACTCGTTCTAAGTTATTTCAGCACAATAATCAACATTTAAACTCTTTATACAGACTACAATTTGATTTATGAGTTATTTATTCAGAAATATTAGATTATACATTGTAATTACGCATATAAAGTTCAGATAATGCAATTCTGAGTATCATTTGAACATTTCAATCGTTTCTGGACTCTTTCTAAGTTATTTCAACACAATAATCTACATTTAATCTCTTTATACCGTCTAGAATATGATTCATGTATTATTTATTCAAAAAAATTGAATTATACTTGGTAATTACGCATATAATGTGAAGATAATGAAATTCTGAGTATCATTTGAGCATTTCAATCGTTTCTGGTTTCGTTCTAAGTTATTTCATCATAATAATCAACGTTTAAACTATTTATACTTTCTACAATATGATTCGTGTGTTATTTATTCAAAAACATTGGATTATACTTGGTAATTACGCATATAAAGTGCAGATAATGCAATTCTGAGTATCACTTGAGCATTTCATTCGTTTCTTGATTCGTTCTAAGTTATTTCATCATAATAATCTATATTTAAACTCTTTATATTTTCTACAATATGGTTAATGTGTTATTTATTCTAAAAGATTGGATTATACAAGGTAGTTACGCATATAAAGTGCAGATAATGAAATTCTGAGTATCATTTGAGCATTTCAATCCTTTCTGGATTCGATCTAAGTCATTTGAGCACAATAATCTACATTCAAACTCTTTATACTGTCTAGAATATGATTCATATGTTATTTATTTCAAAAGATTGGATTATACAAGGTAGTTATGCATATAAAGTGCAGATAATAAAATTCTGAGTATCATTTGAGCATTTCAATCGTTTATGGATTCGATCAAAGTAATTTCAGCACAATAATCTATATTTAAACTCTTTATATTGTCTAGAATATGATTCATTTGTTATTTATTCAAAAAGATTGGATTATAAATGGTAATTAGGCGTATAATTTGCAGATAATGCAATTCTGAGTATCATTTGAGCATTTCAATCATTTCTAGATTCGTTCTAAGTCATTTGTTCACAATAATCGACATTTAAACTCTTTATATTGTCTATAAAATGATTCATGTGTTATTTATTCAAAAATATTGGATTATATACGGTAATTACGCATATAAAGTGCAGATAATGCAATTCTGAGTATCATTTGAGCATTTTAATCATTTCTGGAGTCATTCTAAGTCAGTTCATCATAATAATCAACATTTAAATTCTTTAAACTGTCTATAACATGATTCATACCTTGTTTATTCACAAAGATTGGATTATACATATTAATTACGCATATAAAGTGTTGATAATGCAATTTTGAGTATTATTTGAGCATTTCAATCGTTTTTAAATTGTTTTATTGTCATTTCATCACAATAATCAACATTTAAACTTTTTATACTGTCTAGAATATTATTCTTGTTTTATTTATTCACAAATATTGGATTATACATGGTAATTAAGCATATAAAGTGCAGATAATACAATTCTGAGTATCATTTGAGCATTTCAATCATTTCTGGTCTTGTTCTAAGTTATTTTCTTCACAATAATCTACATTTAAACTCTTTATACTGTCTACAATATGATTCATGTGTTATTTATTCAAAAAGATTGGATTATACTTGGTAATTACGCATATAATGTGCAGATAATGCATTTCTGAGTATCAGTTGAGCATTTCAATTGTTTCTGGAGTCGTTCAAAGCTATTTCATGACAATAATCTACGTTTAAACTCTTTATACTGTCTACAATATAATTCATGTGTTATTTATTCAAAAATATTGGATTATACATGGTAAGCATATAAAGTGTAGATAATGCAATTCTGAGTATCATTTCAACTCTTTCAACAGTTTCTGGACTCTTTCTTAGTCATTTCAGCACAGTAATCTACATTTAAACTCTTTATACTGTCTAGAATATGATTCATGTGTTATTTATTCTAAAAGATTGGATTATACATGGTAATTAGGCGTATAGTGTGCAGATAATGCAATTCTGAGTATCATTTGAGAATTTTAATCATTTCTCGATTCGTTCTAATTCATTTCATCACAGTACTCTATATTTAAACTCTTTATACTGTCTACCATATGCTTCATGTGTTATTTATTCAAAAAGATTGGATTGTACATAGTAATTACGCATATAAAGTGCAGATAATGTAATTCTGAGTTTCATTTGAGTATTTCAATTGTTTCTCCATTCGTTCTAAGTCATTTCAGCATAATAATCTACATTTGAACTCTTTATACTGTCAAAAATATGATTCATGTGTTATTTATTCAAAAAGATTGGATTATACTTGGTAATTACGCATATAAAATGCAGTAATGCAATTCTGAGTATCATTTAATCATTTCAATCGTTTCTTGATTCGTTCTTAGTTATTTCATCACAATAATCTACATTTAAACTCTTTATACTGTGTAGAATATGATTCATATGTTATTTATACAAAAACATTGGATCATCATGGTGATTACACATATAAAGTGCTTTTAATGCAATTCTGAATATCATTTGAGCATTTCAATCGTTTCTGGAGTTGTTGTAAGTTATTTCATCTCAATAATCTACATTTAAACTCTTTATACTGTCTACAATATAATTCATGTGTTATTTATTAAAAAAGACTGGATTATACATGGTAATTATGCATATAAAGTGCAGGTAATGCAATTTCGAATATCATTTGAGAATTTCAATCGTTTCCGGATTCGTTCTAAGTCATATCATCACAACAATCTACGTTTAACTCTTTATACTGTCAAGAGTATGATTCATGTGTTATTTTTTCAAAAAGATTGGATTATACATGGTAATTACGCATATAAAGTGCGGGTAATGCAATTCTGAGTATCATTTGAGAATTTCAATTGTTTCTGGACTCGTTCTAAGTAATTTCATCACAATAATCTACATTTAAAATCTTTATAGTGTCTATAATATAATTCATGTATTATTTATTCAAAAAAATTAGATTATACTTGGTAATTACACATATAAAATGCAGATAATGCAATTCTGAGTATCATTTGAGGATTTCAATCATTTCTGTACTCATTCTAAGTCATTTCTGCACAATATTCTACATTTAAACTCTTTCTACTGTCTATAATATGATTCATGTGTTATTTATTCAAAAAGATTGGATTATACATGGTAATTACGCATAAAAATTGCAGATGATGCAATTTTGAGTATTATTTGAGTATTTCAAACGTGTATGGTGTCATTCTATGTCATTTCATCAAAATAATCTACTTTTAAACTCTTTATATTGTTTAGAATTTGATTCATCTCTCATTTATTCAAAAAGATTGGATTATACATGTTAGTTACGTATATAAAGTGGAGATAATACAATTCTGAGTATCATTTTAGTATTTCAATCGTTTCTAGACTCGTGCTAAGGTATTTCAACATAATAATATACGTTTGAACGCTTTATACTATCTTAAATATGATTCATGTGTTATTTATTCAAAAGGATTGGATTATAATGGTAATTACGCATATAAAGTGTAGATAATGCAATTATGAGTATCGTTTGAGCATTTCAATCGTTACTGGACTTGTTCTAAGTTATTTCAACACAATAATCAATATTTAAACTCTTTATACTTTCTACAATATGATTCATGTGTTATTTATTCGAAAAGATTGGATTATACTTGGTAATTAAGCATATATGTGCAGATAATGCAATTCTGAATATCATTTGAGCATTTCAATAGTTTATGGACTCGTTCTAAGTTATTTCATCTCAATAATCAACATTTAAACTCTTTATACAGTCTACAATTTCATTTATGAGTTATTTATTCAAAAATATTGGATTATACATGGTAATTACGCATATAAAGTTCAGATAATGCAATTCTGAGTATCATTTGAGCATTTCAATCGTTTCTGAACTCTTTGTAAGTTATTTCGGCTAAAATCTACATTTAAACTCTTTATACCGTTTACAATATGATTCATGTGTTATTTATTCAAAAAGATTGAATTATACATGGTAATTACGCATATAATGTGCAGATAATGAAATTCTGAGTATGATTTCAGCATTTCAATCGTTTCTGGATTCGTTCTAAGTTATGTCATCACAATAATCAATGGTTAAACTCTTTATACTTTCTACAATATGATTTATGTGTTATTTATTCCAAAAGATTGAATTTTACATGGAAATTACACATATAATGTGCAGATAATGCAATTCTGAGTATTATTTGAGCATTTCAATCGTTTCTGGTCTCGTTCTAAGTTATTTCATCACAATAATCTACATTCAAACCCTTTATAGTGTCTGGAATGTGATTCAAATGTAATTTATTCAAAAAGATTGGATTATCCATAGTAATTACGCATATAAAGTGCAGATAATGCAATTCTGAGTATCATTTGAGCATTTCAATCGTTTCTGGATTCGTTATAATTCATTTCATCACAATAATATACCTTTAAACTCTTTATACTGTCTAGAATATGATTCATATGTTATTTATTTCAAAAGATTGGATTATACAAGGTAGTTACGCATATAAAGTGCAGATAATGAAATTCTGAGTATCATTTGAGCATTTCAGTCCTTTCTGGATTCGATCTAAGTCATTTGAGCACAATAATCTACATTTAAACTCTTTATACTGTCTAGAATATGATTCATATGTTATTTATTTCAAAAGATTGGACTATACCAGGTCATTACGCATATAAATTGCAGATATTAAAATTCTGAGTATCATTTGAGCATTTCAATCGTTTCTTGATTCGATCAAAGTCATTTCAGCACAATAATATACATTTAAACTCTTTATATTGTCTAGAATATGATTCATGTGTTATTTATTCAAAAAGATTGGATTATACATGGTAATTAGACGTATGATGTGCAGATAATGCAATTCTGAGTATCATTTGAGCATTTCAATCATTTCTAGATTCGTTCTAAGTCATTTGTTCGCAATAATCAACATCTAAACTCTTTATACTGTCTAGAAAATGATTCATGTGTTATTTATTCAAAATGATAGGATTATACATGGTAATTACGCATATAAATTCCAGGTAATGCAATCCTGAGTATCATTGGAAAATTTCAAACATTTCTAGATTCGTTCTATCTCATTTCTTCACAATAATCAACAATTAAAATCTTTATAATGTCTATAATATAATTCTCATGTATTATTTATTCAAAAAGATTGGATTATACATGGTAATTACGCATATAATGTGCAAATAATGCAATTTTGAGTATCATTTGAGCATTTCAATCATTTCTAGATTCGTTCTATGTAATTTCATGAAAATAATCTAAATTTAAACTCTTTATACTGTCTAAAATATGATTCAAATATTATTTATTCAAAAAGATTGGATTATACATGGTAGTTACGCATATAAAGTGCAGATAATGAAGTATCATTTGAGCATTTCAATCGTTTCTAGATTCGATCTAAGTCATTTCAGCCCAATAATCTACATTTAAAATCTCTATACTGTCTAGGATATGATTTATGTGTTATTTAATCCAAAAGATTGGATTATACACGGAAATTACGCATATAATGTCCTGATAATGCAATTCTGAGTATCATTTGAGCATTTCAATAATATCTAGATTCGTTCTAAGTCATTTCTTTACAATAATCAATATTTAAAATCTTTATAATGTCTATAATATAATTCAATTATTATTTTTTCAAAAAGATTGGATTATACATGGTAATTATGCATATAAAGTGCAGATAATGCAATTCTGAGTATCATTTGAACATTTCAATCTTTTCTAGACACGTTCTAAGTTATTTCACCACACTAATCTAAATTTAAACTCTTTATACAGTCTACAATATGATTCATGTGTTATTTATTCAAAAAGATTGGATTATATATGATAATTAGGCATATAAAGTGCGGATAATGCAATTCTGATTATCATTTCAACTCTTTCAATCGTTTCTGGACACTTCCTTAGTCATTTTAGCACAGTAATCTATATTTAAAATGCCGATAATGTAATTCTGAGTATCATTTGAGTATTTCAATCATTTCTGGATTCGTTCTATATCATTTGAACACTATAATCAACATTTGAAATCTTTATACAGTCTAGAATATGATTAATATGTTATTTAATCAAAAAAATTAGATTATACATGGTAATTACGCATATAAAGTGCAGATAATGCAATTTTTAGTATCTTCTGAGCATTTCAAACGTTTCTGAACTCGTTCTAAGTTCTTTCAGTACAATAATCTACATTTAAACTCTTTATACAGTCTACAATTTGATTCATGTCTTATTTAATCTAAAAGATTGGACTATACATGGTAATTACGCATATAAAGTGCTGATAATGCAATTCTGAGTATCATTTGAGCATTTCAATCATTTCTGGAGACGTTCTAAGTTATTTCTTGACAATAATCTACATTGAAAATTTTTATACTGTCTAGAATGTAATTCATGTGTTATTTTTTGAAAAATATTGTATTATTCATGGTAATTACGCAAATAAAGTGCTGATAATGCAATTCTCAGTATCAATTGAGCATTTGTATCATTTCTGGACTTGTTTTAAGTAATTTCATCACAATAACCTATATTTAAACTCTTTATAATGTCTACAATATGATTCATGTGTTATTTATTCTAAAAGATTGGATTATACATGGTAATTACGCATATAGAGTGCAGATAATGCAATTCTGAGTATCATTTTAACATTTCACTCATTTCTAGATTCGTTCTAAGTCATTTCATCACAATAATCTATAGTTAAACACTTTATACTGTCTATAATATGATTAATGTGTTTTTTATTCAAAAAGATTGGATTATACCAGGTAATTACGCATATAAACTGCAGATAATGCAATTCTCAGTTATCATTTTAGTATTTCAATCGTTTCTGGACTCGTGATAAGGTATTTCAACATAATAATCTACGTTTGAACTCTTTATACTATATTAAATATGATTCATGGGTTATTTATTCAAAAGGATTGGATTATAAATGGTAATTACGCATATAAAGTGTAGATAATGCAATTCTGATTATCATTTGAGCATTTCAATCGTTTCTGGACTCGTTCTAAGTTATTTCAACACAATAATCAACATTTAAACTCTTTATAATGTCTAGAATATGATTAATATGTTATTTATTCGAAAAGATTGGATTATAAATGGTAATTAAGCATATATGTGCAGATAATGCAATTCTGAATATCATTTGAGCATTTCAATAGTTTATGGACTCGTTCTAAGTTATCATCTCAATAATCAACATTTAAACTCTTTATACAGTCTAAAATTTGATTTATGAGTTATTTATTCAAAAATATTGGATTATACATGGTAATTACACATATAAAGTTCAGATAACGCAATTCTGAGTATCATTTGAGCATTTCAATTATTTCTGGACTCTTTCTAAGTTACTTCAGCACAATAATCTACATTTAAACTCTTTATACCGTTTATAATATGATTCATGTGTTTTTTATTGAAAAAGATTAAATTATATTTGGTAATTACGCATATAATGTGCAGATAATGAAATTCTGAGTATCTTTTGAGCATTTCAATCGTTTCTGGATTCGTTCTAAGTTATTTCATCACAATAATAAACGTTTAAACTCTTTATACTTTCTACAATATGATTCATGTATTATTTATTCAAAAACATTGGATTATACTTGGTAATTATGCATATAAAGTGCAGATAATGCAATTCTGAGTATCATTTGAGCATTTCAATCGTTTCTGGATTCGTTCTAAGTTATTTCATCATAATAATCTATATTTAAACTCTTTATACTGTCTACAATATGATTCATGTGTTATTTATTTTAAAATATTGGATTATACATGGTAGTTACGCATTTAAATTGCAGATAATGAAATTCTGAGTATCGTTTGAGCTTTTCAATCATTTCTGGATTCGATCTAATTCATTTCAGCATAATAACCAACATTTAAACTCTTTATACCATTTAGAATATGATTCATGTGTTATTAATTCATAAAGATTGGATTATACAAGGTAATTACGCATATAAAATGCAGATAATGCAATTCTGAGTATCATTTGAGCATTTCAATCATTTATGGATTCGTTATAAGTCTTTTCAGCACAATAATCTACATTTAATATGATTCATGTGTTATTAATTCAAAAAGATTGGATTATACAAGGTAATTATGCATATATAGTGCATTTAATGCAATTCTGAATATCATTTGAGCATTTCAATCGTTTCAGGACACGTTCTAAGTTATTTCACGACAATAATCTATATTTAAACGCTTTATACTGTCTACAATATGGTTCATGTGTTATTTATTCAAAAAGATTGGATTATACAAGCTAATTAGGCATATATAGTTCAGATAATGCAATTCTGAGTATCATTTGAGTATTTCAATCGTTCTGGACTCTTTCTATGTTATTTCAGCAAAATAATTTATATTTGAACTCTTTATACTGTCTAAAATATGATTCATGTGTAACTTATACAAAAACATTAGATTATACATGGTAATTACGCATATAATATGCATTTAATGCAATTCTGAATGTCATTTTTGCATTTCAATCGTTTCTGGACACGTTGTGAGTTATTTCATCACAATAATCTACAGTTAAACTATAAACTGTATACAATGTGATTCATGTGTTATTTATTCAATAAGATTGGATTATACATGGTAATTATGCATATGAAGTTCAGATAATGCAATTATGAGGATCATTTGATCATTTCAATCGTTTCTCGATTCGTTCTAAGTCATTTCATCACAATAATCTATATTTCAACTCTTTATACTATTTAGAATATAATTCATATGTTATTTATACAAAAACATTGGATTATAAATGGTAATTATGCATATAAAGTGTATTTAATGCAATTCTTAATATCATTTTTGCATTTCAATCGTTTCTGGACACATTGTAAGTTATTTCATCACAATAATATACTGTTAAACTCTTTAAACTGTCTACATTACGATTCATGTGTTATTTATTCAATAAGATTGGATTATATATGGTAATTACGTATATAAAGTGCAGGTAATGCAATTCAAAGTATCATTTGAGCATTTCAATCGTTTCTGGATTCGTTCTAAGTCATATCATTACAATAATCTACATTTCAACTTTTTATACTGTCTATAATATTATTCATTTGTTATCTATTCAAAAAGTTTGGATTATAAATGGTAATTACACATATATGGTAATTACGTATATAAAGTGCAGGTAATGCAATTCAAAGTATCATTTGAGCATTTCAATCGTTTCTGGATTCGTTCTAAGTCATATCATTACAATAATCTACATTTCAACTTTTTATACTGTCTATAATATTATTCATTTGTTATCTATTCAAAAAGTTTGGATTATAAATGGTAATTACACATATAAATTGCAGATAATGCAATTCTGAGTATCATTTGAGCATTTTAATAGTTTCTGGACTCGTTCTAAGTTATTTCATCACAAAAATCTACATTTATACTCTTTCTACTGTCTACAATATGATTAATGTGTTAATTATTCAAAAAGATCGGATTATCCTTAGTAATTACGCATATAAATCGCAGATAATGCAATTCTGAGTATCATTTGAGCATTTCAATCGTTTTTGGCCTTGTTCTAAACTATTTCTTCACAATAATCTACATTTAAACTCTTTATACTGTCTACAATATGATTCATATTTTATTTATTCAAAAAGATTGGATTATACTTGGTAATTACGCATATAAAGTGCAGATAATGTAATTCTGAGTATCATTTGATTATTTCAATCGTTTCTGGATTCGTTCTATGTCATTTCATCACTATAATCTACATTTAAACTATTTATACTGTTTAGAATTTGATTCATATGTTATTTATACAAAAAGATTGGATTATACATGAAAATTACGCATATAAAGTTCCTTTAATGCAATTCTGAATATCATTTGAGCATTTCAATCGTTTCTGGAGTCGTTGGAAGTTATTTCATCACAATAATTTATATTTAAACTCTTTATACTGTCTACAATATAATTCATTTATTTTTTATTAAAAAAGACTGGATTATACATGGTAATTATGCATATAAATTGCAGATAATGTAATTCTGAGTATCATTTGAGCATTCCAATCTTTTCTGGATTCGTTCTAAGTCATTTCATCACAATAATCCACATTTCAACTTCTTAATACTGTCTAGAATATGATTCATTTGTTATTTATTCAAAAAGATTGAATTATACATAGTAATTTCGCATATAAAGTGCAGATAATGCAATTCTGAGTATCATTTGAGCATTTGAATCGTTTCTGCACTCGTTTTAAGTAATTTCAACACAATAACCTACATTTAGACTCTTTATACTGTCTACAATATGATTCATGCGTTATTTATTCAAAAATATTTGATTGTACATTGTATTATGCATATAAATTGCAGATAATGTAATTCTGAGTATCATTTGAGCATTCCAATTGTTTCTGGATTTGTTCTAAGTCATTTCATCACAATAATACATATTTCATCTCTTTATACTGTCTAGAATAAGATTGATTTGTTATTTATTCAAAAAGATTGGATCATAAATGGTAATTATGCATATAAAGTGCAGATAATGCAATTCTAAGTATCATTTAAGTATTTCAATCATTTCTGGACTTGTTCTAAGTTATTTCATCACAATAATCTGCATTTAAACTCTCTCTACTTTTTACAATACGATTCATGTATTATTTATTCAAAAAAATTGGATTATAATTGGTAATTACGCATATAAAGTGCAGATAATGCAATTCTGAGTATCATTTGAGCATTTCAATGGTTTCTGGACTCGTTTTAAGTAATTTCATCACATTAACCCATATTTATACTCTTTATACTGTTTACAATATGATTCATGTGTTATTTATTCTAAAAGATTGAATTATACATGGCAATTGCGCATATAAAGTGCAGATAATGCAATTCTGAGTATCATTTGAGAATTTCTATCATTTCTTGATTTGTTCTTAGTCATTTCATCACAATAATCAACATTTAAACTCTATATACTGTCTAGAATATTATTCATTTGTTATTTATTCGAAAAGATTGGATTATAAATGGTAATTATAAGCATATAAAGTGCAGATAATGCAATTCTGAGTATCATTTGAGTATTTCAATTGTTTCTGGTCTCGTTCTAAGTTATTTCATCACAATAATCTACATTTAAACTCTATATACTGTCTAGAATATGATTAATGTGTTATTTAGTAAAAAAGATTGGATTATACATGGTAATTACGCATATAAATTGCAGATAATGCAATTCTAAGTATCATTTGAGCATTTCAATCGTTTCTTGATTCGTTCTAAGTCATATAATCACAATAATCTATGTTTAAACTCTTTATACTGTCTACAATATGATTCATGTGTATTTATTCAAAAAGATTTGATTACACAATGTAATTACGCATAAAAAGTGCATATAAAGCAATTCTGAGTTCATTTGAGAAATTCAATCGTTTCTGGTTTCGTTCTAAGTTATTTCATTAACAGTAATCTACATTTAAACTCTTTATACAGTTTATAATAAGATTCATATGTTATTTATACATCAACATTAGATTATACATGGTAATTACGCATAAAAAATGTATTTAATGCAATTCTGAATATCATTTGAGCATTTCAATCATTTCTGTACTAGTACTAAGTTATTTCATGACAATAATCTACAGTTAAACTTTTTATACTGTCTACAATTTGATTCATGTTTTATTTATTCAAAAAGATTGGATTATACATGGTAATTGCGCATATAAAGTGCAGGTAATGCAATTCTGAGTATCATTTGAGCATTTCAAACGATTCTTGAATCGTTCTAAGTCATATCATCACAATAATCTACGTTTCAAATCTTTATACTGTCTACAATATTATTCTTGCTTTATTTATTCAAAAAGATTGGATTGTACATGGTAATTACGCATATAAAGTGCAGATAATACAATTCAGAGTATCATCTGAGCATTTCCATCATTTCTGAACTCATTCTAAGTCATGTCAGCACAATAATCTACTTTTAAACTCTTTATACTGTCTAGAATATGATTCGAGTGGTATTTATTCAAAAAGATTGGATACATTGTAATTACGCATATAAAGTGCAGATAATGCAATTATGAGTATCATTTGAACATTTTAATCATTTCTGGACTCATTCTAAGTCATTTCAGCACAATAATCGACATTTAAACTCTTTATACTGTCTATAATTTGATTCATGTGTTATTTATTCAAGAAGATTGGATAATATATATTAATTACGCATATAAAGTGTAGATAATGCAATTCTGAGTATTATTTGAGCATTTCAATCGTTTTAAAATTTTTTTATTGTCATTTCATCACAATAATCAACATTTAAACTTTTTATACTGTCTAGAATATTATTAATGTGTTATTTATTCACAAATATTGGATTATACATGGTAATTAAGCATATAAAGTGCAGATAATGCAATTCTGAGTATCATTTGAGCATTTCAATCGTTTCTGGTCTCGTTCTAAGTTATTTCTTCACAATAATCTACATTTAAACTCTTTATACTTTCTACAATATGATTCATGTGTTATTTATTCAAAAAGATTTGATTATACTTGGTAAATACGCATATAAAGTGCACATAATGCAATTTTGAGTATCATTTGAGCATTTCAATTGTTTCTGGAGTCGTTCTACGTTATTTCATGATCATAATCTACATTCAAACTCTTTATACTGTCTACAATATAATTCATGTGTTATTTATTCAAAAAGATTGGATTATATATGGTAATTACTCATATAAAGTGTAGATAATGCAATTCAGAGTATCATTTCGATTCTTTCAACTGTTTCTGGACTCTTTCTTAGTCTTTTCAATACAGTAATCTACATTTAAACTCTTTATGCTTTCTAGAATATGATACATGTGTTATTTTTTCAAAAATATTAGATTAAAAATGGTAATTACGCATATAAAGTACAGATAATGCAATTCTGAGTATTTTTTGAGCTTTTTAATCATTTCTCGATTCGTTCTAATTCATTTCATCACAATAATCTACATTTAAACTCTTTATACTGTCTATAATATGCTTCATGTGTTATTTATTCAAAAAGATTGGATTGTACATAGTAATTACGCATATAAAGTGCAGATAATGTAATTCTGAGTATCATTGGAGTATTTCAATCATTTCTGGATTCATTCTAAGTCATTTCAGAATAATAATCTACATTTGAACTCTTTATACTGTCTACAATATGATTCATGTGTTATTTATTCAAAAAGATTGGATTATACTTGGTAATTACGCATATAAAGTGCAGTAATGCAATTCTGAGTATTATTTAATCATTTCAATCGTTTCTTGATTCGTTCTAAGTTATTTCGTCACAATAATCTACATTTAAACTCTTTATACTGTTTAGAATACGATTCATATGTTATTTATACAAAAACATTGGATTATACATGGTAATTACGCATATAAAGTGCATTTAAAGCAATTCTGAATATCATTTGAGCATTTCAATCGTTTCTGGAGTCGTTGTAAGTTATTTCATCACAATAATCTATATTTAAACTCTTTATACTGTCTACAATATAATTCATGTGTTATTTAATATAAAAGACTTGATTATACATGGTAATTACGCGTATAAAGTGCAGGTAATGCAATTCTGAGTATCATTTGAGAATTTCAATCGTTTCTGGACTCGTTCTAAGTAATTTCATCACAATAATCTACATTTAAACTCTTTATGGTGTCTATAATATAATTCATGTATTATTTATTCAAAAAAATTGGATTATACATGGTAATTACACATATAAATTGCAGATAATGCAATTCTAAGTATCATTTGAGGATTTCAATCATTTCTGGACTCATAGTCCTTTCTGCTCAATATTCTACATTTAAACTCTTTATACTGTCTACACTATGACTCTTGTGTTATTTATTCATAAAGATTGGATTATACATGGTAATTACGTATGTAAAACGCTGATAATGCAATTCTGAGTATCATTTGATAATTTCAATCGTTTCTGGATTCGTTCCATGTCATTTCATCACAATAATTTTAATTTATACTCTTTATGCTATTTAAAATATGATTCATATGTTATTTATAAAAAAACATTGGATTATACATGGTAATTATGAATATAAATTGCAGATAATGTAATTCTGAGTATCATTTTGGCATTTCAATCGTTTCTGGACTCGTTCTAAGTTATTTCATCACAATAATCTACTTTTAAACTCTTTATACTGTCTACAATTTGATTCATGTGTTACTTATTCCAAAAGATTTGATTATATTTGGTAATTACGCATATAAAGTGCAGATAATGCAATTCTGAGTATCGATTGATTCGTTTTAAGTTATTTCAAGACAATAATTTACATTTAAACTTATTATACTGTCTAAAATGTTATACATATTTATTTATTCAAAAACATTGTATTATACATTGTAATTACGCATAAAAAGTGCAGATAATGCAATTTTGAGTATCATTTTTGCATTTCAATCGTTTTTGGATTCGTTCTTATTCTTTTCAGCACAATAATCTACATTGAAATTATTTATACTGTCTAGAATATGATTCATGTATTATTTATTCAAAAAAATTGGATTATACATGGTAATTACGCATATAAAGTGCATTTAATGCAATTCTGAATATCATTTAAGCATTTCAATCGTTTCTGTACTCGTACTAAGTTATTTCACCACAGTAATCTACAGTTAAACTCTAGTTAAACTCTTTATACTGTCTAAAATATGATTCATGTTTTATTTATTCAAAAAGATTGGATTATACATGGTAATTACGCATATAAAATTATGATAATGCAATTCTGAGTATCAATTGAGCATTTCAGTCGTTTCTGGACTCTTTCTAAGTCATTTCAGCACAATAATCTATATTTAAACTCATTATACTGTCTACAATATGATTTATTTGTTATTTATTCAGAAAGATTGGATTATACATGGTAATTACACATATAAAGTGCAGATAATGCAATTCTGAGTATCATTTGAGCATTTCAATCATTTCTGGATTCATTCTAACTTTCTAAGTCATTTCATCACAATAATCTAAATTTAAACTCTTTATACAGTCTATAATATGATTCATATGTTATTTATTCAAAACCATTAGATTATACAAGGTAATTACTAATATAAAATGCTGATGATGCAATTCTGAGTATCATTTTAGCAATTCAATCGTTTCTGGACTATTTTTAAGTCAATTCAGAACAATAATCTACATTTAAACTCTTTATACTGTCTATAAAATAATTCATGTGTTATTTATTCAAAAATATTGGATTATACATGGTAATTACGCATATAAAGTGTAGATAATGCAATTCTGAGTATTATTTGATCATTACAATCGTTTCTGGACTCGTTCTTAGTTATTTCTTTACAATAATCTATATTTTAACTATTTATACTGTCTGCAATATGATTCTTGTGTTATTTAATTAAATAGATTGGATTATACATTGTAACGACGCATATAAAGTGTAAATAATGTAATTCTGAATATCATTTGAGCATTTCAATCGTTTCCGGATTCTTTCTAAGTCATATCATCACAACAATCTACGTTTAAACTCTTTATACTATCAATAATATGATTCATATGTTATTTATTCAAAAAGATTGGATTATACATGGTAATTACGCATATAAAATGCAGATAATGCAGTTCTAAGTATAATTTGGGCATTTCAATCGTTTCTGGACTCATTCTAAGTTATTTCATTACAATAATCTACATTTAAACTTTTTATACTGTCTACAATATGATTCATGTATTATTTATTCAAAAAGATTGGATTATACATTGTAATTACACATATAAATTTCAGATAATGCAATTTTGAGTATCACTTGAGCATTTTCAATTGTTTCTGGACTCTTTCTAAGTCATTTCAGCACAATAATCTACATTTGAACTCTTTATACTGTCTACAATATGATTCATGTGTTATTTATTCAAAAAGATTGGATTATACATAGTAATTACGCATATAAAATGCGGATAATGCAATTCCGAGTATCATTTGAGCATTTCAATCGTTTCTGGATTCGTTCTAAGTTATTTCATCACAATAATCTACATTTAAACTCTTTATACTTTCTAGAATATAATTCATATCTTATTTATTTAAAAAGATTGGATTATACATGGTGATTAAGCATATAAAATGCAAATAATGCAATTTTGAGTATTATTTGAGCATTTCAATCATTTCTGGAGTCATCCCAAGTCATTTCATCGTAATAATCTACGTTTAAACTCTTTATACTGTCTAGAATAAGATTCATCACTTATCTATTCAAAAAAATTGAATTATACAGGGTAATTACTCATATAAAGTGCAAATAATGTAATTCTGAGTATCATTTGAGCATTTCAATCGTTTCTAGATTCATTCTAAGTTACTTAATCACAATAATCTTCATTTAAACTCTTTATACTGTCTAGAATATGATTCATATCTTATTTATTCAAAAAGATTGGATTATACATGGTAATTACGCTTATATATTCCAAATAATGCAATTCTGGGTATTATTTGAGCATTTCAATCGTTTTTGGATTCATTTTAAGTAATTTCATCACAATAATCTATATTTAAAATATTTAGACTTTCTAGAATATGATTCATATCTTATTTATTCAAAAAGATTTGAATATACATAGTAATTAGGTATATAAAGTGCAAATACGCAATTATGAGTATCATTCGAGCATTTTCAATCGTTTCTCGATTCATTCTAAGTTATTTCATCACAATAATCTACTTTTAAACTCTTTATAATGTTTAGACTGCGATTCATATCTTATTTATTAAAAAAGATTGGATTATATCTGGTAATTACGCATATAATGTGCAAATAATGCAATTCTGATTACATTTGAGGATTTCAATCGTTTTTTAATTCATTCTAAGCACAATAATCTACATTTAAACTTTTTATACTGTCTAGAATATGATTCATATATTATTTATTCAAAAAATTAGATTATTCATGGTAATTACGCATATAAAGTGCTGATAATGCAATTTTGAGTATCATTTGAGCATTTCAATCCTTTCTGGACTTGTGCTAAGTCATTTCATCACAATAATCTATATTTGAACTCTTTATACTGTCTACAATATGATTCATGTGTTATTTATTCAAAAAGATTGGATTATACATGGTAATTATGCATATAAATTGCAAGTAATGCAATTCTGAGTATTATTTAAGCGTTTTAATTGCTTCTGGATTAATTCTAAGTCATTTCATTACAATAATCTACATTTAAACTCTTTATATTGTCTAAAATATGATTCATATATTATTTATTCGAAAAGATTTGATTATACATGGTAATTACACATATATAGTGCAAATAATGCAATTCTGAGTATCATTTGAGTATTTCAATCGTTTCTGGATTTATTATAAGTTATTTCATCACAATAATCTACATTTAAACTATGCTTAATTACTAAGCATAATACCATCCTTTTGAATAAGTAGGATAGGAAACATATTCTGATATTATATGTAGAGCTTAAATCTAGATTATTGTGATCAAATGACTTAAAATGAATGCAAAATCGTTTGAAAAGCTCATTTAATTTTATGGTTGTTGTTCAATATTAAATGCCAACTTTTAAAATTGTTTTAAATTGTACATACAATTACAAATATATAAAGAACTTACTATATCAATTGACATTATATAAAATATGAATTAACATTACTTAAGCTAAGAAATGGATTAACTCGTGTCACCTGGATAATATATTTCCAACATGTACTCTGCTCGAACAAATAAACAACAAGATATTTTATTTCCCAATTTATTTCAAAATTTTTTTATTTCCCAATACAGGTAACTCTCGACTTCACCAATGACCAGTAGTCCTTGCAAGAACAGGAAGCTGTAAATTATTTCCCAACTGACAAAAATTGCAAGTTCAAATCCGCCAACTCTGCATATACCAAACTAAACTGCTATTATCACTAGCTGACTATTCTCTCAAGTCTCAACGCGAGCAAATAAAGCTTCAAATAAAAAAATCACAACACCGTATACAACCAAAAGAAAATAAATAAGCGATCTTCTGGTTCACCAATAGTCATTACAAGAGCACACCCCATCCTTAAAATTGTGAAACCTCTTGGCATCTCTTGCAATTATCTCACGACCAACAATCTGTGAAATAATTTTCAAAGCATTATGGCAATCACCGCAACATCGCAAATTTTTTATTATCCGAATTGGCGTCCTGGCTGGGCTCGTCATGAAGGCAGAAGCAGCAGCAAGCCTCTCACTATGCCCCAACAGTGCCTCCTCCTTTGCCTCTTGGTCGACATCATGCAACACGAACCGAGTATCCGGTACATACCTTCAAAAGGAACATACAAGGAATTTGAGTATGAATCATAAGAAAGGTTATTCTCCCAAAAAGAAAAGGATTTGACATCTGAGTGCCTTTTTCAAGAAACGTATCTCAATATACTCTAACCACATCCCAAATTTTATATGAAAGAGGCAGCACCTGAAATTTATTACTGTATGTTAATTTAATTTAAAAAAAAGGGGTTCAGGTACATACCCAGATTCCTTCATCTGGGCTGAAAGGCGGTTTAGCAGCGCATATATCTTTTTGTGCTCAGGATCTCTACGGTCCCCACATACATACTGCCGAGCCTGGGCACGACCCTCAAGGCGTGACAATTTCTGCCTTTGCTTCTCCTTCTCCAACTCAGACTTGTTTACAGGTACAAGACCTGATTGTGAATTATTATCTAATAATCTAGAGGACTCCAAATGTTCAACAATAGCCGCACACCGAGATCCAAGATCCAGGTCCCCAGTGAGGCGAGCAAGGTTCATTAATGCCTCCCAAATATCCACCGTGGGCTCCACTGGCATCTGTTCAATGAAATCCATTGCCTCCTCGAGGTACCCAGATTGGCCAAGCATGCTTACTATTGCCACATAAGTTCCCATCTCAGGGGTAATTTGGTAATCTTCTTCCATTGATTTAAGATGCAACATTCCCTCATCAACTGCACCAATTACCCCGCACACAAAGAACACACTTGAGAAAATACCAGCATCCAAGGGCAGACCTGATGTTTTGAGCTGGTTAAAGAGCTCCAGCGCTTCCTCCCCCTTGCCATTCTTGGCCATGCCAAGGATCATGGTTTCCCAGGAGGTTAAATTTCTCTGGAGCATTTTGTCAAACAGCTTCTGGGCATCATCTAAAGAGCCACATTTGATATACATGTCCAGTAGTTTATTGTTCAAAGGAATTTCTACATTTTGCTTATTCCGCAAGATGTGATTTTGGATATGGTGTGCTTTCTCGAGATCTGACTTGTCTCCACATGCTTTTATCAAAAGAACATAAGTTTGAGGACCAATCTGTGTTTTGTTTTCTTCCAACAAGGCCAATACTTCAAAGGCCTCATTTAATTTCCCTTCTTTGCATAGGCCCTCTAGCTCTTCAATGGTTCCTCTATATTTCGGGGTTTCAACATTAACATCATTTTTTGCAACATTAGCATGGTTATAAGTGGAAACATTTGGGTATTGACGGACTTGCTGCTCATATATACCAGGGCTTTGATAAAGTTGCCCCGAGTTGTACCCATGTGGAGAATAAATCTGTTGATTATACCCGACACCGTTATATGAATTACTATATGTTGCTTGGTAGGATTGGTTATAGTTGGTATTGTGATGAAATTGCCCCTGACTGTATGTATTATTCTGATAATAACCTTGTGCATTCTGAGAAACATTTTGGCTCATGTCTCTGCTTTGATCAAAGTCACCATGCAAGTTCCCATAGAATTCAGTGTCAGCTCTCTCCGACGCATGTGTACCAGCGGTACGTAATAGGACTAATATCTCAGGCAACCTACAGTTACAAAACAATTATCAGTGAATAAAAATATATAAAAAAAAAACTGAAAAGCTAGGAAACAAAATTCTCTCACAGAAGTGACATACTAGAACTGTTGCAAAAGAAGCCTCAAAATAGTACAATTTAGAAATTAAGTGATGAAACATCAGTCATCAGTCAATCAGTGACAGTGAAAAAGAATTAAAGAAAGTATTATACCTAGAAGAGAATGCAAAGGGAGCATTGTGTGTGCGAGAGGACAGAGCTCTCCGCGCAGAAAACATGGCTCCTTAACCCTCTACCCCTCTACTCGAGGGCCTTCCGTTACCTGTCTTCCTCTGAGGTCAAATCAGAAAGCGGAAGAGAGGAGAAGACGATTGCTGATTTTTTGGGTAAAGAAAACGCCGGTGAAGCGGCGGCGGCGGCGGCCAGAGGTGGCGTTTCCCTGGGTAAAAGCTTGTTACTTTTTTCACTTCAGCCCTTCAGCGCCTGCTTTCCCCACGCTTCATATTAGCGATTCACGCCAAAAGGTTAATGACAAAAATATCCTGCCCCAGCTTTTATATTTTATTTAAAAAAAAAAGAGTTTTGAGACCGTTTCGCTCCATTTTATTGCAACTTAGAATTAAACAATTACAAAAAATCTATTTTTATATCCTAGATTGAATTTTAAAAATAAGTCTAAGATATGTTTAAATATTATTAAGAGATTCATGTAATCTATGATTATAATAAAATTAAGGGTTAATTAGATTTATGCCACTGTGAAAATTAAAAATTAGTAAAATGCCATCACTAAATGACAAATTAGTTTCATGCCACTGTGAAAAAGTAAAAATTAGTTTTATGCCACCGAAAAATTGATTTGCCAATTTTACCCTTTTAAATATGCCACTACAAAAAAAAAATTAGAAAAATATCATCACTAAATGACAAATTAGTTTTATGCCACTACAAAACTTTGAAATTGGAAATATTCTCAAATTGCACTGTACTTTAAGACTCGAACGTCATTACGAATTGAAAAATGCCATCATGATGCACAAGGTGCATGGTGTTATAGTAATTAGAAATGTTTGTTTTTTTTTTCTATTTTTTTACTATAAAGCATTATAGCATCTATTACCATTTAAACGTTTCAACCACAAAAGTACTTGCACCTTTAGATACTGCACCCAACGTTCCCCAGCCACTCACAATCGTAGAAATAAAGAGGAAAATTAAAGATGATATTTGTGACCAAATAATTCACGGCCGAATGGTGAAGTGATCTGACTTTCAAAATTACTGTACTATCATTTTTTCAATACCAATGAAACGAGTAATACTGCGAATTGGCCATTAGTAGATTGGCAAGTAAGAAAAGAAGCTTCTCGTTAATAAGCAAAGAAACAACGTAAGGTGGATTTTAGACAAACCAGTAGAAAAGAAACAATGCTTGTCTTTTCCGACGTTCTTTTTTACTTAGGGTTTATTAACAAGGGCAATTTGGGGGTTTTGAAAAATAATGAGAGAAATCAGGATGGTATTTTTGGAATTAAATTTTTTTTGAAATGAGATAATGACATATTTCTAATTTACATAATTTGATGATGGCATAAATCTAATTTGCAATATAACAATGGCATATCCCTAATTAACTAAATTTCACAGTGGCATAAATCTAATTATTCCTAAAATTAACTAATTTAAATTGATGGTAAATAAAATTATAATTATAATGAATGAAATCACTTGTTTAGGATCTGATCGGAACGGTGAATTGGTGAGAGTTAATTTCAGTTCAATAGAAAAGAATTGATTGTCAATTGATAAGAACTAAAGATTGATGATCATAATCAATACAATGAGAATGATTTCACACTTTGAAATTGACAATTATACCCTCATGGATCTGCTACACCAGGCCATGGATAGATATATCTAGTAGAGAAGAGAGATAATTCTAGGTCGTATCGCTAGATATTATCGACTGAATGAGAGGTACTACTTATTTGGTTTCAAATGTCTCCCTGCTTGTAAGGAAAAGGAAAAGGGAGAGTAGTACTTCTTCTTCGTTTTCGGAAGTACAAAATCATATCATTGGATAGCTGGATCCCTCTCAGATCGTCTTGGCTAGATAAATCTAGTAGAGAAGAAATGGGAAAAACATTAAGAGATGGGTTTAAGAAGCGGGGCTGATAAGTGCAATCAAGGGTTTAAGCAATCAGTGATTAAAATGGAAAAAGTCGATAATTAATTTTTTTTTTTTCTGAAAATGGAAATCTCTCCTCTGCGCCTCACTTTCTGCTTCTGTGACACCCCAGAACCGGGGGATGCCGCAGCCGCCGTGAGCGCACGCTACCACCCGTGCACCCGCAAGGCTTAACCAATCACAATATACAAAATAACATTTATAATCTTCAATTAATGTACAATATCAAGGTCTAATCTTACATATGTGACTTCAATTAGAAAACTAATGATAAAATACATAAGTAACCGTCTGGTTCACAAGGTATTGGACACCAACCAAAATGTACAAAGGCATACTACTCGCCAAGCTTCCGCTGCGCCACTCTGATCCAAAACCTGGAACCCACAACCAATGTGGAAACAATACAACAAGCAGAGAATGAGATAATTATACAATTATCTCAGTGCGGTATTCAGTTCCAGCCACATGAACCTTGAGTACATGTCTCGGAACTAATTACCGACCTGAGTTTTAAAAGCAACTATTAAGCAATACATATTTTAAGATATGATAAAATAAAATAACACTTCCATCAACAAAATACATTCATGTAAGTTCATATATAAATACAATTCATGCAATGCAATGAGCTCGGCAATTCATTCGATTATCAAACAATCTCAACCATCAAGTAACAATGCAAATGCCGGCTCGATTTGGTATTATTCAAATGCAAGTCTGGTTTATAGATATCACGAGTCATTTGGTTCCTCCCCAGAAGCAAGGATCAGAACTTAAAATAATATCAGTCAACTGGTTCCTCCCCAGATACAGGGATCAGAACCTACTCCTCCCCAGATACAGGGATCAGAGTAAAATTCAGAGTCAATTGGTTCCTCCCCAGACACAGGGATCAGAGTAAAATTCGGATTCAATTCAGACAAATCGAACTTTCAATAAGTATCTCAAGACGTAACACTACAGACCTCGGATTAAGCTTAACCACACCGATTGACACGTCGGGTAGCTAGCCTGCGTACAAACGAAACCAGTGCCATTCAACCGTACAAGAGTACTTAACTATCCATATCATTTCCATTTAGATCAATCGGATAACCATTCAATATGCATACATAACATTTATATTAGAATAACAATATGGTAAAATGCAAATATGCTTGCAATTCAATCAATTCAAATATGCTATGCAAGTAATTAGTTCTAACAATAAATCAAAGTAGGTGTGGAATCCGCACCTGACAGCAAAGTATTTCATAAGCAAGCAAGCAAGTAGCAAACAACATCAAGCATAGACAAGCAATTGTAGTACTTCATTTGTATCGGTTCCTTCTTGCTCCGATACGTTTATCCAAGTCTAACAAACAAAGTTTATATCTAAGTACTTACTCTAATATCAAACAAGAAATAATAAAGTACAAGCAACAAATACTTAATATAATCCCAAATTACGACACAATATGTGGTCGGGTTAAGGTTTACCACGACTTAACACAAATAAACATGACACAAGTAAGTTTAAGGTCTAAAACATAATTTTCTGACCTAAACTATACCAAAAGGATCCTATGATGTTGTAGAGCTCTTCAAGAGCTTTCCAACGGTCTTTGATTCACCTAAAACGGGCTCCGGATGACAAAGTTATGGCCAAAAGAAAATCTATTCTCAGAAGGAACAATTCGGACCGAATTGCAATTGATTCGGACCGAATTTTAGAAGCTGTAATGTCCAGCGAACACAATTCGGACCGAATTATAAGTGATTCGGACCGAATTCCAGTGTCTGGCAGAAATACTGAATATAGACAGAATTTGGTACCAGTTACTAATTAAATGGCTTAAACCAAGTACATTCAAACACAAAAGTTAACCACTTAAACTATTGAAATTCTCAAAGATTACTATCTAACTTAACAAATAAGTTTAAATACCAAAATTACTACAAATAAGTTTTAATCCACAATTAACGGGTTTAAATCGAAACTTCTAACTGAAAATTATTATATGCAACCTTATAGCTTGACCAAATTCTCATGCATCGACAAAGCATTACCAAAACATAATGCACTACTCAAACCTTGCATGCATACCAAAAACTCAGCATAAAACCCAAAGTTCACAAATGCATCGTGCATGCAACCATACCTCATTTTGAAATCCAATTTAATGCACAATCTTTCAAATAATTTCAGAAATTTGTTTTGAAAACCAAACCTAGTGCATGCATAACTAAACTTTCAAGAAATCGACTCAAACACTAAATGTAGCTAACAAAACCTTGCATGCAACTAATACTAATAGAAAATATCATTTCATCCCTTTATTTAAGCTAAACCCCAGAAATTGTTCAAGAATCAAAATGATTTGAAGAAAAACGAGTTCTTACCAAAATGATGCTCAAATCCGAAATTTCTTGGCTTGCATGTACTCTTCTCCTCTTCCTCTTTCTAAATATGATTTTTTCCGAATTTTTGGACTATTCTAGCTATTTTCTATGGAGGATTTTAGGGAGTTTTGAGCTTGAAAAGGAAAGAGCAGAAATTTTCTGTAGAAGAGGAAGAAGTGGATGGGAGAAGAAATAATGGCTGGTGGAGAGAAAGAGAAAGGAGACAAATATTATATGGTGAATTTTTTCAAAATAGTCCTTCATTTTCTCTAGAAATTGCTTGTTCATTTAAATTTCAGATTTAAGCACTATTTCAATATGTTTGAGAACCAAATAAACCACATAAATTTTTGTACTCAGCATGAAATCAATCTTAAAATAATTTTATACAACAACCAAAATAATTAAGCATGCAAAAATTAAAATTAAAATCCTAAAATACTGGGTATCACAGCTTCTCCCATCCCCCCCACCACTCGCGTCTTTCTCTCTTATCTCTCTATCTGTCTCTCATTTCCTTTGCGTCTCACCTCTCTCATCTTCCTCATTCCGCACTCTCCTTCCCCTAGCACTCTCCTTTATGTTATTGTCATCTTTTTTTTTCGCACCTTTATATATATACTCCCTTGTCAAATATAAATACTCTCTTAATACAAATAAAATACTCCCTTATGATATACAACTATGTGATATGATAAAATACTCCCTTGAACCTATTAATTAGTCCCTTGTAATGTTTACATACGCACATAAATGATTGCTTATTTTAACTTATTAGGTACTCCATTGTCAAATATAATTACTCACATAATACAAATAAAATACTCTCTTATATACTTTCATAACAGAACATAAATGTTCTTTCTTAAGACATAAATATTAGATACTTCCTTACATGTATTAGATACTCCAATAAAATTTATTAGTTACTCCCTTATAAATATTAGATACTCCCATTAACATATTTAATTACTCCCTTACATATAATAATAGGAGTACAGTCAACCAAAGAAAAATTTGGATCGTCCAAGAAGAAAGGACGAACAAATAAGGGCAAAAGAGATCAGAGAAGGGCAAGAAGATAAGGACGAAAGGGATTAAAGAAATGCAAGCAGATAAGGTTGAAGGCGATAAGAGAAGGGCGAACAGATAAGGGTGTGTGTGAAGGAGAAAAGAGAGGCTCGGATGTGAAGTTGAAAGGAAGAGAGGTGCGTCCGTGAAAGGGAGGAGAGGTGCAGAAGTGAAGATGAGAGGGAAAAAAAGAGGAGAAGGAGAGGTGCGAGGTGAAGGGGAGAGATCGCGCATGGGGGAGGGAGTCGCGCGTGAGGGGAGGGAAGGCGCGCTTTCCTCTGATTGCTTGATTCTGTGTTTGTGTGATTGCCAAAAGTAATTTTTTTTTGAGAGTCTGCTCCAGAAGAAGTAAACCTGGGCTAAGGAAAGGAAGAGTAAGCCAAGTACGTTGCACCTATTTTAATTTTTGGGTGAACCGAAGAGAAACTAGATTTCCTTAAAACCTTATTTAAGGAGAAGGACGATTACCCCAAAACCAGAGTGTGACGAAGAGAACCTATAATCAAACTTGTTCTACCGAAAATATTCTTGTAATTCACAAAATTCAATATCAATTAAAACAAAAGAGCAATATTGTCCATCTGTAAATTAGTAGGAGATTATAACCATTAACCCTAAACATGCATTTTGAAAATCCGGAGCAAGATCTCTATAGTTTCCTGCACTTCCTTTATCTCCCTCTCCTTACTCTTTATTTCCTTAGCCCAGGTCTGCTCTTTCTGGAGCAGACCCTAATTAAATTAGACAATTTTTTGTTTTCAAATTAATCAATTATTAATTAATGGTTTCTAATTAATATTGCATTTGATGCATTTTCTACAATTTTTAAACTTTTAACACACATTATATTAGTTTTCTTTTGTTTTTTATTGGAGAAAAACTTGATGGAGGTGACCAAAAACATTATATTAGTTGCTACGTCTTCCTAGTAAGTTTGTTACCAATGCATCTTGTTAACTAATTTTCTCGCCTTTTATCTTTTGCAACTCAATTCTTTTCCCTGCAGTTTTCTTGCAAAAATAAAATTAAGCATCTTTCAAGAATTCGAGTATGTTAACAATTTAGCGTGTTTTAATTTTATTCAGAATATATAAATGTTAAATTTAATACACTGATATATGAATAAGAGAAAAAAATGATAAAAAATGAGCCATAAATGTACCTTTCTAGTTTTGTCATGCACAATAATAAATACATCCGACTACAAGTACAAAAGTAAGTAAATCTTATAGTTGGGTATTATATTAGGAGGACAAATATCTATTTGGATATTGTAGGATTTTCAAATTAGTTCTGAATTGATTATGATATCAATTAAATGCGCATAATGTATTGTATATTTTGACTGTTTCGTATTTAAAAAAAAAGTGTATTTTGAATTAGACAGACAACTCTTACATGCATCCTCTATTTAGTAGGACTTAATTCCAACCGATCAGTACAGACTATAGAGCCCTGATGACATTGTTTCAAAGAGATAATTGCATAAAAAAGTTCTAATTTATTTTGGAATTAATGTACTAAGATTGGCAAAATATACGAAGAATAATCAGGTCCAAACCAAAAAGAGAGTGCAGGCGAACATTTCCTGATTAAATGTTGCGATTGATAGGCTGCAAAATTGGTACAGTGGTACGGTGGTACCCCAGGTGTTCATCATTGTAATTAAACAACTTTTAATGGCTTTCTTGGAAATACCTCCCCCAAAAATACATGCGATATGTACCATACGCCGGGTGTATCCAATAGTCTTTCTTCCTCCCTCCTCCAGGCTCCAGCTCTCGGTCGGCCAGGCGAGCACACCAAAAGCTAGAGCTTTCTCCTCTCTCTCTCGCCACTTCAAATCCATGGAATCGTCTCAGCCTCCCCTTTCCTCTTCTCATCTCGACCCCACCTCCAACTCTGATTCCGGCGACAAGCTTGGGCCCCACTTGACAGTTACCCAGAAGGAGCAGCTCAAGGTGGAGTCGCAGGTCGCCGACATCTACCGTTGCCTCGTCGGTGTCCCTCTCCACAGGCAATCCCTTGTGTAATTAAGCACTCTCTCTCTCTCTTCTAGCGATTGATAATTTTAGAGCCCATTACCTGTTCGATATTTTGCTTCAATCAATGTAGCTTTTTAGTATTTCTTACTAAGCTCAGTGCAAATTAGAGACTTACTGAGAAAGTAAAACTAAACCTTGCAACTTACATGTGAATTCTTCTATTTAGGTTGGAGCTGCGGCGAGAAAAGCACATAGAATATCTGACAAAAGGATTAAATCAACTTGGTCATACTTTTCAAGTGCTGGATGCTAAGTTTGCTTCTTCTTCATTAGCTCAGTTTGATCCTCATACAAATTGTATTGTACAGTATCATGATCTTAATGCACTTATATTGCTTTGTTTCAGCCGGCCTTGGCTGTGTTACTGGATACTCCATTCTTACTCGCTTCTAGGGGAAGCAGTTGATTCTGAACTCGAGGGTCGTGTGGTCGACTTTTTATCTAGGTGTCAGGTTTAATATACCACTCTGGTATTTCTGTTATGATACTTTTCTTTTTTCGATTCCACACTTTTCCGATGAAAACAGTATTTGCCATAGCAAAGAGGCAACTTATTTCAGGTTTAATCACAACAGCTAATAACACTATAAATACTTTTGTAGTTACATTTGTTATAAATATTGTTATTTCAGGATAAAGAAGGTGGATACGCCGGTGGGCCAGGGCAGGTTGGTTTGTTTTGATACTTCTTTGTTTTAGTTTCATTCTTTTTATTTATGAATCTGTATCATCAGAAGTACCATTTCATCTATCGCTTATAAGATATTTCCAGTAAGATAAAATCCTGATTTGATATGTTACAGTTTGGCTGTGCCCTGCCTCCACAGATGAGCTCGATCATAAAACTTTTCATTTATTTTCAAGTGATGAAGGATTTATAGTTACCTGATATAATATCCCAATTCACCATATTTTGTGAAGTCAAGCCTCAATTATGACTGCTATAGCATAACTTTTCGATATAAATATCACTGATCAAACTGATTGATATCTGACTTCTGTTGGTAGATGCCTCATCTAGCAACAACTTATGCTGCTGTTAACACACTGGTGACGTTAGGCACTGAAAGTGCTTTGTCATCAATAAATAGGTACGTAAAGTCAGATACATAAGAACTAGTGATATCAGTTTCTTAGTTCTTAATCAACTTATTATACAAATTTGGTGCAGGAAGGGCATGCATAACTTTTTGCTGAGCATGAAAGAATCTCTGGGTGGCTTCAGGTCTGATAAAAAAAAAGTGGAATCACTATTTGTTTTTCTTTTCTTAAAGTGAAACTTCAGAAGGTGACCAATGCCTTCTGCAAAAGTTTGCTGGTTCATTCGCTTTTACATCTGCCTGGATTATTTTTTTTTGGTGCTTGGAGGGAGGGAGTTTATTGTTTTAACAAATCTACCAATCTCTTTGTGCATCTGCATGTTCACCATAAGTTTGTTTGCCTTGTTCACTTGGAAGAGCTAGTTATGAATTTGGAGAAAGTTTAATATGCACTATAGTGCATAGTGAGTTCTATGCACCGCGGACTTTTTTGGGGGTATTTTTGTAAATTGATAAATCTAATTTAACCAATCTAATCTACATATTGAAATCTCATAGCAAACCAAATTTTACAATTTTTGAGATTTTATTACTATTTTTTTCGATTTTTTTAAAACCTGCCATTTTTGGAATTTGTAAATAGTAGTTTGTTTCAAAAAATGGCAGGTTTTAAAAAATTCGAAAAAAATAGTAATAAAATCTCAAAAATTGTAAAATTTGGTTTGCTATGAGATTTCAATATGTAGATTAGATTGGTTAAATTAGATTTGTCAATTTACAAAAATACCCCTGAAAAAGTCCGCGGTGCATAGAACTCCCTATGCACTATGGTGCATATTAAACTTTCTCTATGAATTTGTCATTGACTCATTGTATATTTGTCTTTCCAGACATGATTCTGTTGACATTTCTAACTCTTTGGGTCGATATTGTTAAAAAGATTGACTATTTTCATTCTTCCAGAATGCACCAACTTGGAGAAATTGATGCTCGTTCCTGTTATTGTGCAATCTCGGTATGACATCTACAATGAAATTTTTTTCCTCGTCTAACAATAATAGCATGTGCGTGATGGGTGTTTAATGTGTTCTTCTTTTTAATTTTTGAAATCAGGTTGCGAGTCTGTTGAACATTCTAGATGCTGAACTTGTTCGAGGTGTTGGGGAGTACATAGCAAGGTCTGCTGCACATTTTCTGTACTCCTTAGTTATCTTTTTGGGTATAACAGCTTGTATTGCATGATTTAAAGTTGTATTAAGGTTATCATTTCCTCTAGATGTCTTTGTTCTGAACTCTTGGCCAAAAGTTTTTTATGTTGCTGTTCGGGTATGGAGGAAACTATAGCACAGAGAATGAAAAAAAGGATATATTTCTGTGAAGAAAACACACCAAAATTTTTTATTGCTTGTTTTTGAAATGCCTAATTAGTCCTATTATATTATCATGAAGTCACTTCAAATAATATGTGAATGCCCGTATTTGCGTACATTGTGTTAGAGAGATGATGCAGAACTCTGTTTAGTAGTGATAAGACCTCTGTACCAGATTCCAGATGTTTTATGTGCTTACTAGGGAACTTCACTACGTGAGATGCTTGACACAGTTTAGACTCATTATGCTTGACACTGTTTGGCAGTGGCGTGAACAAGGCAAGAACAAAGAACTGGAACAACCTCGATTTCCGCTCCCCAGTTATTGTTCCGCCAAAAAGGAAGAACTGAGAACAGCTCCATAGTTCGCTGTTCGCCAAAAATTTTCCGCCGTTTGGTTTTGCGCGAACTAGCGCTGTTTGCGAACAGCTAGTTCGGCACTGTGCCAAACATAGCCTATAAGAATAATATGGCTCTCATCAGTTCTATAAGATTTTTCTTTTTTATTTATTGTGATGTTTTGTTTAATATTATTTTCTTTACAGTTGTCAGACTTACGAAGGTGGTATTGGTGGAGAGCCTCACTCTGAAGCCCATGGTGGGTATGTTTCTTTTACTTTTTTTTTTCAGTAAGTTTTTCATTTTTAATGATGGTCAATATTGAACTGGTTTCTTAAAAAAGAAAGTTATATCTTTACAAGGTACACGTTCTGTGGCTTGGCTGCAATGATATTGATCGACGAGGTGGAGAAGCTTGACTTGCCTTGTTTAATTGTAAAGACCCTCCATGCTGCTGCTTTGTATCAAGTTACCTTTGACATTAATATAATTTTGATGAAAACAAACCTCCCTTTTCATTGATAGGGTCATGGGTACAGCTCTTTGATTATTGAAGGGTTTGGTTCATGTAAATTACTTGAACAATTGACTCAAAGCTCAAATTTTGTATAAAAACATTTATTTTAACTGTTCATTAAGAATGCAAATAATGAAAATAATATATGCTTGTGAACGGTTGCTGATTTGAGAGACTATCAGGTGCTCTTTACAAAAGAGGGGAGGAGACAATTCTATTAGCATGAATCCAACTGAAATAAAAGTAAGACAACTGAAGTATTGTATTTTTCTTTATATATTTTCTATTAGAATTGGGTGGCGTCTCGACAAGGGATAGAATTGGGATTTCAGGGCCGGGCCAATAAATTGGTTGATGGATGCTACTCCTTTTGGCAAGTAATAATTATTCCTATCTTACAAAATTTGTATTGTTTTTCCATTGGATTTTCTTTTATATTAAGACTGATTTTCTATAACAGGGAGCAGCTCTTGCTCTGACACAAAAGCTAGCACCACTTGCCAAGGAAGTCTCAGAAGAGCAATCCTCTATCCGTGCAACAAGTAAAATTCTCTATCTTGCTATTTCATTTTGGTCTTTTTTGCTGCTTGCTAAGTTGTCCTCTGAGCAGGCACTTGTGTTAGAATTGTGAAAAGTATACCTGTTTCCGAACCTTTATTTTTTAATTCAGGTGAGAACAAGAAATATTAGTACATGTACCTAGTTCCAACTGACTCTGTGCTTATTATGAAACAGGAGATTATTCTGACTTAGGTATAGAATTTATGAGGAGATGCAATCAGACAGGCCCTCTGTTTCATCATTTGGCATTGCAGCAATACATCATTCTTTGTTCACAGGTGAAACTTTTAAATTGTTCGTAACTAACAAAATTGAATTTTGAAAGTTTCATGAGTTCTCAAGAAATATTTGCACCTTTAAAAGATGCGAGTAACTCACAGCTTTGTACAGGGGCGGAGCCAGTGTGGGGACCTTGGTGGGCTTGGCCTCCCCACATTTTTTAATTTCACTAATAATTACAAGCTAAATTTTATGGAAGTATTAACAAATATATAGAATGGCCCCTTCAAAAAATAAAATCTCATATTGGCCCCACTCAAATTTTTTTCCTAGCTTCGCCCCTGGCTTTGTACTAAATATAATCATATTTAACAATGAGAGCGTACTGGATACCCTATTGCTCAGCTACCAAACATAAAATCAATCCACAATGGGTAGTACAGGATTCAGGAAAAGACAGTTCTGCTGTAGCTGCACAAAAATGTCCAAAATTTATTGGCACATATTGGTGATAAAATCAAGTAAAAATTAAATTTTGAAGCTTAAACTTTGCAGATACTGGAAGGAGGATTCAGGGACAAGCCTGATAAGTATCGAGACTACTACCACACTTGTTATTGCCTCAGCGGCCTCTCTATCTGCCAATACAGCTGCATGAGAGATGGCGATTTGAGGCCGTCTACTAGTGATGTTCTGGGTCCTTACTCCAACTTGCTAGAACAGGTGCATCCCCTTTATAACGTGGTCCTCGACAAATTCTATACTGCACACAAATTCTTCTCAAGGAGCTCTTTTTGATATCGGCTCTTTTTGGCATTTGCTGTTTGAGTAAATCAGCATATGTTGTATGTACTTTAGTCGTCCTGTATTATTGTTATTTCTAACTTAATGCAACAGTTTTAGAATGGCAGGTTGTATTTGTCATTCAATTCATGTTGTAATTTTTATTGCTCGCTGTTAATACCTTGTATCATTTGCTCTTTGGTAAATTTATAGACAGGTTCCAATCCATTCTGCTATGCATTATTTTTATGTCTGATATGATGATATATTTGTTAATTGAAGTGAGCTTATGTGTTTTAGCAATGAGTTCCATACGGGAAAAGAAATCCACAGAAAAATAAAATGATTTTAAAAAGTTACAGTACATGCTTGTTTCATGATCTACTTCTGTGTTAGAACTAATCAGGTCCAATTTATCATAGAAAAAGAAATCGTAAATGGTATTGGCTGATTGGGTAGTTAATCAGCAGTGAAATATATCTTACGTGTGGGTGAAAAGTATCATGAAACATTTTTCCCAAACAAAGATTTTTTTACACGTTTCTGTCAAAGAAATGTAACAGTTTTTTAGTAACAAAAAAAATTTCAGATAACAAATATGGGAAAGTTCAGACGTTATTTTGCAAATAAATATGAACCGACCTCGTTATTATCCTTTCAGTTTCAGACCTTCAGTTATCCCCCACTAATTCAAAATATCAGAGAGGAAAAAGAGCAATGCGAGCTCCCTCTGTGTCCCCTCCAACACCAGCCCCTCCTTCCCTCTCCCCCACACGGCGTAACCTCATCCTGACACTCTCTCTCTCCATACCCTGGGCCCACCTGTCAGTCACCTCTCCATCCCACTCTCGTGGCCTCTTTCGCATGCCTCCGCCACGCCTTGTCAACCGGTATTTCCTTGTACGGTCCGGCGAGTCGACCTTTGAAACAGCCGGTGTGATTCGCACCAACCCGGTCTCAAAGACCTCTGTCGACAGCGGTCTCTCAGTCGATGGGCTCAGGCAGACAGCTCAGGCTGCACTTGAGCTGAAGCGGCTTGGTGCTTGCGAGGACGACTGCTGGATCTGGCCTTCCATCACTCAGAGATCGTATCAGGCTGCCGAGATCATCGCCTCTGTCAATGAAGTCAATCACATGTTATTCACTGTCTGAAATTATTTTAACTCATTGGGTTTCTTCATTTGACTATGCAGACCATTGGTCCTAGAGCAATACCTGCTTTCTTAAAAGTTTGATTAATTTATCTTTATTTTTTTTGTATAGTCGTATTGTGCCAGAGTACAGCTTCTTAGATGCTCGGGGTTTGGGTTCATTTGAAGGAAGGGGCTTGGCTACCTTATCTGAGGTTTGATACTCTTCTGTTCTTCAAATTCATTGTAGTTGTTAATTTTTTCTTTTTTAGGGACATAAATAGCACACAGAGGTAAAGTTGGATCAAGAACATAGTAACATATGGTTCTGGTACTCCTAGATGCTAGTAGAACCTCCAATTAATTCTTGTTAAGCCTTCAACTTAGCAATGTAGCAAATAGAACCCCTACTAGCCTAAGTTAACCTAAGCTGTGCTGCTATACACAACACGATCCAACAAAGACGAATCATGGAAAACCAAAAGAAGTTTGTTCAAACTGGTACCATCACTGAAAGTCTGAAATAAATCAATTATAACGCACAATTGCAATGTTCACTTGATTTGACACTGGATTGTACTACAATACAGCTTTTTCTTTCGTTATACTGGTCTACAATTTCAGGTGTATGCATCTGATGAAATATCAGCAGATATAAAGCCACCTGCAATTAATGATGGCACACCCAATGAGAGTGTAGCTGATGTGTTTGTTCGAGTTACACAGCTGATGTCAATATTAGAGACTCAGTACTTCGGCGACACTGTTATAATTGTATCTCCAGATTCAGATAACCTGTCGATTCTTCAAGCAGGACTAATTGGCCTCGACCTTCGCAGGTATGATGCAATTAAACGTTAACAATGGCATCGGTTGCAAAAGTATGGTTCCATAAACTTCAGCTAGGTTTGGGGGATGGGGGTTTGCCGGTTGCCAAACCTTATAGCTGGAGGCACAAAGTAAATAAACAAAATATCTAAACAAATCGGCAAAATATACCTCAATTTATATAATGTCTTGCTAAACTTGATCCCAGTGATGAATTAAACACACGATAAACAAACATTAGAAGGTCACAGTTCTGTTCAGACTTGTAAGCACTGCTGTTGCTGCATATATAGATGATTTTGTGTGTTTAAGGGGGTTTCATTTACTAATTCTCTCTCTCTCTCTCTTTCATGTAGACATAGCAGTTTGTATTTCAGTCCTGGCGAGGTCAGACTTGTGGACCCTGCAAGCATACCAGAGTACAAGCAACCTGCTTCTGCTGTGTTTAGATGTGTAAATCCTCCTAGTTGCAAATGATTCCGATGTAGATAGATTTCTCCCTTTTTCATTTTTGTTAACTTTGAGCTGTTAGTTATACAGTAGGTACAGTAATAACCTTCTATAAGCTGTACATTTCTGGGATTTGTATATATGTATAAATTGTCCAGGTTAATATATACATAGAAAAATGAGATTTTTTTGCCCCCTTGAAGGTTGGTTTGGTATTGGCCAAAAAAAAGAAAAAAAGGGAAAAAAAGAAAAAGTAAAGAGATCTCTATTGCAACGGTCCTGGTAGGTCTTGAAGAGGTTGTATTGAGCTCCCTCCCTATACAACCTCTTCATGAGCTATGAAGAGGTTGTATAGCGTCTTACTCTTGTATTAGCATCATAGAAAGAAGAGAGCTAGCTAACTGAAAAATATGTACGTGCTTTAATAGAGAAAGACGAAAGCTATTAGTGCAAAACGGAAGGAGTAAACTACAAAATTGCCTCCAAACTGTATGCCCATGCTCTAAAGTAGAAAGTTTATTTATCGATTGCTCTGAAATTATATATATATATATATATATATATATATATATATATATATATATATCTTCGAAACAACTTAAGTTGGTGTTTTGTTTTTTTACCCCCTTCTCTTTCGCCAAATGGTTGAAATCACTGTATGTTTCGTATCAAAGTGTCTTCAAATTAATGTGCTTGCTACATTTTTATCCACAATTCGGTCATTTATTTCTTTTTGAGCTAGTGCAACGGAATTTTTACCTCTTTCTTTATCTCAAATTAACTACATTTTTCCCTTTTATTTTTCTTTCTCAGTGCACCTCTTTTCTTATCTTTTTTTTTTTTTTTTTAGTTATGAAACAATGTTCCTTTTCTTTCTTTTAATTGGTTTTATTTAAATAGATACATTTTGAATCTGTGGGAACAACTCGAACTCATTGAGTAAACAATTCAGAATTTAGAAGTTTTGAAGGGGTAATCTGAAAAACTAATCTCTCCTTCTATCACTACAAGGGTGTGTTTGGAAGTGTGGTGAATAAGAATAGAATAGCTTATTTTAGAATAAGAGTGATGAATAAGGAATGTTAAATAATTGCTTATTCTTAAATTAAGAGATGTTGTTTGGGTGGTTAGTTAAGAATAAGAACAAAAAAAAAGTATAAAATAATGATTTGTTGTTGGATGGTTAGCTTGTTCCAATTTAGTTCCAACATTTTGTTGGAACAAGAATAAGGAGCCGAATAAGCTATTCGGCTTATTCTAAAATGCGTTTGGCAACCCTCGGAACTAGCAATTCCGAATAAGGGCTTATTCCAAGGCTTCCAAACATCCCCCAAGTGTATTTGCAAACTGAACCCCACTCCACTCTCCAGTCTCTGCTCCATTCTCTCTCTCTCTCTCTCTCTCATGGCATCATCCCCACAATCATCTCCTTTGCCTTTACCTTCTTTACCTTTACCTCTACCTCCACCATCTCCGCCGCAAAATCCACCTCCACAATCGCCGGAAAACCCAACCCCACCACCTCCTCCACCTCCGCCAGAGAATCCGATCCCACCTTCTCCTCCTCCATTCAATCATGCCTCACCCCAACCCTCCCCCAACAACCACTCACCTCGCTCTTCTCCTCCCTTCTCTCCCACTCGGCTCGCCATAGTTCTCCGCTCACCCGATAAACCTACCACTGGCTCCGACCAGAGCCCGAATTCAAACAATGCGCCATCCGCAGTGACGATCGGGAGCCTCCTAGCCACGACAGAGCTCACGGTGGCCAAGGCGGCGGCGGCCAATGGCGGTGGATCGGTGAAGAGTGGGTTGTTGGCGCCGAATCCTTGGAAGTTTAAGCGGGATGAACTGAGGAGGTTGGAATTGGGGCTTAGGGTTTCGGCTCTGGTGCTCTGTGTCATTTCTTTCTCTCTCATGGCGGCTGATACTGTACCTGGTTGGGCTGGTGATTCGTTTATCAGATACCAAGAGTACAGGTATCTTGCATGGGAGCACTGGTATCCTGTATGCACTTGTTGTTAATTAGCATTATTAGGAGCAGTTGAGACTTGAGACTAGTTGATAATTGTAACACTTGATTGATCATAAGTACCTAAGACATGCTTAGAAACTTCAAAACAGAAAAAGAGAACCAACCCCAGGTACCAGTTTACCAGTTCCTATTAGTGATATGGTAATGCAGTTTGGCAGCTCACATTTAAATCCTTTCACTAGTATTTTTGATAGCACGCATGGATGTTCTTTGCATTTATCTGATATGGAGAAAAAATAACAGTTTCGTTAGAGGTTGAGTTTGCTATTTTGAAGCATTTCAAGTCTGCATTAAATCCACAAGTAGAGGAGAGACCTAATTTACTTTATCCAATTTGTTCTTTCCAATTATTATTAGATTATGCTTTTAATGTTTTTCTGCTTCTTCAATAGGTACTTGCTGAGTGTGAACGTGATTTGCTTTATGTACTCAGCATTTCAATTTACTGCTGAAGTGCATCAAAATTTTACTAAGAGACACTTCATTAGCCGCCCTATTGGTTACTGTTTCAACTTGGCAATGGATCAGGCAAGAAAAACTTAACTTTTATTGTGTTTTATTGTGAGTACATACTGATTTTAGAAAGTGATGTCTCATCTAGTAGTACTTTTGACATCAGCTCTTGAATTTTCTCATTGCTACTAATAAAGATTTTAACTAAAAGACTGAAAGAATTTTGTATTCTATTATTGGTGCCTGAATCTATTAAAGGTTCGTTATCTGTTTTGTACCGTGGAGTAAAACATCTGGTTCAGGCATATATGAGCCACCATCTTTTAGAGAACAAGTAGTATAAGCAGTAGAAAGTAAGATACCTTATTATTTTGTTGGTTATTTTTTCCCTCAATATTCCAAAACATATATTGCTGTAAGTAGTAGAATCCATTTTACCTGCAATTGTTCATAGTCTTTCATCTGCTACCTAGTTTTGCTTTCAGAGATAGTTGTATCATATTTTTCACTTGGGCTAATTTATCTGTGCAAAAACAAAATTGCATTTATCATATACACCCAATGATAGAGGGGATATCTCATAACATTCATAAGCTTGGATGTCACCCTCAGCTTGAATAGAAAGTTGCATTTGTGACGGGAAGTTGTTTTATTCAAGTTTTGTGGAGTGGTGAGTTCTCTTTGTAGTGAGCGGTATATATGATGTTATGTTCTGTGGCTTATTTTAGGTCTGTAATTATGCTAGCCCTTGACCTCTGTTACTCTGTATCCCATTGTGGCCTGGTTAGTTTATAGGCTTTATCACAGTTGAAACCTTTTTATTTATTTATTTCTTTCTGGAGATAATAAATTTTTAAATAATATTTTCTTAGAAAGTATGTATTTCACACTTCCTTTTTGAGAATGTAAGTTTTTACTTGGTTGTAATTATTAAATCAAGAAAAAAGGAGCATACTTCATTGATTTCATTTTGTAAAAGAATTTGAAAAAAATGAGCAATTTTATGAAGTGAATATGTAAACTATTTTTCGTTGTGGACTATTTTCAATTGGAGATTGGGCCAGTATTTTCTCACAATTTAATTTTATTTTAGTTTTTTTTTTTGTTCTTTGTATAGAAAATAAGTTTAAGCCACTGAGGCCTTGTGGGGTCATACTTTTGTTTTGACTCTTATACTTTCACAATGTAGGCCTTAAGACCAGTAATTATATTTTTGTTTTGTAAATGGGACGGTCATACTTCTGTTTTGACTCTTATACTTCTCACAATGTAGGAGCTAACACCAGTAATTATATATCTGTTTTGTAAATTGCATGGTCATATTTTTGTTTTGATTCTTATACTTTCACAATGTAGGACTAATAACAAGTAATTGTATCTGTTTTGTAAATTGGCCAGTTTCCAGCTCCCATTAATTAGGAATTTATGTTGGGTACAAATAATTATTGCACCCTACTTGGCAGCCACTGCCAAGATTTCTAAAAAAAAAAATTATTGCACCAAAAGGACACTAATTTCTTATGCCACTTATATGGATTTATTTTTCTCTTCTTTTGCAGATTTTCGCATACATGCTGGTATCAGCATCTTCAGCCGCGACATCCCAAAATTATATATGGATGTCGAGATTTGGAGGCGACAAATTCACTAAGATTATCAATGCTTCTGTCTCTATGTCATTTTTGGCATTCTCTTGTCTTGCCTTCAGTTCGGTTATTTCTGCGCACCATATCTTCAGTTCTATTTCATAGATGACTACCCCTGTAAATTGTATATACATCTCTCCAGTGGTACTTTATTTTGTTCTCTCTTTTGATTTCTCTTTGTTTATGCTTAGTGAAAGGAGACTTGAGTGAAGACACTAACTGCAGTTTATATCATGTGGGGGCATGTGTTCTATGTGGTTGTGGTTGTGGTTATAAATCGAATTTATCATGATTATTAGTTAGAATATCCATCCATAAGATTCACTTGGGCTTCCATAGATACTTTTTTTTTTTGTCCTAACATCACTTGCTTCTACTTAAGTATGATTTGGGGTTAACAATTCAGACTGTATTTTGATCTTCGGCTAAGCACGATTCCTTCCAGTGTTAATCTCTTATTGCACTTAAGGTAGCCATTCCAACATTCTGGCTTGGATTCATATCCCTCAGGGTACTTTGCAATAACACATCTACATTGTGATTATAATTGATGTTGTACAGTATAGGCACCATGTGTTATAAATGAAGAAAATAAAAAGAGTTGTTTCAGTAATATACTAGCTTCAATGGTAGGGTAGTTTGCATTATAACATGGAACTTGATTTTTCTTCTTTTAATTTGTCATCCAGCAAATTACAGTTTCTTATTTGAATAACACAATGGACATATGCAACTAGAGAACACCCATTTCTGGTACAAATAAAAGGGTGCATTTGGATTGCAAAATAAGATTAGAATTAGCTATTCATAATTAAGTGTTATTCCTAAATAGTGTAAAATAGTGTGGCATGCATGTTTTTTTCTAACATTATGTACTGTGCTTCTGTTAAAAGTGAATGATGTAACCAGTGTGAATTTGTTAGAAATGTGGTTTTAATTGTTGACTTTATTAGGAACGTTTGTTTCTGAGGTGCTAAACTGGTAACAAGAAGTAATGCTAAGAGCATGATGTAGGTTTGTATGGCTTTTTGAGCTTTAATGAATGACATCTGATCGTGTGTTCTGTGAACAACAAAAGCGGTGGAAAATTGAAAGCAGGACAACACAGTTATATATACAAATTGCAATTTACTGTTATCTTCATCTTTTTCTTCATAAAAGTAAGCTCGACTTGTTCGCTAGGGTCATGTGCTGTTCTTAAGAGAATTTTATTAATTTACAGAAATAAGTTGAGGATCCCGTTATGAGAGAGCAATTAAAGTCAGAAATGGAAGGAAGGGTTCAAAAGGAACTTGCATTCAGGTAAAATTGGTATGAAGCTAACTAGTCTGGTAATAACATTAACATAGGCTAGCCTCATGATGACTCAAAATCCGATTCTCAATCCCTCGGTGACGACACTATCAATCAGTATCAGTATGGACATGATAAGTCAAACCGTTGTTATAAATGGCTAGAAGAAATTCTCAGACCATTGCCTATCAGAGAAGCGTCATCCAACATCAGAGCTGGCCTTCCTTCTGCATCGGGTCCCATTGGGCTGACAAGCTGTTCTGTGGGCGGCACCGCCTCAGTGATTGTGCTGGAGGCCAGTGGCGAGGGAGATGGAGCAGGAGGCGGGTGATGTTGAGGGAGGAGGCCGGCGGTGGTTGACGATGGACTGGAGGGATCCCGTTCCCATGGGCAACACCTTCTCTTAAGGGATGGGGAGTCACTGGAAGCTGGTGGTGGGGAAGGCCGGAGGCCCGCTCCGCTACCGTCACCACCGTCACCTTCTTATCTCACCTCACCTCACCTCTTCTACCTTCCAAAATAGAAAACCCGGGCCTTACTAGCGGAATGGATTGCAGGAACAATACAACTAATATTTGTTGCAAAAAAAAGAAAAAATGATAATAATACAACTCAGGCAAACTAAGACAATCCTACGATTAGGATACCGCCAACACCCGTATTTAATTTTTTTCTCTACCAAAAATTACAAATGCATAATTCACATTTCTACTCTACATTTTAATTCTAATAATTTCATAGCCTCAAAATACGAGTCAAATGTCAATTATCAAATTAATACAAATCTATATCTTACCTATCTTTTTGAGTGTTTACCACTTGGACCTATTTGTACATTGACAAACACATGCTTGTTGACAGTACGTGAGATTACACCAAAGATGCACCTATTGAGATATGCAAAGATGCTGCTAATCAGATATGCAAAGATGTTGGCAATATCATTGATTGATATGCGATATCTGTTATTGATGGAAACTGCAATTATTTATGTTATTTAGAGATATGTTATAATTAGAAAGATCTTCTTTGTTATATCCTTCATGTAATGATAGTTTAGCAAAGATATATAAGGACAATCTCTCTCTGTAATAACGCATCTGAAAATTCAATAGAAACTCAAATTCATATTTCTCTCTCTCTCTCTCTGTTAATTTGTTTTATGGTATCAGATTGCTAGGCGATGGCTACCTCATCCTCTACTGCAAGTGCTATTATCTCCACCACCTCTCCAACTGAATCTGTCATTGTTCTTAATCTTCCTATTGCTACCAAGCTAAAAGAAACTAATTTTCTAATATGGCAATCTCAAATTGTGCCCATCCTCCATGGTTATGGTCTTCACAAATATATTGAATTATCCAATCCACCTCCTCCTCCCACCATCACTAATGATACTACTACCATTATTAATCCTGAATATCTCACCTGGCACAAACAAGATCAGCTGTTATTAGGTTGGCTTCGTTCTTCCTTATCTGAATCCTTGCTCGCTCAGGTTGTGTCTTGTACCACTTCCGCTGATCTCTGGAGCAACCTACATCGCACCTTTTTTGCAAGTTCTAAAGCACGCCTCTAGGAGCTCAGATCCAAACTTCAAAGCATCACCAAAGGCGGCTCCTCTTGTGCAGAATATCTCCAAAAATTTCGTGCTGTTGCTGATGAACTCGCCTTTATTGGCTCGCCGATATCTGATGACGATGTTATATCTCGTGTGCTCGCTGGCTTAGGGTCTGACTTCAACCCCTTTGTTACTGCAATCACAACTCGGTCTGATCCGGTGAGTCTATCTGACCTATCTGCTCTTTTACTCACACATGAAAATTTTCTCAACTCTCAGCATCAACTCTCATCTCCATCAAGCTTTTATGCAAATAATCCTAAATCAAAACAACAGCAACATCAAAAACCACAAAACCAATATTCCTCTGGACCATGAGGACATTATTTTAAAGCACCACAAAACTTTTTCCCACCTACTCAAGCTGGTCTTCTCCCTACACCAACCGTCCAATCCAATCCACCATCTAATGCACCCAAGTCTCCCAACCCATATAAAAATGAAATATGTCAGGTCTGTTCCAAGCGTGGACATATTGCTTTAGGATGTTGGTGGCGTTTTGATAAGAAGTACGGTGATCCTGTGACACCTCCTTTCCAACCACGTGGGCCACGACAACCACCACAGGCCTATGTAGCGCAACCCATCACTACATCTGCACCACACGAATGGTGTATAGATTCAGGAGCTTCTCACCATGTCACGCATGATCTCAATAATCTTTCTTCGTTTGCACCATATGAAGGCACTTCCTCTCTTCAAATAGGAAATGGGTTAGGTATGGCTATTGAACACATTGGTAACTCATTCTTATCTCTCTCTAATTTCTCTTTAATACTCCGTGATGTTTTACATATCCCTCATTTTACTAAGAATCTTCTCAGTCTCTCTAAACTCTTACAAGACAATTCTATTCTAATTGAGTTTTCTTCTTCGTGTTGTCTTATTAAGGATCGCACAACCAAGACTCTCCTGCTTCAAGCTCCACTTATTAATGGTCTCTATCTTCTTACCTTCCCACAGTCCATACCTCAAGCCTATGTTGGAGAACGTGTCTCAGCTGACTTATGGCATGCGAGACTTGGTCATCCATCTTCTGCCATCACTTTACATCTTTTGCAAGCCTTTAGCTTACCTTGTTTAGCCAATAAATTATCTTTATGTTATGAGTGTTGTATGGCAAAATCACATAAATTGCCCTTTAATTCTAGTCTTTCTTTATCTCATGAACCTTTAGAGCTTGTACACTCTGATCTTTGGGGTCCTTCCCCGATCATTTCTAAGGATGGTTTTCGTTATTATGTGGTCTTTATTGATGATTTTACTCATTTTTATTGGATTTATTTTTTGCGTACAAAAGATGAGTTATCACATGTTTTCACTTTATTCAAATCACAAGTTGAAAATCTTCTCAACCACAAATTAAAAACTCTTAGAACTGATGGAGGAACTGAATACAAATTTCTCTCTCGTCTCTTTCCACAAATCGTCCATCAAATTACTTGTCCATACACCCCTCAACAAAACGGTATAGCTGAACGAAAACATCGTCATATAATAGAACTTTCTCGTGCTATTATGACACATGCTTCTATTCCTCTCCAATTTTGGGATGACATCTTTTCAAGTGTGGTTTATTTAATAAATCGCCTGCCCTCATCATCTCATAAGACTATTCCATATCAAACTCTCTTCCAAAAACCACCTGATTACTCCTTCCTGCGCATCTTAGGTTGTCCATTCTTTCCTTATATTTGTCCCTACGCTGATCATAAACTTCAAAATCGATCGTTACCATGTGTGTTCATTGGTTATACTTCTTCTCAAAAGGGATACAAGTGCCTTCATATACAAACTAACAAAGTTTATGTCTCTAGACATGTTATTTTTTATGAGACCAGGTTTCCATTTCGAGATGTTGCGACCTCTGTTTCACATTATGAAGAGACGATTCAAGAAAATCCAGTCATTACTTCAGCCACATCACTGAATTCGACTGGCTCTGGTACTAGCGCATCTGACTTCTTCAATTCCTTTGTGCCTTCATATTCTGCTGACCGCATCTTAAATGAGGCGCCTTCATCTTCTGCATCGCAGCCAATACATGCACCTTCAATTGCTTCCGCTGACCGCATTTTAAGTGAGGCTGCTCGGTCATGCGTCCCTTCTGACCGAGTTGTTGCCTCAACTCAACAGCATGTCGCTACTCCTCCTCCCTTGTGCGCTGAAAATTCAGCCTCTGTTCCTGATAATTCCAACTCTTCCTCTGTTCCTGATAATTGCCAAAGGTTTTACTCAAGAAGAAGGCCTTGATTTCTTTGAGACCTTTAGTCCGGTGGTTCGACCGATGACTATACGACTTGTTCTTTCACTTGCCATCTCTTCTGGTTGGTCTATCAAACAACTTGATGTACATAATGCCTTTCTTCATGGTGAATTACATGAAACAGTTTATATGACACAACCACCCGGATTTGTCGATGCTGACTCTCCAGATCATGTTTGTCATCTTTCTAAAGCCTTATATGGACTCAAGTAGTCTCCGAGAGCTTGGTTTCAGACATTAAGCTCGGCTCTTCTCACTCTTGGGTTTTGTGCCTCGAAGTATGATCCATCTCTTTTTGTTTACCATCGTATAGGTCACACGGTTGTAGTTCTAATCTACGTCGATGATATAATTATTGCTGGCAGTGAGCATACTTTAATGGTTGGTATCATTGATTCTCTCAAGTCTCGTTTTGTTATTAAGGATCTTGGTTCACTTCGGTTCTTTCTTGGCATTGAGGTCACTCCTACTGTTGGTGGTTTACATTTGTGTCAAACCAAGTACTTCAAAGACATACTTCAATGAGCCAATATGCAAGATTCACGACCTTGCTCTTCACCCATGGTATCAAATCTCTCTTTATCCAAACATGATGGTGACCCTATGGACAACCCATATCTATATCGTACAACTATGTTACCCGGATACTTCAAATAATATCCGTATCCCGTATCCGACGCGGATTCGCATGCGATTCGCGTGCGATACGCACCGGATACGCCACGTGGCGAATTCTATTATTTTAATGTGTTTGACCTGCGGATTCGGTCAGGATACGCCTTGGATACGGCTGGGATACGGCCAGGATACGCCTGGGATACGTTTTTGAATATTAGAACTTCAAACTGCTATAATTTTTTATAGGAATGTCTGTTTTGGACGAATGACCACAATCCGGAAAGCTCGCAACAAGATCTATAAGCTTTACATGGGTTTACCTACGGAGGTTTAACCCGTATCGACCATTTTCGGGACCAAAAAATGTTGTCTAAACCTCTGAAATCCACTTTGAAAGTATTCAAATCTAAAAATTATAAAACAACTATCATAATTAGTTTTTAATCAGTACAAATTATTTACTACATAAATTAGTTACAAATTATAAAATATATATATTTAATAAAATAAATAATTAGTTTTTTAATTACATAATATATAAATTAGAAAAATATATTATTTTAATTATTTTATATATACTGCCGTATCCTAGTTTTTTTAAAAATGACGTATCCCCGCACCCGCACTGTATCCGATACGATACCCGCACCCGCACCCGTGCAACATAGTCGTACAATTGTAGGTTCCCTACAATATGGTACGATTACTCGCCCTGACATCGCCTTTGCAGTCAACAAGGTTTCACAGTTTATGCATTCTCCAACAATTTTACATTGGGCTGCCGTAAAGCGCATTTTGCGTTATCTTAATGGCACACTCTCGCTTGGTCTTCAGCTCAAAGCCTCATCTTCCTTTACCCTCCATGCGTATAGCGATGCTGATTGGGCTGGATGCCCAGATGATAGGCAATCCACAACTGGTTTTTGCATTTTTCTAGGTCCCAATCTCATCTCTTGGAGTTCTAAAAAGCAAGCTACTGTTTCTAGGTCATCAACAGAGGCTGAGTATCGCTCTTTGGCTATGGCAAGCATTGAACTAATTTGGTTGCAATACTTGTTGACTGAATTACATATCAGCAGTTCGGTTTCTCCTATTCTTTGGTGTGATAATATTGGCGCTACATTCTTGGCTTCTAATCCAATGTTTCATGCACGTACAAAACATGTTGAGATTGACTATCATTTTATTAAGGAGCGGGTGCAAAACAAGGAACTGCTGGTTAAATATGTTTGTTCAAAGGATCAACTTGGTGATGCTCTTACCAAACCGTTGTCTACTCCCCGATTTCTTTGGCTACGTGACAAGCTAACAGTGACACCTGCACCGTTAGCTTGTGGGGGGGCTTTTGACAGTACGTGAGATTACACCAAAGATGCACCTATTGAGATATGCAAAGATGCTGCTAATCAGATATGCAAAGATGTTGGCAATATCATTGATTGATATGCGATATCTGTTATTGATGGAAACTGCAATTATTTATGTTATTTAGAGATATGTTATAATTAGAAAGATCTTCTCTGTTATATCCTTCATGTAATGATAGTTTAGCAAAGATATATAAGGACAATCTCTCTCTGTAATAACGCATCTGAAAATTCAATAGAAACTCAAATTCATATTTCTCTTTCTCTCTCTCTCTCTGTTAATTTGTTTTAATGCTGCTACCGTACATTACATTTAACAGATCACTCTGCATGCGCAACGCAAATTAATCTTTCTATTTGCAATTCTAAACAACTACTTTTATTCTGTTTCCATAGAGTCAACAGCTTTTATCATCACAAAATTTAGAAAATCAAAGTAACTAATTTAGAGAGTTTAGATCTGCTGGAGCCAGTGAGAAGACGATCACAACAAGCTTTCAACAAAACAACTAAAATCATTACAGATATTTGCTACACATGCCTCTAGCTACTGCTATGTGAGGATAATTAACTGTAAATCAAAAACCAAAGACGATTCCTAAATCATCTCAACTAATAATTTTACAGAAAAAAAATTAATTATAATGTGAATAAACAAACATGTGTAGGATAATTGTCAATGAAAAAAAATCGACAAGCATCTCGTATACAATGTATGCATGTACAAACAATCTGATGGATATAAGGGCAATGTTCATTAATTACGAAACGAATGCCACAACAAAGTTGATGATATAGGTTGTCGGATCGCCCAAGAAAGCAGCGATTATCGCGCCTAATGCAATTTTCACATATTTCATAAAGCTTCTAGACCTTTTTTCCCATTTCTTCCTGGCATCTCTGGAGCTGCTATATGGAGTTTCAATTCAGTCACACCATTTTCTCCGGTTTTCCTATGGAGTGTTAGGCCACTGCTGCTGCCAATAACACCGTCAACCTTTGAAGTTTGAATCATCTTCCAAATAAGATAACATTTTTATAATGCAGGGTACATGTAGGTGACAATTGTCGAACTGCGACAAATATGACCATATCCGATCAGTTTTTTTGTTATCCACCTTCACCTTTGTTTCGCCACAGTAGCAGCACTTTGCGGTAGTTTTTTGTTGAAGTACCATGGTGGCTCCACTTTCACCGCAGGTGATCTGACGAGGTAGATATACGCAGCAAGGGTGTAAATGGTTCTCTCCATCAAGGCTCTCGTAAAAGTAACCATTCACATCCATCCCACAAGCATTGCAGGAGACTGGGCTATGCTCCTTCCTGCAACTGTCGCAATAAACAATTGTCGGTGAACAAGAGAAGGCAAAAGTCAACCCAGGAAAGAACGGGTGCACTGTGGTTGTACGAGGAGACACACATTCTTCATGGAGGCAGAAGGAGCAAGAAGCACTCTTGCAAGCATGGTGGGACCCAAAGCCTTTTTCTTTGCACCCGAAGCAGCTGTAGACAGTTCCGTGATCCCTTCGCTCGAGTTCATGACCAGGAGCGCTAGTGTGAATCAGGCATGTTAGATATTAAAATATTTAATCGTCATAATATTTTATTATTATCTAAAAATGACCACGTAATTCATATAAAATAATAAATCGTAAATTAAACTCACAGTTTTGAAGAGCAGACATGACGACAGGCGGAATATCCGATATTCTTCAATTTCGCCTTAGCCAAAATGATGGTAATTATGGCGTTTTTCTTAATCTCCCATCAGATTTTCTTAATGGCCGAAAATTAGAAAAAGGTGCCTTCTAATGACAGGAGATAAGTAATTATATCTAAGGCAATTGAAGGGATCTAATATTAAATGAATCTGGTCCATTGATTTTCCATCAAAATCAATGCATCCTTTAATTAAAATTAATAAATGAACTTGGTTCATATTAAATAATATAGACCACATTAATTGTAATTAATAATATTAATTATAACATGGCACTCATCATAACTGCAATCCACGAGCTTGTGCGCAGATTCTTTACTCGACTCAAGAAACCTAGCTTCAAATTTCTATATATGTTACCACTTACAAATTAAAAATGCACACCAAAGAATTATCAATTATACAAATTAATCATTCATAATTTCATATATAGCTAGCTAGGACAAAATCAATTCAAACCTTATTATGCTGCTGTTGATTGTAAGTGCTCTTGGGGAGCCTCCCTGATGGCCATACAAATATACAATAATAGGTCTGTAATTGCACTTCCCATTGGCTTCTTTCTCAAACAATCACGACAGCTCAGTGGGAGCTCCTCTGGAGCAGGAAGCACAATTTGTTTCCTTCCATCTCGGTTACTGTACACAGTCTCTACCTCAACTCCGGCGCATCTCGGATGCAGGCACTTCCTGCATTTGTTGCAGTAGCAGAGGCGGTCCTTTATGGTGTCCTTGCATATGTCACAGTTAATTGTCAGCCCTCAGCCCCAAGTTGAATGCAATCCAAAGATTGCTTTGGTTATTGGTAGTCGACCCAGTCAGGCCTCGCATGTTGGCCCGATATGTCACTACTGATGACATTGATCTGTAGTTCAAAACTTGATATAAATTACGTATGAGAAACAGATAGTATGTGAGAGGGCAATTCACTTAATGGATAAGTTGTATCATTTTATTGATGTTTTGAAAACAGTACTGAACAACTTAAAAGCAAAGAAGTTATTTTGGAAATGGTTGTACTTGTTGAAGTAAGACAGTATATAAAAAAAAAATTGCATAAGAAGTCAGAAGAATTAAAGCTCATCATAGACAAAAAAATATGTATATTTTGAAACAAAAAGTTCAAACCAGAGAAAACTAGCGTGAAATGACTTTTTTCTTAATAAAAATAACATAACTAGCTAGTCAATAATTTTTTAATAAAAGATAGAATGGGAAGGAAATTTGATCTAGAGTTAAGAGAAAATTACCTTTAACAGAGATGAAATGGTCTTTGAGATGGCTTTATTAGAAAAAATATGAAGAAGAGAGATCGGTGACGAGGGATTACTTCTTAATGAAGAGCAGAAAATATAAAGAGAGAAGGAAAGAGGAATATTGGTTTATATAGATAGAGAAACAGTTCAACCGCCACACTTGGCAGCTTTTCTGAATTAAAAATTATTTTGGATTAGTAATTGTTAACTTAGCCTTAATTAAAACTTGGGGGACAAGATCGCTCGGTAAGAGAGCTTCCCTGCACGAAGGCGATATTTGATTAATGAAAATAAATTTTATTGTTGATAGATATACATTATCCACGGTAAATTTCAGATGATGAAACACACAGGGAATTTTGTTGGTTGATGATATATAATTAATTCATCTGGAAATTATGTAGAAGAATTGTTGTAAAGATACTTCTTTAAAAATTGTAAACCGTGATCTCAAATCGGACTGAAAAAAAAAAATTAATTCAACGTAGAACATCGGTAAAATCTTTTGCATTTGATGACAGTAATGAAAAAGTAGATAACACTTCCTACTGCTGACGGTGGCAAATTATTAATTTGCAAAATTGGTCCACAATCATAATTTGCGAAAATAGAAAGAGTAAGTACTCCAAGTCCAAGTCTCCAACTACCGTGCCTTACTAGCCAAGGAAAATGCACCTGTTGGCTGTAGCGTGACGTCATGCATTTTTACGTGGCGGGGTTGACTGATGACTGGATCAAGAAATAAAGTCTTGTTTTAATGTTATGTTATGTTATGTTAACTAATTAAATATATATACACCGACCAGACGACCACTACCAGAGGCCCTTGAGGTTGAGGAAGTTTGACAAGGAAACTAATTTGTATGGATGGCAATGGCATGCAGTGGTCCAGTGGAGAGTGGAGACCCAAGACCGAAGAATATTAGATCGATAGCGAGAAAACTTCACTTGGTCAACTCAAGACTCAAGAGAGACCTGCCCCCAATTAATTAATGATCGACGATCGATCCTTCCATCCAAGCAAATGCAATCAAGTTATAACATGCCAGCTAGTAGTGTCAATTTCGTGCTGTTTTGCACGTTTACGTTCCGTTCCGTTCCGTTCCGTTCCGTCTGAAACGGAGCGGAAACGTAAGGGATTTTGGTTATGTTACAATCGGCGGAACAGAAACGGAATCGATACCAATTTTGTTGGTAAGAACAGAACATAAACGAAACGGGCCGCTTTCGTTTACGTTGGCCCACGTTATTACGTTTTTCAGCCCATTCCGTATATTTGCAGCACGTAGAATAGCGAGTATTCCAGAGAATTGGCGTGCAGCCAGCTGTCGCGTGTGCGGAGATAAGCTCGAGGCTGTTGCGCGTGTAGCCAGTTGAGCTGAGTATTCATTACCTCTCTAAGGCTCTAACCCTAGTAGCGCTGCAGCTGATTTTTCTCTTCTCCTCTCTCATTTTCTCTCGATTCTACCTCCCTTCTGCCAATCCAGATCCTGTACGCACCGTCTAACGCACGGGATCTGGACCTAGAGCTGTCAATGAAACTCATTTACCCTACCTGTACCGCATTCAATAAGGCGATCGAGTATGGATAAGGTTTTATTTTCGTTAGACTAACGGGTATGGGTACGGATAAAAAAAAATTTCGTTAATTTATCGGGTACGGGTAGTCGGGTACGGATAAGGACTATTTCGTACCCATTATTTAACGGGTAAAACTTTACAACATATATGTATATATAATTAGCATATTTTGTAAAATATGTTATTAGTTTCGGTTTTCATCTTAATTTATATATGTTGATGAAAAAATTAATTTGCACTCTATTATATTATAATTTATTATTAGTTATATAGATTTTTCTAATTCTATTAGTATGAGAATAAATTTCATGATTTTTGTTGTATCTAAAGTATTATCTAAATGTTGTACTTTCTTCAAATAACATATCACATTATATATTTTTATTATATTATTATTATTATTATTATTATTATTATTATTATTATTATTATTATTATCCATTATGTACCATTACCGTTAATTCTTAACGGGTATGGGTAGGGTGCGGGTAAAGAAAATTTTAATGGGTGCGGGTATGATAATACCTTATACCGTTCCGTACCCATTGACAGCCCTATCTAGACCCTTCGTGAGATCGCACGGCTCAAAATCATTCCTCTCCAGCGGATCGCTTATCGGGTTTTATTAGGCGCGGATCCAATATATCCAAATCAAAAATAAAAAAATGGAATCGGAGTTGGTGTCTTCCTCCGTGAGTTTGAATAAAAGAGAAAGCAAGAGAGAGAGGAAGAAGGCGATCGACGGCTAGAAGTCGCGGAAGTCCATCGAAGCAAATTTTCTCTGGCGATCTTCCGCCTCCAAATCTTCTCTGCCGCCGATCGGAGCAAATCTTCTCTGCCGATCGAAGCCAATGGCAAGAAATCGAAGCAACTCAACCTAAACCCTAGTTATCATTTTCCCTCTGTTAGTAACCTCTTTGCAATTCTATTTCCTTATTTTCCTTGATTTGTTGGAGGTGTAATGTTCTATTTCTCTGTTAATATTATTTTTTTGCTATTTCTGAAACTTTCTATGTGGACAATATTGTTGGAAAAAATAAGTATGAATTTGTATTAAAAAAATTATGAATAAACCAATATCATATCACATTAGAACGGTTTTGCAATCTAACCTTTTTATAATTTCATGTCAGGAAATGGACCAGTGAAGACACAAATGGAGAATCTATCATTGCAAAGAAACAATATAGAAATAAAATATAACCTGTAGATTTGCTTTTGCACATTAATCTTTACCTTTATCCTCGATAAAAAAATTAAAGATATGTACAAATAATAATTCAAAATCCAGTAATAAAAGAGAATGTGCAGAAACGAAAAGTTGACCATTTAAGATCTATTGACAATGATTTTTGGATTGTCTTTATTTTTGTCCATTTTTTTTACATTATTTTTTTTAACATTACTATTCATAAGAGTCTACATTAATCTTTTCTTTCCTAAATAACATTGCCCTTAATTTTGTGGTATTAATTTCTTAATAATAATAAATATACAAATGAAGAGGCTCTTCATTTATAACGTATTTGTTTTGATGGAGTGCCTATATTGGCATGTTGTAACAAAAAATATTGAAGGTGTGAGTTTATTTTGAGAGACGTAAAAAGTTCACAATGATTGCAATCGTAAAAATATAATGATAAGTAAAAAAAATGATTACCTGTTACCAACTGACAGAATTGACTCTCTTTAGAGAGATTGATATTGGAATTATATATGATCAGGGATATTAATTCATGTTCAAATTCAAATAATATATGCAAAAAATGCTAATAGGTAAATTGCGATTGCATTTAAGAAAAAAAAAATGTGTTAATAAGGAATATATATATATACAATGAGAATATAGCAATTAATGGCTATGGGTTTACTGGCTGTTAATTATAATTAATTGCTCTAATTGAGTTAATGATAATTAATGTGTCATGCGTTTGGGTGTTGATTATTGGATGTAGAATTTCTCTAATTAATGTCAATTAATGACAATTAATAAATGATTTAGCATAAATATTATTTCAAAAAATTAAGGGGACGCCATTAAAGGCTAATGAAGATTTTTTTTTCCCTCAAAACCGCTATTGAAGAATTGTTGCATTGATGTAGTGTCTGAAAACAATAGAGACGGCCACATATGAAAATTTATACGATTACTATGTTTGATAATGATCTAACTCAGCAAATAATTATACTATAGAACATGGTTACTTCTTTTACCTCTAATAATTAATGTTGCAAGTATTTCAATAATTACGTATTTAAAGTTTCATATATAAACGAACGTTAAAACCAAAATGCCATTGATTCAATGAGTTTGAAAATCAATACACTGTGTAATTAACAGTCACATATTTCAATAAACATATGAGACATATCGAGTAAATATTAAAGCCTGTTTATACATATCAAATTCCAAATTGTAGATTAATTTATTAAATGTTATATATGATAATAATCATCCAAAGGTTGTGCTAATTATATACATTCAATTAAAATAAAAAGATAATAAAAAATTTAATACTATTATATTTATTTGTAAGTCGAATATCGAGCGAAGCTCGATTAGCCACTCTAGTAACAATATATGTGGCCTGGTTTACAGGATAACACGAGTGGGTTAACAGAAATAGCACGGTCGCCGAGCTAATTCCTTAGTCAAAATTTAGTTCCCACCTTTTTTAAAGTGGATGAAAGCTGCTGCTTTTATACGCTATTTATGTATTTCCCGTAACTATTGGATTCTGAGAATCCGATATTATAACATTATTTATAAAATTTAATTTTTTTAAAATTTATTTTCGAAAATTTTTATTATTATAAAATTAGTTTTAATTTTTTCGGGTTGAACCATATGTGTTGGGCCTACTTCGCCCACCGGATAACCATCCAGGACGTCAGATGGGATGCCAGCCATATCCCATCACATGCAACATTACTCTATTCTTTTAGAAAAAAATAATTTCAAATCTACTAAAATATAACAGGGCATTAAGATGCTCCCGAAACACTGCATCGACAACATGTTTTACGTGCTGAACAAGCGCATCACACCAGCACAGTTGAAGCAGCTCCAGCGCCGGTGCCGCCTCAAGGTGCGGCCGATCAACAGGCCAACCCGGAGTTACATCACCTACTGCGAGGATCTATTTGAACTTGTGCGACGGAGGGTCTAGCAGTTTCCAGGAGCGCTTTAGCCAACCGTCTTTAATTCACTCATTCATCCATCCATTTATATTTTTATATTATACAAGAAAGAATTAATTACAAAATTCGATAAATAAATATATTCATTATGATTATTATTATTATTATTCAAATTTGTGCATCGTACCACGCATGCATCTATAAAATCCCAAGTATCAAAAAGTTTATATTATCCCAAGTTTCAGAAATTTATATTAACAAGTTCTCATATATATACTTGTTTTAATTGTTAGGACTTCCCACACAATGGGTTATAATTGCTGCCATTCTTTCTTTTCTAATTTTTTTGGTCTTCTCGCCCCATTAATTAAGGCGCCTCATCCGAACGAAAATCTATACCCTCAAATTAGAAATCAAACAAAATTCTCGTTTTAAAGTTTCTCCTTATCGGAACCGAGAGGCGCTAAATTTTTTTGGTAAAGACGCAGAATTATTTGGACGGTGAGCTAGCAATCACCATCTGAAACGAGATCTGGTCCCGTGCGGGACGGTGCAGCGCACCCATCTGTACAGTCTGATCTGATCTCCATGGTTAAGGGAGCCTCGAGCATAATACCATATTCATAGGCCCGAACCGTCCATATCAAATCGGACGGTGCAGATGGAAGCGCTGCACCGTCCCGCGCGGGATGGGATACGGATTCTCACCATCCATATCAAGAGTAAAGTCCGGTTGTCTTTTAATTTATTGGCAAAATTGAATATAACTCCTACAAACTTAACCAAATAGAAATAACTAAACTTCAAAATAGGAAATAACGCACTACATTCTTTAAACTAAGGAAATATACAAGTCCTGTCAATTAAACTTTATCTTTTTATATATAAAAAAATCGTTTTCAATATGACTAAAATACCCTTAGGTCTTCATCCCTCCTACGCCATCATACGTAGATGATATCTATTTTGTTAAACCGTTGAAAATGACGATTTTCTTTCTAAATTGCCGGGGTCACTCAAATATTTCAATATTCTAGTTTTCCGCTATATTCTTTGCTTCTTACATTTCCATCATTTGTTTTACCAATGAAGACAGTCAAAGGCCCAAAGCAAAAACAAAAAGATGTTATAAATTTTATTAATTTGTGGATTGTTCATTTAGGGCTGAAAACGGTAGCCGTTTCGATCGTTCTTTCATTTCGTTTCGTCCGGAACGGAACAGAAACGGATAAGGATTTCGGTTTCGTTTAAGGAACGGAACAGCTAACGCAAATAGAAATACTGTTTCGTTTCAGAACAAAACGGTTAGCGAAACTGGTACGTTTCGTGGTCGTTTATTTCGCAAATTTCGTCTAACATTCTACCCGACTGCTTTTATTTTGATTGTAGAGAAAGGTTTCGGAGAAAATGATGTGGACAAAACCTAATCTTATCCCATTCTGCGCTGCTCACGGCTTACCCCTCTATTTCTTCTCCTCTCTTTCTCCGTCTTACATCTCTCTTCTCTATCTCCGATTCTACCCTCGCTGCTCTCTTCTCTGTCACCGCCTCACTTCCTCTTCCAATTGAGCGACAACTTCTCCCTTCTTCTCCCTCACTAGACCCCACAACAAACCCCACCTCCCTCTCTGCCACTTCTTTAATCCGAGCACCACCACAACAGACCCCACCTCCATCTCTGTCTCTTCTCTAATCCGAGCACCACCGCAACAGACCCCACCTTACTCGAGCACCAGATTTTCTGCCTCACTTCCCTCTCCCTCTCTAGCTTGGCTGGCTTCAATGGAGACTGACGGCAACTGGCAGCTGCTGGTGGTGGCCGACAACAACTCCTCCTTTCGCCAAGTCTTAGCCGCGCCCCCGACAGCTGAGACTGGTGCCGACTGGCAGCTGAGACTGGTGGTGACTAGAGTTTGGCTTTGTATAGTGATCACATCCTCATCTTCTCCTTTCAACTGGTACCAGTGATCACAAATTCTAAATGCCGACCATAACTGAACCTAAATGAGGTTTGAGATTTGATCGGTGCTTGTTTTGATTTTCATTTTGGTACTAATTTGTTTTGGGGTTTTTGGAGATTTGGTGCTTTGGGATTTGAGGTTGGAGTTAAGTTTTGGAGTTTGTTTTGGAACGTAGGAAATCTGATGTTGGAATTGAGGATGTTCGTGTGCTTGATGAAGGTAGGATTGAATTTGAGCAATTGTATTTGATAGTGGAACTTGAAATTAATACCCCAATGATCAACGAATAAATTCTCTATGCATCGCCACCAGTACTGTGGAAGCATATGACAGTGCATTACTTTCCTACTGAAGAATCATATTCCAAGGGAATGTGCGGACTAAATTAAAAAGAAATTTTCTATGTCGATCAGCAACTTGGAAAATCTTATAATGTGCAAATTTTCATTTGCAAATTAAGCCAATAGCTCTTACACAAACGTATACAAACATTACAATTCAAGTTGCAAGATATGAGACCAAAAAAAAAAAAATTGAACTATAGCAGGATTATAATCCGTTTAAATTTTTATGTTAAGTTGGATGATATTTTGATTTGTAAGGAATGGTTGAGAAAACTAAACGATTAATCGTTCTTGTTTCGTTCAATAGAACGAAACGGTTAGCGCAAGAATTTTTATAAGAATAGAACAAAACACGCAAAAGACAAAATTATTTCGTCCATTAACGAAACAATCAACGCAAGATCCTTATTTCGTGATCGTTTGCGACGTTATGCAGCCCTATGTTCATCTTTACATTCTTCATTATTCATTTATCTCCATGATCTTCATTACACATTTATTTCCATGATCTCCCACTACTTATTTATTGATCATTACGTGAGGCTCATTTTATAGCTTATAAATAGAGACATTGTAAACATGAATGAATGGATGAATGAGAGAATAAAATTTTGAAATTGTGATTGAGAATATTGTCTTATTTAGTCTTGATATATTGTTCATTGTTTCTTTCTTCCACTTTATTTTGCAACATATTATTAGCACGAATTTGTTTGGAAGAAGTAACAAAATTGCTTGTGCGAATTGCTAAGAACAATTTGCAAAGTGTTTGGATAAGTAAAAGAATAAATTCCTCAAAGAAATTTTGAGGTAAGTAAAATGTATGATTGATGTCGTATAATTTCAATTTCATTCGAATTTTTTATTACTATATTTTTTGGTTTTTTTAATTTATGAAAATCATTCCTTGAAGTGAATGATGATAAAAATTTATCATTAAAATTAAATTATTATTCAAACCTAAAAATTTATCAAGAACCCAAATTTCTTATTACATGAAGAACTTGAAGTTCATATTTCGATTTAGAATTATTTAGAACCTCAAGTTCTTGATACTTGAAGCGATTTGTTTAGAACTTGAAGTTTGTAATATTTGAATTTATTATTTTAGAACCTAAAGTTCTATTTGAAATTTAATATAACCAGAAGTTATGGAACGCCACTGAATATTATAAGATAAATAACCTGTAGTTATTATTCGAAGTTGAAATTTTTATCAAAGAACCATAAATTCTATTTCTTAATAACCACAAGTTATTATAAGATATTGGATGAAAAATAACATGAAGTTAATTTCCAATTTAATATATTAGCCCTTATTATTAGTCATTGAATGAAAAATAACCTGAAGTTATGTCATTTATATTTTTATAATTGTGCAGTCAAACGATTTAATAACCATAAATTATTACATAAATTTTTTCAATAACATGAAGTATAATATTTACAGTTATATGTTAATTTTTTTCTATTTATTTATTTATCTAAATTTCATTAATGTGAAAATTCATTCTCTAAAGCGAATGTGATTTTATATGAATAGATGATATTGGCACGATTGCATTAATTTTTGCAATAAAAAAGAAAAAGACATCTTGAAGACGTTAGTTACATATGTTATATAACAAAGTATTGATAATGTACCAGAAGTACGTCTAAATATTTATGTTTAATTTTTATATTTTGTATATGTTTATAAATAAAAGTAAATTTATTTTTACTTTCTTTTATTTCGATAGAAAATGACTGACGCAATATTAAGTAAAGAAGATCCATGTCTGATTAATATCAAAACTACAAATACCATAACATAACTAAAAAGTAAGAAATACTTTGCAATTGCATTTGGGTACGGGGTACCTTGTCAGCTCCCACGCAACTGCGCCAACGCCTAAGCCATCTTAGGCCAGAACAGAGAGAAAAAACCTCACAAAATTTATCTTTCATTCTTTCTATCTAATATCTATCAAGTAAAACCCAATCCAAACTCAATTGATTAATTCTTCTTCATTTTGCTTTGCAATCAGTGCTTTGTGCGGCAAGCTCCATATTTTCTGATTGATCCTATCCTCTCGTCTCGTCTCAAGCTCAATAAATAATGAATTGAAAGAAATGGCGATGGCGTCGTCAATCCAAGCAAGTCTTCTACTCCAAAAGCAGCTCAGAGGATTCTAACTCAATTCCACTTTCCTATATTTTATACTTTTAGTTCAATCAGATCCAGCAAATCAATAAATACATCAACTTACCAGAATTGTTTGATTGTTTGTTTGTTTGTGTCGGGTATGAAACATGATTCACTTAAAGTTTGTCTTGAAACAAAGCCCTTTGTACTGTACTGTACTGATCAGACTTGATTACTAGAACCAAGACTACACTATTGCCACTCCAACAGCCGCTATTCATTCACTCACTCCACCCATTTCTACTTATTAGAACACCTGTTTTCCCCAGCTCAAGAAACCAGTGAATCTATGTTTCCTGTACAATTGTGAAGTGTGGACACGCTGACAGTAATCATGCTATATTATTAGTTTCTAACAGTGAATTATGTAACTTATCAGTCCCCTGGGGGCTCATACTACAAATACACATTGGTTTTTGTTGTGTTAGATTTGGTGAAGAATCCAGTGGAAGGGTTCTCCGCTGGTTTGATAGATGACAGCAATTCGAATGGAGCCTTACAATTATGGGCCCTCCTAAAACTTTTATATATATATATATATATAGAGTTTTGCTATGGTGAGTTGCAACTCACCAAAGGGTCGGTGAGTTACGATCAAAATTTTTAAATATAGTTTAAAATGACCGATCCAAACCGTCCAATATGATCTCCCTATTAAAATCTCCATGCTGACCAAATTTTATATTTTTTTGAGATTTTTAAGTATTTTTTTCGGATTTTTAAAAACTGCTATTTTTGAACGGTTCAGAACTAATTAGATTAACGATTTTCTAAAATTTCAAAAAAATTCGAAAAACTGTAAAATTTAGTCTGCATGGAGATTTCAATAGAGAGATTATATTGGACGGTTTGGATCGATCATTTTGAACTATATTTAGGAGTTTTGATCGCAACTCACCGATCCTTTGGTGAGTTGCAACTCACCATAGCAAAACTCTATATATATATATATAGAGAGAGAGAGAGAGAGACCCGTATACTCCAGCATACGGATTAAACCCGTATGCTGGAGTCGTTTTTCAAATTTGTTACCTCCATACTCTTGTAATTGAGAGGAACGCTATCTCCTCTCCTTTTTCCCTTTATTCAACTGCTGTCAATACAAGTGTTGTCTGACTCTTGTCACAACAGCTTAGTCACTAAAACAAAATTCTGGCAATCTCCATGGGATGTGCCATGTATGTACAGGTCCAACCAGCGGTTAGAAATGCATGCTGCTTCCTTTAATGGTTTGAACTTTGAATGTGTGTTTCCTTTTAATGTGTTTGATTCTGCTGTTCCAATTGACCTTTCAGTGAGATTTATATCCTCTACGGCTCTACATACAATATTTTCTTCCTTTTTCCTGTTACATTGGTCGAGAAGATAGGTGCCACAAACACAAATCATGAATACTAATTAATTCTTATTTAATGGAATAAATTCATATATACTCCTACACCCTAGAGGCCATCAAGCAACAAAGATAACCCTATATTTGTTAAGGGTAATTCCGCGTTTGCCGTATCTGGTAGGCTCATGTTTGATATCTCTCATTTCTTGTAAGAGTATATGGGTTATTCCTTATTTTACAGGGGGAACACATGAAATTCATTGTAATGCTAAATGACAAAAAAATGCAGTGAAGGTGGATATTTCACTGCTATCATGAGCTTTCCACCTGACTACCCGAACAATCCACCTACTGTCAGATTTCAATCTGAGATGTGGCATCCCAATGGTAGGGTTTTTGTAACTGGTGTTTTCCTTTCTCAATTTATATTCCCAAATTGATGCGACTCACTATGGTTTTCTTTTTCATGAAAAAAAATAGTATATCCAGATGGCAAGGTTTGTATTTCAATTCTCCATCCACCTGGTGATGACCCAAATGGATATGAACTTGCAAGTGAGCGCTGGTATCTTGTTCATTTGGTATATTTCTTTTTTGAATTAATTAATTCTATTTCAATTGTTTTGTCTATTTCAAAGGTCTTTCAGGTTTAGCCTGAACCCATATTATTTGATCAATTGATAGCCCTGATTGATGCCCTAAATGTTTTCAGTACCACCACTTTCTTTTTCATGGTTGTAGTACTATTGTCACATACTACTAAAATAGGACTCCGATTGTAGTGCCTCCATCAGAACTCAGTATTTACAATTTAGATATTCATACCGCTATATCTATGTGCACATAATAGATTTTTCATTTTGGGCTTCAATTTAGAAATGGCACCATTTTTTCTAGTTTAGAAAGCCGAAAGCTATATGGGAAATGCTGGTCATGGTTTTAGCTTCTCCAGCACGTTATTAGCATCAACAAAACCAATACTGTCTAGAGGTGTATATTTCACTTTTCTCCATCTGTTAGAAGAGAGAAAAAAAAATACTTGTCAACACAATATCTCATAGATTTTATTGTCAAGAAACTACAAATAACTTATATATTTTGACAAAAAATATATAAGACATACTCAGGTATGAATGGTAGTGCCAGACAGTGGAGATGGAGGTGATCAATAGTGTGAATGGGGGGTTGATGAAAGCCGAATCTGAAAGATATCAGCACAAGAAGCAATAGTAATAAGAGAATAGTCTTGATTGCCACCTGACCCTAAAAAATAAATGAATAAATAAAAAATAGTCTAGAAAAGTTCTTGTTAAGATAATAGTCAACAATATGGTAGTTCTTCTAGTTGCTAACATTGTAACTGTTACTATAAGAATTGTGGAAGCTAATGAATACCCCAGTATGACTGAGATAATACAGAACAACCGGTACTCTAACGGGAGAACTGTATTTGGTTCCTCTATTAGATAAATTCATGTAGAATCCTAAGGTCTAAGCAAAAAAATCCAGATAAACACAAATATTGACTGTATTACCAGTAATACTTTGATAATCGAGTGAATCATACATGGAAAATGCTTTTTAAATTACCTGTGTTCCACAGAATTTGGAGCATCCCGGCGCAATAAGTCCTTCCCCACATTCAACATGTGATTTACTGAAAAGAAACAAAGCACGTAGATCAAGTAAGGAATCTAGTACACAAGCCGATATATGACAAAGTGCATTTATGCTTTTGCAGGATTTTTTTGGTTAAATACCTTCTAAATCAGTCTCACCATTCTTAATCTTCAGATCACAGAATACAAAGAAAAGAAAAACAATGAATATTATACCTAACTCATAATGTTTAGGTATCTTGTCAAGAGAATTGACTGTAGGTCCTACATGCTCTACTGGTATAACAAGGTAGTGCCTGCAAAATAAAAAAAAGAATTGTAAAGTAAACATCAACAAAAATTAGAAATAGAAGCAGTTTTCTTGATAAAGAGTATCATCAACAAATTTAAACAAACTAATACAATGTAATTTGCACAATCATAACTAAGAGCACTTTCTATCAACCAAATAGTTCCGTTAATCAACTAAAGAACAACGAACAATTACTGATGACACAACTCCTTTAATGGTTCTTTTCACATTATTGGGTAGTAAAATTGTTCAATAAAAAATTTGGCAGTCCTGTGAGATAGATGTTTGACTAAAAGGTCGCAGGTTCGAAATCCAGCTAGAGGTCTTTCATGGATATTTAATTTAAAAATAAGTTGGGAGGCTTGACCCCCAATCTATCTTCAAAAAAGATGTATGAGAAATAATAAAGTACCTGAGAGCAGCAGGTCTGTGATCTGGGAACGCCACTACTTTATCATCCTTAAAAAAAAAAGGAAAAAAAAATACTCTTATACTTCACAAGTCAATATTTTAGCATAAAATATCATGTAAAATTAAAGTAGAACTAGGGTCAGACTTCGAACTTCGCTCGATATATGAGTTGACAATAAATTTAAAATTTAATATGAGAAATGTTATGGTGCATCGTGATGTATTAAGGGTTCGATACATCATGATCATATATGTTGATAGTTTTGCAAATCGATAAATCTAAGTTTACCAAGTCAATCTACATATTGAAATCTCATAGCAAACCAAATTTTACATCTTTTAAAATTTTTTTACTATTTTTTCTGAATTTTTTAAAACTTGCATTTTATGGATATAAACAAGAGAAAGTTTAATATGCACCATAGTGCATAGGACTTTCTATGCACCGCGGACTTTTTCGGAGATATTTTTATAAATTGACAAATCTAATTTAACCAATCTAATCTACATATTGAAATCTCATAGCAAACCTAATTTTACAATTTTTGAGATTTTATTACTAATTTTTTCGAATTTTACAGAAAAATGCAGTGGAAACCACTGCCCGAGCTTATTAAAATGATGTTACAACAAGAGTAATGAAATAACTATTGTATTAAATTTTGTTATCTGGAATGAAGCATTACATGTATATACAACAAAGGTAGCCCAAGCGTCCAACGCTCTTGGTTCTCGAAACTTTATAGTTCTGGAAAAAAGGATGGGTTCTTAAATACAATCCTTCGGATCTTTTGTGACACCAATGGTTTGGCTAACTTGAGATCCTGTATTATTATTGCCACAGAAGATCCCGTACCCATCTCCTCTTTCTTTTACATCCCACCATACCTCTTCCGCCATGAGAGACTTATCTCACTTAAGAGATCACTCTCCAAAAATTGGCACATCCTCCGCCGAGTCCATTCTGACTCGCCCGAGTCGGCTAGGACTCGGCCGATTTTTCAAATATTTAGAATTTTGATGAGAGAGAACATAAGAAATAAGAGAGAAATTTAGGTAGAAAATTAGAGATTATTAACCTCTCTTGTCAGAGGCCCCCTTTTTTATATTAATCAATAATTGCTCTTTTACAAAATAGCCCCTACACTTCTATAAATAACATAATACCATAAACGACATAATACTATAGATAAACATAATACTATAAATAACACAACAACACTCCCCCTCAAGATGAGCGAAAAATATCAACTAAGCCCATCTTGTCACATAATCTTGATACGTCCTCTGAGCTAAGTCCCTTGGTAAGACAATCTGCTACTTGATCTCTTGTTGGCACATGATCTAGCTTGAGTAGTCCACTATCCAGCTTCTCTTTGATAAAGAACCATCAATTTCAATATGTTTGGTCCTGTCATGTTGTACTGGGTTGTTGGCAATGCTGATTGCTGATTTATTATCGCACCATAATCTCATCTGGTCTCCTTTACCTATCTTTAGCTCTCTCATAAGAGCTCTCAGCCACAACAACTCAGCAACTCCTGAAGCCATGGCCCTGTACTCTGCCTCTGCTGTCGATCTTGCTACTACCGGCTGCTTTTTGCTCTTCCAAGAAACCAAGTTGCCCCCTACAAACACACAATATCCTGATGTGGATCTTCTATCATCGACATAGCTAGCCCAGTCAGAGTCGCAATAGTCCTCAATGTTTAAATGATCATTCCTTTTAAAGATTAACCCCTTTCCTGGTGTACTTTTGAGATACCTCAGAATCCGATACACTGCATCCATATGATCTTTTCTTGGATCATGCATGTAACGACTTACTACGCTTACGGCGAAGGAGATGTCGGAACGAGTGTGATTCAGATAGATCAACCGACCCACCAATCTCTGGTACCTTTCACGATCAACTGACTCTCCTGCTTCTGCACTTAGCTTGAGTTTCGAATCAACTGGAGTTACCGCAGGCTTACACCCCAACATGTCAGTTTCCTTGAGAAGATCAAGTGCATATTTTCGCTGAGAAAGAACGATTTCCTCTACTCTACGAGCCACCTCAATTCCAAAAAAGTATCGTAGCAAGTCTAGATCCTTCGCCTCAAATTCTTTACCCAATTGCACTTTCAGTTGAGCAATCTCCTCCTCATCAGCACCCGTGATAATTATGTCATCCACATACACAGCAAGCATTGTAATATGTCATTTATGCTGTTGAACGAATACAGTGTGATCGGCATTTATCTGGCGATATCCCATGCCTACCATAGCCCTCCTGAACCTATCAAACCAAGCTCGATGAGACTGTTTCAGACCATAAAATGACTTCTTCAATCTACATATCTTGCCTATTGTTTGAGCTGTGCCAAATCCCGGAGGAATTTCCATGTACACCTCTTCCAGTAAATCCTCATGAAAAAATACATTCTTCACATCTAACTGGTATAGCTTCCAACCTCCATTTGCTGCAAGAGAGACAAAAGTCCTGACAGTGCTCATCTTTGCCACTGGTGCAAATGTCTCATCATAATCGATGCCATATGTCTGACTATACCCTTTTGCCACCAGTCGTGCCTTGTAGCGATCAATTTTTCCTTCTGGGGTCTGCTTCACTGTGAACACCCAACTGCCTTCTTGCCGGGTGGTAGTGATACAATCTCCCAGGTTTTATTCTTATATAGAGCCCCGAGTTCCTCTTGTATAGCTGCTTTCTACTTTGGATCCTTCTTAGCAACCTGCCAGCACTTAGGTAAAGTAACAGAGTCTAATGATGCAATAAATGCTCCATGTACAGGTGATATGTTTGAATATGAGACAAATTGAGCAATATCATGTGGGAAACCATAACGATCAGGGGGAAGTCCCGCATTACTGCGAGAGGTCCTCCTTAATGTTATTGGAGAAGAAAGAGGATTCATATTACCTGTGAATTCTGAGTCTGAGGTTTCTGTAGGTGTCTCAAGAGTTAGGGTAGACCGGGACAAGGGACTCGATGGCACAAGTGGTATTATTAGTGCATTCACGGGACCCTCTTTCGGCCTCCTAGTATACACTTGCAGTTCACGTTGTGCTTGAGTCCTGACATTTGTATGATGATCTTCCTCTTCTTACTCATCCTCATCCTCTTCTTCTTCTCCATTCTCATGTTCTTCAACCAATATAGGAATCAACAAAGGAATTTGTTCCACTTTTCCCATCTTATCACCATTCCCCCCCTCTCGTCTCATACTTTCAGAATCAGACGAGTCACCAAAAGGTGAAGTCACCTCCAATGTATAATATGGTTCGAATTCTCGAAAATGCACATCCATACTCACAAACAGCCTCTTTTCCGCTGGACTCCAGCAAACATAACCTTTTTGTGTAGCAGAATATCCCACAAATATACTAATGGATAAAAGGTTTACTGGAAATGAGGGAGCATGCAAAACATTAGACAAAGTCACAGAACCAGTACAATTCACAGTACCCTTACCGACCACTGGTGTTGTACCATCAACAGTTTGGATGCTCTCAGGCACTGCTAAGTGAGTATAGGAAGAGAACTCACTAGCATTACCTGTCACATGTCGAGATGCACCAGAATCTACTATCCATTCTGGTGATCTAGTGGTGGATATAAAGGCAAGAGCATGTGTGTTACTAGTACCTTGGGTCGAATGAGCATAAGTAGCAATGTTACCCCTAGGCAAGAATGAAATGGATGCATCCTCGGTCACACTCTTCTTGTCTCCATTATTTGCTGCTTTATGCTTCCGACTAAGTACCTCCAAGAGTACTTGGTCCTCCTCAGTGAAGACCACCCCAGTGTCTTCTTCTTCCTCTGCTACCATCAGATTTGCCCGGTAGCCTCCTCTTCCACCTCTTCGGCCGCCACGGCCACGACCTCCATACTGTCCACGTCCACCAAAATCTCTCTCCTTGAGTTGCTTAGGACAAGCAGGCCTCAAATGGCCCACCTCACCACAATTATAGCACTTACGAGTCTCCCCCTGAACTCCTGTCATACTAGAGTTTGAGACTGTCAATGCCGAGCGCACACCCACACCATTAGCTTCTGAGAGCAGCTTAATGCGACTCTCTTCCTGCATCATAGCTGCAATGGCCTCATCAAGTGACGAAATTCTCGTCTGAGCCAGTAGTACTGCAGTCCTGTGCTCAAAGGCCGGGTTCAACCTCCTCAGAAAATGCATAGTCTTTCTCTGAGCATCTCTCTCCCCCCTCCTACAGTCGGAGTCTTTGCAGCATGCCATCGGCGAAAAGTAGTCATAATCCGCCCACAGTCGCTCTAGATCTGTGGCATACTCTTGGATTGACCTATCTCCCTGCACCACTGCTTCTATCTAACATTCGATCTGGAACACCCGCATGTTGTTCTCAGTTCCTGCATAGATCTTTTTCAACTTCGTCCACATATCCTTCACATTCTGAATGCCATCCACCGTCACAGCAATCGAAAGAACCATCGAGTTGAGAAGCCATGTATACAGCAACATGTGTGTGGTCTTCCACTCATTCCAAGCATTAGTGTTCTTTTCAGGTTCTGTCCTTTCTCCTGTCAGGAAGCCCTCTAGATTCCTTCCTGCCAGAGCACCCTGAATCCTACGTGACCAACTCAGATATGTGGCTGGTCCATCAAGTTTCAACTCCACCGGTGGGAGATCTAGCTTTACTGATGGTTGATGTGTCTCGGCTCCGTGCGACACCTTCACGAGCTCGAGCAAGGTCTTCACATCCTCTGGATCCAACTTTGCAAGAAGTTTATCAATGTTTTAATACCGTGCTTGATCTCCCAGTACCAGCCACACCTTATCTCTTTTAACACAAACCGTGCGGACTCACACGATCACGGTTTTAATAATTAGCAAAGAACAAATCGGAAGAAGAAAGGCGAAGAATCATGCAGAAGTCCTGGGTGGTCCACACGTGGTGCATGGATGAGAGCATGAAGAGGAAGCACTGGTCTACACGCGGTGTTCAGGTGAGCACTGGTCGGCTTGGTGGTCTACACGCGGTGTAAACACGCGTACAGAACAGAAGTAAAGATGGGTGGTCCAGGATCGCGGCTCACAGAACAACAGCGGAAAGCTGCTCTGGTCCACCCACGCGGTGCACGGAAGCGAAAAAATAAAGAATAAAAAATCGAGCGGAAGGAAAAAAATGGCACGACGGTAGGAAAGTTGGGCGTCGCCGCTAAGGCTCTGATACCAAGAAGAAATAAGAGAAATTTTGGTAGAAAATTAGGGATTATTATCATCTCTTGTCAGAGGCCCCCTTTTTTATATTAATCAATAATTGCTCTTTTACAAAATAGCTCCTACACTTCTATAAATAACATAATACCATAAACGACATAATACTATAAATAACACAACAACAAGAACTGACCAAGTAAAGAAGGTCAACAGCGGTGGCAAGGTGTCCAATATCACAAAAGAGGCAATTTTCAAAAGAATAATGACCGTCCATGCTGTGCTTGACGGGTGCAAGAAACCAAAATGGCCTACTATTCACAGCTCGAACCCCGCTCGCTAATTCTGGAATCCACAAAGTAAAAAATCAGATAAAGAAAATTGTATCTCAATACGGTATTTAGTTTCAGCCACTTAAATTTTCAATTTCAAGTTTAGAAACTAATTACATTATTAAGTCAACATACAGTAACAAATTTATTAGGAAATTGTTTACATCTATCTCAAGTTCTCAACAAACATAGCAATATCAGTTAAGCCACTTAATGCAAAATGACACATGAGCTCAGCAACAATTCCATAGCAATTCAGATTTTTAAAGTATAACAAATATTGACTCAAATAGTTGGATTGTCTAATAAAATGCAAGTCTGGTTTTACCGATCAGTTCCAGTCAGTAATGCTGCGAGTCACCTTCTTTGAGGGCTACCAACAGCCAATTAATTCAGACTCAATTCAGTCTATTAAATATTCCAAATGTACATGCAAGCTAGGAACACTCACACTCTGGACCATTCTAGGACTAGGCCTATAGATTCCCGGTACATAAGCACTTATTACACGGTGCTTAGTAGGATGGTTCATGACGCCACCTCAAAACATTATGAGTGTCTATCTCAACCACACAAGCTGTAATTTATCTTGCTCATAACACAATCCAATGGAATATAGTTCAATAGGCTATTTTTACAATCATGCATCCTTTATACATAAAAGATAATATATATAGAGAATGGTTAATGCGCCATCGATTGCACATGCCATCGATTTTCTATCGACTCGTTTTTCGAAATTCAAAATTCAAATGGTCGATCTAAACCATTGAAGTTGATCACAATATTGAAATACTATTGGAGACCAAATTTTACACTTTTTCAAATTTTTTTGCTATTTATTATGATATTTCCAAATTGGAGGGCCTAAAATACTCTAATCATAATGTTTTTAAAAATAACATAATAAATAGCAAAAAAAATTCGAAAAAATATAAAAATAGATCTTCAAGGATATTTCAATATGGAGAACAACTTGAACGGTTCGAATTGACCGTTTGAATTTTGAATCTCGAAAAATGACTTGACGGCACGGGACCCTTCGTGTCATCGATGGCGTGTTAGCCATTTTCTCTCTCTATATATATAGAGTTTTGCTATGGTGAGTTGCAACTCACGAGAAGGTCCGTGAGTTGCGATCAAAACTCATAAATCTAGTTCAAAATGATCGATCCAGATCGTTTAATATGTTCGATCCAAACCGTTTTTCTGAAATTTGTAAGTATTTTTTAAAACTGCTACTTTTGAACGGTTCAGAACTAATTAGATTAATGATTTTCTAAAATAAAAAAAAAATACTTAAAAATTTCGAAAAAAATCTAAAATTTGGTCTGCATGGAGATTTCAATAGAGAGATCATATTGGACCGGTCATTTATCTAGGAGTTTTGATCGCAACTCACCGACCCTTTGGTGAGTTCTAGTTTAAAATGACTGATCAAAACCGTCCAACATGATCTCCCTATTAAAATCTCCATGCAGACCAAATTTTATATTTTTTTAAAATTTTGAAGTATTTATTTCGAATTTTTAAAAATTGCTGTTTTTGAACGGTTCAAAACTAATTAAATTAACGATTTTCTAAAATGACAAAAAAATACTTAAAAATTTCGAAAAAATATAAAATTTGGTCTGCATGGAGATTTCAATAAGGAGATAATAGTGGACGGTTTGGATCGGTCATTTTAAACTACATCTAGGAGTTTTGATCGCAACTCACCGACTCTTTAGTGAGTTGCAACTCACCATAGCAAAACTCTATATATATATTGGCTAAAGTATATTCCAACACACAGATCAAACCCGTACGCTGGAGTTGTTTTTCAAAATCTAAAATTCAAACAGTCGATCCAAACCGTTCAAATTGTTCTCCATATAAAAATATCTTTCAAGACAAAATTTTACATTTTTTCGAATTTTTTTTCTATATATTATGCTATTTTCAAATTGAAGGGTCAGAAATACTCCTTTATATTGTTTTTTGAAAATAGCATAATATATAGTAAAAAAATTCGGAAAAATATAAATTTTGATTTCCTAGGAGATTTCAATATGGAGAACAATTTGATCAGTTCGGATCGACTATGAATTTTAAATTTTGAAAAACGACTCCAGCATACAGATCGTCCGTATGCTGGAGTATACTTTAGCCAATCTCATATATATATATATATATATATAGAGATTAACTATTGTCCTTTGGATAGGACTGAGAAATTTTCCTATCCAGTTTGTGCGCTGATTTAAATTGAAGGTTCAGATTCAGGCGCTGATGAGATTTAGATAGTTAAAAATTTGCCGTTTCCTTTTGATTTCTCCGTTACTCCTCTCCGTATATCAAAATAAACCCTCCATTGCTGAATTGTGCTCTCTTCTTTATCTCTCTCAATCGAAGAAAATTGCAAAACCTAGATCGAAGCAAATTGAAGGCGATCCCGCAACTATATCCTCCATCTCTTTTTTGCCGATCTTCCTCCTTTAGCGGTTTGTGCCTCCTTTTCTCGAGACGGGAAGAACCCTAAACGGAGCTCCAACCGTTTCTTCGTCACCTCTCTGCCTCCCCTTCGTGATAGGTTCTTGTACTCCCTCTATCCCTCTATCGTTTACTGCCTCAAAATCCTAGGTCATTTCAATTTTCGGTTGTAAATTTCAATTTCGTCGTCATTTTTTTTTTTTTTTTGTGGCAGCAATACAAGGGAAGATGTCATTAAATTGTTGTTTAGAATGAAATTGAACTAGCTGATGTTGAAATTTTGTGTGTTATATTTGTGTTTTTAGCCATTGCTTTCTTTAAAATGATAACTCATCAGGCATTAATACCAATTTCTAAACCTAGTACTTTATCTTGGGTCCAGATCAACCATTGACAAGGATTTAAGCTTTAATATCTTTTTTAAAAAGCTTCATTGGAAACTTCAAGTTAAAGTTCATTAATTGTGCTCTTCTGCCAAATGCAATATTCGAGCACTGTATTTCTTGGCAAGTGGCATTTAAAATTTTTGCAGTTTTCTTTCTTTTTGAATTAACATCGGCAAGAAATGTGCTAAGTTTGCTGTAAACAATTCCTCTTCTCATTTGACACCTTTTCTTACTATAGCAAAATTAAATCAATATATAATAGCTGGTTATAATGGTTGGAATATAATAGCCTGTAATTAGGTAGCTAGGAATTTGAACTACAAATATTGCATATCGCCATGTGGAATTAGGTAACCTGAATTAGTTATGCATAGGAACTGATTTCACAAAGTGATATCTTACTGAGTAGTTATATGAGAAATGACTTGTGATTGTTTCTAAATTGCATCTTGTACCAACTAGCAGATTGATCTTGTGATGTAGGAATGAGCAGTCAAAGCAATTGGAATCAGCCACCAAACCCGCCGTGTGTGCAATGTGATAACTACACAGTAATGGACGCTCGGTTAATGCTGTAATGGATGTGTTAGATTAATGGTTGCTACTTGTACCATGTTTAATTTTAGTGATGCTTGTTGCCTGTGCGTTAGATTACATTTTATTCTGATTTTAGTGATGCTTGTAATGTGATAACAGTACCATGTTTCCTTGAGGTACTGTACCATATCTGTATCTAATAGATGTTTGTATTGCTTATTAAAATGTATGTTGCTTGTATCTAATGCTTGTTGGTTTAATGTTGATTGTGCCTTGCAACAGTATATCTACCTGGCTACATACAGTAAGATCAAATTTGCAAAAGTCAATAACCTAACTGGCTCGGTTTAGATGGGTGTCAAGATATTAAACTTGACACAATGCAATTTTACAAGAATTAGGATTAAATTGTAAAAGTAACAAACAACACTCACTAAACCCCTTATATGATATCTCTCTGAAATTATTTCTTTTCATTGTTCAGCTTATCAAAAGACAATGTAATGAATAATTGAAACATGTGTTTATTGGTGTGAAATTACAAGAGAAAAGAACACTATAAATTGACTAATAAACCAACAAACTAAGGATTTGAGTGGTTTAGCATAGGAGAGAAAGGGTTTCAGGCCAGTCAAGGGTTTTAGTCCAAAAATTCAGGGAATTTGAGAGAGAGATGGCGAGATAACCTGAGTTTGAGAGAGAGATTTGGCGAGATGAATTCCTTTCTTCACTTACAGATAGATTTTGAGAGAGTTTGTGAGATAGAGAGATGGCCAGCGTACAGATTTTGAGAGAGGGATAGAGGGAGTAACGGAAATTTTTAACCTGAGCTTGTACGGAGGCGGTTTTTGGAGACGGAGACAGAGGGAGTAACGGAAATTTTTAACGCAGAAATCCTCTTCAGCGCATCCATCCCCACCTCACATCTATCTCTGACCACGAATCCTAAAGCGATCCAATGGTCCAAAACTGAATAGGAAAACCCTTCAGTCCTATCGAAAGGACGATAGCCAATCTCCCTCTCTCTCTCTCTCTCTATATATATATATATATAATTTTGCTAACTCACCAGAGGGTTTGTGAGTCAGACTCAAAACTCTTAGATCTGTTCAGAATGACCGATCCAAACCGTCCAGTACGATCTTCCTATTGAAATCTCCATAAGGACCAAATTTTACATTTTTTGAAATTTTTTAGTATTTTTTTTGAAATTTTAGAAAATCATTAGTTTTTAAAAATAAAAAAATACTTTACAATTTCGAAAAAAATGTAAAATTTGATTTTCATGGAGATTTAAACAGGGAGATCGTATTGGACGATTTTGATCGGTCATTTTGAACAAGATCTAGAAGTTTTGAACCCAACTCACAAACATTCTGGCGAGTCGCGACTCACAATAGCAAAACTATATATATATATATATATATATATATATATAGAATGGATATAGAACACTAATGTGCATATGGGCTTTATGCACAGCATTTCTGTACTGTTGGATCGGCTTTAAAATTCGTGCTGAGATTATATCTTACGGATGAGATTTAGGCGTTGGAGGCTCAGTTTCTTTAAATTTTTCCGTTCCTTTCTGTTTCCTCTCTCCGTCTCCGTCTCCGTGAAATTAAAGACTTAACTAGAGCTTCGCTCATCTCTCTCTCTCCGTCGTTCCATCGACCCTTCCTCCGCCGAACCTTCGAAAAAGGAGAGAAAACCCAGGGGCAGCCTCTCTCTCCTCCACTGCCTCGGCAACTGTCTCTCTCTCTCTCCACCTCTTCTCGCGACTCTTTCCTTCACTACCTCGACACCCTTCTCTCTCCTTCACTCCTCTGTGGACCTTCCCTTCTAGCGCTCTGTGCTCCTTGGCTTCGTCGATTGGGATCAGCGTAGGTGAGGCCAACAATATAAAGGGGCGAAGGTCCGAATTAACAGTTGGAAAAGATACTTTTTATTTTTGTCGTCCATGTAATGTTAGCATAGTTTGAGTTTGATGTAAGATATGGGTTTTCAATGAGTATCTTATCATGTAATTAAGCAACCATAAAAGATAAAATTGGTAAATAATTGGGGTTGGTTGAGACTGAATTTGCCTATGGCTTCCCTGAATTCATTAATTGATTAAAATGAGAATGGTATGATAGAAATTAGTTCCCCTTTATCTCTGAGATTGAACAGATCTAAATTTGAGACTTATATACTTTGTCAAGACTAGAACCTGAAGCATTCCAAAACAACTTTGCTAAGGTAGTGAATGATGAAATCCGTTCGAGGTGCTCGGTTAAATGCTTGAATGGGTTAGGCGGTTCCATGAGACAGATGTTGAGATATTAAAAAAAAAAAAAGGGTACTACACTAGAGATGTAAGCAAAAAAGTGGTATACAATAGCAACTAATTTAACATATCTTGTCATTCTTTATGCAGGTATTACGAGGTTCTTGTTTTATGATCGGAGAGGCCGAAGAGTGTGAAAAGCATAGCGTTGATATATCAGATGTAACTTTGACATATGGCCTAAATTAAAAAGCAACTAGCTAGAAGATGCAAAGCCATTATCAGAAAACTAAATGGTGGTATGATAGTAAGAACTTGTTTAAACTTCTACACTCATTCTTCTCAACAAAGTGTTGATTGTTAATTTCAATTCCATATGACCCTAAGCCTACACTCATGATGTGCTCAGCCTGCTACTGCTACTTTAACAAGAAATTAACCAGAAATTAATCCCAAATTGACAAGAAATTAACCCCAAATGTGCACGAAACTAACCAGAAATTTGTAGAAATTAACCACAAATTAACAAGAAATAACCCCAAATAGCCATGAAATTAGCAAATTTGAATAAATTACCTACTGCTACTTTACCCAATTTTGCAATTTGATGCTAAACTAGATAAACAATGTAATATTTGTTGTGGTCAGGAAGAGAAAAAAAAATGCAATTTCAACCAAACTACTGAGATGAAGAGATGAAGAGATGAAGAGAGAGATCCAGGATACCTACGTTTCTCTAAAAGAAGATGAAAAAATCGGCCTGCGACCTTGTCCTCAGCTTACGCCCGATCGGGAGATAGCTCTGTGTCAGAGGTTAGGGTACGGAGAAATCGTAGAGATGTGGAAGGTAGTGAGTTAGAGATCGAGAGAAGCACCGCTCAACAACTTGTCAGAGATCGGAGGAGGACGGATATATATATAATGGATAAAATACACTAATTTGTACAAATCGCCCCCGTACACACGAGTCATTTTTTAAAATAAAAAATTCAAATAGTTAATCCAAACCATTCGAATTGTTCTCCATATGAAAAACTCTTGCAGACCAAATTTTACATTTTTTCTAATTTTTTTGCTATATATTATGATATTTTCAAATTTGAGGGTCTGAAATACTCCAATTATAGTGTTTTTTGAAAATATCATAATAAATAGCTAAAAAATTCGAAAAAATATAAAATTTGGTCTATCTAGGATTTTCAATATGGAGAACAACTTGAATGATTCGAATTGACCGTTTGAATTTTGAATCTTGAAAAACGACTCATTTGTACGGGGACGATCTGTACAAATCAAAGTACTGTATCCATTATATATATATATAGAAAGCCTTCAATCAAAGCGCTTTGATTGGTGTCCCGGTTAAACCCCGTTAGATCTCAATTTTGAAATTTCAAATGACCGATCCAAACCGTTTAATGTGATCTCCATATTGAAATCTCCTTGCACACCAAATTTTACATTTTTTTAATTTTGAAGTATTTTTTTTAGATTTTAGAAAATTGTTAATCTAATTTGTTCTGAACCCTACAAAAACAGCTGTTTTTAAAAATCCGAAAAAAATACTTAAAAATTTCAAAAAAATAAAAATTTTGGTCAACAAGGAGATTTCAATATGGAGATGATGTTTGACGGTTTGGATCGATCATTTGAATTTTCAAAATTCAGATCTGACGGCGTTTAACCGGAACTCCGGTCAAAACACTTTGATTGAATCCTTTCTATATATATATATATATATAATGGCTAACAAGCCATTGATGGCACGTGCCATCGATTTTCTATCGATTTGTTTTTCGAGATCCAAAATTCAAACGGTCGATCAAAACCGTTCAAATTGATCACAATATTGAAAATTTCTTGGAGATTAAATTTTATATTTTTTCAAATTTGTTTTGCTATTTATTATGATATTTTCAAATTGGAAGACCCGAAATACTCTAATCATAATGTTTTTAAAAATATCAAAATAAATAGCAAGAAAATTTGAAAAAATATAAAATTAAGTCTCCAAGGATATTTCAATATGGAGAACAACTTGAACGGTTCGAATTGATCATTTGAATTTCGGATCTCGAAAAATGACTCGATGGCACATTAGCCACTCTTTGGTGAGTTGCAACTCACCATAACAAAACTCTCTCTTTCTCTCTCTCTCTCTCTCTCTATATATATATATATAATGGCTAACGCCCCATCGATGTCACGTGCCATCAATTTTTTATCTACTCGATTTTCGAGATTTAAAATTTAAACGGTCGATCCAAACCGTTTAAGTTGATCATAATATTGAAATATCCTTAGAGACCAAATTTTATATTTTTTCAAAATTTTTTGCTATTTATTATGATATTTTCAAATTAGAGGGCCTGAAATACTCTAATCATAATGATTTTAAAAATATCATAATAAATAGCAAAAAAATTTGAAAGAATTTAAAATTTGGTCTCCAAGAATATTTCAACATGGAGAACAACTTGAACGGTTCGATTTGACCATTTGAATTTTGGATCTCGAAAAAATGACTCGATGGCACGTTAGCCATTCTCTCTCTCTCTCTATATATATATTCATGAATGCAACAAATAATGAATACGACATGTAGGCTGCCAATTAAGTTTCCTACATATAATTAAAATAAATTAAAACTCAAGTGGAATCCATACCTGCAATCAAAATAAACAACACCAAGCAACAAGTATTCTAAGCACCCTCGATCGTACCGGCTATACCCGGCTCCGACCAGTCCCTCGTCTCTACAAATAATAAAAATCTAAGCTAAGTTTTTACTCAAAACTACAAGCAATAACAATCCATATTTAAACAACAAGCAAGAACAAATCAAGTTTAACAATTTTCTATTTAAAGTCACAAACTGTCCAATTTTTTTGTAAAACTGTATATGTAATCCTATTCTAAATAGGGGTACTAATTGGTGATTACAAGACTGAACTATAGTGTAAAACAGTGGGAAAATACAGTTATGAAGTGCAGCAGTGCTGCTGTGCAGTGGACCAGTGCCTCTGTACAGTGACTGGTTCAAGTTTAGTTTAACTTACTGTACCAACGTTAAGGGTTGTACTTAGCCTCATTGATTTTGGGTATCACTTAAACAGAATCTAACTAGTTAATTATCGAGTGACTCTTCCAAACCTCAGTTTACTAGTTCTTATCAAACCTCAGTTTACTATTCATAAATTTCAGCAGTCCTTAATTTAGTAAAATAGAAAACCAACTTAACATATACAAACACAAAAAAATAACTTTTATTGCTAAAATAGTTCCGCTGTCCTTATAAACCTAACTACTTCTCACCATTAAATATCTGAACTAAACAAAACAATTTTCAGCTCTACTTCAAATTAATTTGGGAAATTTTCCATGAATCCTAGAATCAACAAACACACAATCAATCCAAAGAAAATTCACAATTAAACGCACAGAAGAAATTCGCAATTAAGAGGAAGAAATCTAGTAGTCAACGAACTTACTCAATTTCTCAACAGATCGGAGGTGTGAACAATCGAGAGAGACATTCCAGGTTTTCGATTTTTTTTTTTTTTTTTGCCACTTGAAACACTAGAGAAGCTTGCTTCTAAGAGAGGATCTGGTTTTTTTTTTTCAATGATTTTTGCTGGAAATTTTTAGATGGATTTGGTGGTACGATTGAGATAGGAGCACCTTAGATAGCTAACTAGAGAGGAGGATGGAGGCGTGAAGGGACCTCATCCAAAAATCAAGGGATAACGTTGGGAACAGAAATGTAGATCGAACCTTAGTTGTTGGGTTTACAGGCCATCTAAAGCTAGATCAAGCTCATTTTCAGCGGTCTTTTGGTCAGTTTGAAGAAAATGACAGCTTCGCCATTGATACAGGGTAGATCTGTAGTTTTGAACTTTAAAAAGAGAAAGGATGCTAGGTGGACTGGCAAATCGGAGAATTTTTTTCTCCAAAAGTTGCGATCGATTCAGGTTGGAGAAGCTGGAGCCGCTCACTCTTTTTACTCACAGCGGCGGAATGTTTTAGGCTGTGCTCCACAACCACAACTAATGTAATAAAGGAAGGAAAGGGGACGGAGAGGTCAGGAGAGGAGAGGAAGAGTAAACAGTTTACTTGCTTTGCTCTAGAGGTGTTTACAAGGAGAGAGGAAGGAAGAAACAATAATAGATTGAGATGACTATTTTATCCTTGAGACCACTTTTATATCAAAAGGTTTGGAGGATATTTATGTAATTTAACAGATCTTACTCTGTCTACATTCCGATTTGGGAGTAACAAAAATCGAGCCTTCGATGTAACTGACGCACATTCTTTCTCATTCCGTTTCCCTCTCATTTTGATACTGGAGCGAGTAAACAACAGCGTGACCCCTTACCTTCCGTTCTCTTATCTCTAAAATCATTTCCTGGAGCACAGCCTTAAGGTCTGCTCCAGGGGAACTGCATCCTCTCGATGGCCATCCACTGAACTTTTTTTATCTGAATCGTCTGATTTACTCTCATCTCAACCGTTTGATTTACTCTCAGCGGATATAGATGTCCTGTGCATAATATCAGAATTGATAGGCTCAAAAAAATATAACCGTTAAGATTAAATCGGACTGCTCGGATCAAAAGACATCCACTAGATGATTTTATTAAACCATCCAGAGGATACTAGTCCGCCATGAAGCTTTATCTGAGGGAGCATCCGCATCTTCGACAATCATTTAAAAGGACTGTTCGGAGCAGTCCTTTTAGTTTGTTCGTCCGATCAAGATCTAACAGCGCGTAGGAAAAAACTTAGGATTTCGCCTCTCTCGCCACTACCCTCCTGCCCAATCCGCATCCTCGACAGTCGTTTAGAAAGACTGTGCCGAGCAGTCCTTTTATTCTGTCCGTCCGATCTTGATCCAAGGGCGCATGAGAGACTCAGCGAAAAATCGCTATCGAGGGCTTGCCCTCCCTGCCCAATTTGCGTCTGGGCCACACCGTCAGAATCTCCTCCTCTGCTCTTGACTGCTCCGATTGGCTACTCGCCACTGGACCCACCTAGACGCCTCTCATTCTCCATCACCATCTCTGACTCTATCCCAACTCCTTCCATCTCCTCCCGCCACCCCTTCTCCGCCTCCGCCACCTCCTTCCATCCCAACTTACCATCAGTTGTGAGGCCCTAGATGTAGTCCAAATGGCCGATAACCATGGCAACGAGATAGGTTGACATGAGAGGGGACTCATCATAGGAGACAATTTTGAGATCCCCATTGATTTTTTCATCAGAGACATGCATGTTTGACAATGCCACTAACTCAGAAGGCACCTCGAGTGTGATCTTAAATTTAGCCTGACAACAACATATTGATCAATTAAATAAATGTTGTTGTGTTTGTTAATTAGTAATAAACTAATAATGTGGAATAGTGAGAGAAATGACCTTAAATGCAGGTTCATCCCAGCAAGGGGCGGAGGCGGAGAAAGGGTAGCGGGATGAGGTGGAAAGAGTTGGGATGGAGTCGGAGATGGCGACGGAGAAGGAGATGCCTCTAGGTGGGTCCAGTGGTGAGTAGCCAATCGGAGCAGTCAAGAGCGGAGGAGGAGATTCTGACAGTGGGGCCCAGACGCAAATCGGGTAGGGAGGGCAACTCCTCGACAGCGATTTTTCGCTGAGTCTCTCGTGCGCCCTTGGATCCAGATCGGACGGACATAATAAAAGGACTGCTCGGCACAGTCCTTTTAAACGACTGTAGAGGATGCAGATTGCCCTCTTGCCCATCCTGAATTTTATTGAAAAAAAAAAGCAATTCTGGCTGCCAGAAGAGTCGAACTCCCACCAAAAGCTTCGCTGCGCCTGTTCCGCCTCTCATCTCTCTCCACCCCAAGGTGCTTTTACCTTTTGGCCCTTGTTTTTTTAAGTTCAATTTCTATCCAAAAAACAAATAGCAATTGTGTACCAGTTGTACAAGGTGCAGTAGGAAATGCGTTAAGGTGAGATATGTTGAAATTCGATATCACATTAAATCAAGGTGAGATATGTTGAAATTCAATATCACATTAAATCAACTCTAGAATTTGTCATCTGATTTGAGTTTAAACCTATTATTGACAAACTGAGAGTTTCAACTAAGCCCTACATGAAGTCCAATGAATTACCTTTTCCTTTGATTCCTTGATAGGTTCCTTTATGCTATAAAAAACAGGTAGCGGTCTGGCTTTGAAACTGCTAACTCAATTCCCTCATTTCAGTCTCAGCCATATCCTGCGTAAATTAATGCAAATTGTACAAATTAATTTGCGAAATTACACAACTATTTAATTAGTATGTGAAATTACACCACTTTGTATGCATAATTTTATTTATACAGATAGCTCTCCTTCTTTTTGTCCTTTCTTTCACTTTTAGAGTGAACAGAAACTGAAGATTCACCCTGTAATCTGTCAACTTTGTTACTGGTAGCAATTGTGTACCAGTCTTTTTATTTGCACTAAGTTTTGTCCAAAAGAAAATGTATTCTGAATGTCAACAGAATTGGGGATATATGTACATTGGTCAAACATATAAGCTTAACATTTTGCAGCGATGTGTCAATTGTAGAAGACTAGACAAGATTTAGAGGAATTTTTTTTTTGGCAACATTTTGTAGATGAAAGAAACAGTGGGATAGTTAGTTGGCAACATTTTGTAAAGAAAAGAAATGGAGGATAGTTAGTTGACAACATTTTTGTAGATGAAAGAAATAGGGGGATAGCATTTAAAAAAAAAAAAAATATTGGCAATATGTTGAAAAATTTGCAATGTATGAAATTATCTCTGTACCGCAGATTTAGTTTTTTTTCTCTCTTATCTACATGTTGCGTATGTACATGGTGCAATGATAAAACATTGAAGAAGGTACCAATCTGGGTACTAATGGGTACCAATTGCGTAGAAAAAGAAAGTTTTAGTTTCATCTAATACTTATTCTGTGATGATATTGTAAATGAATGATTATGTTCTTCTGATATATTTGTACTCTAATAGCTTTATTTGTTAAATAAAAAGTCTACTTTCATTTACTTTGAAGTAAATCGTGATTGCATATATTATTGTTACGGCTTGATCTCATATAAAGTACTAACTTGTGTGGTTGATAGATTTATAAATTATCATGCTTGTTTATACCAGCAACATGTGTTAGAATAAGAACTTTATATTTGTTTTCTTCAACTATGAGAGTTTGAATTATAAATACAGACAATGTTTACAAATGTTCTCATTTGAAATTAGATCATAAATACAATAACAATCAATTACAATCATAATATAAATCAGATCATAATACATACATTACTTTGCCTAATTATTTGAAAGAGAAATTTTAGTTTATGCAAAATTTACACAGGAAGCATATCCTTTACACATGGACACAAGTACACACAAGAAGCATATCCTCTACTCTCCATAGTACTAATTCCTTCCTTCAACCTAATTAAAATTTCTCTCCACAGTACAAATTCCTTCCTTCAGTAGGCTCCTAATCTCAATTTATACATCTCTAACAAATTTTAACACAACAGCTATTATGTCATACATCTCAGCACCAAAATTATATGTACAACTTCATTTATTTCTCGATTATACGTCTGGCTTTTTCTATTTGATCATCATCTGACATGTTTATATTCTTGTTACCACTACCTCCTGAGCCCTCATCAGAATTGAGTGCGATGAATGAGAAATATATTAGCCCCTTTATATAATTTCAATACAGAACTATTCAAAAGGAACAAAGATAAACAACATAACACTCTTTAACCTTCTCTTTCTCTTCCCTTCGCCTCTTGTGCTCTTTCTTGTGGGACCTAGCTGAAATTAATAAGAAATATGTTAACATATAGCTCATAGCTCAATTAAAAGATGTAATTGTGTGTTGTAAATCAATGATGGAACTATGCTCCAAAATTACTTGACTCGTTATCAATCGGTTGCTGCTCAATGGTTCTACTGAGCAAATATTTTTGTTTTTCTTTTATCAACAAAAAGATCAGACCAATGATTGGAGAAAATTAACATCTACCCTAAGTGTTATCTTTATTAAAAGATGAAAAATGTGTCTCTGACAACATACACTGAGCACACAATTACTATCAAAATGTACTTGCAACATTGCTTTTCTTAAATTACCAAGAACATAATCAGGGCAACTCATTCTTCAAGCTTCAATAACATAATAATGGTGTTTAATAGGATCAATCATGTTTGTTCCTGATTTCCAGAGGGTACAGATCCATGTTTTAGTTCCCCTGGTCCTTTAAAAGTTCTGAATTTGTTGCAGCAAAATACAAGAGGGTAAGAGTTGCAGCTACAGAGACATCTTCTCTGGTCATAAAATTATTATGGCCGAAAAAAAAATCTCCTACAACTTACAAAAAATTAAAGGATAATTAAACCAAATTAAAGGAAAAATCTAGTACTTCCAAAAATGCTGCGCCTCAATACGCACTTTATCATATCAAATTGAAGGACAGACACGATTTGTTTTGTTTTTTGGATAGAAGTTGAACTTAAAAAAACAAGGGCCAAAAGGTAAAAGCACCTTGGGGTGGAGAGCGATGGTAGCAACACCTAAACGGAGGAGAACAAGGAGCGATGGCAGCAGCACCTTGGGGTGGAGAGGTTTATGTCGCTCGATCTAGGGTTTGCTTTGTCGTCAGACGGAGGAAACCAAGCAAGACTGGAGAGAGCACAGAGAGATCCTTTTCTAATTTGTTGCTCGATTTCTATATCAGACCGACACTCGGGCATGTCGGGCAGGCTGGAGAGATGCACATCTATTCCGCGTTGTTGGATCTCCATCGGACGGTCAGAATAAAAGGACCGCTCGACACAGGCCTTTTAAATGGCTGTCGAGGATGCGGATGCATCGAAATCACATCCTCTGCCAACCTTAAAAAGTTGGCAGAGTGCCAACCTTAAAAAGTTGGCAGAGTGCCAATCTTTGATTCTGGCCGTTAGATTTAATCTCAACGGTTATGGGAGTCCCGTGCATAATACTAGATTGATAGGTCCGAAAAACTTTAACCGTCGAGATTAAATTGAACGGTCCGGATCAAAATTTGACACTCTGCCAAAAGTTGGCAGAGATATGCTCTCGGAATGCATCTGAGGGAATGGAACGGAAGGTTAAAGTAAAGAGCGACTGGATTCGGTCCGGATCCTCTGGCCGTTTGCAAAAAAACGACCACCGGTTTTCTAAAGTGAGCCGTCGGATGTAAACGGATGGTCGGAATTGATAAACTTTGACTAAGATAAAGGTTGTACGGTTGAACCATACTCCTGTACGTTGCACAGCCGAATAAGAAAATTTGATGGACACCTCCTGCAGTCCTGCTTCGTAGATACACGTGTCTCCATTTTATTAATTGTTGGTTTGTGCCTTTCCTTTATTAAGCCGTATATGCCTCTTCTTCATTTGTGTTTACAAATCCGAAATTTATCTTTTGCTTTCCACGAAACCATGTTCCATCTAAATGAATTAATACGAAATTTATCTTTTGCCTCTTCTTCATTTGTGTTTACAAATCCGAAATTTATCTTTTGCCTTCCACGAAACCATGTTCCATACTATGTTCATAAGTTCAATTGATCTAATTTGAGTTGTGGCCGATTGAAGTTCTACGTCGTAATTATCTCGAATAACTGTTGTAATTTTGATCGTGATTCTAAACTGCTCAATTAGGTAATCAGACTTCTCATATCTAATTTCGTATTGAGTGATTGATTTGATTTATCGTTTGGTTTTGATTGAAATTATTTAATTGAATTGTTATTGGTATATTTTACGGGTTATTGGGTTTGGAAATTGGATATGAATCTGAATTTTGTGTCCTTATCCTCCCGATTCCGTGGAGGGGTCGGTCCTAATCCTTCTGAGATCGTGGAGGGATCACTCTGACTGATTGGATCCGATTATTTCCGTAAAATATATTATTTGTTTTGTAGATTAATCCGATCTGATTGAACTTTATTTTATAATAATTAATTATAGAGAAGCCACGTCGTTAAATAATCGATTACTGAGGTTTGTACCTGACTCTGTTTTTTTTTTGTTACGACGTAGGTTGACGGGTCGTCGGATGGATGCAGAAAATATCGTTCCTCCTCGTGCCCTGCGATCCGTCGGTGCGGGGTGTGACAAAAATAATCTAAGTCTACAAAAGAATTATAGTTTAGTGGTCCATAATTATTTACGTGAAACAAATTGCCAAAAAATATTATTGCAAATAAATATTAAAAACTTAATATTTTTTAAATTAAAATTATACCATTGTTAAATGACTAATTAAATTTATGCCACTATTTTTATGCACTAGTGGCATAGAATAATTTTGTAACTTTCTAGTGCCATAAAACTAATTGTTATAGATTTATAATAGCGTAAAACTAATTATATCTTTTGTGATGGCATATCACTAATTTTTTAGTTTTATAGTGGCATATTTAAAAGGAAAAAATTATCATATCAATTTCTGATGGCATAAAACAAATTTTTATTATTTTATAGTGACATAAAAATAATTTGTCATTTAGTGATGACATATCTCTAATTTTAAATATTCGCAGTGGCATGAATCTAAATCACCCCAAAAAAAAAACGCACTTAAGCATATACGCTTCTCTTCGTATGCTTCATATCAGAATCCCCTTCTCCTTTCCTCTCCCACTCGCCTGTCGTCTCTCATCTCTCTCACTCCTGAAAAGAAAATCGAAGAGCAAGTTGAAGAGAAAATTGAATTCGATCGAAACTGTCCGTCGCCACCTGATCCGCCGCTCGCCTTCTCCCTCGCTGCCTCCGTTCACTCATTCACAACTCTGATGAGGCGAAGGATGTCAAGCTCTGACAGAACAGATGGCGTTAATGAAGAGAGTTCATTTGAAGAAGGACCCACCAATGAATAAACTAACGACGCTAGTCTGCAAACCATCAGATTTCATCAAGATTTGTGCTACCGATAGTTAGTTGACGAAAAGTATTAATTGGGAGCTAAGTGTTCAACTGTGATTGGTTAAGTAGAAAGTAGTAGAATTGTATGAGGAAAATATTGTAATTGTTCTTTTTCCTTTGTTATATAAACAAGAGCTGTACACTGAATGGGATATGAAAATTGATTGTTTACTTTTCCCATTTCTTTATCTCCTTTAACCCATTACTTGTCCTCTTAGGTCCCTTTCATCTACTGTAATTCTCTCAATTTACTCAATTACGCTTAATTGTGAGTTAGGAGCGTATTAAGTGGTATCTAGAGCCTTCCGATTGCAACTGAGAACAATCATTTTTTTTCTTCTCTGCTCTTCACACTTTTCTTGCAAGATTCGATTCAAGATGCCTCCTAAACAATCAACCGATGCCTCCAACAATGAAGACCTTCAGATGACTGTCTCACGTTTAAGTCAAGATGTGCAAGGGATGCAAGAAACCAACTTACACAGGGATCAACAGATGGCTGAAATGAAATCCATGCTTGAACAGTTAATCAAGATTCAGACTAGCAAGGGCCCCACTTCCGATGACAATGGCAGCAATGGTGAAGGGCGACCTACCAACTCCTATTCTGGAGGTAATTTTTCTGGTAACCCTAATGTTAATCTGGAGGGGTTTGGAGGTGATGATAACAGAAGAATGGGTAGACAAGGGGACCTTAAAATTAACTTACCCAGAACTGAATTCCCTCACTTTGATGGCAGTAACCCTTCTGGCTGGGTTTCTAAATGTGTGAGCTACTTTGAAATTTACCAAATACCTGATGGTTATAAGACCCATATGGCTACATTACACTTTCTTGAAGAAGCTTTGGAATGGTATGAAGGGTTTAAAGAGGACTGTCCCAATCCACCATGGCCTATGTTGGTAGAAGAGGTGTTAGACAGATTTCAATCTTACAATGCATCCAATCCTGTGGGTGATTTCAAAAGGGTGCATCAGACTGGAAAAGTGGTTGAGCACATTAGACAATTTGAGAGGGCCAAATCTCGATTGATCAAGGAAACAAAGATCAGAAATATGAGTTTCTTTATCCAAGGATTTATTGAGGGATTAAAAGACGAGATCAGACATGCTGTAGAAGTTCTTAATCCAATTTCCCTGAACCAAGCCTTTCATTTTGCAAGAAAGGCAGAGTTAAATTTGGAAGGAGTGGATAGGAGAAACAGAAATTGGATTAAGCCAACTGTTTCTCAATCAAACCATCAATCAAACCATCAGCCTGTTAAAACCATCCCATTTTATGACAAGAAATTGCTACAACCCTCACTACCAAAACCAGTTGTGTTACCTTCCTCCAACTTCAATTCAATGTCCAGAGATCAAATGAGACAACTGGGGTTGTGCTTTTACTGCGGAGACAAGTATAATCAGGGGCATAAATGTCAAAAATGAAAACTACTGATGCTTGAGGCTGTAGAGATGGAAGAGGATGATTCTATTTATGAGTTACCAATGACTGACGACAATGTGAAGCACAGTGATGAGCCAGTTCTGGAGCATGGTGATATATCTATGTGCACTCCACATGATTGCCCTGGTTCTCAAACTCTCAAATTCAAAGGTTATATCCAACATAAACCTGTCATTGCTCTATTGGATAGTGGCAGTACACACTCATTCATCCACCCATCTATAGTCAGTTGTTTGCAGCTTACAACATTGCCTGCTACTTCTATGATTGTTAAAACTGCCAGTGGCTCCAAACTGATTTCTGACTCAAAATGTGATGGCTTACAGTTTCAACTACAGAACCACACCCTGGAGGGTAACCTGAGAGTTTTAGAGGTACAAGAATATGACATTATACTTGGCATGGATTGGATAGCCAAAATGGGACCCATGGTAATTGATTGTGACAAGGGATGGGTGCAGCTTTCTAAAGAAGGCCAAGTAATTATGCTAAAGGTTCAACATGAGCAAGCTGAAGTTCAATTATGTGAGGCAAATATCAATGTGAGTCAGGAATGAGATAAAGGCCATGAGGTACTTATTGCACAACTTTTTGTATTTGAAGAAACCACTTCATCACCGTGTCCTATTCAGCCAGACAAACACATTGTACCTGAGTTGAAGGTGGTTGTTCAGAAATACATTCAAGTTTTTGAGGAGCCAAATTCCCTACCTCCTACCAGGTTGTTAGATCATTCCATTCCTTTGAAACCTGGGGCACAACCAATTAATCTGAGGCCATATAGATTTTCACATTTCCAAAAGTTAGAGATTGAAAAGATCATTGAAGAACTATTGCACTCAGGTTATATCAGACCCTCTTCTAGCCCCTTTGCTTCACCTATACTATTGGTCAGGAAGAAAGATAACTCATGGAGACTTTGTGTGGACTATAGGCAGTTGAATGACATCACCATCAAGAACAAATTCCCTATCCCAATCATTGATGATTTATTGGATGAACTGAGAGGAGCTACTATATTCTCTAAAATTGATCTTAAGGCTGTATATCACCAAATTAGAATGCATGATTCTGATGTCTACAAAACAGCTTTCAGAACACACTTGGGGAACTACGAATTTACTGTTATGCCCTTTGGATTGACGAATGCTCCTGCCACCTTCCAAGCCTTAATGAATTTGATATTTAAACCTCATCTCAGGAAGTTTATCCTAGTGTTTTTTTATGACATTCTTATTTACAGTAATTCAATAGAGGATCATGTGAAACACTTGGATATTGCTCTTCAGATTTTACAGGATAACCACCTGTTTGCTAAACTCAGTAAGTGTGATATAGGCACCAACAAGGTAGAATATTTGGGTCATTTAATATCTCAAGAAGGGGTAGCTACTGACCCTAGTAAAATTGAAGCAATGGTGAATTGGCCTATTCCTAAGTCAGTAAAACAATTGAGGGGTTTTCTTGGATTAACTGGCTACTATAGAAAATTTATTCAAGGATATGGGGTCATAGCCAAGCCTCTTACTGAACTTCTCAAGAAAGATGCTTTTAGATGGAGTCATGATGCTTCCCTGGCATTCAACAACCTCAAAAGAGCAATGACTAAAGCGCCAGTCCTCACCTTATCTAATTTTACTAAACCCTTCATCATTGAAACTGATGCCAGCCAGTCAGGAATTGGTGCTGTCCTTATGCAAGAGAGAAGACCTCTGGCATTTTTCAGCAAAGGGCTAGGAATTAAAAACCAATCACTCTCTACATATGAAAAAGAATTGCTTGCCGTGGTGACAGCTGTGCAAAAGTGGAGACATTATCTCTTGGGTGGCTCTTTTGTGATAAGAACTGATCATATTAGCCTCAAGCATCTCTTAGAGCAAAGAATAAACACTTCAATGCAACACAAGAGCCTAAGTAAGTTACTCGGTCTTAATTATACAATTGAATACAAAAAAGGCTCCAATAACTTAGTGGCTGATGCACTTTCCAGAAGAGAAGGAGATGATTGTCAATTTTCTGAACTTTGCCTAGTCTCAGAAATTATACCACAATGGGTAGTTGAATTGCAGGCCAGCTATGCTGGAGATGAGTGGATATTGAAATTGAAAGATCAGTTAAAGGTGAGTCAACCTGAGCATCATATTTCTGAATATCAAGGACTGTTGAGATACAAAGGGAGAATATATGTTGGTCAATCTGGAGACTGGAGAAAGAAATTGATACACGAGTTGCATGATTCTAATTTGGGAGGTCACTCTGGCATACTAGTCACTTACAAGAGAGTTAAAGCACTGTTTCATTGGCCATCATTAAAGAAGGATGTTATGAACTATATAAGAAGTTGTGATGTGTGTCAAATCACAAAGCCTGAACATGTAGCTATGCCAGGTCTCCTGCAACCCCTGCCTATTCCTCCAGAAGCATGGCACAGCATAGGGATGGACTTCATCACGGGTCTACCCAAATCTGAAGGCAAGGAAGTCTTATTGGTAATTGTTGACAGGTTAACAAAATATGGTCATTTTATCCCTCTCACTCATCCTTATTCAGCTGCTTCAGTGGCACAATCATTCTTGGATAATGTTTATAAATTACATGGCCTACCAATGAGCATAGTATCTGACAGAGACCCCATTTTCACAAGCAAATTTTGGCAAGAGTTGATGGCAAAATTGGGGATAAAACTCAATTTAAGCACTGCTTACCACCCTCAAACAGATGGGCAGGTTGAGAGAGTGAATCAATGTGTGGAGACTTATTTAAGAAGCATGGTGTTTAACAAGCAGAAACAATGGGCTAAGTGGGTTCCTTTAGCAGAATTCTGGTATAATACTAATTTCCATAGTGCTATTCATACTACTCCCTTCAAAGCTCTATATGGCTATGATCCTCCTTCTCTGCCTATGGGGTAAGCTCCTAAGAGTGATGTGGAAGCTGTCAATAAGGTATTAAAGGATAGACAACAAACACTATGGGAATTGAGAAACCAATTGGTGAAAGCTCAAGAGAGAATGAAGAAACTAGCTGATACAAAAAGATCTGAAAGGCACTTCAATGCAGGAGATTTGGTTTACATTAAACTGCAACCATATAGACAATTGTCTCTTTGTGGGTATGGTAACACTAAGCTGAACCCAAAATATTATGGGCCTTATGAAATTTTAGAGAAAATTGGAGGGGTGGCTTACAAATTGAACCTACCACCTAATTCTTCAATCCATCCAGTTTTACATGTCTCTCAATTAAAAGGGCGAGTTGGTACAGGCCAATCTGTGCTTCCTACCTTGCCACTGATGAGCACTGACAAACCAGTGTTTCAGGAGCCAGACCTCATTCTCAACAGAAGGCTTATTAAGAGAAGAAATTTGCCTGTCCCTCAAATATTGGTGCAATGGAAAAATAGTCCAGAGAAGGATGCGACTTGGGAGGATTATGATGACATTAGGCAACGCTTTCCAAAGGTACATCTTGAGGACAAGATAGTTGCTAAGGAGAGGGGAATGTCAAGCTCTGACAGAACAGATGGCGTTAATGAAGAGAGTTCATTTGAAGAAGGACCCACCAATGAATAAACTAACGACGCTAGTCTGCAAACCATCAGATTTCATCAAGATTTGTGCTACCGATAGTTAGTTGACGAAAAGTATTAATTGGGAGCTAAGTGTTCAACTGTGATTGGTTAAGTAGAAAGTAGTAGAATTGTATGAGGGAAATATTGTAATTGTTCTTTTTCCTTTGTTATATAAACAAGAGCTGTACACTGAACGGGATATGAAAATTGATTGTTTACTTTTCCCATTTCTTTATCTCCTTTAACCCATTACTTGTCCTCTTAGGTCCCTTTCATCTACTGTAATTCTCTCAATTTACTCAATTACGCTTAATTGTGAGTTAGGAGCGTATCAAAGGATCAGTGGGCTCCACTGCCATGCCAACTCTGATGAGGCGAAGGATCAGTGGGCTCCACCGCCATGCCATCTTCTTTGTACAAACAAAATAAGCAAAATAAAATCATTTCTCAGTACAAAAAATAATTCCTTTTCTTCTCCACTATTGAGAGAAAAGATCGCTGGACAAATACATTGCAGTGGACACTGTTATTTGCAATGTTATTTGGTGACTAGTTGGACTTCACGAAATAGTGGTTTTTGCAATGAAGGCTATGTGAACTTCTTTTCATAACCAAAAACAAAACTCAAAGATAAAAAAATCAGAATACTGGTACAAATAACATTATTAAGTAATAAGTGCTAATTGGTTTGTTTGGTTTGTAGTAGAGAGCACAAGCGTTTAAATATTGTCATCTTCTTAGTTATTTCAAAAGTCATATAAAGTCTAACATCATTTGGCACACTATTATGTTAACAGAAGCTACGCTTTTGATTATAACATTATATGTGCAGCCGAGTGTAATTTGGAACCAGCAGTTGCTTTAAAAGAGTAGAAAGATATCAAATAAAAATGAAAAATCTTATTCACCATGCATAGCATATCAGATTAATAAGTACACCTTCAATCCAAATTGTAAACGAGGTTACCAAATGAAAACCATGGTCCAGTACATAATACAAGCAAGCAGTACAAGCCTGATTAAATTGTATACATAAGCAAATCTTCTTAATTTCAATTTGAAAAAAAAAATAAAAGTACTATAATAAAATCCAAGGAACTTCTTCGATTGCTTCAACTGATCATCTATCAAATTGGATTGCAACTTTCGCTAGCTGTTTGGTTTGCACTTTTCAACTGATGTCTTGTCCTGTATCTGAATCATGTTGATCTGAACCATCAAATTGGGTTGGGTTTATGAAAATTTGGCTTGCTTTCAAGAGATAATGGTGACCGCTTAAAAATATTATTAAATTTTTGCACATTCTCCTGGCCTTGTTCCATGTTTCATTTGTAGAGGTAGAAGCTCTAGGTATTACATCTCTAAAACTAACTGGTAACGGATATGTTGGATTTAACTCTAACTCTCGATTTGTCGATTTGCAAAACAACACCAAACATCTCAACTAACCATTTAATTTAGTGTTCTTTAGTGATTATTTTGGAAGAATGACTTGGAGTGAGTCAAACAAAGCTGCAGAAGACCGCTGAAGATTAGTTAGATAGTCAGAATTGTTTAAGGTTGTAATTCTAAACTAATCTCTTCAAATTTCTAAGTTTAATGCTCAGAATTTACTAATAACATTATACAACGTTTTATAGCGTTATACAACGTTACAGAACTCCTCCAACTGTGCCTAGTCGCAAAAACAGTTTTCATGCGTTACACAACGCTTCATTCAGTTGTCTAACGCTTAGTCAAACGATGTGTAACGATTGAAGACGTTACACAACGAATTGACCAAGTCAGCAATCTTTCTCTTTGCACCTTTGCGTTGTGTAACGGTTCCTAGCGTTACACAACGGATCAGAAACAAACGTTACAAGACGTTTGTTTAGGAAATTCTAACGCTTTGAGGTCTTTGGCCATTTTGAGAGAGTTCTGACGTATGTCGTGTAACGTTATGTCCGTCACACAACGTTTTATTTTTTAAACGTTTCACAACGCTTCCTAGCGTTGTGTAACGTCTCTAACAACCTTTTGAACGTTGGAGTCTACTGTTCAGTGCGTTGTATAACGTTTTAGAAACGTTATACAACGTTTATGACACCCTCCAACGTTATTGTCGAAATTTGTTTTATTTAACGGATATATCGAAACGTTGTGTAACGTTTCGGAGCGTTGTGTAACGTTATGTTCAGAATTTGACTGGTTCAGAGCTCTTGGCGCCCCCTATATATATTAGACTCCTTTGAGCTGATCCAATTGATTGAATACCTTGCTATATCCCTGCTTTTGAGCTCTAAACCTGAGAGATTCATCCTTTCACCTAATTGAGCATTTCTTAGACAATTTGTAGAGATTTGAGTGCATCAATCAAACCCATAGTTTAATAGCTAGATTATTGAGCGATTTGGTTGAGAGTGATGTGAGATAAGCTAATACCCAAAAGTGTCCTAAATTAACCGCAAGCGTACGGTAAATCGTTGGTTCAATTGGGGTCGAATCCACAAGGACGGATACACAAGTACCGGACTCACAAGTTCACAAAGTCTAGATCTAGCAATTTTCAAGAGGTAAACAAACAAATTGGACTTAACAATTACTAAAAAAAATAAAGTCTAACAACAAACAAGAGAGAAAATAAGATATTTTTGTTGGTAATTTGGTTGCAATTTGGTATAAAAATGTCCTAAGGGTTTCAGTTTCAACCTTGGTTAGGCCATAGGCTGTCAGCGCTCGTCACTCTCGTGCCGAATCACTGACCAGTGCGGGCCAGAGAGCCCTGTGCGACCGCACAGGACCTCTGTGCGACCGCACAGCCCATGGTTAGTGCCGGATTGATGCGATAAGTTGATTTCTAGCTTGTATGGGACAGGTCTAGCCGTACCTAAACTCTTGAATCTCAACTCTCGTAATGTTGGTCACAATATTTGGTGCGGAACCTAGCCTAAAATCCCCATTAGGTCAATTAACCCTCAACTCTCGTAATGTTGGCTTAATTATCCTAAGTCTATTTGTTGATTCACGAAGGCATCCACTAGACTCTCGCCTAAGCGGAAACTTGTCCCTTTTGAGGCTTAAGTTGGTCACCTCTCGGCTCCTAACCTACCTTGGTTACCTATTTGGTTCAATTAAACAATCTACACCTTTAGCCTAAATTAGGTGTGGCCATTCACCTAAAAGGAGGTTCAATTGGACAATTAAACACAAACAAGCATATTCATTCAACAATCAAGCAAATAGTACACAATAGAAACCAAATATCACATCAATTCAACAAACCTAACCTTGGTTTCCACTAAGTCCCTAGAACATATCTAAATCTAGCCTAACATAATGGTAAAAACAAGCAAACAAGGTAAATAAATGCAAAGATACAATCTCCATGCTAAACCAAGTCAACAAGGAAGGCAAAGTGCCCCTTCTAAAGCCCGATCGACTTCTGGACCAGCAAAGGAGGTGCTTGGGCGGAATGGTGAAGTGTAGGAGGTCGAGATGGCAAGATCCGAGGCGGTAGAGGGGCTGTGCGGTCGCACGGGGTGGCTGTGCGGCCGCACGGGAGGTCGAATGGTGGGAAAATGGAAGGGAAATGGTTGGTTTCTGCTGCGGCGCCGCCTTGGATCGAGGTGGAAAAAAAGATGCCCTAGATGAGGCGATTGGGGCGCCTTATATAGGGGGTTTGGTAGGGTTTGGAGGTTGGTGCGGTCGAATAGAAGTCCTGTGCGGTCGCACAAGAGTCGCTGGACCAGGCATGAGTCGGATTCGGCCGAAATGAGCCCGAAATGAGGTGGTGCGGTCGCACCACATTCCTGTGCGGTCGCACAGAGGTGACTGGGCCAGACAAGAGCCAGAAGTGTGCAACGTGAGCCGGGAGGGGCCTGTGCGGTCGCACGGGGTCCTGTGCGGCCGCACAGGGTCTTCACAGGGTCTTCTGGGACTTGGTTTGTGCGCCGTTTCGTGCCGAAATGCATTCTTTTCGCTGCGACTTGGCTCCAAACTCCTACAAATCCAAAATAAAACCCAAGCAGTACCAAATTTCTACAAAACACACTAAAATCAAATAAAACTAAATAAAATCAAGGGTTTTGAGTTATGATTTGGGTAAAAGTCCGACCTAAAACTATATATAAATATGTGACATCAAATCCCCCCAAGCTAAAATCTTGCTTGTCCTCAAGCGAAAAATATAAACCAAGGGGTTGGACAATACCTAAACCTTAACTTAAAATCCTTTATGGCCTACAAGTTGCAATGTCAATTCAATCAATTTGGTTCAAGCTTCACACATGGCTTAAAAGAAAGTGGTTGTGAAATTTACCACAAAAATTTACACCCAAGTTCTCCAAACAATTGGCTTATGATGCACTTGGTCCTCAAATATTCAATTTCAAAATTCAATGACCCTAGCTTCTCTATGTTAAACAACATGCAAGACCAAGGTTATTTGTCCGTTCTTTTCCATACACTCCAAAGATTTGTAAGAAATATCCCTAGCATGTCAAGACGTGGTGAGTCTTTCAAGAAAAAGAAAAGTAGAAAAAGAGAAGATAAGAATTTACATTGAGCTTGACAAGGTTTTGTTTTTTTTTATTTTTTTTTATTTTTTTTACATGGGTACAATTTGCCATTGTGGCTTTGAGAAGAATTTACATAAAAAGAGAGAAAAAGAAGAGAAGAAAAAGAAGGTGGGAAGACTCAAAAATACATGCTAAAGATACCCTTTTGAACAAATCCATGTAGGGCACAAATCCGTTCACTCGGCAAATTGTTGTGGTTTTGTCTAATAGCGTTTACCATTATAAAAGCAACCAATTTTTGGGTTTTATCAATTCAATTTCAAATCTCCTTGGGCCGGTGGCTTTAAAAACCAATCAAAAGAATGTCTTAAGTTTAAATTTTTGCATTAAATCTCACAACCAATTTTCAATTCAAAACAGTGTCAAAACTTAAACCAAATCAGCCAAACAACATCACAACTCATTTATATGCAAATTATATGAGATTATATGCAGCTAAATGATGCAGAACATGTACCAGAGAGGTCTGTGCGGTCGCACAGGGGCCTGTACGGTCGCACAGAGCTATCTCGGACCGAGTTGGGACTGGATCGGACCGACCAGAGAGTGGTCTGGCACTGAGGTTGACCTGTGCGACCGCACAGGGGTCTGGTGCGACCGCACAGGGCCTCTGACAAGCAAAAATCATGCAATGATGCAGTCCTAGATACAAGTTTCACAAATTTCTTCAATCCTCCCCCCCAAGCTAAGTATTGCAGTGTCCCCAATGCAAAAACACAGCAAAGAAAAGGAAAAAAAGAAGGAATTTGAAAACATACCGTTGCGGCCGGTAGCGGATAAACCGCAACCGGCCATCTAGAAATGGCGACGGCGGGATGGAGGGCGAGACATCTCCTCCACGATGTACTCCACATTGGCAAAACGCGTGTCGGTGGTTTGGCGATGTGCACGAATTTCCTCTTGGTTGGAGAGAGATAGGTCGGTGAGGTTGCGCAAGGAGCGGTCAACATTTGAGTACCATTCTTGAGGCGGGTGGTATGGCATGTTGCTTGGCCCGGCATGGTGCGGCGGTTATGCGGGTTGATACGGCGGTGGAGCGGGACCTAAGTAGGCGGCATACTCGACGGGGATCAACCATGATTCGGGGTCGTCCTTCTCAAGGGGCACGACATAAGGAAATGTGATTGTTGCCCGCCCCTCAAGATTTCAAATGATCGTGTTGTGGTCGGGTAGCCGAATGAACTTGGCACGCTTGAGATAGTCGAGGTCGATGCGCTTCGTGCCCTCACAAATGTCATCCATGCGCTCGAAAGAATAGCCAAGATGCTCGCAAAGGTGCGTGACATAGGATCCGATGGTGACTTCACTACGCGATTTTGGTTGGTCGCGCACGTCCTCCCAATGTAGTGCCATGAGAAGGGCAAGGTCGAGCTTGGGTGGGCGGTCTTCGAGCATCATGTCCATCAATTGTAGCTCGAGATCGGTGGCATGAGTCGCGGTTTCGCCCTTGGCAAAGATTGTGCTTGCGAGGATGCGGTGCAAAATTCGGAGTTGCGGCGTTTGAATAAATCGCACCTTGTTCCCTCGTGGCTCATTAAGACCTGTAATGGCATGCCAAAAATCTTGTTTTGACCACCCCTCACGATGGAAGGGCAACTCAAAATCGGGTGAAGTGTGAAACCCAAAAATTTCTCTCAATTCTTCAACTAGAACGGTGTACAACCTTCTACCCATGCGAAATGAAATGTATGGCTTATGGGTAACCTTGCAAATTTTCAATTTTCCAAAATTTTTGTCTAAAACCAATTCCACAAGTGAGTTCACGAAAATCATAACCAATCTCAAGGTGGTCAAGAGTGTCCCAATCAACAAGTCTAGTGTGCTCAATTTTCCTATCCAATAACCTAGTGATTTTCATGAACATGCGGTGGGTTGGGATAGGAATACCAAGCTCCTCTTCGAGGGGTTTGGCATTTGGGTCGTATTGGTTGTCTTCATCCTCGGGGTCGGTATCGGGGTCAACGGGGTAAGGGGGTGGTGGTTGGTTGCGGTGACGTGGGCGGTCATCATGAGATGTGGATCTACGCCTTTGGGATGACTCGCCATGGTGGGCTGTGTAGCGTTGGGAGGTGGAATGGCGGGCGGGTTCACGGTTTTGGGTTTGGCGGCGGCGGGATGATTCGGGTTGGTCATTTCGTTGTTGGCGGGTGAAGCTACGGGTTATGCATTGGAGGATGTTAGGCATTTTGGATGGTGGTAAATGAATTTGGCTAAGTTCTTGAGGAACGGGTAAGCGGTGTAGCCAAATGTTCAAGAAAAATCACAAACCAGTCCAAACCAATACAAAAACCAATGCACAAAATGTAAATGAGAGAGATAGAGCGTTACAACCTTGTTTCGTGGGAGTTCGTGGCAGTTCGACTGTGATTCGTGGTCGAATTCGCTGCTGGATCAGTCGGAATCGTGGCTGGATCGGCCAGAGACTTGGCTGGATCGGCCGGAGACTGGGCTGGATCGGCCGGAATCGTGCTGAACTTGCGGTGGCCTTCGGCAGGGGCTACGGTTGTCCGATCGACCTCAAATTTGGACAGTAGGTGCACGGGTTGATGCTTGACAAACATTGCGGAGCAGTTTTGGTTTCGGCCGGCAAGTTTTTGAAGTTGCGTGGGACAGCGGTGGTTTGAGCGTGGGAGATGGCTAAGTAGAGTAGTTCTTTGAGTTTTGAGGAGATGGTGTGGTGAAATGAGGCAGTGGGAGGGGGTATTTATAGGGGGAATGGGCTGGGAGGGAGGCAAATTCGAATTGGAGGAGTGGGGAGCATGTGGGGCACCTCTATCTGGAGCGTGCGGTCGCACAGTGCATGGGTGCGGTCGCACAGGGAGGCGTGGGGAGCAGGTGGGGCACCACAGGCGTGGCAGACCACATGGCCGACAGCCCTGGTGCGGTCGCACGGGCTTCTGTGCGGTCGCACGCGTGGCCGACAGCATGCTGCAGGGGTCTAGGCGTGGCCGACATGCTTGTGCGGTCGCACAGGGATGGGTGCGCTCGCACAGGGGGCCGACAGGCGTGTTCGGGTGGGTCCACGCGTGGCAGACAGCGCCAGGTGCGGTCGCACAGGACTTGGTGCGGTTGCACAGTGCCCTGGGACCCTCAAACAGTGATTTCCAGCAATGATTACCCCTTCCCAAGCATGATTCAACAGTGTTTTGGTTGGATTTGTCGTGGCAGACAGCATGTGGAGTGTGCGGCTCGCGGTGCGGATCGAAGGGCTTGCATGAGGTCGTGCGGGGCCAAGTGTCCCAAGTCCTTGACCCATGGTGCTCTTGCGCAAGTCGATCGGGGGAAATCCGCAACCTAAAAATCTGAAATACCACAATAAACAACAACCAATTGACATTAAATTTTCACCATATTTATTTTTTTGGATTTTCACTTTTTCAAATTTTTATTTTGCTTTTCGATTTTCCAAAAATTAGAAATTAAGTCCTAAAAATTCTAAATTAACCTACATATTTTTATCATTTTCTCATTTTTTCAATTTTTATGCGTTTTTCGAATTTTCTAAAAATAACAAAATGAAAGGAGAAGGGTTAGAAATCCTTGGGTTGCCTCCCAAGAAGCGCTTGTTTAAGGTCACTAGCTTGACCGAATGCCGCTAATCTTCAATCGGCGGTGGATCGACAAGGGTATATGCCATGATTTGCCCCTCGTCGTGGTTGGCGACATAGTGCTTGAGCCGTTGACCATTGACCTTGAATGGCTCCTCATCCTTGCTACAAATGTCGACGGCACCAAAAGGATACACCTTGACTACACGGAATGGGCCCGACCATCTAGAGCGCAACTTGCCCAGAAAAAGTCGAAACCGAGAGTTGAACAAAAGGACCAAGTCTCCTTCCTTGAACTCTCTCCTAGAGATGTGTTTGTCATGAAACAACTTGGTCTTCTCCTTGTAAAGCCTTGCATTCTCATAGGAGTTGAGTCTCAACTCTTCCAACTCATGTAAGTCCAAGATCCTTTTCTCACCCGCTTCTTTCATGTCCATGTTGAGAGCCCTTGTTGCCCAATAAGCCTTATGCTCAATCTCCACGGGGAGATGGCAAGGCTTTCCATACACAAGCTTGAAAGGGCTCATTCCAATGGGCGTCTTGTATGCGGTGCGATAGGCCCAAAGTGCATCATCCAACTTTTGAGACCAATCCTTCCTTGAGCGGGCCACCGTTTTCTCCAAGATAGACTTTATTTCTATATTGGAGACCTCAACTTGGCCACTTGTTTGAGGATGGTAAGCGGTGGTGACTTTGTGGGTCACACCATGCTTCCTCAAGAGACCCTCAAATTGGCGGTTTATAAAGTGTCTTCCTCCATCACTAATCACCGCTCTTGGTACTCCAAACCTTGGGAAAATCACCTTAGAAAACAACCTAATCATCGCCTTGGCATCGGCGGCCTTGCATGCCATCGCTTCAACCCATTTTGAGACATAATCCACGGCCACCAAGATGTATTCAAATCCATTTGAATTAGGGAATGGTCCCATGAAATCAACTCCCCATACATCAAAGATTTCAACCTCCAAAATGGGGTTCAATGGCATCTCATTTTTCCTTGAAATGTTGCCGGTCCGTTGGCATTGATCACATGACAACACAAAGGATCTCGCATCTTTGAAAAGAGAAGGCCAAAAGAAACCGGATTGAAGAACCTTAGCCGCTGTTTTTGAGAATGAAGCATGGCCGCCATATGAGGAGGAGTGGCAATGAGCAAGTATGGACCGAACCTCTTCATAGGGCACACAACGGCGGAAGATATCATCAATTCCCAACTTGAACAAGAAAGGTTCCTCCCAATAGTAGTGCTTGGCATCAGTTTTCAGCTTCTTCCTCTGCTGGATTGACATGTCATAGGGCAAGACTCCGCTGGCCAGAAAATTCACCAAGTCGGCATACCAAGGTAAGACATACATGGGTGCCTGGGACCTCTGTACGGTCGCACAGGAGGTCTGTGCGGTCGCACAGCATTGGTTCGGACCGAGTTGCGGCTGGGTCGGACCGAGCAGAGACTGGTCGGAGCTGGATTGCACTGGTTCGGACCGAGCAGAGGCCGGTCTGGTGCTGGGCAGGACCTGTGCGACCGCACAGGAGTGTGGTGCGACCGCACAGAGGGTCTGGACCAGAACCGACATGAGTTGTTCGTTCGGAAATGAGTTATCGATTGGCAGGTCTGACCCGTCTTGCTGCCTTAGCCTTGAGAGGTGGTCTGCAACTGAATTCTCCGTGCCTTTCTTGTCCCGAATTTCTAAGTCAAACTCTTGCAACAAAAGAACCCACCGAATCAACCTTGGCTTGGCATCCTTTTTGCTCATGAGATAGCGGACCGCGACATGATCGGTGTAGACTATCACTTTAGACCCGACAAGATATGACCTAAACTTGTCGAGTGCAAACACAACGGCCAAGAGTTCTTTTTCGGTGGTGGTGTAGTTGACTTGTGCCGGGTCAAGGACCTTACTTGCATAGTAGATAGCAACCGGTTTCTTGTCCTTTCGCTGCCCAAGAACGGCCCCAACCGCATAATCACTTGCATCACACATGAGCTCAAAAGGTTGGGTCCATTTGGGCGGTTGTAAGATAGGGGCCGACACAAGAGCATCTTTGAGCCTTTGGAATGATTGAATGCACTCTTCATTTATGTGAAACTCGCGGTCCTTTATCAAGAGGTTGGTGAGTGGCTTGGCAATTTTTGAGAAGTCCTTGATGAAGCGGCGGTAGAACCCGGCGTGCCCTAAGAAACTTCGCACATCTTTGACACATGTGGGCACCCCGAGCTTCTCAATCACCTCCACTTTGGCCTTGTCAACCTCGATTCCATTGGCCGTGACCACATAACCAAGCACCACGCCCCGTTGCACCATGAAATGACACTTTTCCCAATTCAACACCAAATTGACCTCTTCACAACGCTTCAAAACTCGAGAAAGGTTAGTTAGACAAGAATCAAAGGAGGTACCATAAACCGAAAAATCATCCATAAAACCTCCATTTCTTTCTCAAGAAAATCCGAAAAAATTGCCATCATGGCCCTTTGAAATGTGGCGGGTGCATTGCATAAACCAAACGGCATCCTACGGTACGCGTACGTACCGTAGGGACATGTAAATGTGGTCTTTTCTTGGTCAAGTGGGTGGATGGGTATTTGGAAAAAACCGGAAAAACTATCTAAATAACAAAAGAAAGAGTGATTTGCAAGCCTTTCAAGTAGTTCGTCGACAAACGGCAATGGAAATTGGTCCTTGCGCGTGGCCGCATTAAGCTTGCGTTAGTCGATGCACATGCGCCAACCGGTTGCCATTCGGGTTTGGATCTCCTCTTCCTTGTCATTCTTCACAACGGTGGTTCCTCCCTTCTTGGGCACGACATGAACCGGGCTCACCCACTTGCTATCCGAAATCGGATAGATTATGCCCGCATCAAGCAACTTTAAAATCTCCTTCTTTACAACCTCTTTCAAGTTGGGGTTGAGCCTTCGTTGTCCCTCAACGGTTGGCTTGTGGTCATCTTCTAGGAGGATGCGGTGTGTGCAAATGGATGGGTGAATCCCTTTCAAGTCTCCAATTGAATACCCAATCGCCTTGCGGCGGGCCCTCAACTCGGCCAATAACCTTTCGATTTATTCGGGTCCCAAATCGGCATTCACAATCACGGGACATGTCTCATTTGGGCCAAGGAACTCATACCTCAAGCTGTCAGGTAAGGGCTTGAGCTCTACTGCTTGCGGTGCTGGATCGGCGGTGTTTTGTGCGATTTCGGCCATGAAAACTTCACCCTGGGAGTGCTGTGCGACCGCACAGGGCTCCAGTTCCTCAGTCTGGCCCTCTGTTTCATCATCTGTCAGATCCAGAGAGTCTTGTGCGACCGCACAGGAGTCTGGTGCGACCGCACAGAGGTCTCTGTGCACGATTTGGCCCCGAATCGCATCAAGCATCAAGTCTTTTTCTTCTATACCCTCTTGCATCTCAGATAGAAAGGTTTTGAGGTACCTGAGAGCCTCATTATATTGATCTCCAAGCATTTCATCACCGGGTTGGTTTATTCCCTCAATCATGCAACATGTGTCGAGTTGGTTTAGATATTTCATGGCCTTGTCAATGGGAAACTCAATTGTCTCACCACCAATCCTTAGAATTAGCTTTCCATCTCTAGCATCCATCAAGGCACCGGCCGTTCTAAGGAAAGGTCTCCCCAAAATGATGGGCACTTCTTTGTCCTCCTCCATCTCCATAACAACAAAATCACCGGGCACATAAAACTTGCCCACTTGGACCGGTACATCCTCAATCACACCAAGTAGGAGCCGCACGGATGAGTCGGCAAGTTGCAAGGTCATGCGTGTGTTCTTCAACTCTCCAACCCCAATTTTCTCAAAGACCGTTCTTAGCATGAGGCTCACACTAGCACCCATGTCACAAAGAGCCTTCTTTATTGTGGCCTTCACAATAGTGCAAGGAATGGTGTATTTACCCGGGTCATCCATCTTAGCCGGCATCTCGCTTCGAAGGACGGCACTACATTGCTCGGTCAATCTCACGGTTTTGAGGTCCTCCAAAGGTCTCTTGTTGGAAATGATATCCTTGAGGTACTTGGCATAAGTGGGGATTTGGGTAATGGCATCGGTGAAAGGTATGGTGATTTGTAGTTGCTTGAGCATTTGTAGGAAGCTCTTGAAGCCTCGGTCTGCTTTGTTTTGGGGTAACCTCTGAGGAAATGGCACTGGAGGTATGAATCTCGGGTCAGGCTCAACCGGACCACGCTTTTCGGCCTTTTTCTGGCCCTGTGCGGTCGCACAGGGGTCTGTGCGGTCGCACCGGACTGGTTCGGACCGAATTGAGGTTGGCTCGGACTGAGCAGAGACTGGCTTCTCTGGACTGGTTTGGCTGGGACCCTTTGTGCGGTCGCACAGGGGTGTCTCCTGAGCCGAACCGGCCGCCGGTTGCGGTCCCTCATATCTTGTCCCGCTCCTCAATGATATAGCCTTGATTTCTCCTCTGGGATTGGCTTCGGGCTGACTTGGGAGTTGCCCGGGGGCTCTTTGACTTGTCCCGGGTTGAGAGAAATGAGCTTCCATCATTTGCTCGAGCCTTGTTAAGGACTTGAGTCCATCCTCAAATTTGTCTAGCTTCTCGGCTACGGATTGATTCCACTTGCCGGTTTCATGCATGAAGTTCTCAACAACGGGGGGAACATAAGGCACAAATGGTTTCCTTTGGTAGTTCGGGTTCCGATTGTTGTCAAATGTGACATTGCGGAAGGTGGTGGGATTGTTGTTAGGTTGCCGGTTTTGCACGGGTTGTTGGGGCCTTCTTGGAAAGTAGGGCCGCGGCATGGTTTGGTTTTGAGCATTGTCCTTGAAGTTGGGGTTGTTCATGTATTGCCATTCTTGCTTTTCTTTCTCATCCATGGAATAACTCGCGGTGAAATGTGAGTTGGGAAAATAGGATGGCTCATTGTTGATGGAGTTGACTTGCTCGAATTCATCATCCATTTGAGGTCCCGGGCAATTGAGAGAAGTGTGTCCTTCTTCACCGCACGCACCACATGGGTTGGGTTGATGGTGGTGGACCGCCTTGTCGGTGCTTTTGTTGGCCGCTTCGGCCTCAAGTTGGGCGATTCTTGCATGAAGAGCGGTGATCTCACTCACTTCATACTTGCCTCCACTCTTGACATTGTCCCGCACCGACCATTTTTGGTTGCGCGCCAAATCATCAATTAAGTCAAAAGCGGCTTGCGCATCGCGGTCCATAAGACTTCCACCTGAAACGGCATCAACATTCATGCGAGTACTATCGGTTAATCCATCATAGAAAGATTGAATAACAACCCAAATGGGCAAACCATGGTGTGGACACGAAAATTCCAAGTCCCTAAACCTTTCCCAAGCTTCACTAAGTGTTTCATCGGACTTTTGCCTAAAACTAGAGATTTGGGTCCTAATTTTGGCCGTCCTCTTGTAAGAAAAATACTTGGTCAAGAAGGTTTGGGCCATTTCCTCCCATGTCCTTATGGACCCCTTTTTCAAGGTACCATACCATTTTCTAGCCCTATCTTTGAGAGAGAAAGGAAAAAGCAACAATCTAATTGCGGATGGTGTAACCCCATTCAATTTAATAGTCAAGCAAACTTCCTCAAACATAAGCAAATGCTCATGTGGGTCCTCATTCTCGCCACCATGAAAGGTGTTTTGTTGCACAAGTCTTATGTGGTTGGGAGTAATGTTGAGGTTGTTCGCCGCGACACCCGGCACTCGAATGGCGGCCCCTATGTTGCTTGACTTGGGAGCGGCCAATTGCCTCAAGGTCCGTTGTGGCGGTGTTGGGTCTTCCTCATCCGAGTCGCTATGTGTGCTTGCTTCTCCTTCATCATTGCGTGGGCCTCCATTCCTCAATCTTCGCATCTCCAACTCGAACTGGGCACGCTCAGCTTCCATCTGCAGCCGCTGGGCCTCCAACTGTCGCCGCAATTCCTCGAGTTCGGCCATGTTTTCACCACTAGAGGGGCCTGTGCGGTCGCACAGGGGGTCAGGCTGTGCCTCTGGGTGTGGTTTCGGCTGGGTTTCGGTTCCAGCAACTCCTGTGCGGTCGCACAAGGATTCTGTGCGGTCGCACAAGGATTCTGTGCGGTCGCACAGAGGTTGCAGGGACTGGGTTGGTCCGCCGAATGAGGTTTTTGTGGGGCTAATTGGTGTTGGCTCTGGACTTAGGTCTGAAAGTGTGTTAGGGTCACAGAGAATGCACTGATCGGATTGGACTTTTTTGATTGGGTTCGGTTGGTCGGTCGGTGGTCGATCAAGAGAGCTCAAGGCTTCGCTGGACCTACTCCTCAAGAGATACTCTCGGATTGGGCCCCGTTGAGTCTTGTGTCTCTTTCCGGCCAGCTCGTGTCACTACAAACACCAAAAATAAACAAACAAACAAAATATGAGAACAAAAAGAAATAATTTAGGCCCTTGTTACTAAAGCAAGGATCCGATATTGTCACCGTCCCCGGCAACGGCGCCAAAAAGCTTGATGTGAGATAAGCTAATACCCAAAAGTGTCCTAAATTAACCGCAAGCGTACGGTAAATCGTTGGTTCAATTGGGGTCGAATCCACAAGGACGGATACACAAGTACCGGACTCACAAGTTCACAAAGTCTAGATCTAGCAATTTTCAAGAGGTAAACAAACAAATTGGACTTAACAATTACTAAAAAAAATAAAGTCTAACAACAAACAAGAGAGAAAACAAGATATTTTTGTTGGTAATTTGGTTGCAATTTGGTATAAAAATGTCCTAGGGGTTTCAGTTTCAACCTTGGTTAGGCCATAGGCTGTCAGCGCTCGTCACTCTCGTGCCGAATCACTGACCGGTGCGGGCCAGAGAGCCCTGTGCGACCGCACAGGACCTCTGTGCGACCGCACAGCCCATGGTTAGTGCCGGATTGATGCGATAAGTTGATTTCTAGCTTGTATGGGACAGGTCTAGCCGTACCTAAACTCTTGAACCTCAACTCTCGTAATGTTGGTCACAATATTTGGTGCGGAACCTAGCCTAAAATTCCCATTAGGTCAATTAACCCTCAACTCTCGTAATGTTGGCTTAATTATCCTAAGTCTATTTGTTGATTCACGAAGGCATCCACTAGACTCTCGCCTAAGCGGAAACTTGTCCCTTTTGAGGCTTAAGTTGGTCACCTCTCGGCTCCTAACCTACCTTGGTTACCTATTTGGTTCAATTAAACAATCTACACCTTTAGCCTAAGTTAGGTGTGGCCATTCACCTAAAAGGAGGTTCAATTGGACAATTAAACACAAACAAGCATATTCATTCAACAATCAAGTAAATAGTACACAATAGAAACTAAATATCAAATCAATTCAACAAACCTAACCTTGGTTTCCACTAAGTCCCTAGAACATATCTAAATCTAGCCTAACATAATGGTAAAAACAAGCAAACAAGGTAAATAAATGCAAAGATACAATCTCCATGCTAAACCAAGTCAACAAGGAAGGCAAAGTGCCCCTTCTCAAGCCCGATCGACTTCTGGACCAGCAAAGGAGGTGCTTGGGCGGAATGGTGAAGTGTAGGAGGTCGAGATGGCAAGATCCGAGGCGGCAGAGGGGTTGTGCGGTCGCACGGGGTGGCTGTGCGGCCGCACGGGAGGTCGAATGGTGGGAAAATGGAAGGGAAAGGGTTGGTTTCTGCTGCGGCGCCGCCTTGGATCGAGGTGGAAAAAAAGATGCCCTAGATGAGGCGATTGGGGCGCCTTATATAGGGGGTTTGGTAGGGTTTGGAGGTTAGTGCGGTCGAATAGAGGTCCTGTGCGGTCGCACCAGAGTCGTTGGACCAGGCATGAGTCGGATTCGGCCGAAATGAGCCCGAAATGAGGTGGTGCGGTCGCATCACATTCCTGTGCGGTCGCACAGAGGTGACTGGGCCAGACAAGAGCCAGAAGTGTGCAACGTGAGCCGGGAGGGGCCTGTGCGGTCGCACGGGGTCCTGTGCGGCCGCACAGGGTCTTCTGGGACTTGGTTTGTGCGCCGTTTCGTGCCGAAATGTATTCTTTTCGCTGCGACTTGGCTCCAAACTCCTACAAATCCAAAATAAAACCCAAACAGTACCAAATTTCTACAAAACACACTAAAATCAAATAAAACTAAATAAAATCAAGGGTTTTGAGTTATGATTTGGGTAAAAGTCCGGCCTAAAACCATATATAAATATGTGACATCAGAGAGCCTCAATCTTTGTTGCTATTTGGTGATTAGTTAGAGGTTAGGCCGATCCGCTTCGAGATCCTTGTGACGAAGCTATTCGGTTCGCATTTGTAGGCCCGTTCGATTGGAATAGAACAGAGCGCGTCCGATTTGTGGTCGCGTAACTCCCGGAGACGTACGACTAAGGCTAGCTTCATCTAGCGGGTCGGAACTCCGTAATCAATCGCTTGTCATCTCTTTCTCTCTCTCTATTTACTTTACTTTTGATTTGTGTTTGATTGTTTGTGTGTGAACCAACTTGAATTGTTTGGATCGTTATTTTTCCGTAAAATTGTCCAAACCGGTTTAGGATTGGAATTTGTGCCTATTCACCCCCCTCTAGGCCTCTATTATTAGGGACATCAAAGTGGTATCAGAGCAGGGGTTATCTTTTTGACCTATTTGTGTGTTAGATAACCTCGATTCATGGCCTCTAGGGTGATAGAAAAACCGGACAAGTTTGGTTTCACTTGCAAGAACTTCCGTTATTGGAAGAGGTGTATGGTTGTATACCTTAACTTGATTGACCTTTGGAATGTAGTGGATAAGCCATATGCTCCAAACCTAGATAGTGAAGGTAGGGAGATTCATGCCTCCAAATTGCTTAGGGAAAAAAATGACAATGCCGTAAATGTCCTTCTCAACTCGGTCCATGAGTCCATAGCGGCCATTTTTGGTAGTTCAACCAATGCACATGAAATGTGGGTTTCTCTCTTGAACCGTTATGAGGGAAATTCTCTAATCAAAAGCTCCCGTCAATTTGAGTTGGAGTCAAGATTAGACAATTTCTGCATAATGGATGGTGAATGAATCGAGAAAATGTATACTCGGTTTATATAATTGCTCGATGAATTCAACAACATTGGAGAAACCTTATCTAATAGCCGTGTGATAGAAAGATTGCTTAGGGCCTTGGTGGGAAGACCTCAATTCGACAATCTCATCTCGACTCTTGAGACACAACAAAGGTCCCACAACAACCTCACATCGGAGATCATCTATACTCACTACCGGTGTGTAGAAGAGAAGCTCAAGCAATTTGGGGAGTTGAGATATGAGCCCAAGTCAATTGCCTTGTCGGCTAGTGAGAACAAGGCATCTCCTTCTAAGAACTGCCAAAATGACAACCATCAAGGAAGACACCGTCACTCGAGTGACAAGGCTAAGGGTATATTCGACCTTGATGAGGACAAGCAAGGATCCGTGCTCTCAAAAATATTTCGGGCCATCATGATTTTTGAAGGAAAATTTAACAAGGAACGGCTTGATAATGATGAGAGGGCTATTTGTTTTGTGTGTCAAAAGGAGGGCCATACCATGTATACTTGCTTCAAGCTCTTCCCACACTTGAAGAAGGATAAAGAAGAGGGTGGCAAGAAAAGAGGTGATGGCCGGTACAAGTCCAAAAAGGGACACTACAAGGGCAAGAAGAAGGGAGAGAGGGCTATGCAAGCCACATGGGACAATGATTCCGACTCGAGCTCATCCTCCTCATCCGATTCGGAGTCCGAATGCGATTTTGACAACCTTGTTTTGGTAGCTTAAGTCAATGATGTGAAGATACCCATGGATGATGATCTTGATGATTTGGTGAAGGAGGTCTTCAACGAGTATAATCGAGGCAACATTTATGTGCATCTATTGAGCAAAGTAAGTGTTGGAGAAGCCTCAACCTCCTCATCAATCACAACTCCAATCTCCACTTCAATTCAAGAAGTGGTACCTAAAGTAGCTATTGAAGCGCCTAAGGTTACCAATGAGGTACAACTAAACTCATCTCCTTGTAGTGAAAGTGATAGCGATAGTGAAAATGACTTTGTGCTTGAATGATGATATAAACTCTCAAATTGATAGGTTGAATGATTATCTTGATGAGTCCCTTAAGACTATTGCTAGTCAAAAAGGGGAAATTAGCCTTTTGACGGCTAAGGTGCATGATCTTGAAACTTTGGTGAGTAAGTTTAAGGGTATGATTGAGAGTTTTCAAAAACCAAAAGATTGTGAAAAATGTCAAGCTCTTTTGAGTAAGACAAATGCTTTGAAAAATAATGAAAGGGCATCAAGTTCATCTAATGCTTCTAATAGCACAAAGATGGATCTTGACAAAATGTATGTAGGCCAAAAACCTAATGACAAATCGGGACTTTGTTTCAAGAAGGTGAATCAATCATCTTTTAGATCAAGAAACTCGATTAGCCCGACACAAAATGAGAGGTATTATAACAAGGGCACCAATGATAGGAACACACACGGGAAAGAGCAAAAGAATTTCTTTGGTTCTCAAAATGGTGCTCAAAAGAATTTTGGTAGGAATAGAAACGGTTTCAAGGATTCTCAAAGGAATTTGCAAAACAATCGGGCCCCAAACAATTTGTATTTTAAGGGTCCCGATGGGTGCTTTCATCTTTTCCAAAAAAATGAGAAAAATAGAAATAACACACACACTAGACCTCAAAATAATGGAGAAAACAAAAATACCTCTCAACAAAACAAAACGAATTTTCAAAAATCCAATTTCAAAGGCTCTCAAGCATACACTTTCTCTAAGGATCCAAAGATTAAGGCCATGGAGCTTATGCGTCATTATGAGACCCATTTTGTTAGAGAAAGTTCACAAATGAACAAACCCACTAGTACATGTTGCAACTATTGTGGTAAGAATAACCATCTCACATTAGAATGTAAGTTTAGGAAATCAAACTATACATCCGGTTCAAAGAGTATGATTTGAGTTCCTAAAGTCGCTTCCACTTCCATCTCATCTAGTGGAAGCGGTTCTAATGTGGCTTGAAAAGCCATTCTATTTTTCCGGGCCTTATAGTAAAATTTTAAGGGGGAGAAAATACAAGAATTATGTTAGTTGTTTGTTTTTAACTAATATATATTCTTGTAGGTTTGTTTATTATCATCATTCAACAAAAATGCTTGGATCATAGATATTGGGTGCTCACATCACATGACCGGTGATGAATCTTGTTTCAAGGCACTTGAATCTTTTGATGGTGGTGAGGTTACTTTTGAAAATAATCTTAGAAAGAGCACTATTATTGGTATAGGCTCGGTTGGTAACCAAAATCTTACGGTATCTAATGTATATCTTGTTGATAGTCTTAACTACAACCTTTTAAGTGTGAGTAAATTGTGTGATGCCGGATATTATTTGAAGTTTGATCACTCCTCTTGCTATGTGCATCAAACTTCGGATAATTCCCTTGTATATACCGGACAAAGGAAAAAGGATGTCTATTACTTGAACTTTGACCACTTTACCACCGGTGAACAATGCTTTAGTGCCATGGCTTCCGGTTCATGGCTATGGCATAGAAGACTTGGTCACGTTTCAATAGACTCCTTAAAGAAACTTGTCAAATTAAACCTTGTCCGTAGTCTACCATCACACAAACTTGACTTAAATGGATTGTGTGAAACTTGCATGAAAGGCAAGCAAACCAAGTCTAGTTTTAAGACCAAAGAAGTTATCTCTACCTCTCAACCCTTGCAACTACTCCATATGGACTTGTTTGGACCAATAAATGTTATGAGTTTGAGCAAAAAGAGGTATGTGTTTGTGGTAGTTGATGACTATAGTCGTTTTACTTGAGTTTTCTTTCTTGCTCATAAGGAAGAAGCATTTGACTATTTTGTCAAATTTAGCAACCGGGTTGAAAATGAGAAAGGGTTAAAAATCTCTAGAATTCGTAGTGACCATGGAAGGGAATTTGAAAATGCTAAATTTGATGAATTATGCATAGAAAAAGAATATAAACAAGAGTTTTCCGCTCCACGCACTCCCCAACAAAATGGTGTAGTGGAGAGGAAGAACCGAACTCTACAAGAGCTAGCACGCACAATGCTACATGAATTTGCCGTACCTAAGTTTCTTTGGGCCGAAGCTGTAAATACGGCATGTCATGTAGTAAACCGTGCATGTATTCGTTCCAAACTCAAGAAAACACCTTTTGAATTGTGGGTTGGTCGAACTCCAAATATATCATATTTCCGTGTATTTGGGTCCAAGTGTTTTGTCCTTGATGAGTCTCCTAAAGTAACCAAATTTGATGCTAAATCTTTGACCGGTATATTTGTTGATTACTCAAATACAAGTAAAGCGTATAGAGTATATTTTCCTACCTCAAGAGTTGTAATTGAGTCCATAAATGTCAAATTTAATGAAAATCCTAATGAGAAAACCGAGGAAGGTAACTCTATTGTAGGTATCCAAGATGTAGCAACAACTCAAGAAATTGAGTTTTAACCAAATGATGAGCTTTCACCGGTGATACTTGAGGAACTTTTGAACCGGAACGATGACAATTTGATAGGGGGAGAGAATCATGAGGAAAATACAATTGACACAACTCAAGATGAGACGCCTCATGATGAAACTCAACCTATACCTCAACCGGTTCATGAGTCTCCCGAAGTGCTTAGAGAAGTGTCCTCTCATCCTCTCTCTAATGTTATAGGTGACCCTAGGGAAGATGTTAGGACTAGGTCGGGTTTGAACTAAATGATTGGTCATTATGCCTTTGTGTCTCAACTAGAGCCAAAATCTTTCAAAGATGCCAATGTTGACCTAAATTGGATTGTTGCCATGCAAGAGGAGTTAAACCAATTTGAAAGAATCCAAGTTTGGAAACTTGTACCCTTACCAAGTGGTAAGCAAGTTATTGGTACCAAATGGGTTTATAGGAACAAGCTAGATGAAATTGGTAATGTGGTTAGAAACAAAACCCGCTTGGTTGCACAAGGTTTCAAGCAACAAGAAGGTATTGATTTTGAGGAAACTTTTGCACCCGTTGCTCGTCTTGAATCCATTAGAATGCTCTTGGCATATGCCGCTAACAAAGGTTTCACCCTATTCCAAATGGATGTCAAGAGTGCATTTCTAAATGGGTGGATAGATGAGGAAGTGTATGTCCAACAATCTTCCGGTTTTGTTGACCATTTTAACCCCGACCATGTGTTCAAGCTTCATAAAGCTTTGTATGGTTTGAAACAAGCACCTAGAGCTTGGTATGGTAGACTTTGTACCTTCCTTCTTGACAATGGTTTTGCTAGGGGCAAAATGGACACAACTTTTTTCACCAAGAAAAGGGATGACCATTTATTACTCGTGCAAATTTATGTGGATGATATTATTTTTGGCTCTACTAATGCAACTCTTGCACAAGAGTTTTCCTCTTTGATGAATAGTGAATTTGAGATGAGCATGATGGGAGAACTCAACTTCTTTTTGGGACTACAAATCAAACAACTCCAAGATGGCATCTTAATTAGTCAAATCAAATATGCTAAGGAGTTAATAAAAAATTTGGTGTTGAGGATAGCAAAAGTTTGGATACACCAATGGGCAAGAGTGCAAATATTGATGCAGATGAGAAAGGCAAGCCGATGGACATAACTCTTTACCGAGGCATAATTGGAAGCTTGCTCTATCTCACGGCGAGTAGGCCCGATATTATGTATGCCGTATGTTTATGTGCTAGGTACCAAGCCAATCCTAAGGAGTTTCACCACAAAGCGGTAAAAAGAATTTTGAGATATATTAAGGGTACCCAAAGTCTAGGCCTTTGATATGGTAAACAAATCGAACTTGACTTGGTAGGGTATACCGATGCCGACTTTGCCGGTGACCGCATGGACCGAAAGAGTACAAGTGGAACTTGTCAATTTCTTGGTGGTTCACTAGTCTCTTGGTCAAGCCGCAAACAAACCTCGGTTGCTCTTTCAACCGCGGAAGCCGAGTATGTAGCGGCCGGTAGTTGTTGCACACAACTACTTTGGATGATGCAAACCCTTAGAGATTATGAGTTAAAGTTCCAAAAGGTACCAATCTTGTGTGACAATACTAGTGCCATCCTTATATCCAAAAATCCGGTATTGCACTCTAGAACCAAGCACATAGAGATACGACATCATTTTATCCGAGATCATGTTGAGAAAGGTGATGTGGAGTTGGTACATGTTGATACAAAAGAGCAAATTGCCGACATCTTCACTAAACCATTGCCTACACAACAACATCTTGAATTTAGGTTCAAACTCGGTATGCTTGAACTCAAAGATTAAATTTCTATGCATATCATGATCTTGTCTGTCTGTTTGCTACATCTATTCGATATTTTCGTTCCTATCTTCAGTTAAAAATCAGTTATTTTCAACTTTATTTTAGTGTTGTGTCTGAAAAGCAATTTTTCTGGTACAAACGTTATATAACGCTTTATAACGTTGTACAACATTTTGTTATTTAAAAATGATTTTTATTGCGATTTTTGTTCTGATTATCCATAACGTTGTACAACATTATTAAACGTTTCATAACGCTTTGTATAGCGTTACACAGCATTTAAGACACGTCATGCAACGTTTGGATTTTGAATTTTGAATTTCTTTCACTGTTGTGAAACGTTGTAAAACGTTTTGAAACGTTGTGTAACGATTATTGTATCATTACAAGACGTTTAGAAAACGTTATACAACGCTTCAGGTCTGGTTTTTGAATCGACTCTGCGCATTTAATTCGAATTTTTTCTCCGAAACGTTGTATAATGTTTTATAACGTTGTATAACGTTTGAACGGAACTTTTTGTGGCTGGCATCTTTTCTTCTTCTCTCTTCTCCTTTCTTCTCCAACCCGACAGAACCTCTCTCTCTTACTCTCTTTGTCACACCCTTTAAATCTCTCCACTCAATACATCTCTCTACTCACTCATTGATCTCAACCAAACACTCAAATTTACTCTCCTCTCTCTCCTCTACACACTCATACCCTCTATTTATCCTCTCTCTTCCTCTTTCACTCAATCTACCAAAAATCCTAGACTCACTCTTCTCTTCGATTCCGGCAAATCCGACCGTTGGATTCTCAATCGGCTTCGAGTTCAACATCTTCAAGGCATCCTCCTCACTTCTCTCTCCTCAATTTAAAGGTTACTCTCTTTTTATCTCTTCTCAAATGACACCACCCAAGTCTCGTAGCGGGGCACCACCCAAGGCTCCCGCAAAACGACCAAAAACCGGTACCACTAGTTCCTCCAGTCTTGTACCAACCCGACCACCGTTACAAGGTACCGTACCCGGTTCTCTACCATCTCCTTCTCTTGAGAATTGGACCCTTTCACCATTAAACCGGTATTTGTTTAAGGATGATGATACATACCGGTATTACACTTACAATATCCAAGGCAATGGCCGAAATGTAAGTGAATGTTTCTACTTGGTGCAACCCAAAGAAAATGAAAAGGAATGGAGGATTAGTGACCCGGATTGGGATAGAATCAAACTGCACCTTGATTACTTGCGTGCATGGGGTCTTTTGAACTGCACTCAACCATACAACAAAGACCTCACCAAACTCTTTTATGCCAACATGGATATCACTTGGGAGGACGATATTCCGGTGGTTCACTCTTACGTGTGTGGCACACCTATTACCATAGACTTGGATCGGGTGACTCGTGAGTTATTCTTGAGGAATGAGGGGAAGCAAATCTACATTTCCAAGGCATTGCCAAGGGATGCCGACATAGAGCCTTTCGAGAGATATCATGAGTTCTTCTATTATTGGCGGGAATATTTCTCTCAAGCAATTCTCCGCCGCCGAGCCTCCCGCCTACCCCCGTCTCTTCTTCCTCATCATCAACAACATTCTCGCTCCAAAGAAACAAATCAAAACCAATGTGGAGCTTAGAGAGGTGTTCTACCTTCGTTGCCTCATTGAGAAGAGCCCACAGGTTAACCTTGCCTAACTTTTTTTCATGCACTTGGAGAAAATCAAGAACACAAGCAACACCTCTCTCCCCTATGCCAATGTGATTTCCTACTTTCTTGCCAAGGACGGTGTTCCTCCTCGGTTTAACACTTTCGGTCGGGAAGCCGAAGTATTTGGACCAACAAACCTTATCAATATCATTGCTTCCGTCGAGTGGCAACTTGATGAAAACACCGGTATTCTCATTCCCGATCCTAACAACATCAAGAACCGGTATCTCCTCCAAGATGGTGCAAAGCCCAATCAATATGCACCGGTGGGACAAGAACCTACGGGTCCTCTCCGTGGACCTAGCTCCTCAAGCCAACAAGCCATGGATCCCAACTACCAAGCTTACTTCAATGAGCAATTTGGTAGTTGCAACGACACTTTGACTGGCTATGGGACCCGATTGACCAATCTAGAGAATGATTGGTCAAAGTGGAAGACCAAAGACGTCAAGTGGAAGGAGGATGATGCTAAATGGAAGGAAGATGAGTTGGCTTACCGGGCCAAGAATGATGCCAAGTTGGACAAGATTGAGACGGATGTCCAAACCTTTTGGGGATCCATGCAAAATGAGTTCTAGAAGCTCCATGTGGCTATTCGCAAGGGTTCCTCTAGTGGTGTCGGAGGAGATGATGACTCGAAGGAGGATTGATGCTTTCACCCCAAGCCGTGACAAGCCAAGACCTTTTTTCTCTCTTTTCTTTTCTTTTTCTTTATCTTGACTTATGTGGTTTTTATTTTATCTTTTTTGGTTTGTTGATGGATAAGTTAAATTTGTATTTTTATGTGCTAAATGGCTCTTGTTAAATGCTTGTTGTTGTCGTATGGTTTGTGTTATAATTTATGCATATCTCTTCTCTTCTCTTTTTCTTGTTTAAACTCTTGATTGATCGAATTGCTCTTCTCTTATGCTCACTTCATTTGTACCTCAATTGCAAAATTAAACATGTAAGGGGGAGCTTTGTTGAACTCAAACCTTAGTGGTATAGGATTGACCATTCGACTTTTGCCTTTTTTGCAAAAAGGGGGAGAAACAAATGAGATGTAAATTGAATTGTATCCTATTGCTATATTCTTTATCAATTTACTTAGGTGTTGTTTTGCAATTCGGAAAAATAGGGAGATTGTTGGATTTAACTCTAACTCTCGATTTGCCGATTTGCAAAACAACACCAAACACCTCAACTAACCATTTAATTTAGTGTCCTTTAGTGATTATTTTGGAAGAATGACTTGGAGTGAGTCAAACAAAGCTGCAGAAGACCGCTGAAGATTAGTTAGATAGTCAGAATTGTTTAAGGTTGTAATTCTAAATTAATCTCCTCAAATTTCTAAGTTTAATGCTCAGAATTTACTAATAACGTTATACAACATTTTATAGCGTTATACAACGTTACAGAACTCCTCCAACTGTGCCTAGTCGCAAAAACAGCTTTCATGCGTTACACAACGCTTCATTCAGTTCTGTAACGCTTAGTCAAACGATGTGTAACGATTGAAGACGTTACACAACGGATTGACCAAGTCAGCAATCTTTCTCTCTGCACCTTTGCGTTGTGTAACGGTTCCTAGCGTTACACAACGGATCAAAAACAGGCGTTACAAGACGTTTGTTTAGGAAATTCTAACGCTTTGAGGTCTTTGACCATTTTGAGGGAATTCTGGCGTATGTCGTGTAACATTATATCCGTCACACAATGTTTTGTTTTTCAAACGTTTCACAACGCTTCCTAGCGTTGTGTAACGTCTCTGACAACCTTTTGAACGTTGGAGTCTATTGTTCAGTGCGTTGTATAACGTTTTAGAAACGTTATACAACGTTTATGACACCCTCCAACGTTATTGTCGGAATTTGTTTTATTTAACGGATATATCGAAACGTTGTGTAACGTTTCGGAGCGTTGTGTAACGTTTCGGAGCGTTGTGTAACGTTATGTTCAGAATTTGACTGGTTCAGAGCTCTTGGCGCCCCCTATATATATTAGACCCTTTTGAGCTGATCCAATTGATTGAATACCTTGCTATATTTTCTGCTTTTGATCTCTAAACCTGAGAGATTCATCCTTTCACCTAATTGAGCATTTCTTAGACAATTTGTAGAGATTTGAGTGCATCAATCAAACCCATAGTTTAATAGCTAGATTATTAAGCGATTTGGTTGAGAGCCTCAATCTTTGTTGCTATTTGGTGATTAGTTAGAAGTTAGGCCAATCCGCTTCGAGATCCTTGTGACGAAGCTATTCGGTTCGCATTTGTAGGCCCGTTCGATTGGAATAGAACGGAGCGCGCCCGATTTGTGGTCGCGAAACTCCCGGAGACGTACGACTAAGGCTAGCTTCATCTAGCGGGTTGGAACTCCGTAATCAATCGCTTGTCATCTCTCTCTCTCTCTATTTACTTTACTTTTGATTTGTGCTTGATTGTTTGTGTGTGAACCAACTTGAATTGTTTGAATCGTTATTTTTCCGCAAAATTGTCCAAACCGGTTTAGGATTTGAATTTGTGCCTATTCACCCCCCTCTAGGCCTCTATTATTAGGGACATCAGGATACATAGATGCAATGACTCTGATGAAGGGCCTCTTCCTGTGTACATGTCAAACCAATCCCCCTCCCATCCTCCTCTCATATGCATCGAGAGTATCGCTTAAATCCCTACAAAAAAATCAAATTAAATAGGGATGTCAATGAATATGACTGGTGAACATCAATAGCTCATAGTTAGATTTACAGCACCAAATTTCAAGGATAAAGGTAGATATAAGAATATCAATAACTCAGGTGAACATGAAACGATTAAACCCAAATTAATGACTTTTCTTTGATAAGGGTAGATATGAGAATATGTTGGCCAGTAGTTTGCCAAACAACTATTTCCAGGAACTTAATTTTATTAATGTTTCAAATTTCATAGATTCAGGTGGCAAAAATAGCTTACAGGTTCCACAAAACCAGAGATGGTATCTCTGCGTGGCGGCCCATGGAGCAGAGAAGATGGCATGGCAGTGGAGCCCACTAATCGTACACCTCATCAGACATGTGAATGAGTGAACAGAGGCAATGGAGGGAGAAGGCGAGCGACGGATCAGGCAATGACAGATAGTTTTGATCGACTTCAATTTTCTCTTCGACTTGCTCTTCGATTTTCTTTTCTGGAGTGAGAGAGACGAGCGACGAGAGACGAGAGGCTGTCAAAAATCATCAATCATAAATATAACACAAAACTCCGCCCAACCCTCCCACAATTTTTATTTCATTAATAATCGTTTTTACAGAAAAGGTAAAAAGATCAACCTTCTCATTCACACGTCTGTGTAAATAGAAGAGGAAAAACAACAATAAGGAAAACATATCTCTAAAGATACAAAAAATACAATCTTTCTAAACTTAGAAATAAATAACCAAGGAGTAATCGGATGATATGAAGAGAAATTCTTTCCACAAACTATTCTGCTAACAAAGGAAACAAAGAAAATAACTAGCGTGCCAACACTTCCCCTCAAGTTGGCATGTATGGATCAATCATGCCCAACTTGTCTAATGTGTATAAGAACACCTTGCTTGTAACTCCTTTAGTCAAAATATCTGCTATTTGTTGTTCAGATCGCACATGTGGGAGTTGTATTACATTTGCCTCTAGTTTTTCTTTAATAAAATGCCTGTCAACTTCCACATGTTTAGTCCTGTCGTGCTGGACTGGATTATATGAGATGTCAATTACAGCCTTGTTATCACAGAAGAGATCCATCGCCTTTCTTGGAGGAAAACCGAGCTCACTGAGTAATTTTTTTAACCACAGGAGTTCACACAGTCCCTTAGATATTCCTCTAAATTTTGCCTCAGCGCTGGACAACGCCACCACTTTTTATTTTTTGCTCCTCCATGTAACAAGATTTCCACCAACAAATGTGAAATATCCAGATGTGGATTTTCTGTCACTGATACTTCCAGCCCAGTCAGCATTAGTATATCCTGCTATGTCAAGATGTCCATTTTTTCTGAACATAATCCCTTTTCAGGAGCCCCCTTTAAATACCTAATAATGCGCATTACTGCCTCAAAGTGTTCCTCGCCCGGATTATGCATAAACTGACTTACGAGACTAACAGCATATGTAATATCTGGACGAGTATGAGACAAGTATATTAACTTCCCTACCAATCGTTGGTATCTTTCCTTATTTGAGGGGGTTTGGTTCACATTTTCTCCTAGTTTGCCATTTTGTATCACCGGTGTGTCAACTGGTCTGCAATCAAGCATACCTACTTCTGCCAACAAATCAAGTATGTACTTCCGTTGTGAGAGACAAATACCTTCTGTTGATCTAAGAACTTCAATCCCAAGAAAGTACTTCAAGCCACCTAAGTTCTTCATTTCGAATTCTCTTGACAGCCTTTCTTCAAGTTTCTTCATCTCTTCTGCATCATTTCCTGTGATAATCATATCATCAACATAAATAATTAGCACAGTTATCTTGTCCTTATTTTTGATGTAAAAGAGTGAGTGATCAGAATCACTTTGTTTGTATCCATATTGCTTCATCGCTTTGCAAAACCGATCAAACCAAGCTCTAGGCGACTGTTTCAAACCATAGAGTGCCCTTTTTAATTTGCAAACCATTGCTTCTGATTTTGAGCTCTTATATTCCGGTGGGATATCCATGTAGATTTCTTCCTCCAAGTCGCCATGCAAGAAGGCATTTTTCACATCGAATTGATGCAGGGGCCAATCTAAATTTGCTGCAATTGACAACAAAACTCGAACTGTGTTTAGTTTTGCTACAGGCGAAAAAGTTTCTTGATAATCAATTCCATAAGTTTGTGTATACCCTTTTGCCACAAGTCTTGCCTTATATCTATCCACCTTTCCATTTGCATCAAACTTAATTGTGAATACCCACCTACATCCTACTGTTTTTTTCCTTTAGGTAATTTGACAAGATCCCAAGTATCATTTTTTGTTAAAGCTTCCATTTCATTTTTCATTGCCTGTACCTAGTTGGAATCATTCTGTGCTTCTTCCACATTTTTTGGTATATATATAGAAAGCATTTTGTCACTAAAAGACTTAACTTTTTCTGGTAAGTTTTTAGTACTCACGTAATTAACAATAGAGTATTCTTTACTAGTCCCATCTTCTGGGATATACCGTTTTGGTGGTACTCCACGATTTATCCTTTGTGGCAAAATGTCTCGGGTTAGAGGTACTTACCTTAGGAATATTCTCAGGTGATTCTGGGTTGTGTGGTATCGAGTCTGTTTGTACCATATATCTCCATCTTCTGTCTGAACTATCTCTTCTATAATTGGGTCATGTCTTTGTCCAAATAATTTCCGCTGGCCATCTCTCCTGTAAACCTGAACATGAGCGGCATTCTGTGTCCTTTCCTGATTTGATATTGATACATCTTGGTAAGTTGTTATTGGGTCACAAGTTGCAGGGTCACTCTGTTCCTCATGTGATGATTCAATTATTTCCTTTCCATTGTTCCAAGTTTCATCCATACTGGATCCAATTTCCAGAAAGTCATTATCCCCAGTAAATTCATACCAAAAAACGTTCTCACTCTGACTCTCCTCTTGAGAACGATTTTAGGTAAAGAAATAGTCATTTTCCACAAAAGTAACATCCTGTTATACATACCATTTCTTTGATGTTGGATCATAGCACTTATATCCCTTTTTGTTCATGTCAAAACCAAGAAATACACATTTAGTAGCACAAGAATCCAATTTAGAACGATGAATTTTCTGTATGTGAACATAAGCAACACTACCAAAAATTTTAGGAGAGAGACTAAGTATTGAAGGAATCTGAACAAATTTTGCAAGAGTTTTTAGTGGAGTTTGAAAATCATTAATTTTTGAAGGCAAACGATTAATGATATATACAGCCATAAGTACCGCATTATCCCAGAATTTTTGTAGTACACTACTTTCCAATAACAAGGCTCTCGCTGTCTCAATGATATGTCTATTTTTACGTTCGGCTACCCCGTTTTGCTGTGGAGTCCCTACGCATGAGGTTTCATGAATAATTCCTTTGTTTAAGAAAAAATCCTTGAGCTTATCATTTATGAACTCTCCTCCATTGTCACTCCTAAAAAACTTTATATTCTTGCCAAATTGATTTTGAATCATATTGAAAAAATTTGAAAAAACAGATCCTACTTCGTCCTTCTTTTTTAAGAGATAAATCCAAGTCATTCGAGTACAATCGTCAATAAAGAGAACAAACCATTTATATCCATGTATAGAACTTACTGGAGACGGACCCCAAACATCAGAGTGAATAAGATTAAATGGTTCAGTGCATTTATTCAAACTAGTTTTGTATGGTACTCTATGACTTTTTGCTTGAATGCAAGTTTCACAATGTAAAGAAGAGATATCACAATTAAGAAATAAAGAAGGCAAAAGTTTGCTCATGTAGCCAAACGATGGATGCCCCAGTCGTCGATGCCACATCCAAATGTTCTTCAAGTTCTTTGAGTCACTATTTGCTATGTTTGCTTGACCAACAGTCATGTCTTCAAGATGGTACAAACAATCCTTCCTAATACCACGCCCAATGATCTCCTTCGTGAGAATGTCCTGAAATACACAAAAATTTGGATACATCATTACCACACAGTTAAGCTCTTCTGCTACTTGACCAACAGATATAAGTTTATTTGATAATGAAGGTACTACTAGTGCATTTGTCAAGGTAAGAGTTTCTGAAAGGTCTATATTTCCAGAACTAGTGACAGGATATGCAACTCCATTTGCATTTAAAATTTCTCTTTTTCGAGGTTTAGTAAATTTACTAATCTCACTTCTATCAAATGTCATATGATCGGTAGCCCCAGAATCAATTATCCACTCACAGCTTGTAGTACATAGATTAGATGAGCAAGTATTCATACCTTGATCCTCACTGATATCCTTACCAGAAGTAACCAGTGTTGCTTTAGCTTTCTGTGCATCAGCTGATTTCTTCTTCTTTAACTCATCCCACCATTCAGGGTAGCCATTCAATTTAAAACAGTGTTCCTTGAGATGACCCTTGTACCCACAGTGAGTGCACAACAAGTTTCTCTTGTCAGCTTTTCCTTGTTTTTGTTTCGCAGCATAGTTGGCCGTTGCCATCACCTAACTCGGTGCCTGTTTCTGGTACACACCATATCCGAGCCCATCCTGCACCGGTTGCAGTACCCCATGCTGAGACATATATGGTCCTGGTTGTTGCCCATGTGGTTGCACACTAGATCCAGTACCAACCTGAGAAGTATTCCCTCCAGTTAAGAAATTTTGGGAAATAAAATTTTGAGGATTAGAGTTTACCACACCGGTAGCCACCATGGCCATTGGATTGTAAGATTCCTCTGTCTTTCCTGCCATGAAGGATTGGCGATTATTCTCCTTGTGCACCATAGCAAAAGTCTCCTCCATGCTGGGTAAAGGATTCATCCGAAGAATTTCACCTCTCAAACTGTCAAACCGACTATCAAGTCCTCCCAGAAAAGTATACAACCTATCTTCATGTATTTCTTCATTACGATTTTCAATATCTGTTGGGCATATGTTCTTGTTGGGACGCCTAAAATCTATTCCCCTCCATAGGCTCTGTAATGTGTTAAAATAATCCTCTAATGACCCCCCGTTTTGTTTAATGTTTTGTGCCTTAAGTTTTAACTCATAAACCTGAGTTCTGTCGCTACCATCAAAGAAAGCTGTTGCAATTGCATCCCAACCCTCTTTTGCAGTACTAAATCGAAGAAAAGTACCTAAAAGTCCTGGATCAAGAGAGTTTAAGATCCATTCTTTGACTGTTGAATCCTCGACTTGCCACTTCTCATAGCCTGGATCTGTTGACTTCGGTTGGGGTTTTGCTCCATTCACATAGCCCATCTTATGCCTAGATGTAAGATGTACTTCCACCATCTGAGACCACATGCCATAATTTTTTCCATCAAAGGTCACACCAATTGGTCGACTCGATCCTTCAGAGAGCACCACAGGAGTTTGAGGTGATTGAGATGGTGGTTGCTGAGTTTGAAGAATAAGTTGTGATAATCTAACCGTCAGATCTTCAAGAAATTTTATAGGGACGACGGCACCCTCATTCTCAGAATTGTTATTAGTAGAGTTGGACATGTCTAAAAAAAAATATAAGGTTTCAGAACAAAGATTAGATTCAAACCCTAGTTCACCTTCGGCATTGCCATCAGCAAACACAGGTCCAAGATCATATCCGCTCTGATACCATGTCAAAAATCATCAATCATAAATATAACACAAAACTCCGCCCAACCCTCCCACAATTTTTATTTCATTAATAATCGTTTTTACAGAAAAGCTTAAAAAGATCAACCTTCTCATTCACACGTCTGTGTAAATAGAAGAGGAAAAACAACAATAAGGAAAACATATCTCTAAAGATACAAAAAATACAATCTTTCTAAACTTAGAAATAAAGAACCAAGGAATAATCAGATGATATGAAGAGAAATTCTTTCCACAAACTATTCTGCTAACAAAGGAAACAAAGAAAATAACCAGCGTGCCAACAGAGGCGAGAGGGAGAGGAAAGGAGAAAGGGGTTCTGATACGAAGCAGATACAAAGAGAAGCGTATATGCTTAAGTGTCATCCTTGTCATCACCAACCACGTCTCAGAATTAGAGCTATGGGCTGCCCCGCGCCATCTGCTGGCTTATTTTACCCTTTGATACTGAATTTCTTGCAACTGATTTCATCCATCATCGGATAGACTCCATATCCTCCATTTTCTTGTTGCGATCACCTCTATATCATTTCAGGAGGATAGATGTCCTTCATTAAGGCTCTTATAGAAGACCCCGAGTTCCTTGCAGGCCATGAATCATGCTTCATATGGCTCGATGCACAACCCAACGTATTAAATAGTTTTGTATGGAGCCATATGAAGCACGATTAATGGCCTGCACAGAAGTTGAAGTCTTCTATAAGTGCCTTAATGAAGGAGTTTTGATCCTCCTGCAACAATGGGGAGGTGATTACGACAAGTAATGTAGGAGATGGAGTCTACACAATGATGGATGAAATCGGTTGCGTGAAATTCAGCATCAAAGGGTAAAAAAGCCAACAGATGGTAAGGGACAGCCGAAAGCTCTGATTTCGAGAAACGGTTGGTAATGGCAAGGAAGCCGTCGTACACCTGGATTTTTTTTTTCTTAGTTGATGATCTCACCGTTGAAACTTTTGCCAACAGCAATAGCAAGTTTTCATATGCCCATGCTAGTTGCACCTAGAATGAAGACCACCTTTATATTCCTAGCACCGTAAGATGGTTGGCATTTTTGTTATAAATATCTATATCTATACTACTTATAAAAGCACCTTACAAAGATTGTAACAAAAATTAGATAAAATTGTAACCTATCCTTAACATCAATTATGAGTCATTGATTTTAGGAAAAATTGGATATAACCCCCTACAATCTTACTCGTCTGGATATAACCCCCTATAATCTTTAAAACTGGATATAAACCCCTCTAATCTTGTTTGTGTTGGATATAACCCCTTTTGATTAAATTTATTCATTTTAAAGTTTTTAAAAGTCATCTTTTACATGTTAAGACCAAAATACCCTTACCGTGCAATATTCAAATCAAAGTCGTTTTGTATTCCAACATATCCTTGCGATATTAAACAAAAAAAAAGACGTGTTTTCAAATCGCCTATATAGATGGTACAAATGTAGTTGTTTCATTTGTTTTCGAGTTGATAATTTATCATCTGATTTTTCTTGAGCAGAGAAGGCACCGAACAACAAAGCACTGATATTTGTCCATTCTTTTTTTTTTTAATTGAAGATTATCCGTTGTAATTAGTAATCTAAGTGCAAAGCTACGTCACAGAAGTGTTTCCGAATCAGAGAAAAAAGGTAATATGATAAAAAAAAAATAGAACATTAGGATAAAATAAGGATGCATATCTCACGACCAATCCGTTAGCATTTCAAGTAAGAATGGACCTCATACTGTTGCTATATCACTAATAGAAAATGGGTGCTAGAACAAGAAAGCATTTCAAATAACTAAGGCCTATTGGTGTTGCTTTATGACTAAAATATTATTGTTCTTTGACAATTCGCTGGAGGTAGGAGGGGAATACGAAAGGGCTAAGGAAGGAAGATCGGCCAATAAGGTTATATTGGTCATAACATGTGCAAAATGATTTTCTTTAAAATAAGATATGATTAGATTTAATCAAAAGGGGTTATATCCAACACAAACAAGATTAGAGGGGGTCATATCCAGTTTTGAAGATTACAGGGGGTTATATTTAGATGAGTAAGATTGTAGGGGGTTATATTCAATTTTTCTTTGATTTTATTGATCTAATGTGATCTATGATCTTGTATATCAGATAAAAAGATAGTTATTTATCTGAAACTGTCCGGACGCTGGAACGGTGTTACGCAAAACGCGTTAATTTTTTTTTATTGCCGTTTTCCTTTTTTAACTCCGCTTAATCCTAACGCTTAATGTGCGTCTCCTTTTCGTGTTTGGCATGTCTGTAATACGTGTCGTGTCTTTTGTGTCGTGCCGTGCCGTGTCTCGTGCCGTGTCGTGTCGTGTCCGGAAAATTCACGTGTCGTGTCGTGTCTATTTTATCAAAGTTGGACACGAAACGCTTTAGGACACGACACGCGAAGTTCTCGTGTCGTGTCCGTGTCCGTGTCTTGCCGTGTCGTACCACCTCCGTGCCGTGCCGTGTCGTGGCGTGTTCGGACACGTTTTTTAGAACACTAGATCAGGGACGCATAGCGCCGCTCTCTGATCTTCGTTCCACATCTCTTTCTCTCTCGTGAAACCGTCCCTCCTCTTTTCTTCGCCATCTACGCCCCACCCTCACCCTTGCTCCATGCGTCCCTCTTCACTCCTTCCGAAAGTCCATCAAGTCAGCATCTCTCAAGGTACGATCCAAGCAGGACAACGCCGCCGGCGCCAAGCTCCCCCACTTCGAGCTCTTCCACGCCTCCGACGGCTCCACCGCCGCCCTTGCCCGCGATGACCAGAAGATCCAGACCTGCCGAGCCACCCACCTCAAGGCCATTGAGCTCCTCATCGACCTCGCCTCCCTCCAGACCTCCTTCTTTACTCTCGACGAGGCCATCAAAACCATCAACCGACAACCGCAGGTAACTAGGTCATTCTATCATCTCACCTACTTCTTCTTCTTCAATTGATTGAATCCCTCCCTTCCAATTAACTTCTAGGGTCAATGCTTCGTCCAGCTCTTGACGAGGATGAGGGTTTTGATGAGATTGAGCGCAAGGTGATGGAGTACTACTCTGGGACCAGCAATATTGATTATGCTGAGGATCTAAAAACCTTGCTGGATCTTCTGATTTCTCATACAGGTCTCGCCTGAGAAATGAATAGCCTCTCTTAACTCACCTTTTGGTGATTTTGGCGGTATAACAGGATATTACAAAGTAATGTGGATTACGTGGATTGTTTTGTGATTGAGGCTGGTAATTTATTGTTACCCTTTCTACTTTTTAAAAGTTATTTTTTTCTTTGAGTCGCTGATATCTCAGTTAGGCATTATTTGCTAACATCACAAAAATCCAAAAAGAGTTAGCTATCATCCACAAATGTGTTCATTTCAGCATCAATCAAAACAAAAAAACAATTGATGATTTTGAATATTCCACTTGGCCTTTCAAAATTATTGTTATGAATTTCTGATCATTAATTTTAAGTGGCCTTTAAGTGGTTGAATCAGGTTCCAATCTCATATTTTTGGTTGAATCAGCATGGCAGTTGTCATTTTTTGTGCTTTTCTGTAAGATTTTTGTTTAATTTGTCAAATTTTCATTTTGCTTTCTTTGCTGAAAATTAGAGGTCCTGACATTGACGCATGGTTTTCCTAAATTATATTTATCACATCAATGTAATGTATGCAAATGAGAGAATGGAGATGGAGCATCACATTCAGGTATGTACTTAATTGGAATTTCACCAAATCTATGGTTTATTTGACTTATTACATGTGCTGATCACTGAGAGATCATTGAATGGGGATTTTTTTTGGGGGGGGGGGGTAAAAATGGAGTTATTTTCCATGAGTTTGAAATGATTTTTGTGGTAAATTAGTGTGTGCTGCATTTGTTTGCTTTTCTTGAAGATATGTGATTAGTTAGAGATGCCTATCCATTGAATTTTTACTGTACTTGCTTTGCTATAAATTTTATGTTGATAGAATTAGGACTTTGAATTTAATAATATGCAAATTGCTGGGTGAAAAATGAGATTTCTTTATTTGTACAACTAAACCAGTGATAGCATTTTTTTTTTTTTTTTGCAGAGTCTACACAAAAAAATCGATTCATGGTTGAATTCTATTGTCTCAGGTAAATATCATCATCTCAAAAATGTTGTTCATACTTCCATTTATGTTGGCTCATTTTAATTTGTTTTTATTTCCAATGGATTAGTTGTGGCATAGTTAAACTATTTGGATATGCTCAAATTGCTCCGATGTTTGCTGCCATAGATTTTGCATGTTAGTTGTTATTGCCTTAATTACATTCGCACCTTACAACAAGGGACTAAGAAGATCCAACAAGTATCCAATAATCTCTTTTCATATCTTTTCTTACAAAATTCTTGGAAATGATCAAATAAATTTGAAGCAAGGTATTTTGGACAAGTGAGTTTACTACTTCTAATTCGTTTACTTATCCATTAGGACGTTGACGTAATCAACCATATCATTCAGGTTAAATATTTGTAGTTTTGTACGACCATGAGTATAATCAGTGTTGGACAAATGGATTAAATGTTTTTGAGATATAGAAGATCTGGGTTTGAATGGATAAACCCTGGCTTTTTAATAGGGTTATTTTATATATTTTTTCCCTAATTCTTTGTTGCCTTTCAGGTACCTTTTATTGCTAGGAAAGAATTATGTGGCAGCCTTCTTGAAGATCCTGATGTAGTAAATGCATCAGATTAAGCAACACAAAGTAAATAAAGGACAAGTTTGGAACTTACGTATTTTTAAATTTTATATGGAGCAACAGAATGATTATGGAATGTTTATAATGAAAATAATAATTTTCGTGATCACCTTTCCGATTTTGTCATTAATATAATTCATTTTTTAAACCAATCTTAATTAATATGGAAAATATAATAATTGGGAGGAGTGTCGTACGTGTAGCAATTATTTTTCTAAAATTTAATTGAAGTGGAATATCTATAGATATACACAATAGAAAGACTGTTCACAATCCCCGATTCATTAATAGCTAGAAAACCTCATAACGCATTATAATCGTAGGACATATCTTACTTCACAATATTAGAGAAAGCTCTTTCTTTATCATTAATATTCAGATTCATAGCAAATTTAGAATATGATCGTCAAATTATTTCCTTTTCTTTGTTCTTAAATTTTTATATTTTTTTTATTTTTGAAATATAACAATAATATTTAGATGCAAACTAAGAGTCAGGTGGGCCATCCAATGCGATTGAGCTGGGATATAAATAGTAATATATGTATATAGCATTATAGCTTAACTTTTGATCTATTGTGAAGTCGCCCAATGAACCATAGAATGTTTTTTTTCTCATAACCTTATCTTTGAATCGGACATATCAGCAATGAACAGATTCTTACGTTGAAAATGGTAAGAATCGCCATAATTGTGTAAAATGGAACAAATAGCATAAAGGAAATGTATCTATCATTTATTTAACCAAAGTGGCAAACTAACTTCAGGTCTATTCATTTTTTTAACCAAAATAGCAAACTAATCTGGTCTGTTTATTTTACCAAAATAAAAAATTAATTTCAGCTGGTCTCTTCATTTTATGTGATTTTTTTTATTGAGAAACATATTTATTTTCATCAAATTATTTTTTTTAAATTGTTCACATGTCTACTTTTATGGATTTTATTTATTTAAATTGGTGAATATTGATGCTACCTTCAATGTCGACCATGTGTAGCGTAATTCTTTAAGAACAAAAAAAAAATTACATAAAAAGAATATATACTAAAAGTCTTTTAACTTTTTGGAAAAATATCAAATAAAAAATTTCCGCACAATGAGCGGGCACTGCTGCTAGTATGTAAATAAAATATATATAATAAGTTAGTTTAATTGGGTGAACTCAAATACTAAAAGCATTGATAAACTAGTTACATGAAATATTATACTATATAATTATGAAGATCCGTATTAAAAATAATTTTGCATCATTATGTTAATACTATTAATATATATAAAAATATTTTATTTAAAAAAAAATTAATGCCGTCGTGATCATTGGACCCGGATCTCGTGTAGCGCAGCAACCGTATAGCGCACCTCTCGGGCCGTCCGATTTGATCTCGACGGTCAATTTTTTTCGGGCCTTACAATCTGGCGAAATTCACGGACCACCCATCATAGATCAGACGGCCCGAGAGGTGCGCTACACGGGTGCTGTGCGGCACCAGATCTGAATTGATGATCATTACCCCCCCCCCCCCCTAATTTCCTACTCACTGGATCTTCCTATATGCTTTAGGACCAAATTACCCTGCTAATCAACAGTGCACAAAATAGTCATAAAACTTGGGGAGGAGTCTGAAGATGTGAATATGAATCGAAATTTTAGAAAATACCCTCAAATATACATATGATAGTGAAATTTATAAAATTAACAAAATAAGTTTTTCACAAAGATTATTTTAATCTATAAAAATCAGAATCAACTCTCATTTGAAAACTGGACTGCACCAGCCGATTCGACATATTTAGTTGGAAACTTGTCAATACCAAGTCCGGTCCATTTGGGCTGAAAACTGGAATCATATTGAACTAGTATGTACCCGCCAAAGACTAAATTAAACCTACAAAACCAGTCACTCGGGTCGTTTGGCTTTTTTGAACCATTAGAAATCTGAAACAATCGCAAGCAAATATTTGAACAAATGGGGCCTCACAGGAATCCAACACTATACATCTGCATGAACTAACAAAACATACAACCGGGCTTCGTTAGCATTACAACCAAAATCTGATTCCGGCATGATTTTATATTTCTCTTATAACAGAGCCCGATTTTACCTGCAAGTCAAACCTGGAGTCGTCATCAGTTTGATGCCGGTCTGGTTCTATTCTCCCTTAGAAAACGATCAAGCCTCAAATCAAATAACTCGGATACAGGTAACAATGAGACATGCTGTGCAGGTTGATGTATTTATAGATAAAATTCACCCTGGGCTGAATTAAATAAAGAGATTTGCTAAATACATATCATTAAATGCCCATTATATTTAAGGAACGAAAGTTGAAACTTAGGTTAGATAAGAGTTTAAATGATTTGATTAAAATAACTTGAACTGTTGAAAGAAGGATTATATGGAATTTAGTTAAGTCATTTAATTGCTCAATCAAATGAAGGGAAACTAACTGTTCTCATACAACTAATAGATAATTAAGACGAGCCGCTTGGATTAAAGGCGGGTTGCATGTGCCAATCTAGAAACAAGTAGCCTATCTATAACTATTTATCCAGGTTCTCAAGTGAACCACTACGAAAGTAAGCGGGTAGTTTGAGAATAGGAGTCAAGTAGAAGAATTATCAACTAGCACCCCTATTTTGTATCTGTTAAGCCCAATTCTCTTTAAGTTGTAACCATTTATCTTTTATTTTATATTTTAGTTTAATTAATCTCAATTCCAATTATTCTTAACCCCTTGACTTGAGATTTAAATTGAATAATTCGAATAACTATTCTCATGGATCGATCCCAAATACTCAATGTAGGTTGTATGCTTGCGGCCGAAATCGAGTATATTTGGGTATAAATTTAAAAGCCCTGATAGGTTAGGTTATCGTCCCAAACCGCACACATCAAGCTTTTTTGGTGTCGTTGCCGAGGAACGGTGATGTTTATTTAATATTAATTTTATTGTTTAATTGAGTTCATTCCCTCGTCACCCCTTTTCTTGAAATTTTCTCTTATTGCAGTTAGTAACACTGACAGGTGGAAGACTTAAGAAAAAGCCTGTTTGTGAGTCTAGTTCCACTGCAAGAAAATCAATGCTCTGTGAAGAAGGAACAACTTCAACTCAAGGCAAGTAGACTCAGGCGACTCGACAACAACCCAATCGAGCCGTTAGGAGGCAGCCAGAAGTCGAAGAGTAGCTTGTCGAGCAAAAGCCGACAGGACAATTGATAGCGGATCACCCACTTGACGAGCGATCTGTTACGTCGGAAACTGAACCAATACTTGATTTCAAATCTGAACAAGATTATGATTTTTCAAACATTGAAATCATGCCTTAGGCAGGCCCTAACAACAACAACCTCAATGGAGAGAATAATGCCCTTCAACAGGCAGTCAATGATGAACTTACAGCACGAGCTAATGCTGAGAGGAATCAACTTTTACGAGAGATTTGTGCACCAGATGCTACCAATCTTTGACTGGGGTCAATTTACCCAATCTAACTCGAGCTAGAGATCTCACTTTCAACTTGTTCAACAGAATATGTTTGGGGGAGAACTATCTGAGGATGCCGCACAACATCTAGAGGAGTTTTTGTAGTGTTGCACAACTCTTAATTTTGATCAAGTCCAATTTTGATCAAGTCCATGATGACACGATCCACCTTACTCTTTTTGCTTTCACACTGAAGGGCAGAGCAAAAACTTGTCTTGCCAGTTTCAAAGCACAACCATTCACTGTTTGGAACACACTAGCCAAGGCCTTTCTAGACAAGTTTTACCCTAGGGGGAAAACAGTTCAAATAGTCAGGCAAATTTGCACTTTTAAACAAACAGAACATGAGAACCTTAGTGAGGCATGGGAAAGGTTTAGGGACTTGCAAACAAGTTGTCCACACCATGATTTACTTGATAGCAGAATAATTAGTTGTTTTTATAATGGTTTAAATCATCTAACCCAACAATCTATTGATAATACTGCAGGTGGCTCATTGTTGGACTTAGGATGTCAAGATGCAATGGATTTGGCTATCAGACTAGCAAGGGCACAAACCAATTGGTTAGTGAGATCTGACACCAAGCAAAGAGTAGTATTGGAAGTAGACAAGACCACTCATCTTCAAGCTCAACTTGATGCACTCACATTATTGATCAAGAAAATGAATGAGAAGCATGCTGTCTATGTGGCTCAAGTATTCAAATGCCAATTTTGTGATGAGGAAGGTCACACGACACCAAGTTGCCCACAAATCCAAAGAGATGAGCCAGTTGAGGTGGATGTCAACCTTCTCAACAATGGACCAACCTACTTCCCTGATAATAGCAATGTTATAGGAATAAGCGCAATCATACGAAATTTTCCTACTCAAACCCAAATGGTGCAGCTAACCATGGAAGTTATGGGAACAAAGGTGGAAATGGTGGAGGCAACCCAAACCAAAACCAATACTCACAGCATAGGGTGGTGGTAGACAACTTTATGAGAGACCAAGGCATATGGAACAATCAGGTCTGTAAAGAAATCAAAGCGATGAGGGAAACTATGGAGAAAATTCTCATACGACAAAGTTATGTGGTAAATCAACCAAGGAATGGAGTGATGACCAAAACATGCATGTTATCCGGTCAACCTGAGCCTAACCCTAAAGCTGAAGTGAATGCAATTACTCTGCAGAGTGGAACAAATTATAAAGGTTCATATTCCTTGCAATTCGTAATATGGGTCTTCCAGTCTGGTTTTTTATTCATTTTCCTTGCAATTCGTAATATAGGTTCATAATTTTATGTATATTTGAGATTATAAGTCCTAATCTCATAGTGTATAGATTGCATTTTGGTTAATAATATTTATCATTTATTTAATAAGAATCATGATCATTCAAGTAATTTGTATTAGACCATAAAAATAGTAATTTGTATTAATGTGCAGGAATCAAAGATTTTCCTTTAATGAATTATTTCATTGTGTGTGCACGAAAGATATCGGGATTCACATATGGTTTGATATTTAATCATTTAATCATGTTCATTGTAGGTATATGCATTAATTTTTAATACAGCCTACCTGTTCATTTTTTAGATCCTAATTACTGATTACTAATTACATATAAACGTCTTTGAAAAGCTAAGAGATGTGACAGACCATTTCTGATATATATTGTAACCTCTCTGATCATTGCTGGAATCAATAAATATATAATATAATGGTAATAATGGCCATAATTATTGTAGTTACAATTTCATTTTGTCTATATATAGAGTTTTCCCTTGAAACTGTGTAGTTTACCTTCGAACTAGGGTTGAACATCGAGCATCGCTCGATATATGAGTTCGTAATAATTTTTAATTTTAATATCTTTTTACAATTTATATATACTTATGATAAGGAGTTTGTTTAGATAAAGTAGTTGTTATTTTTTTTAATTTGAGAATAAATTTTGTTAGGGAACTTTTTTTTTTTGGTAAAACGAATTTTATAAATCAAAGAAGAATGCATATTGAAAATGACTCTGAAAATAAAACTGTACATTGGATGAAAGTGGAATCTTACTTAAGCATACCTCAAAAAACAAAATTTCCAAAATTTCAACAGTGGGTCCTCTTGTATAAATTATATCCCAGTTGCCATATACAGTAGTGCCTTTTTTATTTATTTATTTTTTATCTGGTAGAAGCTTATTCGGTGAGCCAATGGAGAAATGGGTACTTTTTTGTTTCACAATTTGAGAAACCAATCTTTAGATAAAAATCATAAAAGAGCAATAACTTTGCAGGATTGAATTGTATATGTTATCACCAACAGTATATTATGTATCAAAACAAACTTTCCCCTGATTGAATTCTCCATCCAAAAATTCTATATCAGTGTGCGGAGATAACATCAACAAATCCCCTCGAGCTTGCAATAACAGTAGCATGTGCCAGGGCGATAGGCCCCACCATCTTCGAGGAGATTATGAGCTGTGCAACCTCGGATTGATCTAATGAAGTTGCCTTGATCAAGGCATCCTCACAGGTAACCTTCACTTGCAGTGCATTAGCAGTAGTAGCATATCTTTTGAATACTTTTATGTTCACACCAGCCCCAACATCCCGATTATAATCAAACAAAAGTTTACTGATTAGAGATAACATGTTATTATGGGGCATGTCATGTTAATGAAAATTGATTACTGCCATCGCGCGTCAGTCAGCGCTCTCCTCCCTCTACTCACCCAGCGATTTTTTGTTCTTTTCGTTATTATAAGTGTTCACTTTATTAGATACAAATGTTCACTTTGTATTATAATTGTCCACTGTTTTATAAGTGTTCGCTATGTTCACTATGTTCATTTTTTTTTTTTTTTGTCCAAATGTTCAGTTGGGTCAGTACAAATGTTCTGTTAATTGAGTATAAATGTTCAGTTAGTTGCAAAGTCGGCCAATCGTAACTCGTTTTTACTAAACCAAGCGAAGGGATCATGAACCGGACACAAAACACATGAAAAAAATAGAAGGGGTCATGAACCGATCCGGTTCAAATTAATTTTTTCCGACTTTGCCCCTGGCGCGTCTCTCTCCAAGTCTGACGCGCGACTTTGATCCTGGCGCGACTTTGCCCATTAGTTGATGCATTTAACTGAACACTTCTGATTATTAAACTGAACACTTCTTATTATTAAACTGAACATTTGTAACATATAGCAGCGATGACAGCGATGGTTTATTTAGCGATGACACTTATAATAGCTGCATGTTAATTACAAATATGCCCTTGTAAATTCTAATAGTCCTTATTTTTCATTTTAATTTTTTTTTCAAATTCTGGAAAACCACTTCACAATTTTATAGAAACGACCTTCAAATGTATGAGTATCAAAAGGGGTATGATTAAGAAGTTCATTTTAATTCCACTGAACCCTAGTACCTCCAACAGTAGCTGATTTTTATAACTCTGGTTGTCCTCACATTTGCTAAACCTTGGCCTTGACTTTTCTACCACTTGAGTTTTCAATTAAATATGAAGCTCGTCAAATATAGATAACTTATAAAAATAGAAAATCATGTCCAACCTGTTGTATTTATTAATTTGCAAATGAGGTACTTTGGGTAGACTGGTGCTCCTGACCTTTTTCTATTTCTTTTAGTATATGCACATCTTCTTCCACTAAGATGCCTAAAACAAAACCCAAAGAAGCGATAGCAAGAATAAAAACACAAAAATCAAAGAAAATAATATATATAAAATGGCAAGCATAACAGTGTTTAAACTTTGAAGATATAAAACTTAAGACATCCGATTATATATGTCACCATGTTTGCTTGGTTCATTTGATAATAAACTATTATGCCATATATATTTACACATCAAAATGGGAAAGCATTGTTTAACACATACATACCTGATATATTTGACTAAAGGTAAAGGTAAAAAAAAGGAACCTTTCATGAACTCAGCTGTCTTATTCTCTTGATCATTAGGATTACACCACTGGAGATATCCACTGATTCACATAGGTTTCTTTTAAAGGTCATTTTTTTAAAATTACTAAGTGCCATATTTAGATGTAACGGTCGCTGTCATTTACAGAGAATACCGACTGAGGCTAGAGATGCATTAGCTGGCTTTCTAGAACAGTAATTTCTCCTTTATTGCTGTAAAAATAATTAACCTAAAGTTTCTAACTTTTCACTTTTCAAGCAGTGGTTTGAGTTGTAACCGGAATTTACTCAAAATCCTTTCTATATATCTGGAGATTGGAGAGTCATATGCTGGAGTTTATATCCCGACCTTAGCTGCTGAGGTTGTGAAAGCTATGTCATGGTAGCGGTACCCGACAGATAGCTTTGATTATCAACTTAGATTAATAAAGCATAGAACATATATGTTATCTAACACTCATGACAGACATAACTCACTATTGATTAGACATAAAAAGAATCTTTAAGGATCATACTGACAGCATCACCAAATTATGGATATGCTTTTTGATTCCTAACTACCAAATCTTTTTAATGTTTTAATTGGATAAACAGGGTTAAAAGAGGTTGTAAAGCCTATTAGTAATTTCAACGTTCGAATATTTTTGTAAAATATTACATTGATGCCAAGAAAGAAACTTGTGCGTTGAACACCAAAAGGTATGCAATTTTTTGTGGTTCAGGGTTATGTGATTGCCAATGGAGTTACTGATATGGGTATAAATATGAATTCTTTTGTGCCATTTGCTCACAACATGGGCCTTATTCCTGAAGATTTGTATGAAGTACGTCAGAATTTGAGCATTTCTAATATCTCCTACTCTTATTTATAGGGGATCTACAAAATTGTCTACATATGTATTTGTTTTAATTGCAACAATTTGTAGCATTCCTGAATTTATTTACCAGGGAGTCAAGGACAGCTTTGAGACCTGATTATTCTACAGTTTATAATTACTGAACAGTAGTTCAAATCAAGATAAATTGGTGCCTATTGGGATATTTTTACCGAACCTTTTAGTTGTCATGTTTCACTTTATCAAATTGCAGTTAAGAGTTTATCTCAATCCATCAGATCTAGGAAAAACCTTTCTGATCCATGCCTGACATCTATATCCTAGAATTATACTAAGTTTTTAAGAGCAATAACTCAGTTTGGTGCATTTCAGCAGGTCCATGCTGTATGCGAGGTAAAGTACTATGAGAATTATTTTAGATTAATTGAATACATAATAATAAAAACAATAAGCTATAACAAAAACAAAAATAAATCACTATAGTTGAGATTTTAGATTAATTGAATACATATTGGAAGGAAAAAAGAAGGAAGAGGCAGAGCTAAGGTGAAGAAGAAAAGTAAAAAAAGAAAAACACGATAGGAGAAGGGTACTCACCTGAGGGAGAGAGAGAGATTGACAACATAGAAACGAACCACAGTAATGGCAGAAAATTACAAACCTTGTTTGAAAATAACAAAAATTTAGAGCAGCAATTACAACTTCAGACTCCAATTTCGAGAAAATGATGTTGTGATGACGGACCTTTTCTGCACAACATGTAAAAGAAAAATAATAAGATTGAACAGAAGAGACCTCAACAAATCTGCCCAAAATAAGGAAGAAAAACATACCCGATGAAAATAATATCTGTAGGATCGAACAACTCCAGCTAAGCCGACGTCCTTATTGGTCATCTCACCCCAATCTAAAAAGAGAAAAAGCTCCTAAGCAAAAGCTGTTTAGGGAAGTTTAAGAATACTGCGTGTATGATAGAGGAGGTATGCTTGCCTGACCCGAGCTTCACTTTAGAGGCGCTCAAATCCAGTGGAATTTAGAGCGCCATGATTGGATACTTGGAGAAGAGAGGAGAGGGCACAACCTTGTCTGTCACAACCATGAATCGTTGTAGGACCTCCATGCATGGACTGTCGGATCGACTTTTTCGATCAAACCACCGCTCAGATCGACGATGAAACCTAGCTAGGGTTTAAAGATGCAGGAGAGAGAAAGAGAAGCGAGGCGAAGAGAGAAAGAAGCAACGATAATTTTCTTTTTGTTTTTTTCCTTGAGCCCACTTCAGAAAAGAATGCTTTAGATGGACAACAAAATAAAAAAGAACTGTATCACATAGACCGTAACTCCTTATTTGTCCTTCTCTTTTTTGGCTCACATGAGCCACGTCCACCAAGAGGAAGGGCCCCAGAACGTGCAGCGTGGTAAGTGTATTGACTTTTCTTTCTAAAACTTCAGCGCGCTTCCTTTCATGCAGCCGTACAAAAGTCAACTCAAATAAGACTCGTTCAGGAAGATATCACATGAAGACCACACGAAGGAGCAACAAAAAAACATAGCCAAAGTACACAGGGAGACCAACGGCGCTGATCAGAAGAGGAGCTCAAACCGGACGGCTGGGATTTGAGTTTCATTCTACAGTTGTCCCAAGACTCAAAATTAAGGTATTTATAATTATAATTAAGCGGATAAAGAAGATGAAGAAACTCTTAAGCTTAAGCACAAATAATTTAAAATTGCATACCTGATAGCAAAGTGATTGTTGAGTAGCTAGGGTTCGGATTCCGATCTTCAAGTCATTGTGCAAGAACTATGCGTTTAGGATAAGGCAGAAGCGGCAGGAAATGGATTTGATGTCGTAGAAGGGGATGGGACTATCGGGGAGGAATTTGAGTTTTGGGAGGACGCGATGAGAAGAGAGATAGCAGGGGTGAATGGGATGGAGAGGTGGCGGAGGGGACAGGTGGGCTTGGAAAAGCAAGGTTGGGGCGGAGGAGAGGATGTGATTCCGCAGAAGGAACAGAGAGCTGATGGGAAAAAACGCTGGGGGCGAGAGATTGAAAAGAAAAACCTAAACGGATAGGATCTGTTTTATAAAATCAACGGATAGGATATGTTTTCGGCGGTTGAGCTGTACGTTGTTTTAAAACTCGCGCAAATAATTCACGCAGATTATATTAGTATTAGAATTAGAATTAGAATTAGAATAGAACTAGGGTTGGACATTTTTAACATAGTTTAAACTTTGATTTTTTTTTTTACGTAAATTTATATTTTTAATATATGTTAATAATAATTTGAAGATATAATTAAAATATCTATATAAATTTGTTTTAAGAAATCAGAAAAATAGTTATTGCAAATAGATTAGAATAAAATGTTCTCTTATATAAGTAATCACAAATATCCATTTTGGTTAGGTAAATATTTTTTTCATAGATATTATTCTATTGAGTTTAAATTTGTCAATACTTTAAAAACATCAGGATCCAAAACCTGTTATTTCCCCATTGATTTTATAATTTTTGGTGTTCGTGATTGAAAATAAATAAAATCAAACTTATGAAAGATGTACATGCACTATTGAATATCAAGATATGATATATATCTAATTTCATCTGTTATTTGAAACTTAGAATTTAATATGCTGAACTAAACTCGCCCAATTCTAAACTAAATAGGTCAATTAACATGCACAGAAGATTAACGACAGTAGAGTGCCGTCGTGTAACGTGCACCGTGAGATCGCGATCTAAGGGCGCACGAGAGTTTTCAGAAATCCCTTCCCTCTCCAAAGTTCCTTTCCCTGCCCGTCCGTGGCTTTCCTTGAAAATTGTTGTGCAAAAGAGCAATTCAATTCCCGCCAAAAGCATGGATTTGGGCTGTCACATCAACTCCACCTCTCAATTTACGACTTCTCTCTCGAATTAGAACGGAAATACCAAAGTCAGTCGATTTTCACTGGAGGCGCCTCCCTGTGTCTCTCTCTAAGAACCCATCTCCGATTGGGATGGTAAATTTCAGTATATACTGAAGTACTAGAAACTGCCTGTGGGCTGTGAGTTTTCCTCTTTGCACACCAACTTGACCATCCAATTCCCTTATTCTTCATCTTACTAGGATCTTTCTTGGCCGGAAGAGTGGGATTGCCAGGCGTTTGGATACAGAAATAGTCTTTTATATGAAGGTAAATTCCCTGTGCCTCTTTTTTTCTTTATATATATAAAATATTACGATTCCTCTGGTGAATTGGTTCCTAATTGTAAACGTTTGGCTCTCTTCCACAAGTTGAGGATCTTTCTCTGAAATTGCTTTCAAACTATGAATTTAATGCATATTTTATTATAGGAAAATTTCTCTAAAATCTATCTTTTCCCATACCGTATGGGCAAGGAAAAAAGAAAACAAGGAACAACTTTCCAAAAAGAGTCGTACATCAGAAACAAATGTTTTGTTAAAATGATGAAAAAGATGTATGCTCTGAAATGTTGATACTGTTGCTTCACAATTTGTAAAATATATATTTTTTGAGTTAACTGCTTACAAATCAATTTCAAATTCAAACATGGTAGCTGTCTGGTGCTTTCGATCTGTAAATACTAAATAATTTATTTGCTCTATAGAGGCATTGACCCCAAGTCAATTTGGTACATGCGGTGACTTTGTGCAATTAGGACTGATCATGACTTTGCCTAGCTATAAAAGGCCTCCAAATGGTCTACTAAACTGTTGTCTATTTGAACTGCAATATAGATTATGATGAAAATATAAAGTTGACGTTGCTGCTGAAATTTAAAAAATCTACTACTATTTTTTTATTTATGAAGGATATGGAGTCTTGCGGAGCTTTTGTTGGCACCTTATGTGGGTATGAAATTTGCAACCGTAGATGAAGCACGGACATATTGGAGAAATTATGGTGGAAGAGTTGGTTTTGGAGTTAGAAAAGGTTATGGAAGATTGGGGCAAGATAATGTACATTCTTCATACACTTTTGTATGCCAATGTGAAGGCAAAAGGAAAAAGGACAAGCGAAATCATCTAATACCTACCCAACGTGAAGTATAAAGTTGTAAAATATCATCTCGATCACAACCACCCTCTCTAAAAATCCGAAGCTTGTTATCTAATACCTACCCAACGTAAAGTTCCTGAAATAGCCCACATTGACATCAACCTAGCCGATAGTTCGGGGATCCGGCCAAAACAATCACGTGAGTTACTAAGTAGACAAGCTGGTGGAGTTAGAAGCATTGGTTACACTAAAAATGACCTTAATAATTGCTTAAGAGATATGAGGAAGGAATCAATGGCATATGGGGCAGCAATTCCTATCACGAAGTATTTTGGAAAGCGGACGGCGGAGAATTCTTTTTTTCAACACTTTGAGGATATCACTGAAAATGAAGAGATTGCTAATATTCTTTGGATGGATGGTAGAATGATTGCGGCCTATGTCCGATTTGGAGAGATAGTTATCTTTGATACAACCTTTGGAACCAATAAAAAAAAATGAGCTCTTGAAACTTTTATTGGCTTTAATAACTTTAGAGATATTGTGATTTTTTGTGCGGCTCTCATGTGTGACCAATCTACCGAGTCTTTTGCATAGGTGTTCACAAAATTTGAAGAACTAGCGGAAAAGAGAAAGATAAGAGATGGATAGACTTCATCTTTGATTGTAAAGAAAAGTGGACATATTGTTTTATGAAGGATGCTTACACTCTAGGGATCCGTAGCACACAAGCTAGTGAGAGTATTAACTCGGATTTGAAGAACTATTTAAGTTGTAAGATGAATGTGAACCGATTTATGGAGCACTTTAATAGGGTTGTTGATGCAAAGCGGGAGAAAGAGGTCAAATCCGAGTATGATATGACAAGAAAAAAATTTAGAGTTAGGTACAATACTCCAATTCTTTGTGAAGCCGAAAACTTGTATACATCCAACATCTTTGAGTTATTCCAAAAAGAGTGTGAGTTATCCCATTCGGTGTACCTAGAATCCATAGATGGTAACACATATATGGTTGGTATGTGTAACATTAATGATAAAGAATGTTTCTGCAAGAGTAGACAAGTTGTTTGGAATCGGGATGACCAAAGCATTGTGTGTTCTTGTAAGAAGTTTGAGAGAGTGAGAATTTTGTGTTGTCATACAATAAAAGTGTTGGATAGAGAAGACATTAAGAATATACCACCAAGATACATTCTTAAACGTTGGACCCAAGATGTAAATGATGACACCATTGTGGATAGAGAAGGAAGAGTTGTCATTGAGGATGTTATGTTGAAAGTTAGAAATCGAAATGCACAATTGATGCGTGAGCTAGCATCAATTAGCGGTATGGTGACCCATAATGAAGGTAAAATCCAATTTGTGCTCAATGGATTGCATTCCATTCGAGAACAAGTGGAAAAGATTGATAGAAATCCATCCAAAAGAATCAATGACTGTGGCGGAGACAACTCAAATAGCCAACCCGAAAATTCACTCCGCCTAAAGAAGAAAGATGGTGACAATCGTTCTAAACGAGGGCAAGCTTGGAATGAGAAGAACTTGTCAAGAAGAAAGAAAGACAATGGTCGAAGCATCTCAAATAGTCAACCTTTGTTAAGGTAAATTATTTGAGACTTAATTTCGGTTCTAATTTGGATGATATTTGAATTTGTTGATATTTGGATGGTAACCTATGTTTTATCATTTTTTCTTAATTATAGGCCGAGTAATAATTTGTCACAAGATATATTGGAGGAGAACTTTGGATGCTATGGTAACCTTGAAGACATACAGTTAAGTGAACTTGAAAGGTTGGATGTGGAGTTCAAATGAACAGATTATGCAGTGATGCCATATGACTTAGCTTACTGGCTATCATTTCGGTTAACAAGTAGTGATTGAATTTGTGACTAAGTTAACAAGTTATTGGTACGTCAGATGACCAATGAAACCAAGGTAAAACAATTATATAACCAGCCTGTACAATTAGAGATATTCCCAACCTTACTGGTACGTCACATGACCAGTGAACCCAAATCGCTTTATATATCTCAAAACAATATCAATCTAAAATATTGTCTAAGAAATTATTCTTTTTTTTTTTTTGCAGCAATTTGGAAATTACAAAAGAATAGACAAGATTTAGAAGAATTTTTTTTTTGGCAACATTTTGTAAAAAAGAAATAGCGGGATAGTTAGTTAGCAACATTTTGTAAATGAAAGAAATAGCGAAATAGTTAGTTGGCAATATTTTGTAGCAATTGGGGGATAGCATTTTCAAAGAAATAGTTAGCAATTGGTTGAAAAATTTGCAATGTATGAATTTGGAAACTTCTATGGCTGTAAGTGCAAAAACTATGCTAACGGATCAGATCTAAGTTGCTTTTATTAAATGGTTGAAGTTTTAGTTGCTTTTATGATCTAAAAGGTGCTTTTATTAATTGGTTGAAGTTTTGTTGCTTTTAAGACACAGTGAAGAAGGTACCAATCTGGTACCCATTGGTACCAGATTAATAAACCAAATTGAATCTGGTTAAGAAGGCACCTTGTATAGGTTTTTTTTTTTTTTTATTTTTTTTTTATTCAATCTCCTTCCTATTTGGCAATAAATAAGGATTTGGCGTTTGGCATTTCAGTCAACATAAATATCTTTGGCATTTCAGTCATCCAGTCCATGTAACTAGAATAACAGTAAAGAGAATAGAACGAATAAAGAATGAATTATCTCCAATAGTTCCCAATTAGAGAACATATGACAACATAAGTTGGCTCTGTGACAACATGAAGTTACATGCTTACAGTTTAGCTCTGACCTAATTTCATACAACATTAATTAGCTGCAAGTGCTACAAATCAAAACAAAAAAAAAAATAATAATAATAAAAGGAACAAATCAGCTTTTGCTACTTGAGAACGCCAGAATGCTTCACATCCTAAGTGCTCTTAGATATTCCTAAATTACAAAAAAAAAAAATATTAATACCTTGATTTATGACATAAGTATTCTACCCATAACATAATACCATAAAAGCAATGACATAACAGATTTCAAGATAGCTGGAGTTTATTAACAAACAATTACGAAAAATCATTAATTGTAATATTTTGTAGGCTTATATTTTTAATGTTCAGTTCAATTCAATGGATGATAAGGACTACCATGTTCATACAATTTCTCAATTTAATATTTGTAACTGTTAGTATTTGATCGGTATCATCTAAAAGAACAATAAACAAGTTAGATGTACCGAAGTTGCAGCGGAAGTGATCTTGCTTGGACTTCTGCCACGTGAGAATCAACGTCTTGCACCGCCACCTTAATGCCCCTATGCACCAGTGGAATACAACCACATAATAGGGCTGTAATCACACTATTCAAGATGCACACTGCTCTGACTCAACTATCTCTCTCTCTTAAGAGAAGTGGAACTCTCCCTCTTTCTCTGTGTTCTCTCTGGAAGAAGAAGAACAGAAGGATTCTCTTTCTCTGTGTAATGATCAACAGAGATAATAGATATAACGTATATCTATTATATAAGCGTCCACAGGCGAAACGGCGCATGCCTGAATACTTACGCAGACGGTCCGTCTGGAACTCCAGACGGCTCGTTTGACTGAGTCTCCACTATTTCTAACATCTTCCTCTTGGAGACTTAGACAAATACAGTTGAGTCTTCATACAGTAGTATCACCTTGCGACTGGCGCATACACCAAAAATAGAAATAAATTAGAATGAGAAAATTAAACATCAATGGAACAAAAAATAGTTCCGGAATGATGATATTTGTTTAGCAATTAAAAAAACAGCAGAACTTGACCATGCAAGATTTCTCCAATCAATGCACATGCAACTGTAAAATCGATTATTTTCTATGTGAACTCTGCAAAAGAAAAAAAAAATGGTAACATCTAGAAATTCAATCTCTCTTCAAAGGGAATTGGTACCACAAAGCATTTTTATTTAGGGGAATTGCTGATACAAAGCTTCAAAAAATAAAAACCAGAAAATGTAAAAAGGACAATACAAAGCAAAAATATTTCAGATTTTGTATTAAAGCAAAACAAATATTGCAAAAAATTATTGTGCAAATGAGCGGCAAATATAAAATTGAAATTTCTGTAAAACAAATTTTGAATGAGATGTACTAACCAAGAATCACCTCTTTGCAATTGAGGTGTTCTGGTGAAGGCCCACATTCTTCTCTACTTTAAACGAAACAGTACCACAAGATCAGGTGTAACATCCCAAAATAATAATATCTTACTTCTAATACTGGTAAAGGTAACAATACCACCCTATTGAATATGATGCAGACAACAATCCTAGATGAAACATTTATGTAAGTTGACAAAAATTCACTGAATACACTGAAAAAATTTTACCTTAATCAATTCCACAATCATAATTGCCTTGTTGCCCTTCCCGTTGCCTTGAACACAGTTCATTTGCGCCTCTCAAAATGTAAGGTACTCCATACAATTACTGGTAAATAAAGTGTGATCGTAAAAATAATACAGACAAATAAATCATTGCAACCATGGACAAGATATGAAAGGAATTATCTCCAGGGCATTGAATAGTACAAAAACGCTACATCTTTTGGACTTGAAATAAGTCAAACTAATGTTACCTGAAGCAAGTTGATGCATAGGTGATGTAATTATACATCCTTCCTTGGGTCATGATACTCCTTTTATTTTCCTTCATGGGAGTCTTCTCCCTTGGTTTCTCTACCCCAGTGTAATGGTCCATTTTACACATTCCCCTGAGAATGATAAATCTACTTCAAATGTCACAACTATTGGTAATATCTATTACGAACACACTGTTTGTTTATAGCACACAATCAATTTGCATTTGATTTTGTAGAATTGCTACTTCCCTGAATATGCAAATTTCTTTCCAAATCATTCAATTGATATTTCTGACATAAAAACAAATTGCCATATTTCTGTAGAATTGCAGTAACAAGTAAACACACAGACCCTGGGACACATCAAGAAAACAACAAAAGCAGCCTGAGGCTTTTCATCATATTGTAAAATTGTCAAATACAAAAATTTCGTTAACCAACTATAGTTAAAAAAAATTGTAAAGCTAACGCACAAAAAAAAAAAAAAAGAAAGATGCAAAGTGAAAAAGGGGCTAAGTATATCTTGCATACGGAATCACATAACTAATTTTATAGAAGGAAAAATGAAGGGGGTGAAAAATAGGGGCTACTTATACCAATCATTACCTGTAAGGAGAGCAATTAAAATGATAAAAAATTGGTGTGACTCTTCTCCATCTAATCGCTGGTTTATATAGAGAGAAAAATGGAGAACGGCAAAAGTGAAATCAAAATTCATGCTCTATTTTCATTATGAGGCCAATAATTAGGAAAGCAAAAAATGAGCGGCAAATAAAAAATTGAAATTTTTGTGAAATTTTGTAATAGATGCAGTAACTCTAGGATTACCTATTTCCAATTCATGCTTTCAATTCTGGCTTCGATCTGGAGGAGGGGGCACAACCTAGGAGAACAAACCCTAGGTTTGAATCTTTCTTTTTTCTGGCCGAGATGGGGTATGGAGAAGGGAGCAGGGGGAAAATGGGAAGCGATGGTGATTAAATTTGCCATTTCTGTCTATTAAGAAGGCGCAAGAAACAAAACTGAAAGGGAAAGGAAGGAACTGCTTGACAAAACTACGCTGAAGCGACCCCTTGCGCACGAAATATAATAGAAAAAAAAAGATGGCGTAAGAGGAATCGATCCCGTGCACTGAACCGAACAAAATACGTAGTTTCCGCCAGCGCCTAGACAGATATCAGATAAAAGGTCGGCCTTTTATATGAAATTTAAATCTGAACCGCAGATCATATTAGATTAACAAAATCAATGATCCATACTTATATTAGAGGGGTGTAACTTCTTTTTATCTGGAAGTTTACGTCTTTTCCATGGATAATATAATATATATAATATATAATATATAATATAATATAATATATATAATATATAATATAATATATATAATAATATATAATATATAATATATATATAGAGTTTTGCTATGGTGAGTCGCGACTCACCAGGGGTCTGTGAGTCGCGCTCAAAACTTCTAGATCTAGTTCAAAACGACCGATTCAAATCGCTCAATACGATCTCCTTATTGAAATCTCCATGCAGACCAAAATTTACATTTTTTCGAAATTTTTAAGTATTTTTTTCAAATTTTAGAAAATCGTTAATCTAATTAGTTCTTAACCGTTCAAAAACAGCAGTTTTTAAAAATCCAAAAAAAATACTTAAAAATTAAAAAAAAATATAAAATTTAGTCTGCATGAAGATTTCAATAAGGAGATTGTATTGGACGGTTTAGATCGATTATTTTGAACTAGATCTAGGAGTTTTTTAGTGCGACTCACGTGAGTCGCGACTCACCATAGCAAAACTCTATATATATATATATATATAATATAAAATAAAATATAAAATATAATATATAATATATAATAATATAATAAATATAATATATATATATATATATATAGATTGGCTAAAGTATACTCCAGCATACGGATCGTCCGTATGCTGGAGTCGTTTTTTAAAATCTAAAATTCGATAAGTCGATCCGAACCGTTCAAATTGTTCTACATATTGAAATCTCCTAGGAAACCAAAATTTATTTTTTTTTCGAATTTTTTTTGCTATATATTATGCTATTTTCAAAAAACACTATAAAGGAGTATTTCTGACCCTTTAATTTGAAAATAGCATAATATATAGCAAAAAAATTCGAAAAAATGTAAAATTTGGTCTTGAAGAATATTTTTATATGGAGAACAACTTGAACGGTTTGGATCGACTGTTTGAATTTTAGATTTTGAAAAACAACTCCAGGATACGGGTTTGATCCGTATGCTGGAGTATACTTTAGCCAATCTCTATATATATATATATATAATATAAGTAAAGATATCTTAGATTAGAATAGAACTAGGGTTGGACATTTTTAACATAGTTTAAACTTTGATTTTTTTTTTTTACGTAAATTTATATTTTTAATATATGTTAATAATAATTTGAAGATATAATTAAAATATCTATATAAATTTGTTTTAAGAAATCAGAAAAATAGTTATTGCAAATAGATTAGAATAAAGTGTTCTCTTATATAAGTAATCACAAATATCCATTTTGGTTAGGTAAATATTTTTTTCATAGATATTATTCTATTGAGTTTAAATTTGTCAATACTTTAAAAACATCAGGATCCAAAACCTGTTATTTCCCCATTGATTTTATAATTTTTGGTGTTCGTGATTGAAAATAAATAAAATCAAACTTATGAAAGATGTACATGCACTATTAAATATCAAGATATGATATATATCTAATTCCATCTGTTATTTGAAACTTAGAATTTAATATGCTGAACTAAACTCGCCCAATTCTAAACTAAACAGGTCAATTAACATGCACAGATTTTTTGGCTCGTTAAACTATCCTAAGAGTCAAATGTCCGAAATTTTTTTTTTGGTTCAAAATCGTCTGGCCTTTCTATCAAGTTTTATTAGGTATAACATCTATATAACTTTCAGATTCTAAAATAGCAATGGGACTTACACAAAGTATTGAAAGGAAACATCAATCCCACGTATAATCAATTTTTTATGAATAATAGCTCAAGGGAGCATAATCAATTTTTTATGAATAACGTGCTAAATCATAAAACAATACAAAAGGAAACATCACTAATGTATATTTTTAACCATCAAACATTAATACTACAAATTATTGTTTTACTGAACAAAGCAAAACGCCTCAATAATCAGGTATTAAAACAAATTTTTATTTCTAGTCTAAATAAGTAAATAACGAAATAAACAATAAAATCAATCCCACACATTGTTCTGGCACACTATTTTCCATATCTGAAGTCAGGAAGAAGGCACGTTTGGTATCACTGCAAATCAATAAATTTAGAAATCATTTATAATGGTCATTTAACCTATCTTTATTCAGAATGGTAGTATCAAACTATCTTTTCTGAAAGTTGAAACCAAAACTCTAACATGTGTGGTACCATCATTGATTCCATATAATCTAATTTTTCTTATAACACTTGACCTTAATATTGATCAATTTCTATTTGTGTGATTCTTGATCCATTCAAGCAAGGTTGCCTTGCTATTTTACTATCTTATTATAAAAAATATAATTTGAATAGTATTTGTAAAATATTGATATGCTGTGTAAATACAATTTAAATTTCCATAACAAAAGGCTAGAATAAAAAAAGATAAGATATTCACCTCTTCTTTTGGAAAAGAGAGGGGTCCACACGTGTTGAATAAAGAACTCGTACTGGTTATGTATGGCATCTTCCTCCTTTGAGTTGGCAAAAATAGATCGAAACCAGTCCTCTTCATCCTCATAAATCTGGAAAATGCACAAAGCACACATCCCATGAAAAGTAAAAAAATTAACTATGTCACATTATGTTTGTGTTTCAATGATATTTTAGCAAAGATGCTGGTACACATAAAGTCAAAGCACTCATCTGCACCAAGTTGCTTATATAACAAATAATTTTACGATCACATAAAACTGAGATACAATAGAGCACTGAAATTAAAACAAACCAAGAATTAAGCACACGACTAAGAATCAAGTAGTCAGGCCATCATTCATGAGGAGCCTTTGTATAAAGAAAGCTTGAGAATATAGTGACATTACTTATAGAAACTGGACTATAATAAACATCTTATGACTGTCGATTCTGTTGAAAAATCTTAAATTGAAATATCCATCTTATTATGAAATTACGTAGCATATTAAAAATCCAAAATTATCCTTATTGGAAACTATTTAAAAAAACGTGGTGTTACTACTTAAATACCCTTACTTGTGGCAAATCTGTTATCCAGTGCAGCTGATTTCATAATTTTAGCCACCTGATCCTACAAAAGTTAGGACAAACAATAAATGCCATGACTGATTAGTACAATATCTAGAACTTATCTAGTGCAGTTTGAAACAACAGGCTTAAATATAAAAAAAATTAAACGAAAGCATGACAACATTAAATTATAAATTAATCTGGTAAGAAATTATTAGGTCAGATAACGGCCCTTGCATCTGAAATATCCTGTAAGACTTTGAAAAGTTATCATATTTACTAATTTCAATGCTCTTAATATAAACAGTTAGAGCCATCTTACAACATAAGACATAGAGCTTTTTTTTTTTTTCTTTTATTTACCTTTTATACTGCACAAAATAACCTACAGTTCTATTTGACCTCACCGTTGTAATAACCTACAGTTCTTTTTGACCAGTCAGGCAACATAAGACATAGATTGATGCAATATGCAAAATAGATACCTTTTTTTTTTTATAAATAAGCTCTTAGTACTAATCGACTCATCCAATTTATCTATTAATAGAATTTCCTCGAAAGTCGTCTTACTTCCTGGTCAATAGAAAAGGGAAGGAAAAAGAAAGCTTGTCAGATCCAATAATCGTTCAATATTCTGGGGCACGATATGAGAGAGACCAGTTTTCATTGAAATTTAATCTTGTGACATATGGCTATCTTATTTATCAATTTAATTTCTATATTGTTGATGAGCATGTGCATGATTCTCTGGAATATACCACTCTTATCCCCAATTTCGCTAATACAAACTCAATATCAATAGGAGCTTCAAATTTCCCCAATATGCAGCAATCTAGATATTTTCTAACTTACCTATTATAAGAGGGACATCCACTTTTGACTACACATACAATTTTGATTCCAATATAGGCGATAAATCATATCAATAGGAGCTTCAAATTTCATACCTTGGAGAGGAGCACGGAGACGATGGTCAACTCTTCTAGAACCTGAGAGATCCATAACTTCTACATAAATCCAAAGTACAAAAGAAAAAAATAAAAGAAAATTAGAAAAGTTGCAGTAACAACCTCTTCTTTATCAAATTCAGAATGTAATTCACATAACCTAAAACAATTAATATGGAAATAGTATTTGGACAGCAACCTGTGAATTTTCTTTCTTACAATTGATCATAGGAATTGATAGGACAAACTGTAAGGGATGACCTCTGCTGTAGAAGCCAGAGGCATATATATAGACATATAATTAATGGAGAGAGAGAATAATGACCTTTTACAAATCAATAATAATAGCTGAATGTTTACAAATCAATAATTATGATATTTCAAAGCGCAATATAAGGGAAATAAATCAACCGTTGCTAGGGAAATACAGCCTTTAAGCACATTTAATACCAAAAAAATAACGACATCATTAAAGATTCCCTTGATTTGTGCCATCTATCCATGGATGTCACAGGGAAATTAAAATTTGGAAATTAAACTAAAGGGTCAACAAAATTACAAGAAAATTAAAGTTTGCTCCCATATATCATATATCGTTTATCATGTACATATACTAATTGCTAACAGAATAACCAAACACGATTAAAATGAGTATAATTGAATCATTAAAATGCTTAGTAACATGATTGTTTACTTCGGATCCATGAACTATTCATTTCATGGACATATCACATACACCCCCAAAATATATTATCAATAACCGTATCTTTCTCCTTACTCCAAATATGTTTAGATTACATTTATTTTTTTTAAAAAAACACTAATTTGCTGACAAAAGATAAAAGAGTAGCAGAACAAAATAAATTTACAAAGAGGAAACCTAAGTACAATAAGTCAATTTGAAGCACAATCAAGTACAAATATATGTTAAAAATGAGAGAGAACTGTGTTCAATTGAATAAAAAATTCTTTCACTGCTATGCAACATCAGGAGAGTCATTGACAGAAGTATACTCTTACCTGATCAACCAAGCTAAAACTGTTGAGGTAATGCATTTCGAGAGTCATGGACATGCTCCTTTGAGCTCCTTGAAGAAGCTTCATGCCAATGCTTGTGCGATTTGGATTTTTCATGCCACATTTCTACCTTATAACTGTAATTTACCAGAATTTCAGCTTCTTGTAATTCAAATATTCAACACTCTAAATCTACTTAAACTCTTGAGTTTCTCCACAAAATGAAGGACAAATACCATATTTCCTTACCAGGGTTGTGTTTCTTACTAAGAAACCTCTGACTTCCTTTAATATACAGTTTCTTTTGTATATCTAGTAAATAAAATTTAATCTTTCTCAACTTTGATTCCAAATAAAAAGAACGAACAAATTCAATCTGTTAGGGAAAACAAATCGGCAAACGAATAAGCTTTCGAACCTCAAATTGCTAGATGTTTAACTCTTTTGCCTCTCGGCTGGGGTTGGAGGCAGCCTGATTCTTTAGAGAAAAAACACAAAAAGAAAAACAATGGAGGAAGCATCCATAGTCCAAATTAAAATATTTGAAAATATAAAAATCCGTAGAGAAAAGATTGTTAAGCCTGGAATTGCATCTATTTGAAAAGGGATATGGCTCGTTTTCTTTTTCATTTGGAGAAAACGAAGACGGAGAAGATGTGATAGAAAGGAAGAAGAGGTGACGTACGGCTTGTCTTGTCATAGAGAGGCAAAAGAGAGAGAGAGACGGTAGCTGGAGACGATGGAGAGGCAAATCGGATTGCACGATTCCGATGTTGGAGAGGCAAAAGAAAGAGACGATGGAGATAGATCAATCAAAATTATGATAACTCGTCTGCCATCAGAAGAAGGAAACCCTAGAAGAGGATGAGATGTAGCTTAGGAGGCGCAAAAGGAGAAACCATGGAGAAGGAAAAATGGGATTGCATAGAAGGTGTAATGGACGAAGCTGTGAATTGGAATTTTTCTAAGTAATTCCTTTAGGCTGTGCTCCAGAGCAGCCAGGAATGGAAGGGAGAGGAACGGAAAACCGATCTGCCCGCGTGTTTACTCGCTCCACGCACGATGTAAGGGAAGAGAAGGCGATAGAAACGGCAGACTGAAATTAGAGAAATTTTAGAGTAAACTCGTACACTCCAAATCGGAGAGTAACAAAAATCGGGTACCTTTTTTCTCCTCTACTCTCCGTTCCTTTATGAAGCGTTTCCTGGAGCACAGCCTTAATTTCGGTAGAGGTTGGAAAATTGTGTTATGTGTTATTATTTATTTCATTTGAGTTTGATTTTAAGTTTGAGTTGGTTCAGCTTTTCCACATGAGGATAAGTTCTATAAATATCGTCTAACGTTGATTTCTGATAAAGGCTGCTCTATGGATTTTATTTATGCTCTCTTGAATTGTGCGGGAAAAAACTGTTCATCAAGAAAATCGTATGCCCCTCATTAATTTACTTAGTAGCGATGATATCTGTTTGGACCTCTTGATGGAGATAGATTGTTTGCTAGCAACTTGATACAATTATCTCTAGATCAAGAAACGTATAATCTGCAAGAATGACACGTTCCTATCTTGGATTATACGATGATATCATGTGACATAAGAATCAGACAAGAAAATACTATTATTTCTTATGCATGATTGAGATATTATAGCAGTACACTATTTATGCGAATTGGGAATCATAACGTGTTGCTAGATACCGCTTATGATTATTGAAATTAAATATCGATTTAATTCCATAGCCAACATAACATAAATTCTCAAAGGGTCACACAAATAGAACTTTAATCACACGGTGCATTATTTATTTATTCGCAGTAGTGTATTGCGAAAATATGATAAGTTGATTAATTAATTATATACCGTTGCGAACCGTTATAATTAATTAAGTCAAGAAGATCATATAGAAATAAATTAACGCATTTGCTAATCCCAAAATAATTATTAATAAGTTAATAATTAATTTTGTTCAACACAATCTAATTATAGAAATTAAATAGAGCTTATGGAACTTTATTTAATTAGTAAATTAAGGACCCGATTTGAGTACAAGAGAAAGGTCCATTAATAAATTGAATTAGTGGACATTTAACACACCACAAAATGAGCTTGATAGCCCATATAGAGGCTGCCCTAATAGGGATAAAAAGGTCCCTAAAGTTTGTGGAGTGTTTGGTCTATAAAATGAGGTCATTTGAAGAGAGAAATCCTAGCCACCATAGTCTTCTCTCTTCTTCTTCCTCCTAGAACGAAAATTAGAGAGAAAATTTCAAAATTTTCATCTCTTTCTTTTGCTCTTAATATGCCTCAAATGCTCATGTGTTGAGCCTTCTCCCTTCTCCATTAATTTAACTAGTTAATTGAAAGAAGTAGAAGAGAGAAAACCTTAAGGATTAGTTACTCTCCTCTTCCTTGCTAGCACAAGTTAAAAGAGGAGGTGATTAAATTTCTAGGTGGACTCGAGGCTGTCGCCGGCAATTTGGTGGTGAAGGAGAGCACGCCACCGACTCCCACGCATCGGATCGGGCCTTCTTGCTACGAAACAAGAAGAGATAAAATCGATTATTCCCTTCTCATGTGATGTGTTGATGCTTGAACAAGATCCATCAAAATCTTTATTGTTTAAATGGCTTATTAATGGTAATTAGCAAGAAAAAATTTAAAAACAAGAACTTTCGAACAGCAAGTTGCAGTTGAGACTTGAATTGTTTTTTTCTTTACTTTCTTTATCTGTTTAAATTTGTATGGTTGTATCTGTTTAATTTTTTTTTTGTTAATTTGGATGATATTTTGCAACATGAAACAAAATTTAGAAAAGTAAAAAAAAAAGTAATGAAAATACAGCCATAAAACATGTTACTTTTCTGTATTTTGTTTAAATTTGTATGGATGATATTTGCCAACAGTTTTTTAATGGTTGTATCTGTTTAAATTTCTAGCGGTATTAGAGGTAGATTTACTTACTTTTCTAGCAGGATTATAATTTGTACGGTTGTATCTATTTATATTTTTTTGTTAATTTGGAAAATGGTTAAACAGTCAAAAACGGTTTTAACTGTTTTGATCGTTCTGGTGAACGAAACGATCAACGCAACTTGCGTTAAACGGATGAAACAATAAACGCAAAAATAAAAAAAATTTTGTTCATCAATGCAACGATTAACGCAAATTATTAGTTTCATGGTCGTTTTAGACGTTATGCATCCCTACTCCCATCCAAACTTAGGTGGACCATAATACCCTTGCTAGGACCGGCCTATACATGAGCTCATATGGGCCATGGGCTCTCTCAAGTTTATCCACTAGATCAGTTATCTAATGGACCTATTAATTGCTTTCTAATTTGGACTTTCAATTTAACAATTAAATAAATGCTCATTTAATTAATATAATTCAACCAATTATATTAAAATGTGCTGAACAAAAATAATTATCAACTTATTAATAATAATTTTAGGATTAGCATATGCATTATTTTATATCTATATGATCCCTTTCATTTAATTAATTATAACGATTTGTAACTTATTTTATATCTTTGGGGCCGTTTGGATGGGGCTAGGAATAGCCAATTCCTAGGAATTTGCTATTCCTAGACATAAATCTCTCTCACAAAGTTACACACTTTCCAATATTTTCCGCCTAGGAATAGACTATTCCTCTTATTCCTATTCCTAGGCGAAAAATATTGGAAAATGTGTAACTTTGTGAGAGAGATTTATGTCTAGGAATAGCAAATTCCTAGGAATTGACTATTCCTAGCCCCATCCAAACGGCCCCTTTAATATATGAAGTATACAATCTCTCTTCCCTAAATAATCTATTTTCTTTTCCGGCTCTTATAACATGGCTTTTTTTGGATCAGTTGCTTTGGATAATAATAGGCATTGTTTAATTCCCATGCGTGTATTGAGATTTAACTGATGCGATGTGATGATCAAGAAAATTTTGTTTTAAAATACAAAGGCTAAGATGCAAAAAGGGTTAAGATACAGGGGCTTGGGCTGCATAACGTTAGAAACGATCACAAAAGTAAACTCTTTCGTTAACCGTTTCGTATACACAATGAAACTAATAATTATTTCGTTGATCGTTTCGTCTTAACTAGCGAAACAAACGGTTAAAACAATCAAATTTTTTTTTATCATTTGACTTAGTCAGCATGTGATAGAAAAGACAATATACACCAAAATACATAAAAAAAATGAGAAATAAATTAGAAAAATAACACAATAACAGAATACATGTTTGATAAAAAAAAAATACATCAAAATAACTTCAAACTAATACCTAGTTTAACAGAGATTATGTCAATATGAATTAATGTGGTCCTAGTCCTTTAATTTGAAATCATTGGAGAGATATCAACAAACCCAATAATTTCGACTGACCTATCAAAATTACTAGGTCAGAGTCTCATCCCCTCTAATTGGTACTTGGTACCCTTCTGTTAGAAAATGTTGCTAATGCTCAATTTTAATTTTTATTACAATTAATAGTAATTAATTAAGCAAACAAATACCATAGGATATTGCACAAGCATTCAACACATCATCCAAGAGAGAAGGGTTGTGGGAATTTTATACCTCTTACGAAATCATATCCACAAGGTTCGACCAAATCGTTTGGAGTTGGTGGTGTGCTTCCTTCTCCTTTCCTTCTTCTTCTAGGTTGGCCTCGAGTCCACCAAGATATTAACCAAGACCTAAGAGTTGTGCTAACAACTAGAGGTCAAGGCTAATCCCTTTTTTCCTTTTCTTTCAATTAACACTTTAATGGTGGAAAGGAAGTTGTGCTCAACACATGATCTAGATGAGAGGGTGGAGAGAGCAAGCAAGAGAAGAGAGAAATTCTGAAATTTCTCTTGTGGATTTTAGCCAAGAGAGGAGGGAAGAGAGAGGGATGAAAGGTGGCTAGAATTTTCTCTAAAAATGATCCCTTTATATAGACATCTCTTGCCCTACCTACCACAACAAATTGTTGACAATTTTACCCTCTCATGCCCGGCCTCTATTGATGGGCTTGAGGCCAACGTCAATTGTTGCCTTGGCCCATTAATTCAATCCATTTAATTACTTTTCCAATAGTTCTCAAATCGAACTTTTAATTTACCAATTAAATAAAATGCCCATAGCTCAATACAATTAAAGTATGTTGAACAAAATTAATTATTAACTTATTAATAATTATTTTGGGATTAGCTAATGCATTAATTTATTTCTATATGATCCCTTTGACTTAATTAATTATAACGATTCACAACGGTATATAATTAATTAATCAACTTATCATATTTTCACAGAACTTACTGCTGTGAATAAATAAATAATGCATTGTATGGTTAATATTCTATTTGTGTGACCCTTTGAGGATTTATGCTATGTTGGCCATGGAAAATAAATCGCTATTTATTTCCAATAATCATAAGTGGTATCTAGCAACACGTTATGATTCCCAATTCACATAAATAAATAATGTACTGCTACAGTATTTCAATCATGCATAAGAAATAAAAATATTTCCCTATTTGATTCTTATGTCACATGATATCACTATATAATGCAAGATAGGAATGTGTCATTCTTGTAGATTATACATTTCTTGATTTAGAGATGATTGTACAAATTGCCGACAAACAATCCATCTCCATCAAGGGGTCCAAACAGATATCATCACTCATTAAGTAAATTAATGAGGAACATAAGATTTTCTTGATGAACAACTTTTCCCCGTACAATTCAAGAGAACATAAATAAAGTCTGTATAGCAGCGCTTATCAGGAATCGGCGTTAGACGATATTTATAGAACCTATCCTCATGTGGAAAAGGTGAACCATCTCAAACTTAGAATCAAACTCATATGAAATAAATAGTGACATTGGGGCATGTCTTGTACAATGTTCTATGACATACACATATGCAATTAAGTTGGTAACTCCTTACCTATGATTTGTATAACTTAATCATCACTTAACTTGCATACTAATGTTATATGATAATTAATGCTTTTTATTAATTATTAAGATTTTGGACGATTTAGATTTATTATTGTCATTTTAATGAATGATCCATAGAGATCTACAATTCAGATCCTCAACCTGAATGATCTGTCAATAATAAACTCTAGGAACAAATGATCAAATATCATCAATAACATAAACTAAAATAAGTCATTAAACTATTGACTGCTAGGACATAACTCCAACACTTTCATCATCGACCCATCCATATTGAATTAATTCCCTTATTAAACTAACAGACTCTCCTTAGTCCTATCAAATATGGGCACCAAAATACAAAAAAAAAAAAAAAACATCTGTTCAAAAATAAAACAGACTTGCATTTCATTGAACTGTTCAAAACTTACAACACAACAAGTTCAACATCATCATTCAGCAATGTCATTAATGTTACTATCATCTTCATCACCAAGTTAACCACCACTTTCTACATTAATAGTAAACAAAAGAGAAATTAGTAATTGAATTGAATTAAAATAGAAATTAATAATAATTGAAATAAATACCAATCACTACAGTCCTCAACTAATTCTGAGCACATACTAGAGCTTCAATGCTCTCATCATTTAAAGAGTTTCTAGTTGGGCTCAGTGTTCTACCAGCAGTACTGAAGGTTGACTCAAATGCCACGTACTAATTGGTACAACCAATATGTCCCTTGCTAACTTAGACAAAACTGGATACTTAGGGGCTTTCAGTTTTCACCATGGTATAATGTCAAAGTCATCATCCAAGCTACAAGGATCAAGTGGTTTAGATAGATATTGATCAAGCTCAGACAAGATGGGATCAGCCTACTTCTTAACATTCAAGAAATTTTTCAATCCAACCCTTGTATCACTTTCTTCCTTTGATCCACTTGAACTGAAACCAAGTGAATTAAAATTGCAAGTTCACACACAAATAACAAAATAAAAATAGATGTCAGATGTGCTAGAGGAGTACCTTGCATCTGTGCTTTTACCAGTTTGGTTCTGTGATGTCTTGTTGTTTGAGATCAAATACTCATTGAAGAGATCATCAAAGCAACTCTTCAAGTTGGTCATAAATGACTGCAACCCTTGAGGATGTAGCATTTTGAAGTAGTACTCAACCACTGCTAGCTAACACCTAGGATCTAGAGAACAAGCAATAGCCAAAAGAACACTTCCAATTTTCTAGTACTTGTTCCACTTGAGGAATATTTCTTTGCCCATCTGAACAACAAATGGATATGCACTACTATTTTTTTTATATTAAGATAAACCTCACAAAAATTAGGAAAATATAAATTTAATGTTGGACACTTCACTACAGGGAATTGCAGTATCTGCATCGAGATTTATGAATTTGCAATCAAAAGTATCTGTTGCATCAGCCAAAAAAACTTATTTGCATCCACAGTTAATTTTTCAACATTTTGTATCGACCTGTATTTGTCTGCATCAGCTTGTTGATGTACATAATAACCAGTTGAATGGAAAATGCTAATGTAACTATTTTCCTTTTTCTGCATCTAATTTACCGATGTAACTAATTGAATATTTTTTTCTGTCCAACTGATGCAGTTAATGTATATGCTCTTGCATCAGTTGGTATAATATCCTCCCACGTGTCCTTTTTCTTGCCACTTTATGTTATTTGATTTAATATTTGAAATATCTGATTTAAGTAATATATGCAATACATATACATAGAAAACCTTTCATTGGTAAGAATAATAATTTATAGTATAGTATAAAAACGTGTTTCAATAGTAGTACTCATTAGTATACCTCCTGATCCAACTTCGATATACGTGTTCTATAAAACTCACATTAAAATTTTACAAGTAAAATATAAGTTATCAGAAAAAAATTTGTTTTTCTCTAACAGTTTTAAGATGTCCTAGGTTTAGTCTGATTAATTTCTAGTACGTATAATTTATGCTACTAATATAATTATAAATGTACTAATTTAATTAATTTTCACAAAGGATTTATATACATGATATAAGGTCCGGAAAGAAAGTACCACAATATTTTGGCAAATGATTCAAATATAATTTCATAATATACTAACAATATTAACATTTCGCTAAAAATAATAAAATAAATATTTTCCTACCCATTCAGTGGATTCAAGCCATTAAATGTGAAGTGTGAAGTAGATATTAAAATTTCATAAGAAGGTAGAGTTATTATTTGAAATGTGCATCGCATTTTATTTTATAGTACTAATATAAAAAGAAATAATTTGATCATTAATATTTTTAAATGAAATGCAAATCTTATTATATTGATCAAATACAAGCCTCCATCGAGTCCTATGCAAGTTCTATTATTACAATTTATTGTCTATATTTCACATAATTTAAAATAAAAGTACAGAATACTTAGTATTAATTATTTTCTAGAGTTTTTATGAACATATATTTTGTTTATTTAAAAATAGAATTTTAAAGAACACAAATATTTTTACCTAATAAATAAATGACATGATAAAATTAAATATATATTTTATAATTAGATAATACAATTATAGATAGAGTTTATTTTGATCAAATTAATCTCAAGTTCAAATGAGGTGAGGTAATTTTGAACAAAAGTCGAATTGTTTCCATGTGTATCACGAGTCACGAAATTTTCTCCCTAGATTCGACATTTCATGACTTTAGAAAAAAAAATGCATTCTTATTTTTGAATTATTATAATTCTAGTTTCTAATATAAACAAATTAATAATTTTGTTTGTCATGTTAAATTAATAATTTTGTTTTTCTTCCCTAGTCGAATTGTTTGTCATCCTTAAGCTAACCGGCTACCTCAGCGAAACCGTGAGTTAGCGATTTTGTTCTGCCGAGTAAGAGAGAGAAACGAATAAAAAATTACTTTTCATTTTTCTAATCTCTTAGTTTTATTTTTTATTATTACTTTTCGTCAATAGAGTAAGTTATAGCTATTGTCGACAATATTACTGCCCTCTCCTCGTTATGGGCAATCTAAAGAGATCTCAATTGAACTACTTTCGCTTTTCCGTTATTGCTCAGGCCGTGCGCAGAAGTATGGTGAAGAAAGTGACGAAAGATAAATTTGGAGGTGGTTGAGTCAGAAGAGAATAGAAAGCATTGCTTGGATGCGATAAGGGATGAAAATGCTCAATACCAATTTTAAGCAATTAAGCCTTGAATCTTATAGGAATCTGGACTCGTGCAATTCCCTTTCCTGGATTTTTGTTTTATCCGAATTGTAATTAGTTTTGACATTGCTTCGTATTAGTTAGTGACATTTGGCTAATCAGTGAGATGAGAAATTTAGTGCAAGCAATTGAAAGGTATGAAACTTGACCGTAGTAGTTCATGCTTGTGTAGTTATTTTATTTTATTTTTTTAGAAACGTAATTAATCAGTTTGTAGGCTTGAACAGCTATGATGGTTACAATTATAATGCATACACAAATTATTATTACCACCATTATAATTTTAAACTAGTACGTAATAATTATTTGATACGTTTTCAAAATTAAACAGTTCCAAAATAATAATATTGTAATGATAATAACGTAAGCCCTCTGAGTGTAAAGATAATATATAACAATGTATTTTTTAATGCTAAGTGATACTGTTCATCCATATTATTTTAATAATGTGCACATAAAATATGAAATTATTTAGTTAAAAAAACAAAATAAAAGTAATCAATAATTATTAATTATGATGATAATAAGGTAACATGCAATCTATGCATCTCCGTCCAATAAAAAACAAAAAATATTAAATAATTTTTTCAACATAACTCGTTCAATATATGTAGCAAAAAAAAAGACAGGAGGCAGTACAAGTCAACATATCACATTGGTGTGCATTTTGATGATATCTATAAAAACCAAAAGTAATCAATAATTTATTTATTTTCCTCCATCACTAATCTCAATGTATCACACCAAACAACATTCACTAACCCTAGACTACCACTAACCCATTCCAATCACTACCCTTACCATTCTACCCCTCTAACCCAAAATAATACTAACATTGCACTACTAACCCTACTAACCTTTGTTTTGCCAAATGCACCCTTATATTTTACTTTCCCTCCCATCGTCTACCACCGAACCAACACAGAGTGTAAAAAGAAGCTAACTTATAAAAGGAGAAAATGAAGGTCATCCACATAAAAAAGTCAATAAAGGATACTCTACCGACTAAGGCTCTGATCGGAACCTCCTATTTAACGCGAGAAATAGAAACTGAATTCACTTTTCTCCAAATTCGCTGTTTGGAACTGATATTGGAGGCGGGGGAATTCTCTTCCGGAAAAAATTGGCGAAAAAATTTTGGTCGTGTAAATTTCCGTCCAAAACTAAAAAATTTAGCGAGAATTCTTTTCTTTTCTTTTCCTTTCTCGCTCGTCTCCGATTCCGATCAAGGGTTAATTCGTCACTCTCAACAACTTGCATCCTTCTAATAATTTTTTTAAAATCAGATTTAGCTGGATTATTCACACCATAAAGGAATTTTTTTAAAAGCGTACAAAGAACAAAAACTATGGGCTTAAACTTCTTTCATTTTCTCAGACAAGTTCTAAAATACAATAGGCTACACACATAGATGATTAGATGCATGGAAATGAACACAGAGAACCAAGAAGAGCAGCGAAGGCAGCGAGAACGTGACTAATTATTTATTACTTTTTTTTTTTTGTTTTTTCCTTGCAGTTCAGTATTTTTATATAAGTTGACGAAAGAAGACAAGCACAGCACGTGAACTGTTTGCTCTCTCCTCCGACTCGTCTTTTCTTTCAATAGGAAACGATACATTAATACCAATGAAGAAAAAGCGCTTAGTTCACTAGTTGACGAAAGCGCTCAGAAGAAAAAGAACGTCAAAACATCAAAGAAGAAAAAGCGCTCAGAAGAAAAAGCACATTAAAACATCAAAGAAGAAAAAGCGCTCAGTTCTCTGCCTTCATTTTCTCTCTTCTATCGATTGATAAATAAAGAATTTCCAAGCGCAGTTGTGAGCATCGATCTAGCACAGGTACATCATTCTTTAATCGTTTTTCATGGGGATTTGCATTTGGAAGCTTGTTTTCTGTTATCAATTAGATAGGAATTTCAGTGATTTTTTTTTTTTTTTTTTGAGGGTAGGGTTAACCCTACAAGAATTTCATTAAATAATAAAAAATATGTACAGAAAACGGTCAAAAAGAAAAAAAAAAGGAAATTACAATCTGAAACAGTTTAAACCTACACACAAACTAATATCATCCTTCGTAATTTTTCCAAAGAATAGAATCCTCGATGATCCTTCTAATAGAGGTATGTGCATTCAGTCTCTTCCCTTCAAAGATACAGAGGTTTCGATCTTTCCATATTCTCCACATAGCAGCCAGCCATAAACTTGACTTGTTATGAAGTATTGAATTATTCCTATCCCAAAAATTAATGACTTCATCAGCTTGGTGTATTATCAGTCCATTCCCTATTGTGCTCTCCAATAAATCCTTAGCAAATGCACAATGTAGAAAAAGATGTCGAGTTGTTCTTATTCGAGCTGTTGCATAAGACATAGTGCTGTATTGATGGCCATCGTCTTTTCTCCAAGTTCTCCTGTGTTAGCAGTCTATTCATGAGAAGCAACCAGCAAAATAGTTTTGTTTTAGGCGGTGCATGTATTTTCCAAATCCAACAATGAAATGCTGAACGTACTCCTGGATCTCTCAGGAGCATGTATGTGCTCTTAGTTGTGAAGGCCCCATCCGCAGTCCATTTCCAGTTAATGCTATCTCCATTATCAGAAATGCTGGTTGACGCCAGTACAGCATGCAAACCCTGTAAAGCATCCTTAAGGCCATACGAAGTGTAATCTAACTCGGCAAGCAACTGCAAGTTAGTTGTGTCATACAGATTATATATAGTTTTTGTCCAAACTGAGTTTGCTTCAGCCTGCAACTTCCATAGCCATTTAGAAAGCAAAGGAATTTCTGTGATTTTAATTCCGCTGATTTGAGGTTAATTAAAGCAATATACTAAAATTTCTTTTTTCTTCCATTCATTGATTTTTCCTCCTAATTAAAGCAATTATATTTAGATTTGAACAGTTTCGCTTATTTAATCCTGTTATCGATTTAATTCATTTCGCTGATTTGGACCATGTATAGGTTCGATCTGGTACTGGTTCGATTTAGTATATGTTAGATATTAAAATATTTAATCATCATAATATTTCTGTAATTATCTAAAATGATCACGTAATTCATATAAAATAATAAATCGTAAATTAAACTCATAGCTTTGAAGAGCAGACATGACGATAAGTGGAATATCCGATCTTCTTCAATTTTGCCTCAGCCAAAATGATGGTAATTATGGCGTTTTTCTTACTCTCTCTCCTATTAGATTTTCTTAATGGCCGAAAATTAGGAAAAGGCGACGGCGAGTCCAGCCTATTTTTAAGCATGGGCATACATTTAAAAATGAACACACATGAATATGAATAGAAAATAATTAAAGTAACATTAAATTAAAAATATAACAATTAACAAACAATAACTTAAAGTCCAACTATCCAAGTGTAGGCACCATATAATTTTAAGTGTAGGCACTCTTTAAACACCTATATACCGGTCTATATATTTGAAAAAAACAAGTGCCCAGGCTTGCCCCTTAATAGACTCGCCCCTGGGAAAAGGTGCCTTCTAGTGACAGGAGATTAGTAATTATATCTAAGGCAATTAAAGGGATCTAATATTGAATGAATCTGTTCCATTGATTTTCCATCAAAATCAATGCATCCTTTAATTAAAATTAATAAATGAACTTGGTTCATATTAAATAATATATGCCACATTAATTATAATTAATAATATTAATTATAACAGTATATAGTTAGGATTGAGACCAATAGTGCTATAAAACCTCAATCCTAAATTTTTTATCAGTCTCAAATTCTCTGTACTGATCGAAACCAGTACAGTGTAAAACAACCAAATCGTGGCAAATCTAGCGACAATAAATTCTCTGTATTGAATAAGCAGAGGGAATGCAATAATAAATTTGGTTAGCTGTACTTAGGTTCTGTTTGGCAGGGTCAATCCAACAGGGGTTCTCCTTTTTACTTTTGCTTGCTATATATAAACTTGCTTGTTTCATATATTCTTAATTACTGTCTTGAAATTTTGTACCATTTAATTGATAGCTGTTATTAATTTTTGAGGATGGACAGTGAAACACATGTGCAATGTTAACATGTTCCTATTTTGTATTTAGTTTCAGGTTCAATTTGGTGGTACCTTTTGAGGAGGTGGCTTGATTAATATTGGTTTTAACTGTTTTGTTTACTGGCTTGCTGAGAAGGTTTCAGCTGGTTTAATTTTATTTTTTTAATCAAGTTACTGTCAGTTGTGATTCTATTTGGAACATACTAGTTGGTACATACAAAGTCCAATGACAAGGTGCAAAATGGATTCAAGTCTGGTTTAATTTTAAGCTAAATGTGCTTCAATTGTGCTTTTCATAATGCCACTGTTACGGTAGTAACATTAGTGAACGAAATGCTAGTATTTACCAATATCTTCCTTTCAACAAATATGCTTGAGTTTGGCTTTATATTCCTTATTTCTCAGACCCATGTTGGTTGTGTTATTTGTGAGTTGCCTAATAAAATGGAGTTAACTTAAGGCTCTGCTCCAGAAAAGGGGTGGCGGAGGGGAAAGGGGAGAAAATAAACTGACCAATACCTGTCCAGTGGTGTTAATCTACTTCAAAACTATAAATTTCAAGGAAAACTAAGGTGAATTAGGGAGAATCCGGATAAACTCTATAGAAAAGAAAAAAAAGAATGAAAAAAATGGAGAAGTTGGTTCACCCCCAAATTTAAGGTTTACTAACCCTTTCCTTCACCCTTTCCTTCCTTCCTAATCCATTCTTTCCCTTTTTCTTTTTCGATGATTTTTGGAGCAAAGCCTAAATGAAATGACATATTACGGTGCATGTGTATTTTGCCCATTATACAGTTTTTACATAATTTCTGACTATATTGGTTTTATGTGCTTAATTCAAATTCAAAATTTTATTATTTTGCTACTTTTTTGTCAAACGTCATTTTACCCATATTAGAAACCAGATTAAATGAACGCATGAATTTGACTAAATTTGATTTTGTTTTGGACCAAATTAACGCATGAATTGTGCTAGTTTATTAAATGACCGTTGAGAAAGATTGTTTAATATGTGCTAATTTTTGTTAGTTTCAATTAAGCCCGAATTTAATTAATAACGATTTAATTTTATTACTTCAATATAGACCTATTTGTGTTATTTCAAAAGGCCGAAGTTTATACATGCATGCTAAAATAATAACTAATCAATTTAATAAACTATAATGATAAAAAATTCAAATGATTATTTTAATTCAACTCTTTCATTCTTTATTTCTAATTCACCATCCAAACAACATTTTTTCTTCTCGGAATAACACTCTTCCCACTTTTTCCGGAATAACACTCTTTTTAATTTTTCTTTCCGGAATAGTTCTTCCTTTCTTATTCCTAACTCATCCAAACACACCCATTAATTTGTAGGGATTTAAAGAAATTTCCTAAATAATTTGTAATTTGTAGCGATTTATTTATTTTTATTGATCTGCTCTTGTAATAATCTGGCAAAAGGAGGTTGTGGTGAGAATTAAGTCATACTGCAAATAATGAAAATATCAGTTAAAATATTGTGTAAGACTGGTAATGTACTAATGTTCAAGGGATACCTAGTCTGACCTTACTGTTTTCATTTTTACAGATTGGACTGGGTACAACAGAAAGCAGGAGCAGGAACTCTAGCTTTCCCATTTTCGATCTTTCTCGCTTGATTTAGCGGAACTCTAGCTTTCCCTTCTCTCACTTACGATCCAAGTAAGCACTGGTTTCCCTCTCTACTTGTGAATTGTACATGCACTAGTGGGGCCGTCGCGCGTTGCGCGATCTATTTTTTCTCTCATCTTTTTATTGAATTTTACTACTACAGTAATTTTTATTGGTAGTTCATTTTACTATATCTATCAACCATAGCACAAATACATAAATTATGAAAAAAAATAAGACAAAAAATAGGAATAAATGTTACAGTTTTTTTTTTTTCATGCTATCCTTTTCTCAGGGGTATTGCTATATATAATAAAGTTTGAATGTTATGATAAAAGGAACTACCCAAATATGTATTAAGAGCAGGATGAATGTCCAAAATCAAATGTAATGTAGCAGTAAGCATAAACCACTTATCATATTACATAATTTTTCTGTACTCAATCTTGGAAAAAAAACAATCATGGGCAGGTTAACAAAATCCTCATTTGAATAGTTGTATTATTGGTTATTCTATTAAGAGAAATTACACATAATATACTGAACGCCTTTTGACTAATATATCAAATTCACTTGAAGAATTCATGTCTTTAATACTTTAAAATGCAGAAGTGACCAGAAAGATAAAATTCAAGAAAAAAAATAAAAATAAAATAATAAGCCAAATTTATCTCAAATATATTCTACTAAATTTGATTCAATCAAGCAATCTGTTGAAAATAATGGACTTGCCTTCACCACACCAACTTCAGCCCTCTCGAGCAGAAGTGAAAACGAAAAGCTCTTCTCAATGGATGACTTGCCTTTACCATCGCCACCTTTGTCCCCGACTTCTCCTCCTCTCTCCCACACCGACCTCCAGCTCCTCTCCCACACCAACCTGCAGACACAAAATTGAGTTATTATAGAGTTCAATAATAAGTATTAAATTAGTAAAAATTCATATATTGTACTATGGTTAGTAAGAATACACAACAGTATTTAGACCATTTTAGTAGGCATGAACACTAAATCTTGCTAAGATTCAGTTTGTTTTATCGATGTCAATAAATCATATGGTAACCATAGTGAATCTTACTGGTACAACATCATTCTGAAAAACATAAGGACAAAAAGAAAGAAAAGAAAAGATAAGGAAATAACTCCAAATTGAGAGTCAATAAGTTAAGAGAATGTGAAAGTGAGAGAGAAGAGCTAAGGTCTATTCACTTGGCAGAAAACCAAAAAAGGGTCAGAAATATATTCTATAATGGTGCTACTGCCGGGTACCATAGTAAAATTATGCATACTAAATAAAAAATTTAACGTAACATACCTACAGAACTTGAACTCCTCTTGATTATGTAAAATATATTTATCAACAGTTGTAGTTTGCCCAGATTGAGTGATCAGTTGAATCGCAAAAGCTGGCACAAATCAACGTTTAGGTAACCATACCAGTAAATTAGATGAAGAGAGGTAGTTAGGGTGAAGTCCAACAGCCATTATGAGGACATATGCATTGGATGTGAAACATCCAGAGCAACAAAAATGACAGTTGTACCATTCAAATCTGTATATTGGACAAACATAAAGTTTACTGTTTTGATCGACATCCTTCATCATATTTTGAAGGTGGACATAAATAACTCATTGCATAATGTTGGTCTTATATCAGTTTTGCAAGAAATCTAACATGTCATCGTCATAAAATAAACTAAATAAAAAAAAATTAGATGAAATACCTAACTGTTAAGTCCAATCCAATCTTCAGATTCATTTTTATTACACATGCTTCTCAGAACATACTTGATCAAGAATTCATGAAATCAATCTTCTACAAATTGAGGATCAGACAAAACCCTGAAGAAATTAATTTAATGTTTAATAAATAGTAAAGACAAAGGTAAAATAATATAGAGATGGTTGTGCCCTTGATCGTCATGCCTTCATAGAAAAGATATAAAAAGAGGTGCCTAAATGTAAAATTAATCAGATAAAAAAAAACCATTTGGCAAATGAATTTCTATAAAAAGGTACAGATTAAATTGTGTGCTGACACAGTGAGACGTCTCAACTCTTAACCCTTGCAGCACAAAGACAAAACACTGACCTTTCTTTTTTTTTGTTGAAAGCCATCTGTCTTTAGCTCTTTACTAACCTGTCTAAGAAAACTAAACAGTAGAGTAAGTAGCTGCCCACATGAAAGAGGAACGAATAAATGATAAGAAGCAACTCACAAAGGAAAAAATTCCTTAACAAACCCCCGATGCTTTTGAAGCTGAGTACTCATGGGCAGCTATTTTGTATATAATAAGAAGCAACACTCATCAATCATGAAAAAATAGCTACCTATGATTCAAGCCAATAACACACCTCTGATCCTCTTGAAACTTGATTAGATCGCATAACTGAAATTGGGCACTAAATCATATAAAAAGCAAAATAAAAGAACCTTCAGATGATGCATTGAGCAAGCTGTGATTTGTGAAGATGGTTGTCATTTTGATTGAACCTTGCAATTGGATGATGTAGTAGACTCGGCTGCATTTAAAGAGAAATCATCAAGGAATGCTAACATAAGAAGAGAGACACCAATAATCAACAGATTAATACTGAAAAAAGAAAGCAACCGCTAAATCTCAATTCTGAAATGGCGAAACTTGCAAGTGAAAAGGAAAAAAAATTAGTCAAATCGGCAACTAAAGTCCAAAATAAAAAAAAGAGGAGAACTATATATCAGATAATTAAGAGAAGGAACAATAAGAACCGACAAATAGAGAAAGAAGAAAGCAGCAAAAAAAAGCATCAAACCTGATTGTAGCTAACGATCATACCCAACTGTGCATAAAAAGAGGGAATGAAAATGAGCATCACAATTCACAAAGAAGAAATGAGAGAGAGAGAGAGAGAGAGAGAGAGAGAGGCGTGCTTACCAGATCAGTGCTCAATCGGAATAGCGACCAACGGAGGCTAGCGGCAGGCAAGATCCATAGGCCAATAGCACCAGCAACTTTTCTTCCTCTTTCATGTTGATCCACAGCCAATGATCCACAACCATATCTGCGATCCAATTGAACCAATCACGATAACTAACTTTCTATTATCAGAAAGAGGAAGAAAAGTTGAACCTATCTTTCTATTATCCAATTGAACCTATCTTTCTATTATCAGAAAATCACTAATCCACAGCCATATCTGCGATCCAATTGAACCAATCACGATAACTAACCGCCAATAATGAAATTACCTATGCCTAATAACCCCACTAAGTTGAATAACTCAACTGCACAATTTAACAACTATGAGGGAGTAAGGAAACAATTACAAAATTTTATTTTATTGTGAAAGTGTATTTTTTTTTTTCTTTTCCAACTTTCATATGCAACTTGACTGCCTCATGTAAATAGGACTCAACAAAAACAAACTGAATGAGGAGACAAAACTATTTGATGATAATTTAAGAGACAACTCATAATATTTGATGAAATTCCACGTGATATATACTATACCTAATATCATAATAATTTCTTCAAAAATGATAAAAGGCACTAAGATAATTATCGCCAACAAAATCATCCATTCAATACCTCTAATACAATTTTTCAGAACCATAGAGAATAATTTCACCTTAAGATGAATATATTTGTAAAAAAATTATTATTTCTTATTTAATTAATAACAATACCATGCGCGCGCACGCACACACACTCTCTCAATCTTTACTCTTCACCTCTCATGACATGCAATTGCAGGCAGGGCGTGGAGGCGCAGTCCATGGGCAGATCAGGCAACCTGTCTTGCTAGGCATAGGGCTTGCGTGGGATTTAGAACGAGCAAGTTAGAGGCGCCTGCAGGCAATCTCTTGGCCATCCTTAAATAATCTGCTTCCCAAACTGCTGTTTCTCATCTCGCTCTATGTTAAACAACCAATCTCTGTCTTTCTTTCATCATTAATTTCTCACTCTCCTCTCTTACCCTACTATTTCTACCCATTTTATATCGTTCCTAAATTCTCCTAGAAAAGGAAAAAAAAAAAAAATCCAATACTAGAAAGGGGGAAAAAAAAAACAAAAAAGCAGCTATCAAGAAAACTTGCATAACGGAGTGTATAACATCAAGATGGCAAGTATGGCCCTTTCCTTCGTTGGTGGGTGTGTTGTTTCTGTTGTAGTGGAAAAGCTTGTGGAGAAGGGTCTTTCATTCTTGAGAAATCATATGTCGCGAGGTGACAATAAAGATGCTATTGAAGCACTTGCGAGGGTGGAGAAGGCTCTTCCCCAGATCAGAGCCGTCATGGGTGTAGCTGAAGCTCTGAAAATGAAGGACCCAAGTACCTGTAATTTGGTCCAGCAATTCAGAGATGCTGTGGATGCAGCTGACGATGTGCTCGACGAATTGGAGTACAAAAAACTGGAGATTATGGTGCAAAATCGAGGTCATCCATTGGGTAAAGGATTCTCTTCTAACTCAAAGAAGAGAAAAACCAACGCGATTAGTGGTGATATTTTGAAGAGGTTAAAGAAGTCCGTCACTATGTTGGATGAGGTAACTGCTAAAATGGATTTTCTCTTCCAACGTGCTGAAAAGCTAGGTATTCGTTATCTCTCCAAATCAGAGTTTGAGGTCCAGACCAGTTTAAGTCGTGAAACAACCTCTTTTTTATCCGAGACTGAGAGAAAGGTATTCGTCCGAGAAATTGAGAAGGCCCAAATAATTAATTGGTTGACACGAGAAACTCAAGCTCCTCTTTCTTCTTTTGGTATAGTTGGGGTGGGTGGATTAGGAAAGACAACCCTGGCACAATGTGTTTGTCAAGAGCTTAGTAGAAACAGTTATTTTGAGAAAATAATTTGGGTTTGTGTTTCTACTGAGTTCAGTGTTAAAGTTGTAACGGAAAAGATTCTAGATTTGTTGGGAGAAAAATGTTTTGGTGATAATTCATTAGAAGTACTACAGAAGCTGTTGGTAACAAACATACATTCAATGAGAATTCTTCTCATTCTGGATGATGTATGGGAAGATAAGAAAAAGGGCGACTGGGAGCAGCTAATTGTCTCTTTAAGTTGTGCAAAACAAGGGAGTCAAATTTTATTTACATCTAGACAGAAATCTATTCCTGGTTTGCTTGCTAGTGTTATACGCACAGAACATGACTCTCTCGCATTAAGAGACTTGGAAGAGCAAGAGCTGCTATTGATCTTCAATTGCTATGCTTTCTATCCTTGTAACCCTGATGAGTATGGAGATTTGCAAGCAATTGGAGATCAGATAGTAAAAAAACTTCATGGCAGCCCGTTAGCAGCAAAGGTAATTGGAAGCTTACTAAGTTCAAACTTGAATGTAGGCTTTTGGAGGAGAATTTCAGACCATGACTCTCTAATAAACTTAGAGGAAGCAAATGATATTATGAAGGTATTAGAGTTGAGCTACTACAATTTACCAGCAGATTTGCAGGTATGTTTCAGGTTTTGTAGCATATTTCCCGAAGATCATGGGTTTGATAAAGAGGAATTAATCAAAATGTGGATGGCCTCTGGATTCCTCAGGCAGGAACAAAATAAGGAACAAAAAAAGCCAGAGGATATTGGAGAAGATTACTTCAATATCTTTTTGAGGAAATCATTTTTTGAAGTTTCAAAAGCAGAGGAAGGGTATTATGTCATGCATGATTTAATTCACAAATTGGCCACAAATGTTTCTGAAGGAGAATGTTGTAGGATTGGATGTGATGATAAATCACTTTACATACCTAGCACTGTACGACATGTATCTGTACATGAAAGTGAAATACAGAAGATATCTCATCTTGAGAATATTCGCAGCTTGGTTATAACCACTTGTGAGCAACAAGATAAGACTGATCCAGAATCTTTTGTCCTCCCGGATAATTTAGTTACAAAAAGTTTATGTTTGTTGAAGATAAATGCAAATCGTTGCTGTAAATTGCAAGATGAGGTGAGTTATTTAGTGCACCTACGCTACCTGTCCATTACTCAACGACGTACATGGGAGAAATTAATTCACTACATACTTTATGCTCCAATTTACAATCTTTACCATTTGCTTGTGCTAGAAGTTGTAGACGGTGTTGAAGAAAGTGTTGAAACAATTGGAATGACCAAACTAGTCAACTTACGGTGTCAGAATTTAACCAATGAATTGTAGTTTAAATCTATAAGAGATGAAGAACAATTTGCGGTGCAAAAACTGGCAGCACCATTTTCTGTTTTCTGATAGCCTTTTTATTCAAAACATATAACAAAACATAGTAATAAATCCTAATACATTACTAGCTAAAAATAACGAGTGTCTTTCTAATTTTCACTCGCTGAAACATAAGGAAACAGAATAATAAAAATATCATCCAAATCTTTAAAACAAGGAAATTAATATCAGTAAGAAAATGACTAAAAATAACAGATGCTCTTAATTCTCTTTGTATGCACGTGACACAACAGCTTACACCTCACAGCTCACATTCTCCCCCCTAAGCTCGTTGTGCTCCTTTTGATAGTCTGCACTCCAATTCTTTCTCTTAGCTCCAGGAATTTAACTCTTCCCAACGGTTTGGTTAATATATCAGCAAGCTGGTTGTTAGTGTCAATATGTTCAACCTCTACTTTCTCTTCTTCCACACACTCCCTTATAAAATGAAAACGAGTGTCAATGTGTTTAGTCCGATCATGATATACTGGGTTCTTGCACAGCGAAATTGCAGATTTATTGTCAATTTTGAGATTTATTTTCTGAGGTGATTGACTTAGAAAGTCTGCACGCAGTGACTCTAGCCAAATACCCTGACATGCTGCTGTTGCTGCTGCTATATACTCAGCTTCACATGAAGATAGTGCCACTACCTTTTGCTTCCTCGAAATCCAACTAACTGGATTGTTACCGAGAAAATAAATAACCCCAGTAGTACTTTTTCTGTCATCTAAGTCCCCAGCCATATCACTATCAGAAAAACCAACAAAACTCGGGTTTCTTTCTGGCACCTTCTTGTAGCAGCAACCCATATCACTTGTTCCCTTTACGTACCTCAGTATGTGCTTTACAGCTGCCATGTGCTCAGTTGTAGGAGACTCCATGAACCGGCTAACGATCCCCACAGAGTATGCTAGATCAGGTCTAGTATGTAATAGGTATCGAAGGCTGCCCACAATACTTCTATACTTAGTTTGATCAGCTGAAGGAAACTTACTGTTTTTACTGAGTTTGAGTCTAGCTTCCATGGGGGCTTGAGTTGGATTACATTCCTCCATGCCAAATTCTTTCAATATTTTTTCAGCAAAATTCTGTTGGCAAAGAGTGATCATGTTGGATGTTTGTTGCACCTCTATGCCAAGATAATAAGTCAATAAGCCTAGATCACTCATCTTAAATTTCTCCATCATCTCTGACTTGAACTTTACAATTTCTGATTCATATGCTCCTGTAATCACCAAATCATCCACATATACTCCTACTAGAATACTTCCTTCCTGTTGCTTCCTCCTATAAACTGCATGTTCCAATTTTAATCTTTCAAATTTCATTGACCTCAGTGTGCTGTCTAGCTTGGAATTCCAAGCTCTTGGAGCTTGTTTTAAGCCATAGAGCGCCTTGTGCAACTTTAGCACTCTGTGCTCTTGTCCTTTTACTTCAAAGCCGGGCGGCTGTGTGACATACACCTCTTCTTTTAATTCTCCATTCAAAAATGCTGATTTGACGTCCATATGATGTAGAGACCACCCTTGCTGCACTGCTATCACCATGATCAATCGCACCGTCTCCATTCTGGCTACAGGAGCAAACACTTCTTCAAAATCAATCCCTTGTTTTTGCACAAAACCTTTTGCTACAATACGCGCCTTGTATTTTGCTATTTTTCCCTCTGGAGTTTTCTTTAATTTAAAAATCCATTTGAGTCCTATGACTTTCTGTCCTGGAGGAGGTTCCACTAGACTCCATGTTTTGCTATCTTGAATGGCTTTAATCTCTTCTTCCATGGCACAAAACCAGTTCTTGTCATTTGCTGCATCACTAAAACATGCTGGTTCTTCCATTCCAATCAAAACCATATCAGAATAATTTAGCTCAATCGGTTTAGTTTCGCTATATATCTCTTCAAGGCTTCGAAATCTCACTGGTGTGCCACTTGAATCTTCAAACTCCTCATGATTTCTGCTCTCGGTTGGTATGTGTGCAGGTGTGAGAGACTCTTGTATTTGCTGTCCTACATCTTCATTATCAGACTGATATTCACTGCTTTGCTCACTGTGCTGCTCATGAAATTCATGAACCACTTCAAATCTATCACCATCACCTGTTTGAACATTTTTGCGACTTTCTCCAGTATCCCAGTTCCACGCCTTATCTTCCTCGAAAATTGCATCTCGTGTTACTTGCACCCTCCTTGTCACAGGGTTGTATACCCTATAAGCTTTGGAGCCCTTTTCATAGCCAATAAACACCATCAAGGAACTCCTATCATCGAGCTTCGATAGATGAGGTTTTGTTAGCTTCACATGTACCAAACATCCAAAAGTTCGAAAGTGATCTACCTTAGGCTTTCTCTCGTGCCATGCTTCATATGGAGTCATCCCTGTCACGCTTTTAGTTGGTGCCCGATTTAAGATGTACACACCAGTGGTCACACTTTCTCCCCAGAACTCAGGTGGAACACTCATGCTTTTCATCATACTACGAGCCATTCCCATTACTGTTTGATTTCTCCTCTCAACCACTCCATTTTGTTGTGGAGAATATGGTGCAGTGAAATACCGCTTAATTCCCTTTTTCTTGCAATATTCACCAAATTCATCTGATTTGAACTCACCTCCTCGATCAGTTCTGAATGCCTTTAATTTTACATTCTTTTCTACCTCAATTGCTTCCTTAACTTCCTTAAATGAGGAGAAAGCTTGGTCCTTGGTTTTCATCAATACAATCCACATGTACCTACTATAATCATCTACCAGTAAAAGAAAAAATCGATTACCGGCTGGAGTCGGAGGTGTAATGGGCCCACACAAGTCACCGTGAAGTAACTCTAGTGTTTCACTTGCTCTAAAACTTGCCTCTTGAGGGAACGATAATCGGCGTTGTTTCCCAATTGAGCATCCCCTACACACTTCTTTTAAACACTCAATTCTTGGCAGTCCTTCCACCATTTTTTCTTGATACATGTTCTTCAAAGACTGAAAGTTAATATGCCCGAATCTTGCATGCCACCTCCATGTATCTGACTCAACACTAGCTTTTAAACACTTCGGCTGCACCAAGTTTAAGTTCAGAGTGTATAATCTGTTCTTTGATCTCTGAACTCGGATGATCAACTTTCCATTTCTATCAAGCACCTTTAACACACCATCTTCAATCTTTACTCTGCATCCTCTTTCTTCAAGCTGCCCCAGACTAATAATATTAGTGGTCAACCTTGGAATGTAGTATACTTCAGTTATTGCTCTCTGATCTCCAAAACGCCCCTCAATTACCACAGTGCCACGCCCTCCTATAGACACCTCCGAGCCATCTCCAAGTTTCACTAAACCTCGAATAGTTGTGTCGAGATTTGTGAAATGTTCTATGCAACCCGTCATGTGATTGCTGGCACCTGAATCCAAGTACCAGGTATTTTCTTTAACTTTTGTTTCTGTCCCCATGTACAGTTCTCCACACCTTTCCACAATTCTCTTGTTGCTGCAATTTACTTCAGTTTTTATTAACTCATGCATGAGTAAAGCTGGCTCCTCTTCTTCTTTCTCTATTAAGTTCATCTTTTCCTTTTTTGGTTTACGACACTCTGATGCGAAGTGGCCAAAAATTGAGCAATTGTAACACTTAATCTTGGACTTGTCAAACTTTCTGTATGGCTTTTTCTCATACTCCCCTTTTTTCAATCCTTCTTTATCACTAGACCCTTCTCCATATTTCTTTTCTTTCAAAGACAATGCCTCCCACTGTGAACGGGTAAGCAACAGTTTCTCATCTTCTTCTCTATTTTGTTGTCTTCCCTTTATACTCTCCTCAAAAACTCTCAACCGCCCCACAGCTTCTGCCACTGACATTGAAGCTATGTCACCCCACTGTTCTATGGTTCCAACAATTGGTAGAAATTTATCAGGTACGGCGCTAAATAACCTTTCCACCACAGCACTATCTTTCATATCTACTCCAAGGGATCTAATTTCTCCTACTATACTTATCATTTGCTGGGAAAATTCTACTATACTAGCAGTGTCAGACATAACCATCCGATCAAGTTGGCGTTTCAATACCTGTGTCCTTGCTTTTCTGACACGGTCTTCTCCTACGCTTAACTGTTTGATTGTCTCCCACGCTTCTTTTGCTGTTTCCTTTTCAGCAATCGCCATTACTACGGCATCAGACACTGCTTGGGAAATAGCTGCTAGAGCTCCCTGATCTTTTTCTTGGTCAACAGGTTCGTTGCTCTCCACTGCTTCCCACACGCCCAATCCCCGCAAAATCATCTTCATCTTTACTGCCCACAATCCATAGTTTGTGTCATTCAGCATAGGGTACTGAATCGGCACATTTACTCTTGTAGTTGTTCTAGGTTGTGTCTTCCCTTCGGTTCTATCACTCGATGGAGGTGGTATGCTCTTTTTGCTGTCATCTCCCATGATCGCAACCTAGGGCTCTGGTACCAAATGTCAGAATTTAACCAATGAATTGTAGTTTAAATCTATAAGAGATGAAGAACAATTTGCGGTGCAAAAACTGGCAGCACCATTTTCTGTTTTCTGATAGCCTTTTTATTCAAAACATATAACAAAACATAGTAATAAATCCTAATACATTACTAGCTAAAAATAACGAGTGTCTTTCTAATTTTCACTCGCTGAAACATAAGGAAACAGAATAATAAAAATATCATCCAAATCTTTAAAACAAGGAAATTAATATCAGTAAGAAAATGACTAAAAATAACAGATGCTCTTAATTCTCTTTGTATGCACGTGACACAACAGCTTACACCTCACAGCTCACATACGGTACATGCGGCTTCCTGATTGTATTATGAAAACCATTTGTGGAGTTCACATGATGACTTCCCTTCAGGAGTTGACCTTTTTTGTGGGGCAGAATAATGGGTATCGTGTAAATGAACTCCGCACACTAAACAATCTCAGACACCTCACCATTTTCAACGTTGGGAATATAAGGGATCCTGCCGAAGCTAGAAGTGCCAACCTTTTAGGAATGAAAAATCTCCAATCGCTTAAACTGATATGCACCTCTGATGAGACCAACCTTGGTAACCACGAGCAAATCCTTCATAATATCCAACCCCATCAAAATCTCACGGAATTGGAAATAATGAATTATGATGGTCAAGGATATCCTATGTGGGTGATGGGAGAAATGCCTCACCTTTCAACTTTCACACTAGTTCAATGTAAGAATGTGAATAACCAATCCAGCTTTGGACAAATGCCACACCTTAAAATAATTCAAATTTGCAATTGTCCCAACATAGACATATTGCCTGATATGCCTGTTTCTTTAACTGATTTTACGGTTTGGAATGTGGGCCTGACTGCTCTTCCAAGGTTTAGTGTTCCCAGTTCAACACAGTTATCTCAATCATCACCCCTGAGAGCTGTACGTATAATTCAATGCCCCAGATTAATAACATTGTATGGATTTCTACAGCAAGACACCGTAGATTTACATGGTTTGGAATTTTTTAACATCGACTGCTGTGAGAATCTAGCACAGATATCAATGCATGCATTTCGGACATGTGTGTCACTAAAAGAGTTAGAGATAAAAGATTGCCCAAAGCTGGGTCGTTTGCCTTCTCTACCGCCTTCTCTTATTAAATTTTCTATAATTGGGATCGGAGTAAATGCACTTCCTGAATATTTTGAGTGTTCTTCTAGTTCGAGTGGTGGCTCATCACCACCATCATCATTTGTTTCATCACTCAGAGACATGCATATCTCGAGATGTCCAAATTTGATTGCATTGAATGGATTTTTGCAACAAGACAACATAGATTTTCCATTCTTTGTTTCATTTTGGGTTACCAATTGCAAAAACCTCGTTCAAATACAAAAAGATGTATTATCAAAATTTGTGTCCCTGGATATATTATTTATAAGGGACTGCCCAAAGCTGGTGGCAGTTGATAACCAGAACAACCTCCTGCCCAGGAAACTCAGAGACCTTTATATGGGAAACTGTGGGGAATTTGATGTGCCACTGCTGGAGTCGTCATCAGGTCTCACTACTCTCATCATGCTTGGAATTGCTTACTCTAAAAGTATCATTCGTATTCCCTCCACAGAAAATGTATTTGGATCTCTCTCTAAGCTGGAAATCAGAGGATGTACCAAGCTTATTGAACTCTCACAAAATGCAGACCAAGGAAGTGAGGTCGTCTCTTTAAAAATAAAAGATATTTATATTGATAAGCTCTCTCTCCTTCTTATCGAACCACTGAGAAGCCTAAAATATGTAAGTGTTCTATCTGTCTCCGATTGTTCGATGATGGAGGCTTTACCGGAGCCATGGTTGCTGCAGAACAGCAGTACCCTCAGAAAGTTGAGCATCTCGGATGCAAGCACTCTGCGGTCATTATTGCCTGCTACAATGGCGAGACTCCCTAACCTTGAATCTCTATATATCTTCAAAGCTGATTTGCTGGTGGAGCTCCCTGATTTACCTTCTCTGAAAGAATGTAAAATTATATCCTCTGATGGTGTCTATAAATTTTGATAGAACTCTTTGTTCATAAGGTACTTTCATTTTCAATTTCTAAATGCCCTCGCAATATATTAGTTTTCTCTGTAGTTAATTTAATAGTATTCAATACTTTCGTAGGCTGTCAAAGTGCTAAATTCGTCCCCCGTGAATGAGTGCCAACTTGTCTGTTTTATGCATGTTACTGCTTAGAGGAGCAGAGCATTACAATATACACAAGCTCCATCTAAACGTGTATACTACAGATAAGTACAACGGAGATTTCTAACAAGATACAGAAATCATAAGGTTTGATCAAATGTCTTTTCTGTTCTGTTTTTTCTTCTCTTCCTGTATGTGGTTTTTAATCATATCATTTATATGTTACCAGCTTTTGAAAAAAAAAAAAAATTTAAATCCAGATTTGACTTGGAATTTTTTTATGTTAGGAAGATTTATTACCAGCTAAGTCAGTAAAGTGGTCGAGTGATCTGTACTGGCATGACACCAGTTCAATAAGGTTTTCTTCTCAGATTCAGACTTCTTGGCATCTTACACCATGGTGGTTGAGTGATCTATACCAACATGACACCAGGTTAGTAAGGTGCTCAATTGCAGCTAGAAATCGTGTAATCGCATTTACTATCCTTACATTAATGGATTTTGAAGTCTTTCAAGGAGATAACAATAAATTAATTGTTTCTGAGCACAAGACATTTGTCCACTTATGCTGAGCTACCTGAGTTTTGTTCATTCCTTGTTAACTAACGTTTTGTAGAATGAGCTTCTATCTGAGTGTGTCAAGCACATAAGGGTTTAATTAATTTATATGTATCCATCGAGATGACATTTTTTTGGTCTGGATTGGAGTGATTTTCTTACAAATTTTGTTTGTTTTTTGAATCAGACCGTTGGGTGTAGAAGGTACTGTCAGGCGCATGATTTTTAAGTGCAAGCAACTCATTTTCACATAACCTCTCTTACCAAGCATGGTTACAACTAGAAGAGGCAGAAACATACTAGTGGTGTTCAACACATGATTTATAGGGTCAGATATGCCTCTTTCTTTGTTTCTCATTTTTTGAAATTTACTATACTAAATGTAAAACTTTGTATTCTTTTTGGCACATAAACTTTCAATTATCCGATAGTAGAATTTGTGATCCTTACATTAATTTGGTGGTGTTTTATTTTGTGAACAAGTTGTTGTGGAATATTTTTGAGGAATTCTGTCAGATCCTCGAGAGCCATAATAAGATAGCAGCTAATGTTTCGTCAAGCTAAGCAAAAATTAGGTGTAAAGGGAGATGAAATAAAGAGACAAAGTCCATTAGGCCCAATTAGTCTCCTTCTTTAATATTTCAAACCATCAGATAATTCAGCTTTATTAGTGCAGTGTTTGAATAAATGAGAGCTTAGTTGCTTGTTGAACTAAAATAATTAGAACTTAATTAATGCTTGTTTTGTGCTTCTTTTTATGATAGATAAGCAACTGCCCACAACATTGTCTTTTTTTTGAAGGTCAGGTGGCAAAGTACCACACCGACAATTTTCATTAAAAAACAAACGAGTTAACAAAAAATACAAACAAAAGAAGAAAGAAAGAAAGAAAAAGAAAAGAAAGAAAAAAAAGGAAAAGAAACTAAAACACTATACAACTATACAAGTGAAAAAACTAAGCTAGAGTAGTCCAGAGGCCCACAAGTGTCGTAATCTCTTGCACAAGTAGAAAAGTTGGCCTTGCCAAGGAGAACTGCCCACAACATTGTCATTATCATGTTTTTACAATTAGCACTATTTTTCATGTTTATTTCTTTTTCTCTCGTCTCTCTGATTTGTAAATTGTTCAATTTTATTTGATGTATGGATAAAGCCCAATTGCTTTTTGTGGGGTTGAAGAAGGCGGATGTGGTGTTGCGAAGCTACGCAGGATGGAACTCCAGACATATGGTTCAGGTTGTTCCCACAGTCTCCCAAAGGTAAGTCTAATTCTTTTCTTTCTTTCCAATTTGGAACTGTTTTTTCCTTTTGTACCTCAATCTGAATCAAAGTTGGTTTGGGTCAACTGCTATGCAACTCGTACCAGACCTCACTCAGAAGCTACATGCAATAACAATTTGGCTTACTATATTTCTGCAATTTTTCAATCCCTATCTTAGCAATATGATTTTGTATTCAAATCAGGATGCACTGGTACAGCCTTCTCTAGTAATAGTTTATTTTGGTGGGAACAATTTATGTACTTCTCATCCCTATGACCTGAAACCTCATGTGCCATCGTCCGAGTACAAGGAGAACATGCAACAATTTCGGCTGTATAATCTATATTACAGTACTTTCTCACTCAATATTTCCTTTTTCTTTTTACTGGAACCAGTTTTGTTTTTTACATGTCAGTCACTGACTGCAGTATCTAACTGTATTACCAGCTTGGCAGCTTGGGCCCAAATTACTCTTACTTAACTGAGGTTCCAAATTAGAATTACCTTTTCTTAAATTGGTATAAGGCTCAAACTCAGTTAGATATTGAAACTACATAAGTTTGTGAAATCATTAAACTGTATTTTTTGCACTTTGTATATTATGCAATTGCACAATACACTAACTTGCAATGAGCACTATTTTTCCTTTTCCTTAACGTGCATACTTTATGTAGATTCGACTAATACGGCAAGTTTCTAAACAAACATGCAGAGTTTATCTGAAACAACATGTGTTATTTTCCTTAGTTTGCCTCCAGTCAGTGAGAAAATGCTCGTCGATTCTGCAAGGTAGTTTGTCAAACTGGCCTTGAGCTTTCACTGTTAGGTTCATTTTGTACTCCACCTCACGTATCTGTGAAGCTGTTTAATTTAATTCTTTTTTTTCTTCTCTACTAGGGCAAATGAAGCATGTAGAGTATACTCCAATGCTTTTATAAAAATGTTCAATGAACTAAGTCGTGAAGATAAAAGCCTCGAAGTTATTGACTTGTTCAATTCAATACAAAAGCATCGGGACTGGGCCGATGCATGCTTTCTGTAAGTTCGCATGCATCAGCTACATTGTAATAAAAACTTGCACATAGGTTGGTTCATTTTTGTTGACAAAATATTTTCAAAATTTAATGATGCAGAGATGGAATACACTTCTCTGAAGCGGGGAGTGAGATCGTGGCAGCAGAAATATTGAAAGCGATAAGTGAATCAAAATGGGAACCGTCTCTGTACTTGGGTGATCTCGATCCCAACCGAATTTGAAGATGTTATGTATCCTATCCGACCATTTGAAAAATTGCCAACATCGCTCCTTGTCTACGTGGTGTAGCGAGATTTGTATATTCTCTGACGCGAGTCACCGATATGGATAGCTATTGCTCTTGGTGTACGTATACACTGGTGAAGGAACCTGATTCTCTTTAACAAGTCCTGCGTTTCTCGCCAAGGAATTGCAGCTACGATTGCCCAGTATAGACTGTAGACTACGCAGACTACGACTGCATTAGGGCCCCACACAATTTGGTTTTGTAATAAGTTTAGCTAGATTCGGTGCATGTCCTGATAAAACGCTAAAGCACAAATTTCACCGGAGGTCATTGAACTGAATCTAATTCCTTGATTTTATCACCCTTTCCGTTTTGTGAATTCATGCTCCAGTGGAACGAGCGAATTCTGGTTGGTAATTGGTTACGAACTTTAAGTCTCTATCTATCTATTTCTCATAAAAATTGTTTTTTAAGGAACCAACATGATTAAATTTGTTTTGTAAATTGTATTAAGAATTCTAGTTTTTCATTCCATTGTGTGCTACTACTTACCAGTTACCACAGAGGATACGACTCTCTCTTTCCGAAATCTTTTCACAGATCAAATGAACAGGATAACATTAATTAATAAGAGAGTTCGTTTACACACAGGCTCTTTTCCCAGAGCAAGTGGCGATAATTTAACATTCCAGTAAGCTTTAGCGGTATATGGATTTTGAATGAGCATGATGGCACTAGCACAACTCCGTTAAGCAAATCTTACGTTGTACTTGAACTGTTAGTCATAATTCATTTCAACGGCACAATTTAAAATTTAAATTATTTTACAATTATCATTAGTATTATTTTATTATTTTATAAATCCCAATCAATAGCATGATTGGTGAAGCACTGAATCATTAGTTTAATAAAGCGAAAAAAACTAAAAATTGAGAAAAATCGCTAGTTTCTCGATAAGAAACCTTGTTCTTAACAGCTTCTCTGCAATTTATCCATAAATATTTATCAATTTCTGAAAATCGTTGAGACACGTAGAGCATGCAATTCAGAATCAATAATTATATCCAGAGTGTCTAGGACAATAGCTATTTACAAATATGAGTTGCTCGAACAAAATTAACCTGAAACGATGATGATTATTAGCATTCAATAAAAGGAGAAAGTATAGCTTAATACTATGAGTGAACTAAACAAAACCATGTTTGTGCTCTGTAATAGCCAACCTCTAGTATGATTGATTAGACTGCATATGGAGAGGTGGAGATAGAAGTAAAGGAATTTTTTCCAAGAAAATCAATGCTAGCATGAAAACAATGGATTTTCTATATTTGAAACTGTTATTCCTTCTACTGCTATTCTTGATGGCATAGACACACTTGTTCCCAACACACATAGTTACTCTGTAATATTAACAAAGAAGAATGGAAGTGTAAAACTACCTCTTTGTTGGCTCTTTATAATTGCTAATGTGTTATCATACTTGAAATGATCAATAGATCCTACATTTAAATTTGATAAAAAAAAATATTAGTATTAAAAAAAATTTTGATAAAAAATCAACAATTGTTTGTTATATTGGAAAATTTGCATATTGAAGAAGACTAAAATTTCAAAAACACCCACTATGCAAAAGTATCAGCATCTTCTTGTTTATGACCCTTTTTTTTCATGGCTTTTTGCCATTTGGGTTATTTCCTTCAAAATAATAGGCCAAATATATCAGCTAAATCATATTTCAAGATAGATCACAACTCCATCTTATTCTGCGAATTAAGGGTGGTATGTTGGCTAATTTTTCAATAAAAATTCCCTCTCTATTGATACCAGAAGTACTTATTGTACTGGACCATATTGAATTGTTATATTTTTTAGTTTATCCAAATTGATGTTAGCGAATTGTTAATGATAGAAAAAAGAACATGAATTTGCACTTAAGTTGATATTGTAATGTATGAACCAATAAAGAAAAAACTGATAATTTTCTTCGATATGACAAAATGTAAAAATTTTCATCTTCATCTTCTACCTTCATACTTTGCCAATCTTCTAATAAATTATATCATAAACTGAATCTGATCTAATTAAAATCTAATAAATACTTTTTATTCTCATAATAATCACTTTCTATGAAAATAACATATTCTCAATAGAGACTGAAAATATTGTAAACATCAATAAATTTGTCGTAACAGAAAAGAAAAAAGATCTACCATCGAAATGTAAAAAATAAAAGGAGTTCAAAATGGTTGATTTCAGTTTTCCGGGTTATATAAAAAGCAAGAATGACATACCTCTTTGTCTACCAGAACAAAGTTAATGCCTTGGGTATTACCCGTTTTTTGGGATCAATCACTTCCCAAAATTTCACTATGACATGAATTACTTCTTGAATCATGTTACTTGCGAAATTGAGCGGAGAGTAGACATGATAATTCCCTACGTATAATATACAATAGGTAATTTTAAAACAGTTCCATTAGAAATAAAAATAAATTGGTAATATAAAAATAGATCCAAAAAAAAATGATAGAGCTACCTTTCAAATCAATTAATCAATATCAATATCAATAATTCAATATCAATATTCTAATATAATTTGCGTGATTTTTTTGCGTCATTTTTAAAGCATACACGACACGGCATCTCCATTCGAAGTTACCGACTCCAATAGACACGGCATCCTGCCCAATTTATATTTCCGTTTGGCATTTTGTTATTATGGCCCTCTCTTCTGTGACAGTTTGTGTTGTTGTTTTCTTTTTAGCAGGTCTCTTATTCCGGGGGAGAGTTATTCCGGTACCAGTTCCACAAATTAGGCGAAATCACCGTTCACTCCAGATCATATCCCTTCTGTCACAAACCCAAAGGGATACAGAAGTTAATTTGAATTCACTTGATTCTGACATGTTGATGGATCCAGTAACAATGGATATACGGGCAGAAAGAATAAGAAAAGAACAGGACGGTCCACGTAACGGCTATATTGCTGAAGAGAAGAGCTACACGGGCAGAAGCGCTGAGTTAAAATACGGGCAGCGCATAACAGTCGGGAATCCGACATCTTAAATCAAGGGCTAAGATAAGATATTGTACCCAGGGATCGATGACCTGGCATCATCGACGGTTTAGATAATTAACTAGAATTAGTTCTTTGTATTTAGGAATTATGGTTATATATAGGAAGGCGGATTATTGTAAAAACTGTTGAAAAATAAAATAAGAAATTGTTATTATTTTCTTCTTTCCTATTTTCTCTCTCTTCTTCGTAATTACTCTTCCTTTTCCAAATTATTTCTCAACCTCTACCGAAATTAAAGGAATTACTTAGGCTCTGATTGGAAGAGAGAAGAACGAGAAAAGATTTCATTTCAACGGAAAAGAAAAGAGAAGATTTTTCACTCGAAATCATTTCCGTTGATCGGCGAAGGAAGCTGGAATTTTCGTGCGATTTTGATCAGCCACCAATCGGAGGAGAGAGAAAGAGGGAGGAGAAGCGGTGAACGACGAATTCTCGCCAAATTTTGACGTTTTTGGCGAGAGTTCCGTACGGAATTTTGAGCTCGTGAAATCGCACGAAGTCGTTTCTTTTCCTCCGTTCTCCTCTCTTCCGATCACATTTTTCAAATCACACGAATTCCATTTCCAAATCGTACGATTATTTTCAGCGTTCCGATCAGAGCATTAGAAAAATTCCAATTCACAGCTTCGTCCATTACAAGTGGTATCAGAGCCTAAAGATCGCATCTGGGTCATCTCTTCTCCAACAACATCGACAAGCTTCCCTCTCACCATGCCGCCTAAGAAGACTTCTGACACAACTGAGGATGGTTCTTCTTCTTCTTCCACCAATTTACAATTGGCAATTACAACACTCAGTCAAGAGATTCTTGAAAATAATAAGCGTTTCAACCTTCAATTGAAGGCACAACGAACAGAGAGCAATGGCCAAATTAATGAATTGAGGGAAATGTTTTCTCAATTTATGAAATCTCAACCACCCTCCCAGGCTGCAAGGGGAGATTTCAGTAATTCAAGAAGCCGACCAGAAGAACATGTGCAAGGAATTGGAGCTGGTCGGCCTATCAATATGTTAGAGTTATGTCCTAGAAGTCAATCATTATATGGCTACTTCTATGGTTTATGTTATTGATGATATTTGATTATTTATTCCTTGATTTATTTATTGACAGATCATTCAGGTTGAGGATCTGAATTGTAGATCTCTGTGTTTCATTTATAATAAATGACAATAATAAATCTAAAAGGTCCGTAATCTTGATAATTAACAAGGAATATTAATTATCGGATAAGATTAGTATGCAAGTTAAGTGATGATTAAGTTCTACAAATCATAGGTAAGGAGTTGCCAACTTAATTGCATATGTGTATGTTATGGAACATAGTACAGGACACGACCCAATGAAATAAATATATGGATTGTGTTATGTGTCATTATTTATTTCATTTGAGTTTGATTCTAAGTTTGAGATGGTTCAACTTTTCCACATGAGGATAGGTTCAATAAATATCGTCTACCGTTGATTCCTGATAAGGGCTGCTATACGGACTTTATTTATGTTCTCTTGAAATGTGCGGGGAAAAGTTGTTCATCAAGAAAATCGTATGTCCCTCATTAATTTACTTAGTGAGCGATGATATCTGTTTGGGCCCCTTGATGGAGATGGATTGTTTGCTAGCAACTGATACAGTCATCTCTAGATCAAGAAACGTATAATCTGCAAGAATGACACATTCCTATCTTGGATTATACGATGATATCATGTGACATAAGAATCAGACAAGGATATACTATTATTTCTTATGCAGGATTAAAATATTGTAGCAGTACACTATTTATGCGAATTGGGAATCATAACGTGTTGCTAGATACCGCTTATGATTATTGGAAATAAATAGCGATTTATTTTCCATGTCCAACAGAGCATAAATCCTCAAAGGGTCATACAAATAGGTTTTGACCATGCGTGCATTATTTATTTGGTTGTATTAAGGAATGCAACAATATGATATGTTGACTGATTAATTATGTACTGTTGCGAACCGTCATAATTAATTAATTAAGTCAAACGGATTATATAGAAATAAATTAATGCATATTCTAATTCTTAAATAATTATCAAAGTGTTGATAATTAATTTGTTCAACATGAATTAATTAAAGTAATTAATTTGAGCTAACGGGCCTATATTTAAATGGTAAATTAAAGGTCCAAATTGAGAGCAATTAATTGGGCCACTAATTAATTGAATTAGAGGACCGATTAAATAATTGATAGAGCCCATTTAGGCCCATTTTATGGCTGCCCTAGTGATGGCATAGTTGTAAATTAGTTACAACTTTTTGGGAGAGTGGTTGGTCTATAAAAGGACCACTTTGGGAGCCAAAACCCTAGCCACCTTGCCTTTTTCTCTCTCCCTAATATTTTGGACGAAAATTAAAGGAAAAATTTCAGAATTTTTCCTCTCCACCATTGCTCTCTTAAACTCATGTGTTGAGCACCTCTTGCCTCCATCCAATTAAATAGTTAATTAAGGCAAAGGGAAGGAAGGGATTAGGCTTAACCTCTCATCTACTAGCATAGATCGAGGTTTTGGTTAATACCTTGGTGGACTTGAGGCCGAGACACGCGTGGTGGTGCGCACAACCTCGACATCGCCGGATTCGAGCCTCCTTGTTGCGATACAAGGAGAGGTAGCCTTCCTAACCTCTCTCTCTCGTGTGTGAATGCTTGGACTAGATCCTTCGAGGTCTAAGTCGTTTGGATTGCTTATTAAATGGTTAATTAGCACAAAAAAATTTTGAAAACTTAGACTTCCTAACAGTGGTATCAGAGATCTAGGTCGTTCTAAAGCATTTTAACACATAATTAGTTGAGAAATGATTAATTAACACATGGATTAGTGATGCACTTGCTTGCTGTCTGGATTTCTGTTCTGTTTTCGACATTGTTTTGGTTTTTTCGCTGAGAAAAGCTTTCAGAAAAATTCTAAATTTTATTAGAGATTGTAGATCTGTGAGATGTGGTTCTTTAGCCACTAGTTTCACCTTTTTCTAAGTTGTTATGAATTTATGGTGAATTAAACGGTAACGGTGCGCAGATCTGGTACTCTGCTGCACAGTTCTGTGTTTTAGGCATGAAGGATTTATTTTTCGAAAATAACTATCTGTATTTCTTGGCTAGAAATCTTGTAAACTTGATGCTCTTTCTGGACATGTAAAATTTGTTGCATGTTTCGGATTTTATGTGGGCGTTCAAGTCATGAGAAATGAATCGGTTGTCAGATCTGGTTTTCAAACAAACTGATTGTTTGGATAAACTGTACTTATTGAGAAAACTTTATGAAAAAGTGTTTGAATAGAAAGTTTCTACTTGAAGTTAAGATTCTGTGAAAATTAGTTTCAAAGAATTTTATTAAGGTTTGATACCTCAACTGAGTCAATAATTTTTAGTCGTTAGTCTGTTTCAGAACAGGGTAAGTGGCTTGTTTGCTATTTATCTTGATGATTTTAAATAAGACTAGTTGGATTTCGTTTGATGGATTGGTAGCCAATAACATATAGTAGATTTGTTATGTAAAATGTTTTCATGAAAACGTTTTGGAAGATGATCCTACAGACCAAAAGAGTTAGACAAAAACAGAAAATCGGATAACGGTGTTTCGCGCACAGTTTGACGATTTGTTAATTTTGTTTCTCTCTGATGGTAAGTGATCTCTCCCTGAAATTTTGACAGATAGTTACACTCATAATAGGGAGTATGCATTATTTATTTCATAATTTTTGGAGACCGAAAAACTTCGAATTTTATCGGGTCCCATTTAATATTTTAAATAGTTAAAGTATTTTCTAATTAATCAAATTGGTTGAATAAATTAATTAGAATACTCCATGATATTCCTCCTTTCTGTTTACAATTGTTGAATTGGCTTTCCAAATGGTTTAAGCAAATTAGTTGTTTAAAAGTTAAACTTTTATGCGGAAAGACCCGAACTACAAGCGATGTGCAAAGACTCTAATTCATTGTTGTTAATTAAGAAACAAAGGGACATGTGCTAACTTTGTTTTGTAGGAAGGATCGTGGGTTTAGTATGGCTCAAGAAACCAATGCCTTGTGTGTTGTAATTTGTGAATGCACGTGATTGATTGTATGTAAGGCCTTTGGTGCCATGGTTAATTAATTAATTATGATTAATTTCTTAATGTAACTTGTGAGGCTTGCATGCCCCTAAGGCTAGGAGGGAATTAGAGATATTTTCACATGTATTTTGTCCTTTAATTATATAGGATAGGATCCATATGATTAGTGGGAGGGACAATTAGATTAGTTTTGCTACATGGAGATGCGGCGGAACTAATGCAAGCGGGAGCCATACAAACCCACAACAATGCTTGAGATGCTTATTATTATGTGAATGTTTGTGGATGCTATGAATGTCATAGGATAGGTATGGATGTATGATTACACGACCACCAAACAATAGTCACATAATTGTTTGTCCCAAATTTGATTAAGTCGACCGCCCTCCTTCTCTCTATCCCCTTCACGTCAATTGTCCTCTCATGGCGCGGTCCGCCCAAGCGGACGTCATGGTTGTCAATTTGATAGTCGGGGTACAAATAAAGGGATTTGTAAGGAGCAAATAGAGAGATGTTACTTATCGATGGACCCAACTAGAGTTTGGACATCGGGGCGAAGTTCGCGATGCGAACCAAGAATCATAAAGTTGTATGATTGGTTAAAGAGAACCTACCTTATCTAGTCATTTTGGGTGACGTGCCATAGCAGGTCCAACTTGACGAAAATAGGGGTCTTGGAAATTCATTACTTTTAAGGGACTTATATTAAAGTAGTGAAAGTTTTACTTTATTGAAAATAAAATAAAAACATAAACTAATTGGCCTTAATTTGAATTAATTGTTGTAGATATCTTCCTCATCCTTTTCGCTTCGATCTCTTTTAGAGAAAGAAAAGCTCGCCTTCAACGGTGCTAACTTTCTGGATTGGCACCGGAACCTAAGGCTTGTCCTAAGGTTTGAAAAGAAGAAATACCTTCTTACCACTCCCATCCCCGCGGCTCCCAAGTCGGATGCCCCTCAAGCGGACAAGGATGCCCATGACAAGCACGTCATGGACGACATGGAGATGTCCGTCCTGATTGTCGCTGTCATGGAGGCGGAACTCCAAAAGGAGTTCATGGATAGTGGTTATGGAGTGTTTGAAATGGTCTCTCGTCTCTCGAACATGTTCCAAACCAAGGCCCGCACCGAAAGGGCTCGTCTCATCAAGGCCGTCGCCAATACTCGATTGGCGGAAGGTCATGAAGTCGGGCCACACGTCATGAAGATGGCGGGGTTGTTTCGGCAGCTCGAAAGGCTTGATACGCCCTTCCCGTCAGGGGCGATTCAAGACTTCATTCTCAACTCTCTCCCTCATAGCTTCACCGGTTTTGTTGTGAACTACCGGATGAATGGCATGGACAAGAGCATGGATGATCTCCAAAACATGCTTGTCGAGACGGAGTAGAGTCTCAAAAAGGAAAAAGGGTCCAAAGATGTTCTTGCGGTGAGTGACAAGAGCAAGAAGAGCAAGAAAAGAAAGACCCGCAGAACTAGAAAGGGCAAAGGCACGGTGACGCCCCAAGGTTCGGCCAAGGGAGCTCCCGAGGGTTCCAAGAGAAAGAAGAACACGGCCACTTCCGAGACCATGTGCTACTACTGTAGCAACAAGGGCCATTGGAAGAGGAATTGCCCCAAGTACCTCGCTGACAAGAAGGCGGGAACTGTCCGGCCTTCTACTTCAGGTATATTTGTCATTGAAACCCTTCTCGCTACCTCTAGTACAGACTGGATATTTGATACTGGTTCATGTGCTCACATTTGTCGAAATGTGCAGGCACTAAAGAGTAGGAGGCGGCTCGAGAAAGGCGAAGTTCAACTCCGCGTCGGTAACGGCACGTGCGTCTCCGCTATGGCCGTTGGGAACGTAGAGCTTACTTTGCCTTCTGGTTTAGTTTTGAAACTAAAAGATGTTTATGTAGTTCCTTGTATCACTCGGAACATCATCTCTATTTCGTGTTTAGACTTGGATGGATTTGGTGTTGTAATAAAGAACAAAAGTTGTACTTTGTTGCGTGATGATGTTTGTTATTGTGTTGCGCATTTATTGAATGGTCTTTATGTGCTTGATTCTAACGAACATGTTTTGAGTGTTGAACATGACAGTAGAAAACGTAAGATCTCACATGAAAGTACGACTCTAATGTGGCATTGCCGCTTAGGTCATATCAACGAGAAACGCATCAAGAGATTACAAACAGTTGGTCTCTTGGATCAATTCGCTTTCGAGCCAATTGACACATGCGAATCATGTTTGATGGGAAATATGACCAAAGCGCCTTTTACCAACAAAGGTACAAGGGCAAGTGGCTTATTAGACCTCGTGCATACCGATGTATGTGGACCTATGAGCATTTGCGCACGAGGAGGTTATTCATACTTCATCACTTTCACCGATGATCATAGTAGATACGGGTATATCTACTTGATGCGGCACAAGTCCGAATCCTTCGAAAAGTTCAACGAGTTCAAGAATGAAGTTGAGAACCAACTCAATCGAAAGATCAAAGTCTTGCGTTCCGATCGAGGTGGAGAGTACTTGAGCCACGAATTTGGTGATTATCTAAAGGAGTGTGGAATCGTTCCACAACTCACTCCACCGGGAACACCACAATGGAATGGTGTATCCGAAAGGAGGAATCGAACTTTGCTAGACATGGTTCGATCGATGATGAGCCAAGCCGACTTGCCTAAATCGTTTTGGGGTTTTGCAATAGAAACCGCAGCTTTTACATTAAACCGTGTTCCATCAAAGTCCGTTGAGAAGACGCCTTATGAGCTTTGGTTTGGTAGGAAACTAAGCATGTCGTTTCTCAAGATTTGGGGTTGTGAAGCTTATGTGAAAAGGCTAATGAGTGATAAGCTTGGACCCAAATCGGACAAGTGTCATTTCGTGGGATACCCTAAGGAAACTAAGGGTTACTACTTCTACAACCGCAATGAGAACAAGATAGTTGTTGCTCGTTATGGTGTGTTCTTAGAGAAGGAGTTTCTCTCAAGAAGAAGTAGTGGGAGTAATGTGGTCATTGAAGAAATTCATGAACCACCGCAAGATGTGCCTCAAGTAGGCAATCCAGCGATTCCCAATGTAGTGCCAAACGAGGTTGTAGCTGAACCCGTTCCGCAAGCCGTTGTGGAAGAGATTCAAGAGTACACTCCCTCAAATGAGGACTCGAACATATCGCGAGTCGATAGTGTTCAAGACACTCAAACTTTTGAGGATCAAGAACCAAGTCCACAAGCTGTTGTGGAACAAGTTCAAGAGCCTCAACCCCAAGCACCGATCCTACGAAGGTCAACGAGGGAAAGTCGTCCACCCGAAAGGTACTTGGGTTTACACGATGTTCTCGTCATTGCGAATGACGAACCCTTGACCATAAAGGACATGAAAGATAAACCCGACTCCAAGGAATGGCTTAAAGCCATGGAATCCGAAATGCAATCCATGTATGAAAACAAGGTATGGACCTTGGTTGACCTTCCCGACGGAGTAAAACCCGTTGAGAACAAGTGGATCTTTAAAAGAAAGGTCGACATGGATGGCAACTTGAGCATTTACAAAGCACGACTAGTTGCGAAAGGTTACAAGCAAGTTCATGGTATTGACTATGAAGAAACCTTCTCGCCCGTCGTCATGTTCAAGTCAATTCGGATCTTGTTAGCAATTGCCGCATATTATGACTATGAGATATGGCAAATGGATGTCAAAACTGCCTTCCTAAATGGCAACTTGGAAGAGGATGTGTATATGACACAACCCGAGTGTTTTGTGGATCCAAAGAATGCTAACAAGGTGTGCAAGCTTCAAAGGTCCATTTATGGATTGAAGCAAGCATCAAGGAGTTGGAACAAACGCTTTGATGAAGAGGTCAAGAAGTTGAATTTCATTCAAAGCGAGAAGGAACCTTGTGTTTACAAGAGGATTAGTGGGAGCGTGGTTGTGTTTCTTGTTCTATATGTTGATGATATACTCTTGATCGGGAATGATATCTCCGAATTGAATGCAGTCAAGGATTCATTGAAGAAAGTGTTCTCAATGAAAGACTTGGGCGAAGCCGCCTACATCCTAGGGATCAAGATCTATCGAGATAGATCAAGAAGGTTGTTAGGTTTGAGCCAAGATGCATATATTGACAAAGTGTTGAAAAAACACAAAATGGCTGGTTCCAAGAAGGGTTACTTGCCTATGTCACATGGCATATTCTTGAGCAAGACTCAATGTCCGACGACTGATACAGATAGGGATTTCATGAAGCGGTTCAAGTATCCATCTGTAGTCGGTTCGATCATGTAGCCATGCTATGCACTCGCCCCGATGTTGCGCATCCGATTAGTGTGACTAGTCGATACCAAGCTAACCCTGGTATGCCACATTGGACCGCAGTCAAGAATATCCTCAAGTATCTCAAGAGAACAAAGGATAGCATTCTCGTGTACGGTGGAGACCAAGAGCTCGTTGTAAGTGGTTACACCGATGCTAGTTTCCAAACCGATCGAGATGATGCGAAGTCACAGTCCGGTTTCGTATATCTGCTCAATGGTGGAGCCGTGAGTTGGAAGAGTTCCAAACAGGATACCACGGCCGATTCCGTCACCGAAGCAGAATACTTAGCGGCTGGTGAAGCGGCGAAAGAAGGAGTTTGGATCAAGGAATTCTTGACCGAGCTGGAGGTGGTTCCAAGCATCTCTGGTCCAGTGGATCTCTACTGCGACAACACGGGAGCCATAGCTCAGTCAAAGGAGCCTAGGTCTCACCAGAAGACCAAGCACATTCTACGACGATTCCATCTTATCCGTCAGATTGTGAATGACGGATGGATCAAGGTCAAGAAGGTGGACGGTGCCGCGAACACAGCGGACCCTCTGACAAAGCCTCTATCTCGAGCCGCGCATGAGTTGCATGTTGCATCCATGGGGATTAGGCGTATGCCTGAGTGGCTTTGAGTTGTATTTTTTATCTTTTGAGGCTTTAGTATGAGACATGTATATTTTGGATATTACATTGAGTACTATGCACTGGCTAGAAGTCACTGTTGATTGACTCTAGGCCAAGTGGGAGATTGTTAGAGTTATGTCCTAGAAGTCAATCATTATATGGCTACTTCTATGGTTTATGTTATTGATGATATTTGATCATTTATTCCTTGATTTATTTATTGACAGATCATTCAGGTTGAGGATCTGAATTGTAGATCTCTGTGTTTCATTTATAATAAATGACAATAATAAATCTAAAAGGTCCGTAATCTTGATAATTAACAAGGAATATTAATTATCGGATAAGATTAGTATGCAAGTTAAGTGATGATTAAGTTCTACAAATCATAGGTAAGGAGTTGCCAACTTAATTGCATATGTGTATGTTATGGAACATAGTACAGGACACGACCCAATGAAATAAATATATGGATTGTGTTATGTGTCATTATTTATTTCATTTGAGTTTGATTCTAAGTTTGAGATGGTTCAACTTTTCCACATGAGGATAGGTTCAATAAATATCGTCTACCGTTGATTCCTGATAAGGGCTGCTATACGGACTTTATTTATGTTCTCTTGAAATGTGCGGGGAAAAGTTGTTCATCAAGAAAATCGTATGTCCCTCATTAATTTACTTAGTGAGCGATGATATCTGTTTGGGCCCCTTGATGGAGATGGATTGTTTGCTAGCAACTGATACAGTCATCTCTAGATCAAGAAACGTATAATCTGCAAGAATGACACATTCCTATCTTGGATTATACGATGATATCATGTGACATAAGAATCAGACAAGGATATACTATTATTTCTTATGCAGGATTAAAATATTGTAGCAGTACACTATTTATGCGAATTGGGAATCATAACGTGTTGCTAGATACCGCTTATGATTATTGAAAATAAATAGCGATTTATTTTCCATGTCCAACAGAGCATAAATCCTCAAAGGGTCACACAAATAGGTTTTGACCATGCGTGCATTATTTATTTGGTTGTATTAAGGAATGCAACAATATGATATGTTGACTGATTAATTATGTACTGTTGCGAACCGTCATAATTAATTAATTAAGTCAAACGGATTATATAGAAATAAATTAATGCATATTCTAATCCTTAAATAATTATCAAAGTGTTGATAATTAATTTGTTCAACATGAATTAATTAAAGTAATTAATTTGAGCTAACGGGCCTATATTTAAATGGTAAATTAAAGGTCCAAATTGAGAGCAATTAATTGGGCCACTAATTAATTGAATTAGAGGACCAATTAAATAATTGATAGAGCCCATTTAGGCCCATTTTATGGCTGCCCTAGTGATGGCATAGTTGTAAATTAGTTACAACTTTTTGGGAGAGTGGTTGGTCTATAAAAGGACCACTTTGGGAGCCAAAACCCTAGCCACCTTGCCTTTTTCTCTCTCCCTAATATTTTGGACGAAAATTAAAGGAAAAATTTCAGAATTTTTCCTCTCCACCATTGCTCTCTTAAGCTCATGTGTTGAGCACCTCTTGCCTCCATCCAATTAAATAGTTAATTAAGGCAAAGGGAAGGAAGGGATTAGGCTTAACCTCTCATCTACTAGCATAGATCGAGGTTTTGGTTAATACCTTGGTGGACTTGAGGCCGAGACACGCGTGGTGGTGCGCACAACCTCGACATCGCCGGATTCGAGCCTCCTTGTTGCGATACAAGGAGAGGTAGCCTTCCTAACCTCTCTCTCTCGTGTGTGAATGCTTGGACTAGATCCTTCGAGGTCTAAGTCGTTTGGATTGCTTATTAAATGGTTAATTAGGACAAAAAATTTTTGAAAACTTAGACTTCCTAACACAATACACCAGTAAGAAACCCTCTTGATAAGTCTGGTGTTCCTATCAATGAAGAGAATGGTTATTCTGACATACCACGAATGGGGAAGCATCTTGACACCTCTCCTCGTATCAATCTTCCCAGGTCTGAATTTCCTAGTTTCAATGGAGATAACCCCTCTGGTTGGAGATCCAAATGTGAAAATTACTTTGACATCTTTCAAATCCCTGAAAATTTCAAAACAAAAATGGTTGTTTTACATTTCACTGAGGAAGCAGCTGATTGGTTTGAATGTTTTAAGGAAGACTGTCCTCACCCCCCTTGGCAATTATTAGTAGAGGAAGTCTTTGACAGATTTCATCTTGAGAATAGCTCCAATCCTGTGGATGAATTTAAAAGGGTGCATCAAACTAGAAGAGTTGGGGATTACATCAAGAAGTTTGAAAAGGCCAAAACCAGACTTATGTTTGAAACAAAAATTAGAAATATGCCTTTCTATGTCATGGGTTTTGTTAGTGGTCTCAAAGATGAACTCAGACATGCTGTCGACATTCTTGATCCTGTGACTCTCAACCAAGCTTACCAGTTTGCTAAGAAGGCTGAACTGCATCTTGATGGTCTTGAAAAACGATACAAAATCACTGCTAAGACCAATTATTTTCAGCCATCTGACAAATCTGTGCCCACCCAATCAACTAGACCCCATAGATTTTTTCCTGATAAGAAACTGATTCCTGGTCATAACTCCAAATCACTAACCTTGGATCAAAAGAAGGCTTTGGGTCTATGTTTCTGGTGTAATGAGAAATATGTTCCAGGGCATAAATGTCAGGGTAAGGATCTGCACTCCATGGAAGCTTTAGAGGCTACTATCCATTCAGATACAGAAGAGGACTTTTATTCTCCCAAAGGTGATCATACTGATGTTTCCCAGCAAGAGGAACCAAAAAAACAAGCAGTAATTACCATGTGTGCCCCTTCTAGCCTCAAGAATCATAAAACATTGAAATACAAGGGGTTCATTTCCTCTACACCAATATGTGCATTGGTTGACAGTGGGAGCACTCATTCTTTCATCAACCCGTTTATTGTTCACCAATTGTCTCTATCCACCACACCTACTACACCCTTATCTGTGAAAATAGCTGATGGCAGTACACTTTCTACTAATCTATTGTGCAAGAATCTTCATTTTTCTTTGCAAGGCACAGAGTTTTCAGCTGATTTAAGGGTATTGGCAATACAAGGGTATGATGTGATTCTAGGAATGGATTGGCTTTCTACTTTTGGTCTCATGGCTATTGACTGGAACTTAGGGATTCTCTTCATTAAACACAATGGCAAAGACATCAAACTACAAGTGGAAGAGGTCTCAGCTGAAGTCAAAGTATGTCATCACAACATGAACTTCAACAAGAAAAGTAAAAAAGGCAGTGAGTTTTTCTTTGCACATCTTTTCTGTAGTGAATTATTGAACACTACACCTCCTCAGGTGTTATCTCCTCAGGTTCAGCAAATTGTAGATCAGTTTGAGGATGTTTTTCTGGAACTAACTACATTACCTCCTGTCAGATCTGTTGACCATCAAATTCCATTAAAACCTGATAGTAAACCAATCAATCTCAGACCCTATAGGTTCTCTCATTTCCAGAAATTAGAAATTGAAAGCATTATAGAGGAGTTGCTACATCACTCTTTCATTCAACCCTCTACCAGCTCTTATGCATCTCCAGTTCTTCTAGTTAAGAAAAAGGATGGTACTTGGAGACTTTGTGTGGACTATAGGCAACTGAATGACCAAACTATCAAAAATAAATACCCCATACCCATTATTGATGATCTCCTTGATGAATTAAAGGGAGCTACATTCTTCTCCAAACTTGATTTGAGATCTGGCTATCATCAAATCAGGATGCACCTTAGTGATATAGAAAAAATAGCTTTCAGAACACATGATGGGTTATTTGAATACACTGTCATGCCATTTGGGTTAACCAATGCTCCTGCTACCTTCCAGTCTCTGATGAACAGTGTCTTTAAACCCTTACTGAGGAAATTTGTATTGGTGTTCTTTGATGATATTCTGGTTTACAGTTCAGACTTAGCCTCTCACCTTGAACATCTACAGTTAACTTTAAAGCTTCTCAGAGATAATCAACTATATGCTAAGAGGAGTAAGTGTGTATTTGCCACCAACCAGGTTGAATATCTAGGGTTCATTATATCCAATTCTGGGGTTTCTACTGATCCAAAGAAAATAGAAGCTATGCAATCATGGCCTGTTCCCAAGAATATCAAGGGATTGAGGGGTTTTCTAGGGCTTACTGGTTACTATAGGAAATTCATTAAACATTATGGATTAATCAGTAAGCCATTGACTGACTTACTTAAGAAAGACAGTTTTGTGTGGACCCCAGCAGCACAACAAGTTTTTGATCAACTTAAACTTGTTATGACTCAAGCTCCAGTTTTGGCCTTACCTGATTTCTCCCAATCTTTTACCATTGAAACTGATGCTTGTGATTTAGGAATAGGGGCTGTTTTAACGCAAAATAAGAGACCCATTGCTTACATTAGTAAAAAGCTGGGTATCAAGAGTCAATCTCTTTCCACATATGAGAAAGAGTTTTTAGCTCTCCTCACTGCTGTCTCTAAATGGAGGCATTACATCTCCACCAAATCTTTTGTCATTAGAACTGACCAGATAAGCCTCAAGCATTTGCTTGAACAGAAAATTCACACTGCCATGCAACATAAGGGATTGAGTAAACTCTTGGGTTTAGACTATACCATTGAGTATAAAAAGGGGTGTGATAACAAGGTTGCTGATGCCCTCTCTAGAAGAGAGGGGCATTCTGTGGAAGATGTTATAGAAGTTGCAGATTTAGCTGCTGTCTCAGTCTTGGTACCTAGCTGGGTGGATGACATCAAACTCAGCTACACTGGTGATCCCTAGATTGCAACAATTATGTCAAAACTTCAACAGCTGCCACCAGATGAATTTCATAACTACACCAACCATCAAAGGGTACTCAGATTTAAAAACACAATATGTGTTGGCAATTATTATACCCTGAATTTCTACTGTTTTTGAATTTCTAGTGAAATTTGGATAACTCATGATTGAAATTATTATTTGAGTAATTTTATTTTCTGAATTTGAATGTTTATCCATATTGTCTATTTTTATTGCAATTGATTTCTGAAAACTAAAATTATCAGCTGATTTTTAATCATTTTCTTTGGCACTAGAATTAAATATTTGGATTTATTTTGTATGAAACCGTAAGTTGAAACAAAGAAAATGGAATTTCTCTTTAATGACCGATAGGGAAAAAATTACACCTCCATTGGCTCCTTAACTTTGGTTCCTTGAGGTGTAGCCATGACATATGGGGCCTACTTATCAACTTAGTGTATAGTTCAATAATTTAGTTGTGCACCATGTGCATATGAAGTAACTTGAGTGTGGATTCTTGGAGAAAAATAAGGATCTGGTCCCTTACGCCTCATCTATGTCTATTTCATTCGATTCCAACAGAGAGACATAGGCGACTCCCCTCTCTCCCAAAACCAAACACACACCTCTCATTGATCTCCACCATTTTTCCACCGTTTCACTGGATCAAAGTACCAATGTGTTCACCTCGCTACTCTCTTGCAATATCTAACCTCAGAGCGCCGATTGGATGCCTCTCCTCGTCATATTTTTCGACGGAAGTTTTTTAGAAGTTGAAGTGAACTCGCCGGTTTTGGCCGTTCTTCGACTTGGAGCACTCTAGAGCCATCTCCATCGATTTCTAAGGGGTCTCGCAAGTTTCTTTTGGAGATTAAGTGGTGAAAATCGAGTAGCGGTGGATTCGACTCTCTTTCTCGCTCCACCGGTCTTTGACCGAAATTGAGTAAGTAATCTCTTTGGATTAGTGCTATATTGATATCCCTTGCTATTTCCTCGGTTTATATGCAAAAATTTTCATTGAAATCGATTGTGTCCGACTCTTAGAGTTTATTGAAAATTTCTAAAAATAAAATCTGATTGATATGTGTAATCTAAGTAATGTGAATTTGTGATTGATTGAATACTTGTGTTGTGATGATTGGTATGTGGAGATTTTGATGCATGATAGGCATAGTTAAGCATATGGCAATATTTTATTTTAAGTCTTGCATTTATTTTCGATGTAAATGGTTGCATGCTTGTAAAAGGAAAAATCGAAGGTTTTGCATGTCACGCATTTGTGATGGAATAAATATGGATGGTGTTCTAATATTGACTTTTATGGATTTTAAGGGTTTATTTTGTAAAAAGAGATCATATTGGGCTTGGCCTTAAATCCTAATTTATGGTCATATCATGCATGCATGTGTTAGAAGCTCATTCCTAAAGCAATTAATGATACCTATTATAATTGATTGAAAAACTAAATATAATGGTTTTTACTAAATATTGCATTAGCATTTGCATAAGTGTTGCATGTGAGGTTAGATGTGTAATTGGTACTCGAATCGTACCAACCGAGTTGCATGGCATAATCATGACATATATGCATGGTAGTATAATTCTAATTTATAAAGATTATAAGTAGCATACATTAGGTGCTTATAAAAATTAAAAGGGATTTTATATTTATTTTAAAGTCAGGTTATTATGAGTCAGAATTGAGGAATCACTTGCTTATTGGAGGCTTTGTAGAATCAATTGATTACTTGCTTGTTTTTGCTTGCGGTATAAGGTACGGATTCCACTTGAGTTTTAATTATATGTGACATATTATTATTGTGCATTTTGAATTCATACATTGATCTTCATTCATGAGAATATTTTGTGAATATGTAAATGATGCATGATTGTACAGTGGCATATTGAATGGTATCCGATTGTAATGTGATTTGATTGAGGTAAGTACAGCTTGTGTGGTTGAGATAGACACTCGTAATGTTTGGTAAGTACAGCTTGTGTGGTTGAGATAGACACTCGTAATGTTTGGAGGTGGAGTCATGACTCATCCTACCAAGAACCGTGTAATAAGCGCTTATGTACCGGGACTCAGTAGGTCCAGTCTAGAATGGTCCGGAGTGTGAGTGTTCCCAGCTTGTTTGTACATTTGGATGTTTATTGATTGAATTATATCTGAATTGAATTGGCCATTGGCAGCCCTCAGAGAAGGAAACTCATGGCATATCTGATTGGTCGTTGATAGTCCTCATAGAAGGAGCATCGCGACATATTTAACTCTGCTATTGACATATGAAACCATACTTGCATATTAGATAAATGTCCAATCAAATGAGCCGGTATTTGTCATACTTGAAATCTGAATTGATATTGAATTGGTGCCGAGCTCACATGTCATATTGCATTAACTGGTTTAGTCTAATCTTGTTGTGCTTATTTGAAATTTGAAATAAAGATAAATGTTTATCTACTTGATTTGTAAATTGTATTTTAACTCAGTAATGTAATTAGTTCCTAAACTTGTAATTAAAATTCAAGTAGCTGGAACTGAATACCATACTGAGATAAATTTTATTTATCTCACTCTTCCACTTTTGTGGGTTCCAGGGTTAGTGAGCGGGGTCAGAGTCGTAAAGGATTAAGCCTTTTAAAGTCAATTGGTGAGTATTATGTGAACTGTTTAAGTATTGTACATTTAAATTTTGAGATCATACTTGTATATTAGTAATTGATTATATTTGACTACACAATTTTGGTATGATGGTCTAGTTAGCATGTACTAATATATAGGGAAAATTTTTTCTATACCCCTCAAAAGTGCGAAAATGAAGGATTTGCCCCTCGAAAGTTCAAACTGCTGATTTTGCCCCCCAAAATTTTGAAATGTTTCCTTATTTGCCCCTTAGGCCTTTTTTATAATATAAATAACATTAAAATAATAAAACATATTATCTGTGACCTTTTTGCCCTTGTTCGAAATTAACCAGTCAAAATATGGAACAAGTCCGATCGAATTAGAACCCAGTGAACCCAGTCGAAACATATAACACGTCCGATCGAATTAGAACCCCTGACGAGCTCCTCCTCCCTCTCTCTCTCTCTGATGAACCCTAGAAAGCTCCTCTCTCGATTTATACCATAAAAAGCTCCCTCCCTGCTAGTCTAACCCATCTGTCTCCGTGTTACTCAATCTATCTCCCTTTTCACGATTCGGTGATTCGCAATGCTTCGTCGTTCGAAAGGTTTATGATGGATCGGTCCAAAAGGCTTATCCAAAAGGTTTACGATGGCAACCCCTTCCTATTGGTTGCTTTTGCAATCGTTAATTAGCCCACAACTCTATGGCTCGGTCCAATTAATTGGTTTTGGTTAAACAAACTTTTTTTTTTTTGATGTACGGTTAAACAAACTTCATTCCAAAAGAAAATTATATAGGAAATATAGATAGTATATTACAATAGCGAAGAAAGGAATAATTGGATGATGAGCTGAAACAATAAATAGGAAATATTTTTTTGAAGAATTTTTGTTAGAATCGCATGACTTTTGTCTATAATTTAATCGTAGTAATGAGTGGTGCTGTGGTGGAATCGAAGAGACTATTAAATATTAACTAGTTCCTGAAATTCATACCTGTATACACCCTGCAGATGGAGAAATCTTTGCTGTCCCCTATCACAGGTTTGTCCTTTTCTTTTCTTTTCTTTTCTTTTCTGTCCCCATCGCAGGTATTGAGATCCTAACTTGTATTAGCAATTTAGACCATATATATGCTATAAGTCACTACTATAATTGAAATTATGGACATTATCTGACAAAAAAGATCCTAATTTGTTTTTAAGAGAACCTAATATAAGCCACTTGTATCATCAATTTGAGATCTTAGTTACTGTACCAGTGCTACTATTGTCTCCTGTCTGACAGTTACCATGGCTAAATTGCCTCTGCAAAGATGAGTGATTTTGTGCATCTCCAAGTGACATCTCTCTCATACTGAGGAGCACTATATGAGAGAAATTTGAGTTCATTTAATTGAAACCAACAATCACTTAACATCTACTGTTTAAATTACAGGGAACTAACTTAGTACTCAGTTGTGCATGATTTGACCTGATTGAACCTTTACCTGTACAGGAAAGAAGTTCGTCAAATTTTTTGGTTACTTTTTCAACTTGTTTTTTTTTGCAGGAAGAGAAGGGCAAATGCAAATGGTGCAAATAGAAATGGTGCAAATAGTTATGGTGCAGATAGAAATAGTGCAGATAGAAATAGTGCAGATTAATAGCTACTAGTAATAGTGTAAATTATGATGCAGATAGCTAGTTATTTGGGAAAATTGCCATTGAGTACTATTTTTAACTATTTTGAATGTTATGATTGAAATTATGTCATGCGTACCACTGAGTACCACTATTTTGCCAATGCCATTGATTACTATTTTTAACTATTCCTCGGAGAGATGGTACTGGAAAGATGTTCTGATTTTAGTTTGGTTCTTGTTATTTTCAAAGTTTTCTGTGTCATTGTGTTTATCTAGCTTATTGGTTGTGTCGACAGTTTAATTAATAATCTGGTCCTTAAGTTACTTCTTGTAAGGAATAATTCTTCGAGGAAAAGAAATGTTTGGCATATGTTGTTTAATCGTGAGCTAAATAGTTGCAGAAATGCACTACTAAAAGAATAAAAGGATGAAAATTTGATGCAACAAGTAGTACTGGATATTAAAACAGATACTGAAACAAAAGATATGGCTGAACATTGCATCATTTGTTCAGTTCTTTTTGTCTGCTATAGCATATGAGTAGAGGCATTACATTAGAAAATAAGTAGTAACCTAACCAAATTGTATCTATCTGGACCATACAGAGCAACAGAATGAATAATCAAATTGTATCTATCTGGACCATACAAAGCAACATAATGAAGAAGAATATACACCAATACAACAAAATGAAGAATATACAACTGTATCTACCTGACACCCATACATTCCCTCAAAGCATATACACCAATCTGAATCTGAATTGTAAAAAAAACTTACAAGATGGTACATGAATGTATCTTATCTTACAACTAACAGAATGAAGAATGAATTGTACCAGGAAATTTAAACACAACATAAACATAGGGGAATAGAGTATCTTACATTCACTAAAAGAGTTACATCCATAAGAAACAACATGGCATCCAAAATATAAAAAGAAAAAATAAATTTTCATATATCAAATGACATAACCTACATTAAATGCCTCTATTTCTCCTCCAAACTCCAAATTCTAGCGACATACCATGGTATGCCCAAAAAACTCAAAATTTCTGACTCCTCTGCTCGCTATTCCAAGATTTGTGGCAGCTTCAGTAGATGACTATTGCCAGTATTCGGACTATCGTCTTTTGGTTTTGAGAAAAATAGATCCCGCTCATAGGGCCCGACAGTTCCCTCACCTTCATCCAATTAACAAGGCATACTTCCAACTGTTTCCTCTATGAAATCCTTATCTTCTCTTCCCTCTACCATATCTCTCCTAATTTTAGCTACCCTCTTGATTATCTCATCAACTGCCACATCAAATGCATCTTTCAGAGTCTGCAATTTGGATCTTGGGTCCACATAAATCAAATTCGAAATCAGATTAACCACGTCCTCTCTTATTTGCTTCACCATGAGAGGTGAATACTGCCTCAACTTCTCTTCTATGCTAACATTTTCATTTCGTACATTATTTTCCGGAATAAATACAGAATACCTGGTGTTGTTCTTTGGGAGGTGCCATGTGTACTAAACATATGCAGATCTTGGGTGGAAGAAAGCATGTATGCACCTGGGTGGAAGAAAGCAGGTATGCACCCAACAAGCATAGAGTCAAAAGCTGACCTCCTTGTGTAAGAATCCCCTTGCGGTTGCAAAAAAAATAGAGCTTTGAAACATTTTCATGATACTACTCGGAGAATGACACTTGTCTAGGGGTGATGCTCGACGACACTGAATGAGAGAGGTTTCCGATCTGCTCGAACGAGACGAGGATTCATGGCGGAGAGGGGCAAGATGACGGAGGAGCGACGAAGGAAGGTTGGGTTTAGAAAGAGAGGCAAGGCGACAGTTGACGAAGGCGAGGTTTAGAGTGGATAAGGTTTTCAGTGAGGGCTAACAGAGGTGATGGAGAAGGCTGCTGCGACATCCACTAGGCAAGAGCTAGGGTTAAGATTTGATCAGTGAGAGAGAAGAAGAGGGCAAGATCGATTTTAGTCGAGTGGGTTTGTTATCGTTTCCGGGTTTGGTTTGGGTTCAAATCGAATGGGTTGGATCCAAGGGTATAATGGTCAGTAAAAATAGTTTTTATTATTTAAATGTTATTTATATTGTAAAAAAGGGCAGAGTGGCATATACAGAAACAATTTGAACTTTAGGGGGGTAAAATCAGGAGATTTTAGTTTTTGGGGGTAAATTCTCTATTTTCTCAGTTATGAGGGGCACAGAAATTTTTTTTCCTAATATATATTATTTGTTAACTTATGTTACTGAGGAAACAATTGCATTTTGGTGGTGTATATATATATGTGACTGTATTCACTTATATATCTTAATGGCATGATAACTTCAAACTGGCAAATGTTAGTTTTTACTTTTCAATGGTACATATTATCTTCATATTTTAAATTCTGAAATCTTTTACATTTGAAATTTCATTACATCTAATGCACAGACAGTTCATGTACGTTAGGTATATTAAGTAGATATGCTCTTGTAAATTAAAACTAAACTTTTGGACGCTTGTCTTATCAGTTTTACTTTGATTTAATCTGAAACCAGTGTGTCAAAGTAAACATGCATAATTGCATTTTTTTTTTGGAGTGCTTATTATATATATAATAGCATGTGTTTGTATATCTGAAGTGCATGTTTGAAATTGATAGTCTTGATTTTCTACCTTGTATAGTTATATACAAGTAACTTTCACTTTTAAACTATGCACAGTCAAGCATTTATTCTTTTTATGTAGTTTATATTATTGATTGCATGTAGTGAGTCAGGTTCTTATAGTTAAATTATGCAACTTATATATTAATTTTAATAGTGGGAATTAAAGTACGCCTTGCGTGTGTGCGAAGATAAGCGTGCATACGCGGCGGCTGTCGGCTCCCCGGTACTGGGGTGTAACAGCAATAATGGGAATTGGCGGCAACAATTGATCAAAGAAGTCCATGATTCATCCATTGGGGGGCATTCTAGTATTTTTAACACTTACAAAAGGGTCAAATCAATGTTCTTCTGGCCCAAACTCAAAGAGATGGTTCAATCTTATGTTCTCTCATGTCCCAATTGTCAAATGAATAAACCTGATCTCACTCTTACCCCTGGTCTATTACAACCTCTTCCCATCCCTAAGGATGCTTGGAGAAGCATTGGCATGGACTTTATCACTGGACTACCCATCTCCAAAAGCAAAAGTGTAATCATGGTAGTAGTGGATCGCCTTACCAAATATGGTCATTTTATTCCTCTCTCTCATCCCTACACTGCTGCAACTGTGGCACAAGCCTTCCTTGATAATATTTATAAATTACATGGTGTAACTCAAAACATAGTTTCTGACAGGGACCCCATTTTTACTAGCAATTTCTGGAAGGAATTAATGGCTAAATTGGGGGTACAATTAAATTTCTCCACTGCTTATCATCCACAAAGTGATGGTCAAACTGAAAGGCTCAATCAGTGTCTAAAGCAATATCTCAGGAGCATGGTTTTTTATCAACTAAGGCAATGGGTTAAGTGGCTTCCTCTAGCTGAATTATGGTACAATACATGCTATCATAGTGCCATCAAGACATCTCCCTTTCAAGCTCTCTATGGTTACTCCTCCAATACTTAGCCTGGGTGATGCTCCTAGAAGCAACAATGAATCTGTGGACACCTTAATCAGAGATCGACAAACCATGTTGAGGCAACTCAAGTCTAATTTAGTTAGATCTCAAGACAGGATGAAGAAGTATACTGATACAAAGAGAAGTGAAAGAGAATTTCAAGTAGACGATTGGGTCTATCTCAAACTTCAACCTTATAGGCAAATTACAGTTGCTGGTGTCAGGAACATGAAATTAAGCCCTAAATTTTATGGTCCATTCAAAGTTTTGCAACGAGTTGGTAATCTGGCTTACAAGTTACAGCTTCCTTCTGGTTCTAGTATTCACCCGGTATTCCTCGTTTCTCAATTAAAGAAGCACATTGGGAGGGCTCACATTCCCATGCCAACACTGCCGGTACAAGGACCCCTGGGAGGATACCGTTTGGAACCGGAGTGTATTTTGAAGCGACGAGTGGTACCACGCAACAATGTACCTGTACCACAAGTTCTTATCAAATGGGTCAGTGCTTCTATGGATGATTCTTCTTGGGTTGATTATGAAGTTATGCAACCAGACTACCATGCCTTTATTCTTGAGGACAAGAAAGATTTCATGCGGAGGGGATTGTCACAAACCCAAAGGGATACAGATGTTAATTTGAATTCACTTGGTTTTGACATGTTGATGGATCCAGTAACAATGGATATACGGGCAGAAAGAATAAGAAAAGAACAGGACGGTCCACGTAACGGCTATATTGCTGAAGAGAAGAGCTACATGGGCAGAAGCGCTGAGTTAAAAGACGGGCAGTGAATAACAGTCGGGAATCTGACATCTTAAATCAGGGGCTGAGATAAGATATTGTAGTCAGGGATCGATGACCTGGCATCATCGACGGTTTAGATAATTAACTAGAATTAGTTCTTTGTATTTAGGAATTATTAAGTCGTTTGGATGGGCTGGGAATAAGGCTATTTCTGGACTATCCTTCTTCCTGGATGAAAGAGCGATCCAAACGCTCAAGGAATAAGGTGGGAATAGTTCATCCCGGAATAGCACTTTTCCTAACACATTCATTCCTTATTCCTAACACATCATCCAAACAACATTTCTTCTTCCCGGATTAACAATTTTCCGAATTTTTCCGCTAGGAATAGTTCTTCCTTCCTTATTCCTAGCCCATCCAAATGACCCATTGGTTATATATAGGAAGGCGGATTATATTTATTTTATTAGGTCATGTCCTGTACTATGTTCCACAACATATACATACGCAATTACGTTGGCAACTCATTACCTATGATTTGTAGAACTTAATCATCACTTAACTTGCATACTAATCTTATCCGATAATTAATGTTTCTTGTTAATTATCAAGATTATGGACCTTTTAGATTTATTATTGTCATTTAATTATAAACGAACTACAGAAATCTACAATTTAGATCCTCAACCTGAATGATCTGTCAACAAATAAATCAAGAAACAAATAATCAAATATTATCAATAACATAAACCATAGAAGTAGTCATATAATGATTGGCTTCTAGAACATAACTCTAACAATCTCCCACTTGGCCTAGAGTCAATCAACAGTGACTTCTAGCCAATGCATAGTACTCAATGTAATATCCAAAATATACATGTCTCATACTAAAGCCTCAAAAAATAAAAAAATATAACTCAAAGCCACTCAGGCATATGCCTAATCCCCATGGATGCAACATGCAACTCATGTGCGGCTCGAGATAAATGCTTTGTCAGAGGGTCCGCTGTGTTCACGGCACCGTCCACCTTCTTGACCTTGATCCATCCATCATTCACAAACTGACGGATAAGATGGAATCGTCGTAGAATGTGCTTGGTCTTCTGGTGAGACCTAGGCTCCTTGGACTAAGCTATGGCTCCCGTGTTGTCGCAGTAAAAATCCACTGGACTTGAGATACTTGGAACCACCTCCAGCTCGGTCAAGAATTCCTTGATCCAAACGCCTTCTTTCGCTGCTTCACCAGCCGCTAAGTATTCTGCTTCGGTGACGGAATCGGCTGTGGTATCCTGTTTGGAACTCTTCCAATTCATGGCTCCACCATTGAGCAGAAATACGAAGCCGGACTGTGACTTCGCATTATCTCGATCGGTTTGGAAACTAGCATCGGTGTAACCACTTACAACGAGCTCTTGGTCTCCACCATACACGAGGATGTTATCCTTTGTTCTCTTGAGATACTTGAGGATATTCTTGACTGCGGTCTAATGTGGTATATCAGGGTTAGCTTGGTATCGACTAGTCACACTAATCGGATGTGCCACATCGGGGCGAGTGCATAGCATGACATACATGATCGAATCGACTACAGATGGATACTTGAACTGCTTCATGTAATCCCTATCTGTATCAGTCGTCGGACATTGAGTCTTATTCAAGAATATGCCATGTGACATAGGAAAGTAACCCTTCTTGGAACTAGCCATGTTGTATTTTTCCAACACTTTGTCAATATATGCATCTTGGCTTAAGCCTAACAACCTTCTTGATGTATCTCGATAAATCTTGATTTCTAGGATGTAGGCAGTTTCGTCCAAGTCTTTCATTGAGAACATCTTTTTCAATGAATCCTTAACTACATTCAACTTGGAGATATCATTCCCGATCAAGAGTATATCATCAACATATAAAAGAAGAAACACAACCACGCTCCCACTAATCCTCTTGTAAACACAAGGTTCCTTTTCACTTTGAATGAAGTTCAACTTCTTGACCTCTTCATCAAAGTGTTTGTTCCAACTCCTTGATGCTTACTTCAATCCATAAATGGACTTTTGAAGCTTACACACCTTGTTAGCATTTTTTGAATCCACAAAACACTCGGGTTGTGTCATATACACATCCTCTTCCAAGTTGCCATTTAGGAAGGCGGATTTGACATCCATTTGCCATATCTCATAGTCATAGAATACGGCAATTGCTAACAAGATCCGAATTGACTTGAACATGACGACGGGCGAGAAGGTTTCTTCATAGTCAATACCATGAACTTGCTTGTAACATTTCACAACTAGTCGTGCTTTGTAAATGATCAAGTTGCCATCCATGTCGACCTTTCTCTTAAAGATCCACTTGTTCTCAACGGGTTTTACTCCGTCGGGAAGGTCAGCCAAGGTCCATACCTTGTTCTCATACATGGATTGCATTTCGGATTCCATGCCCTTAAGCCATTCCTTGGAGTCAGGTTTATCTCTCATGTCATTTATGGTCAAAGGTTCTTCATTCGCAATGACGAGAACATCATGCAAACTCAAGTACCTTTCAGGATTGGTGCTTGGGGTTGAGGTTTGTTTAACCCTAAATTTTGATGCCAATTGAAGGATTTTTAACAATTATACAAATACCAGATAAATCTGATAAATCTTCGACCGACAGCGAAAAATGGCCAACAAACTCCAAAAATCCCATAAAAATATCCAAAAATCCCCTGAGATTTATAGAGAATTATGGAGGCTTTAAAATACCAGAAACATTAACAGAAACCCCAATTTATGCAAGGAAGTCCAAGATTTTGGGAAAAATAAATAAAATGGCAGAAATGGTATTTTTGAGAAATTATGGCTTCCATGTGGTTCTAAATATTTTTATGAAGATGTGTGCAAAATTTCATGGAAAAACTCGGTTGGGAAAGGGTCCAAACAATTAATTTTGGATTAGCAGCAAATAGAAAATGGAATAAATGAAGAAATGAAGATGTCCGGAGGAAAAAGAAATGGAGAAGGGGAATAGGCGCTGGGTTCAAATCCCTCTCCTGCAGAATATTATGGGTGGACCTGGTGCGTACACCAGAGATTGGCTAGAGGTGATCTTGTTCATTGGTGTACGATGCACCGGGAGCAGGCAAGAGAAAAAAGAGGAGCCTCCCTCCCCAACTGATTTTGGTTAAAAAGAAAGAAAATCAGGAGAAATGGGGGGACAGTTGGAGAGAAATTGGGGGGAAATCGGAGCTGGAAAGAGGCAAAATCGGAGGCGATTGCGTCAGAACTTGGACAAGAAGACGAAGGCGATCGGTAATTCGAAGGCTAGAGAGAGAGAGAGATAGGTAGCCACCTTGTAATAGGTTAGAAAGAGATGAAGAAGGGGTCCGATCGGATTTCGAGCTTGAGGCGAATCCGAGCAAGGAGAGACGAAATTAGAAGTGATTTTTGATTGAAAAAGGTATCTGAGAAGCATCTGCAAGCTTTATACTTCTTTGCATGTGATAATAAAGTTTGTAGTATAATCTGTAAACCTTACTCAATAATAATCTGTCTTTAATTCTATTTCTTGTCTAAACATGTGAGGGGTTATTGTTGGGTTTTCTTTTAAAGCCAAAGGGAATAAACAATTCTAACATGTCAAGTAAGCAATCCAGAAAACATGAACTTGCAGAACCAGCAGTGGAATGGTCCGTTCCAGACCTGGACCGGTCCGTTCTAAAACACCGAAAACTAAATCGAGAGCGGAAGCTTACCTAATTCTATTGCTATGGCCTGAATCTTAGATCTCCTCGAGTTCTTGACGTGTGTGCACCTTCACCAAAACTATTCCAAGCACCAAAGTTGGGAGAGAGGTCTTCCAGGAGAACAAGACACGCCTTGGTACCCTTAGCCTTAACTTAGGACACATTCTCAAGCTATTTGATGGAAGAATAGAGAGAGAGGCAGAAGATGACTGTTATCAACACATGTATACAGCCAGCAACGTGATTGTCTTGTCCCTTGGGGACCAACCCCTTTATATAGAGAGCCAAATGCTTCTTGGCCTCCAAACAATGTCTATTTTATCCATCAGAAAATAGCCAATGTTTCTAAATATAACCACCTATAAAAGACATCACATCCCTTCACAAAATCTTGCTTTTCTTCACAGCCACGTTTAGCCTATTACCATATAACTTAATGATTTGAAAACTAAGCAGAATCAGCCCACAAAAAATAGATTGTTTCTTAATAATAACGACGATCCTTCCAAGCAAATGCAATCAAGTTACATGCTATATAACTAGCTAGAAGTTGCATAATCTTGCTATACAACAAGTACTAATTAATGAACGTGGCGCTTAAGATCATGCTCATAATTAATCTTGCTATTAAAAAGAAGTTGCATATACTGATAAACATATATTACGCAACGAATAAAATATATATTGTTTGATGTTGGTAAGGCAAAGTTAAAGACGGCATCGGCATGCATCGCAGTTAAATCCTTGGAGATTTCCTCTACATTTCTCGACGGCGACCATTTGAACACTCACTCTAATTACTTTTTGAGACTGCGACTGGGACTGAGAGAGCTCCAGTTAAATGCATCCATCTGTAAAGTAACGAAAGTCTATATTCCAAACTGATCAGTTAGACAAGTAAACATTTATGCATTCTTTCTCGTCTTTACTTTGTATCTATGCATAGTGTTGAAAAGTCAACATCGACTCAACTAAAGAAAATGAAGAATCTAGAAAATTAGAGATTATTAGAGGTTCGGCCCATGAAATCTAGAATGGTCTATACATGGCGCAAGTTCTAGAAACCATATACAAATATGGTATAATGAAGAAATTTCTAGAAATACTTAGTATAATCATGTATGTATAAACATGCTTAGTGTGTATTCTAGAGAAATCTTATAACCGACATATAGAACCTATAAATATGAGATGTGTATGTATTGTAGGATGTACCAATGAGATAGAGTGCCAAGTAGAAATAAAGAGAGAGCTAGTGTATAATTGTACTCCTTCAAATTAATAAAAGAGAGTTATAAGAAAACTATCATCTCAGTTAATTCCATAGCTTCAGATAGATACGAGATAATTACTCAACAATTGGTATCAGAGCCAGATCAGTCAGACGTGGGTATAGAAGGAGTAGCGACTTATTAGTAAAGATTAAAGGAGCATCTTAGTCGATGGCTTCAAGTGTCGGCGCAAGCATGGTGCAGTCAATGGTTCCGATATTCACCGGAGAGAACTACGACATTTGGAGGATCAAGATGCAGACGTTGCTACGGTCTCAAGGATTGTGGGATATCGTGGAGAACGGCTACACCGAGTATGCTGAACCGACGGTGCAGCAGAGGAAATAGTTGGCGGAAGACACAATGAAGGACGCCAAGGCATTGTTTCTAATCCAACAAGGTGTTGCCGAGAATCTGTTTTCGCGTATCATTGGCGCGAAGAAGGTGAAGGAAGCATGGGAGATTTTGCGAGAGGAGTTTCAAGGATCTGCAAAAATAATTGCCATGAAGTTGCAGACCTTGAGAAAGCAATTTCAGAATTTACAAATGAAGGAGTCAGAGAAGATAAAGGATTACTTCACAAGAGTAATCGAGATCGTCAACCAGATGCGGGCATATGGCGAAGGTATGTCAGATCAGAGAGTTGCTGAAAAGATCTTGATTAGTTTGCCAGAGAAATATGAGCATATCGTCGCAGCTATTGAGGAGTTGAAAGATTTATCAATTCTTTCGGTTCAACAACTGATGAGCTCGTTGGAGTCGCACGAAGAAAGAAGGCTACAACGTGGGGCGAATTTGAACTTGGCGGAGCCAAACTCGATTGAAACTGCGCTCCAAACAAGGTTAAAACTCCACCAAGCTCATAGTAAAGAAGATTCAAGTACGCACAATTCATCTCTATGGTGCGACGTATGCAAGATGTCAAATCATGATACGTCAAGATGCTGGCGGAAGAAACGATGCAACAAGTGCAAAAAGATCGACCATATAGCTCGAAAATGTAGGTCCAAAAATGTTGATCGAGCAAACTTCGTTGAAGAGGATGAGTACGAAGAAAGTATCTTCTATGCGTGCCATTCTACAATTGAAGAGAGAGATAACATGTGGTTCCTCGACAGCAGTTGCACAAACCACATGACAGGCAATCGTGAACTCTTCGGAGATATCGACATGTCATATACGCTAGAGGTACGCATGGGTAATGGTGCTTTAGTTAAAGCAAAAGAAAAGGGTAGTATTTCCATCCAAACTAAGTTGGGCCCGAAATTTATTCGAGACGTGCTATATGTACCGGACTTGAAGCAAAATTTATTAAGTGTGGGGCAGTTAGTTCAAAATGGATATGCGATCCATTTTGAAAATGGAGGTTGCAAAATAATGGATCGAAAAAATAAAAATTTGGTGATAGCAAGGATCTCTATGGAGAGATCTAGAAACTTCCAGTTGAGGTTTAGTTATGCTCCACAACCACCGGTAGAAGAAGAAGCACAATTTGCGTTGAGGGCTCAAGTAATCAACGATATTGACGAAGTCAAGAAGATGACAAGTGATAAAGAGAAGAAGAGCACACATGAAGAGGGAGCTCGAAAAGAATTGAAGCACCACCAAGGTACGAGTAAGACATTTTATCAAAGAAGCATAACATGCTATAATTGTGGAAGACGTAGACACTATGCACGACAATATTGGCACGAGAAATCAATTAAAGACAAAACTTCAAGGACGAGTAACACTGTGAAGCAACAAGAAGTGCAATCTAAGTTTAGTCGAAGAGGCGAGAAGTTTGCTTTCAAGGTGTTATTCAAAAAGAAATCTATAGCTTTGGTAAATCAAGGGAAGATCGAGTTGGTGTTGAGGGGGAGTGTTGAAAGGTCAACATCGACTCAACTAAAGAAAATGAAGAATCTAGAAAATTAGAGATTATTAGAGGCTCGGCCCATGAAATCTAGAATGGTCTATACATGGCGCAAGTTCTAGAGACCATATACAAATATGGTATAATGAAAAAATTTCTAGAAACACTTAGTATAATCATGTATGTATAAAGATGCTTAGTGTGTATTCTAGAGAAATCTTATAACCGACATATAGAACCTAAAAATATGAGATGTGTATGTATTGTAGGATATACCAATGAGATAGAGTGCCAAGTAGAAATAAAGAGAGAGCTAGTGTATAATTGTACTCCTTCAAATTAATAAAAAAGAGTTATAAGAAAACTATCCTCTCAGTTAATCCCATAGCTCCAGATAGATATGAGATAATTACTCAACACATAGGATCTGTAATAATCTATAAAAGTGTTTGGATGTCAAAACAAAAAAAAAATGGAAAAAGAGAAGAGAGAAGAAACTTCTCATTCCCTCTGCCACCTAATTAAGAGGGAATAAACAGCCTTTTTATCATTTATTCTTTGTTTGATTATTGACATTTTTTTCTCTCTCTCTTCTCTTTCCTCTTCTTAATGCAATCAAATACACCCATAGGATTCTAATGTACATGAGAAGGGGTTTTAATGCTACCACTTTATGAGTTATCAAATGTCACAACTTTTCTTTTTATTAATAAATTATAATTTTAACTTTAAACTACGAATCCAAACAGTTGATCTTGCTCAATTTAATGAGAGATGTATTTCCACATAAATTACATAAAATACAGAGTTCGTTTTGAAGGAATTTTTATTTAGTGATTTTGTACAATTGAAATCAAATTTAATAGCAACTAAAACCACATACAACAAAAACTAGTGAAATTAAGCATAATTTGTGCACTAATTACATAGAGATGGAAAAAAAAAATTCATACGATCCCTTGAAATAATTCACACAATTATTATATTAATTGAATTGAGACATAAATAAATATCAACTCCTTGATAATTATTAATGGATTAGATTTAACATTAATTTAGTTTCATATGATCTATTGAAATAATTAATCATAACGGTTTATAATTAATTATTCAACCTATCGTATTTTGCATTCTCCAATACAATTAAACTAAAGCCCTGATCAAAATGAAGTTTACGTGGGATTTCATTTCATTTCATTTCAATTGAATTGATTTCATAGGATTTCGTTGGATTTAATTACATATGAATTCCAACCAAATGACACGAAATCCTTTCATTCTGATCAAGAATTTTCCAATCAAATGAAATCCCACGTTAAAAAAATGGAATTTTGATCAGGGCCTAAATATAATGTGGTATTGGTTAAGAGTTTCGTATTGTGTGATCCTCGGAGGATTTATGTCATGTTGGCCATGAAAATTAAATCACCATTTATTTTCAATAATCATAAGCGGTATCTAGTGTTTGTCATGTTGGCCATGAAAATTAAATCACCATTTATTTTCAATAATCATAAGCGGTATCTAGCAACACGTTATGGTTGCCAATTAACATAAATAAATATTATATTTTTATAGTATTTCAATTCTGCATAAGAAATAGATAATTTCCTTGTTTTGATTCTTATGTCTCATGATATCACTGTATAATCTAAGACAAGAATGTGTCATTCTAGCAGATTATTATACATTTCTTGATTTAGAGTTGATCGCCTAGTTTGCATGCATACAATCCAAATCCATCAAAGGGTCCAATAAATATCATCATTCATTAGATCTACTAATGAGGGACATACGGTTGTCTTGATGAACAACTTTTTCCCACACAATTCATGTGAACTTAAATAGAGTTCGTATTGCAACCCTTATCGAGAATCAACGTTAAACAATATTTATCGAACATATTCTCATGTGAAAAAACTGAACCATCTCAAACTTAGAATCAAACTCATATGAAATAAATAATGACACATAACACAATCCATATATTTATTTCATTGGGTCAAGTCATGTGCTATGTTCCAGTAACATACACATATGCAATTAAGTTGGTAACTCTTTACCTATGATTTGTAGAACGTAATTATCACTTGTATACTAATTTTTTATGATAATTAATGTTCTTTGTTAATTATCAAGATTATGGATGCTTTAGATTTATTATTGTCATTTAATAAAAAATGAAACATAGAGATCCACAATTCAGATCCTCAACCTAAATGATATGTCAATAATAAACTCAAGAAATAAATAATCAAACATCATCAATAACATAAACTAAATACATAGCCATCAAATAAATGGCTTCTAGGACACAACTCTAACAATATCATGAATGTAAGCCCAGTGGCTAGTGCCAATCAATTTCAAATTTGGGCTAATGAAATTTTAAGCCGTTACCATTAGACGTTAGTGGTAGGAATAATAGGCTAGCTAATTTTATTCACCACTAGCAAAAAATGCCCTCAATATGTGGGCAAATAAAAAAACATAATAATGTTAGAAAATATAAAATTATTTAGTTGAATCTTCCGTATGCAGATGGATGTCTTTTCAAAAAATAAATTGTTAACACCACCTGACTCTTTTCTGTCAAAAGGTCTGACCTTTTATCTGAAATTAATATTTAGACCTCACATTAGATCATATTACGTAAATCAATGGTCCATAATTGATATAATAATTATTTAGACCCCTTTCTTGTGAAATTATTATGACATCTTTATGGATGTTTTTATAAGTAGTATAAATAAATCGCTCGATATATAAATAAGGACATTGATCCCATATACTGATACTGAGTATTTGTGAAAAATCTAGTGAGAAAGAACCCACCAAGTTGCCAAATGCCAATAGAGTACAAAAGACATACAGATACTCCTGACTTACTTTTGTGGTACTGTACAAAGAAGAGAGGAGGATCGGTGTCACACTTTTGAATACCACAAATGTCATAATTTTATATTTGAATTTTTATTTTAAAATAAAAAATTTAAATATCCAATTCGAACTGCTGATCTTTCTCGGTTCAAATAGAGATGTTGACCACAAAATATTGTAATTTCTATAGCTCATTTTATATTTGATCAAAAGATAAAAATGAACAAACCTAGTTAACAATAAGAGGATTCTAATATGTTCACTTCAATTATCAAATGAATTTTAAAATCTATGAAATATTATGGAGACTAGCTCGTTCATTGTTAAAAAGAAAGTCACCCGGCCCCGTCATGACTCGTTCATGGTTCGACCACCTCAGTATTGCCTGTGGCCTGTGGCTCTGCCAGATTTAAATATCTGCTCTTTTGACATGGTGTGTTGGATTTGTATTTTGTACGAGAATTTTTTTTTTTAAAAAAAGAAAAGAAAACTAGTTTTCTCTATTTTGGTTTAATTGAGGTTGTGATTGGAGAGTGTGGACCTTATAAACGATTAAGGCCTAAACTTAGCCAAGAAGGTTAAATTTAGAGTTTTGCAAATTGTCACATATTTTGTTGATGTGCTCACCAGCATGTAACACTCTGTTTACAAATATTTTTTTAAATGTGGATAGTCGTCCATCTGTAAGTGAACTTTTGATAAAAACTTGTTCTTTATATTAATTATTTCATAATTTATTTCTATAGCGTCAATTTGAATTGTTGACGTTGCTCTAATTTGCTTGATGTATCGTTCATTTCTTATTATATTAGCTTAGCCTCTTATCCACTAATGGGTTTTATTTACATAACGATTTTCACGGGGCTCACAAGCTTACTAATATAGTATCTTGTAAATAAGGCATGTAAAAATTATTTATTTATTCATCATTTTGATTTTTGAAAGCATGTTTGGCATGCACGAGGCTTGTCTAACTTCTAAGTTAGCAAACTAATTTGTTAACAAATTTGCTTAAAAATACCAATTAACTTTACCCTTGATCTTGCTAATCTATATTTTTTCAAAGACTCCAACTTTTTTTTTTTTTTTTTTTTTTTTGAAGAAAGAGAGAGGTTTTGGTCGGCCAATTTTTTTTGAAAATAAAAATACATGCCAGACTTAGGAATCTTTGACTTCTTTGAAGTCAGTCTAGTGAATAATGTACTAAACGGCAGGTGGAACCGTGTGGAAGCTAATTTAATGAAAATTCAACTGATAATTTGTAGTCTAATTGCTACTTGGGACTTTCTTTATTGGCGAGGGTTCCCTCGAAGGTTTTACAACTGAAAACAGAGCTTAATCATTTAAAATAGAAAAAATCTAAGCTAATGAATCAAGGAAATGTTTAAAGTAAATGTTCATCAAACATTTGAGAATAAATAGGTTTGAAATACTAGGTGTGTTTGGATGGAGTCCGGATAAGAATAAGAATAAGGAATAAAGGGTCGGATTTAGAATCTCGTGCCAATGCTTATTCTTATTCAAATTCCATAGCTTTGTTAGTATAAGAATAAGGGGCCGGATAAGCCCAAATTTCTTATTCTTGTGTTGTTTGGGTTGCACAAGAATAAAAAATTTGAAACTTATTCTTATCCAAACCTTATTCTTGCGCATCCAAACATGCCCATTAATGTTTTTTTTTTATTGCTATACTTCAGGTTTCGGTAGCAAACTATTTGTAATGAGATTTTTAAAACATCTGATCGATCAATGGGCTGCATAGCAGGCCCAGATCTTTTCTGAGTCTAATAATAGATAACCCAAACTGCATCCTCTACTGTCGCTTAAAACGACAGTAGAGGAGGAGGAGGAGGCATCTCAGGAGTGGGATGACGAGGCAATGCACTAGAAGAAGAGGCTCCGCCGTAGGTCTGACCAAATGATGGCTGAGCTGGAAGCATGAACGGATCGTCGAGATGTACACCAAGCAATGAGAAAAATGCGTCATCCAATGTAGGCTCGGCCTGAAAATAAGGTGGTGGGCTAGGTGGATACTGAGTCTGGTATGACGGAAACTGCGTCTGATACTGTGGATATTGTGTCATGTACTCATAATATGGTGGTGGGCGTGGCTGAGAGCTGGGTTGTTGGGTGGCTGTGTGGCTGTCTCCCCATCTGCTCCTGACAATAGGCTGGCTGGGTCTCGACTGATCGAAATATGTGTCACAGTCGTGCAGAGTATAGTCAGATGGCTGTTACATATAATGATATTAGAAATATTATTAATATTCTAGATAATAGAATAACGAAATAATAATATTATAAATATTATTATACCCTCATGAAATGCTGCTTCTAGAATCCAGGCTCTGGCATATGATCCTCCTCCGACAAATTTGGTATAGAGTCGATGTCCGTCTGTAGATTTTTAATCCTATCAATTTTTAATAATTTTCTGTAATTTTTGTAATATTTAATTATCAAAATCTTTATTATTAAATGCAAAAAAATTTCAAAATAAATTTGAATTACATATTAAAATTATTCCTATTATTTAAGATTTTTTCATATTTTTTAAATTATTTTTACAATATATTATCTATTTTTCTAATTAATTAACTTAATAAACTAATAAATTAAATAAAAAAAAACTTACCGTAAGAGAGAGGCAGTCGCTGTCGAGAGAGGAAATGAAGTGCGAAGGAGAGAAGCTGAGTTCGGAATCGAGATATCGTTTTTTATCCTAGTTACGGAATCCCAGATTCTGTAACAAGCCTGTTACGGAATCCAGGATTCCGTAACTAGCTTGTTACGGTTTCTAGGATTCCGTAACCACAATCGGAATCCCGGATTCTGTAATTGCGTTATTATTTAAATAATTTAGATTAATTAGATATTATTATTAATATTTAATATTAATTTATTAATATTTTAAAAAGTGGGGCCCAGATCTTTTCTGAGTCTAATAATAGATAACCCAAACCGCATCCTCTACTGTCGCTTAAAACGACAGTAGGGTGCTGTCGTCAAAGTGGATCCGTCAGATCTCGATCGAACGGTCCCAAAAAGTACGAAGGAGAAAAACTTAAAATAATCGAACTGACCGCTGCTGCCCCTAACATCTTCTCTCTAGCTCTCGCCTCTCGTCTCTCTCTCTCTCTCTCACCCCAGTGGAAGAGACAATTGAAGTCGCCTGATCCGCCCCTCGCCTCCTCCCTCCGCTGCCTCCGTTCACTCATTCATAAAGAGACGAGGCCAACGAACAGTGGGCCCCACTGTCATGCCAACTCTGCTCCATGGGCCGCCACGCAGAGCCGAGCCACCAAGATGCTCGGTTTCGATGTAATTCTTTGTTAGGTCTGAAACATTTGAGGAGTTTGAAGTTTCTAAAGAATTGTTTAGCAAAGCTGCTTCTTACCTCAAATGTGGTAGTAAATTTCATCTTTGTTTTAGCTTTGAATTATGCTACTCATGGCCACGGTAAGAATGGATTTAAAACTTGATTTTACCTTTGTCTTCAACTGGTATGTAGTATACCAGTAGTTAGATGATACCAAATTTTATAAAATCCATAAAATCCTTTGAAACAAAATCCATATTTAGGGAAAAATCAATACAGGAGTGGTTTAGGCTTAGTTTTTAGTCTTCGTTTTTCATTTTTTTCTGCAATTAAGAACAAATAAGTCTAAGTACTTTCATTATTAGTCGCCATATAACCAATTACTGTTGCCTTTTATTTTTTTAATTAGTTTATTGTTGAAGTCCATGATTGTTGTTTTTTCTTTTAAAAAAATAGTTCACTGTTTAAGGTTTTTAATTGAAGGCTTTTGAATGTCTAAACCTCTTGATACAGGTACATAATTTTCTGTTTCTAGCGTAGCCAATGATTCAAAGAAAACCTATGTTGAGAGCTTCAAAACCATACTGTCAGGAGGCAAGAACATTGCTAAAAAGGCCAGAGTTTATGAAGTTGCACATAAATACGGCTTTAAGTTTGTATGCTGGTGCTTTGGTTGTTAAATTTGATAGACTAAGACGATGATCTTGGATTTATTTCTTAATCGTGCATCTCTGGAATTTTAATTATTAGGATTAGTAGAGATTGATTGTATCTATGCTATGCACACAAATAATCTTGCTCCCTTTTGTTATTTAATGATTGTATCTATGCTATGCATGTATTCTTGAATTAATTACTGGATGTTTGTTTCCTTGATGCATGTATACATGTAACTTTTTCAATTCTGGTTCTTTGAGACACAAGATGATGATACAAGCCGCTTTCTAAATGAAACAACATTTGAAATAGCATACAATATACAATTTGCTAAATGAAACAGCATATCCATCATCTGAAACATCATATTCGCTATCCACTTTACAAAATGAGCTAACTATCAATGAGTCTGCAAACTAAATGAGCTAACTAAATAATTCCCATGTCTTCATACTGATAAGTCTTCATTACAAAATGAGCTAAGTAAATAATTACAAATCAGTATCAACATTTTAACAATTAATATATAGACTGTATCAAGTCTAAAAGTTTTATACAAATCTGCAACATTAAGTAGATAACTTCGACTGTATTAAGTCTGAACAGGATTATTACAAACACAAAAAAGAAATATAGACTGTATTCAACTATCATCCTTCAACAACACACAACTCTCCCCCATTGCAGAAGTGTGTTCCAGACTTCCAGTGTCAATTGGATCTGTCGGGGTCACCATTTGTAGAGGAATCTCTTCCTATGCATCTGATCTTCATCCTGATTCACAGAGTGAAGTGAGAAGCAAGACGAGAGGTAAGAAGAAAAGGGAAGAGGAGAGAAGATGTTAAGGGCAGCAGCGGTCAGTTTTGAGTTTTTTTAGTTTTTCTCCTTCGTACTTTTGGAAACATTCGATCGAGATCTGACGGATTGCTTTTGACGACAGCACCCTACTGTCGTTTTAAGCGACAGTAGAGGATGCGGTTCCACATTGGAGGTCCAATGAGAAGCGACTTTATTGACCATGGAATGTGTTAAGACGTAACCCTCTACTGGACTCATCCAGGACAGATGCTGATTATCAATTATCGGACTCAATTCCGTGTTTCTGTCATTTCCTGTACCTAATGGCTATAATTCAAGAAATGCTATCTTCAATGTATTAGGACAGTTTTACTCCTGTGCAATAGTTTAGATATTGTATTTAGGAATCTATATATAGGAGTCTCTTCTAAGACATTGTATACAGAAACATTACATTCAATAAAACTTTCTCTCACCCTCTCTTCATCTCTGTTCAACCGTTACCAGTAAACTGGTAACATGCATCCTAATTACAGAATGGCGCCTAATCATTGTGGAACTTGTAAATGTAATTAACATGCCTATGCTGTAACTATGACATTGTTCCCATGACTCTTAAGAACACTCGTGGCTTATATTTACAAGAACTAACAAGTGACAGAAACAATAACACCACAGTTAAGCAGTAAAGACTGTAAACACACCACAGGGAGGAGAAAAAAAAAAAGACAGTAAAATAACCACAGGAAAACATTGCGATCTTGCAAAACAGGGAATGTACACAAGATAGGTCAGATATCTTCTCTACTTGCGAATTATGTTACTTTGTATTAATTGAGCAATGCATTTTTGGTATAAAAAAGAAAAAGCAAAAAAGTGATGTTGAGTTCAAGGCCTTAGCTCCCTTTTCACGGTTTTGGTCCAACCATTTAAGGCCCAAAAGGTGAGAAAATTTTTTTCAGGTCCCGTGACGTGATTTCTGCTACCGAGAAGGCGAGAACAGAACTTGTGACATCCCTCAAAAGTCGATTAAAGTCTTGCACATGATACAGTACTTCTTCGTGTCCTACGATTGAGAGAATTGATTTGCGTCCAATCAACAATTCTCCTTACCAAAATCTTCAAAGTTAAATCCTCCGTCCACAAAAAAGACATCGAGGGCGGGGCACGGCCCACCTCTGATGACGAATTATTGACAGAATTTGTAATTTTTAATGTATTCAATCTATTGTGCAGGAAATTATTCCATAATTATCAGGGCTGGAGGCTGGAGCTATCAATCTGTACAACACAAGACAAGACAAGCAAATTTTATAAAATGAGAATATAATTTATATATATCTTTTTTAGTCCTGAACGTATTTTGTAATTTCCCAGAGACAAGTGCGACTTCAGATATTATGTCCAACAAACGGTGGCATGGTTCCCAAAATGGCGCGTTCAGGATTTCACACAGGCAAAACTGGTTTTAAATGCACTGTCAAGCCTGCAAATTCCTGTCCCTTCCTCTATTTTACTCAACAACTCAGAGGATATTATTTTAAGAGAGCAGGTGGCCATCATAATTTTTTTCGTTTGGAAGGAAAGACTCAATCGAATCTTTCGAGGGGACAAACTCAGTCCAGGTGATCTTGTCACACAGGCACTCCATGAGTGGGAGAGATTCAGTGCTAACTCAAATCACTCAGGCCGGCACTTGCTTTCAGTTGCCTTCTGATCCGATAACCAGATTCCTTTGGATACTTCTCACTAAGACTTGTTCTCTTGTAATTTTTATTTCATCGCTTTAACAACTTTTTACTTACTGATACTTTTGTAACTTTAGCGCCTTGCTAAAACTTTTTTTGATTAATATAAGATGAGGTCTCAGAGCCTCATTTTTGCTTCAAACATATATATATATATATATATATATATATATATAAGTTAGCTATGCTAACCAACAAAAGAAGCATAATAGAGCTACTGACAAGCCTCTGTGTGATACTGGTAAAAACCAGTTCCAGTAAAACCAGCGATACTGGTATGGGTACTGGTATGTGATGCTGGTATAAAAACCAGAAAATCCTGCAATGCTGTGGACAGTCAAGAATAGTTAGTTTCTGTTATTTCTAGAGACTTCTTGTAATTAGTTGTTTGTAACTGAATTTAGTTAGAGGATGATTAGGAATAGTTGAGCTATATAAACATATTGTGGGACAATGTAATTCATTCAAGAAAAGCTGTAAGAAAACAAAACACTTTCTTGCTTCATCTCCTTCTCTCTTCCCTGTATCTCCTCTTTGTATTCTTCTATTTCTACAAAGCATCTGTATAGTTATAGCTCGCACTGATTTACGTGAGTGTTTAATTTGTACCCAGGCATTGGTACACTATTCAGATTCCAATTAATATTATCCCAACTAGGATATATACCAGGCAGTCTACTGACTTCTGAAACGGTATCAGGAAAAAAAAAAAACAACAAAAACAGAATCACTCGAGCCCACAATCATGCTTCTGATTTGTGATAACTCTTTATTTTGCTTCATACATAGTTATCCACCAATGGTAAGGAACAATTTTAGGCGTAGCAAGTAAAATTAAACCAAGGTATTGACAATCATAAACTAACATTTTGTCCCTTTCCAAGTTTCAAGTAACCCCATAAATGCAACACCACTATCGGGTATACAAAAACCTCCCAACCCTTTCAACTTCTTTAAATTTTCTAAAATATATTTCTTCTACAATAGACATTCATTCAGATAGATCATCTACTCGTAAGCGCCACATCTGCCTCTTGGATGAGAAGGCCGGTCGCTTGCACAAATTGCTCGGTCTCCCTCTCTACAACCTCTCTGCTTTGAACTTTTCTTTTCCACATCTGTTCGATGAAAGCTACACACTTCTTTGCAGAAAAAAGCAGCATCTCCAGGCTAGTTGTTGTAGCCATTGACATCAGTGGGACCGTTGTGGCCCCACTCGGTCTTCCCAGCAGACAATGCAGTTGCCTTCACATTGCTCTCGATGAGCTGCAAGTTCGATTGCAGAAGTGTGTTAATCACATTATCTTCCGATTGAAATATTAGGTCAGCTAATATAATAATTTATAAATCAATGAAAACAAAATAAAGAATACTAATAATAACTTTTTTTTGGAAGAACAGAAATTACCTTAAAGAGCTGATCATACTTTTTAATTCCCCACCATAAGCGTCCAAGGAGAATGCTGTGCTCAAACAATTAAAAAAAATAAAGACATTTGACTTAATTAGTACAAAATCCTACGGTCACATGAGTATTGCTTAAATGATAAAAGTTACATTCTCTTATACTATACGATATGATTTTTACTATGCTGTAAGAGGTTGAAAGTTCAGAAAAAGAAAAAAAATTGGCTTCACATTCTAATTGTTTGGTTCCGAATTACCAACAAGAATAATATGTTTCAAAAGAAGAGTTAGATGAAGGAAAAAAAAAAATTCACTAACCAGAAAAAACAGTGACCGGGTACCAGCTGATTTCGCGATTTGAGACTTCTTATGGCATATATAGTTACTAGAGCTCGAGAATAAGAGGCAAAGATGAGAAACCATGGTGTCAGCGCAGCACCGATAAAGTGTGCGATTAGGGTTACTCGATTGACTTATATATAGCCCTTCGGGAAAAAAAAATACTGCTAGACTTGGTTCAAATGCAAATTAATTTCGTAAGATTTTACTCATCATGATTTAAAATATTTTGTTTCAATGTTTCCACAAAAAGTGTGGCTAGAGTTGGTTCTCATTTACATAAATTGTTAAAATTTTCCTATTACTTTAATAACATGTCATTAACACCTTTTAATTATGGCAAAAACCAACTTGTTAACCATATTTAAAAAAAAAATTAAAGTTTACCAGTAGATCTCGTTCTTTTAAAGGAGCACTAACAGTCATTTTACCTGTTTCAATAGCCAGATTGTTAACCATATTTAAAAAAAAAGTTACCAGTAGATCTCATTATTCTAAAGGAGCACTAACAGTCATCATATCTGTTTCGATAGGCAGAATCTAAGTGCACTATATAAGTTTCATCTAACTATTGTATAGTCCTTGTAAATGAAATCTGCTAAGTGCTGCTGAGTTCAAGACTGCAGGTTCTTTTCCCATCAGTTGAATTGGTCCAAGTGTCTAACCATGTAAGTCACAAAAAGTGAGAAAAACTTTCTCCGGATCCCGTGAAGTAATCTCTACTTCCAAAAAACAGAACTCGTAATTTCTAGTAAAAGCACTTGATGATTCTTCTATATCTACAATTGAGAGAATTGATTTGCACCAATCAATAAGTTTTCCTAGAAAAAACTTCAAACTAATTTCCGTCCACAAATGAGCCAATTGAATTGCAAGTTATATTGCACTGAAACGTCTAAGGTGTAACAGAATTTGGCTTATTTTACAGATTTTACCAAGGGTTAGATTATTGCATAATCGACACAATTGATTTCAAGTGTTGAAATACTCGTCAAGTAAATTCATTTCACTAAAGAGGGCAACGGTCTTCTCCTGGTTTGTTAATTGTTATACCTCCGCCCATTACAAGTTTATAACTACTTTCACAATTAAAAGATAAGAAAGCATTTGTCAGACAACCATTATTCACAGGATGGGGGTGCAGCAGATGACTGTGTGCCATACTTGTCCTATCCATACCCGCACCGCACGACTCCAATAAACGGTAGGCTTGCTCCAAAAGAATTGTACTTGACAAATTTTTATGAGTACTCATGCAATTCGGGATTTTAAAAATTAAAAATTCTTTCATGGATAGATTCTTTTTCTTTCATTTAGAATGAGGAATGAATATTGCGACTAGAGCTTGAAATTGTTAGCCAATAAAGAACATACTACGTTCAAACGCATACTGACACACAACATCAACTAGGATAATTGGTTGTAATGTTCTAAAATAAAAAAAAAACATAAGTCCAGCAATCATTTTTCTAAATTCCGATAACTCTTTATATATTGTTTCATAGACAAGTTATCCACCAATGGAAAGGAATAATTAGGCATATTAAATACAAATAAGGTATTGACAAAATCAAAACCAATATTTTGCCCCCCTTTCCAACTTTTACCCACAAATTAAACACACCACCAGCGGGCATACAAAAACATCCCGCTTTTTCAACATTTAAAATGTCCTGCTACATTCTACAAACTGCATCTGCTCCGATGCATCATGCACTCATGAGAGCGACGCCAGCTTCTTGGACGAAGGGGCTGGTTGCTTGTACAAACAGCTCAGCCTCCCTCTCTACCACCTCCCTGCTTTGTGCCTTCCCTTTCCTCATTTGTTCAACGAAAGCCACAAACTTCTTCCAGTTTTCGTATTTAAACAGCTCGGGATTCAGGCGCAGATATGTGAACGCCACCATCTTGTCATCGGCATCACCGCTAGTCGCTGCATTCAGCACCTGTTCATGCGCCGTCTCATCATACCTACAATAGTGTAGAAAGAACATTATTGTATTGTTTATTTTATCATTCATTATTTGATACTATTTTCTTTCGGAGTTCAGACCAACTGTTTGTTAAAAAAAATGCACAGAAATAAAAATCTACCTTGGCAGTGCATTTTCTCCAGCAAGTCTAACGCCAGCCTCCTTAGCTGCAGAAGCGACTTGCTTAACCAGTGCCTCGGGCCGACAACAAGCATCTGCCGGCTGCTCACAATCCCTCATTTCCAGGCAGGTGAAGTTGAACACAGCTCCATGCCGTGCCAACATCCTTGCAATGGGCAAATATCCATCTCTGAACCTAGTGTTATAGTATCCAGCAGTAAGCTCAGCAGCATGGGACCTTGTCCCGTAGTGCCAATGGATACCGGCAACCTTGACAGAAATTTTAACCCCTGGGCGGTCCGAGAAAATAGAGGAAGCGGCAGAGACAATGCGCTCACCATGGTCAAGCAGCATCTGAGAGTACCATGAGAGGAAAAACTCCCCATATTGCCCATTCCAGCCACCACCTTCTTTGCGGAAGAAGTCTGTGTCCTCCGGCCAGTTGTTGTAGCCACCAGCATCAGTGGGACCACTGTGGTCCCACTCAGGTTTGCCAGTTTCTAGGGCCGCTGCCTGCAGGCTGCTCCGCATGTACTGCAAATTGAAATGACACGACATGTCCGATAATTCGTCAATTCAAATAGTACCTCAGCTAAACTATAATTTTGCAAACGAACAGAACTTCCATTGTTTTATAGTAGATTATCTGGTTAACCTTCCATTTAAGACTCCTATACAATTTAACGTTCGCAGATTATGAGTGCGGAACTACATCACGATCATCCTTTACAGGCTTACACATCTTTTAACATTTAATGGAACTTCCGGGCACATTATAATAAACTTGCGGCTTGAGTAAATGATCTCAAATGAATAAGGAAAATATCTTTCTGTGGTCTCGTCGCATAACCATCCCCACACCATCAGTATGGAACTACCCGGCAATCAACTTTCACAAAACTACCCACCCTTTTGGGGTGTACCAGTGTTCTAATTCAAAATTTCTGGCCTCAAATAATTTCTCTAAAATAACTCGAGAATAATTTTTTTTTTGCTCACCTTGTCATAGCATTGGAAAGCTCCAATACCCGGAAATTTCCATGTACCATTCAATTCTGGATATGAAGGATACCTCAGCTCTCCTGCAGGACCCATACCAACTTGTATTTCCTACCAATCAAAGGTAAAAAAAATTAGCAACTCAATTACAGAAACAAATTTAATTGGTACCTTTATTTATATATCCAACAAGTAACAACGTATACATAAAATTTGTTGAATTTAATGTTATTAAGAACTTACAATTATAGTGTTGCCAAGGTAGGATGCAAACTGATCTCTGAATGCCCGCATGAAATCAGCATAGCACTGAACAGGGGAACGTCCCTTGAGCACAGGTAGTGTGTCACAGCCTAGGGATACATATTCATAGTTCCGGCGGCCCCACTGGTCACTGTAACACAGGTCGGGATCTTTCTCCATCTCCTCCACAGCCCATCTTGGCAAGGGTATTCTGCAAAAGCCTCAAATTAAAATCAATCTTTAATTGACGAGTTTCATGAATATGACGTGTTTCTAACAAAAAAAAGCAACAATATTCATTTTATCCTCTAAAATAAAAAATAGAATACTGCCAAAATATCTAAAAAAAACAACAAAATTGAAATTTAATTAATCAGAGTAACAAAAGAAAAAAAATACTCACGTAACAGAATCGCCAACGTTACCACCGCACTGGTGGAAGGACATAACCGCCTGGACCTTGAGCCCCACCTGCTTCGCCATCTCCATGAGCTCGGTGTACCCATTCCAGTTATACACCGTAGGCCCATCTTTCTCCACAAGGCCCCACCAGACATCCACCATGACACCTTTTACTCCCGCATTCTTTAACCCCATCAAACTGACATACATGGCCTTCTTACGGTTAAGCGATCCATCGGGCTTCACCGTGTCGAGGGGAAGCATCACATACACTGGCACACCTTCTCCCTTTGGTACCTCCGACAGATGCTTCTGCTCTTGCACTTGCACATCGGGAGAAGTCTCGGCGGTGCGATCCGTCGTTAATGCTTGGCAAGCAACCGCCAGATCGGTGCGGATCGGGGACCGGCACGGGCACGGGCTGAGAGGCGGCGTCAATGCCTCCGTCTCTCCTGAGGCGAGGATTCCACACCTCATATTTGCACCAGACATGGGCGCAATCGATGGCTTTCGTACGGTGGTCCCGACATGATCGCCGGGTGTTATGGTAGTGAGAGCGCCGATCTTCTGAGGGAGGTTCAATGCCATTTCTTCTTTCGATTTCTCTTAATTCTAGCTTGTTTCGCAGACACTTTTGTTTTTTCTCTCTCAAGTCTGAACCAAAGCGCTAGCTCTTGATTTCTTTTTCTTTTTCTTCTCGTTTGAATAAGCTTGGGAGCTTTGTTATCTTCTTCAAATAACTTGGCCCCTCTTTGGAAATCGGAGGAGGGGTTTTAAATAGGGGAAAGGCAGAAGAAGACAAATGCATTGTCATTGAGGTTGGGATTTGTTGGAAAGGAGGGGTTGGGTTGCTCCGACTAATATTAGCCGTCAAACCGTGAAAGTATATATGCAGCAGTACGTGGATATAGAAAAAGAAAACTCTGGACTTCATTTTATATGCCATGGTTGCACCAAAATTTAATTAATTTCCCTTCACATCTCTTTTAAAATTGCAAAAGGGCCTTATTTTGTGGCGGTGAACATGACTGATCACATATTCACACAGGGGCGAAGTTAGGATTTCGTGTCAGTAGGGTCCGTAAAATTTTTTTGCTGAAACTAGATGCATGATGTAATGTTTAATATAGACATAGTATAATATTAATTTTTAAATAAAAACTCTAAAATAATGTTACATAAAAGAATTCATGAGAAATCAAATATATATTATAATAACAATAAAAAATCTAAAATAATATATTTAATATACAAAATAATAATTCTAAAGTCAAGATAATAAAAAAGTACAACAATTTCCTATGAACTTTCATTTTTTTAATAATTTTGCATAATAGGTTCATTAGAAATGTCATTGAACACTTATTTTTATATATTATAAATATATAAAGATGAGAGACATACAGAGGAGTTCGGCCACTATTCAAACTATAATATTTCTGATCTTTTGTGGCGCTTAAAATTTTTTCTACAGGAGTAGTATTTAGAATTTTTAGTGACAGTTTTTATATAATATCTGAATTGTATTTTTGATCTTCTGTTGTAGTTTTTATTTATGTCCTAAAGTTCACAAAATATTATATAGACAAATCATGTAATGCGCGAGATTCACGCTAATATATACGCTACAAATAATTATTCATCCAAATATTCCATTCTATTCTAAATTTTGTCTTAATAAGATTCATTGGGGAAGAATGAAGAAGACGATTAGTCAGGAACAAATGTTATCTGGGTCCTTATGCGATTTTTTGGACGTCGTTATGCAATTTAAATCAAACACGATATATCTAGCTGGGTCCTTCAAATTTTTGAAATAGATCCCTAACTTCTTGTGATTTTTTTTTTAATTATAAACATGTGTAATATCAAGTAAAATATTTTTTTTTGAGGTGGGTCTATGGACCCACCAACCCTTACATAGCTTCGCCACTGTATTATCACATGACATGATCCATCCTCTACCGTCCTTTTTACGTGTATAAAAGAAACCTTTCAATAATGCTCCAAGACATCCGTTATTTTTCAACACGTGTACACGTTTTTTTTGCAACGGATAATCTTTTGCCGCGTGTAGGTATGGATGAACGTAACTATCGTTGACAGATGAGGCGACTGCCACGTGGAGAAGTTCCAATCCTTGATCCTGTATGCAAAATGCAAGGGATGTACACAATGTCGTTTATGCAAGTGTGATGCCTCGTTGTCAACTTGGCATGGTCTAGGAATCACAAATTTTTTCCTAACAATATAATTCTTGATTACGTGGTATACAAGAGAAAAATAAAACTTTTGTACAACAAGTCTAAGTAAATCCATATAAAATCCAAATAATTTTGAACTTAATTACAAATATGTATACTTCGTGCCAAATAAATATAGGTTATGAGGATGTCGATCGATTGACTACTGTGGCTGTCGCGTCCAAATTGTTGAGGTTTTTTTTGCTAGTGGCAAACACAAGATTAAAGACAACAAACTGTTTGATTAATCCCCAGCGAATACATTGTGTGGAGTCAGAGGCGACTTTTCGAATCGAATTCGGAGCTATTTCGGTCCGAAATCCGTCAGAAATTTATAAATATTTTATTTCCTTATTTTAGTTTAAAGCAAAATTAGAAAGAAATAATTATGGCCACCTGTGTTTCTATAAAGGTGCGCCCCCTTCCTTCTGGTTATCGACTTCTTCCTCTCTCTCTATCTCTCTTGTACTAAACTATTGAAAAGAAATAAAAAAATGGTGGTGTGTGTGTGTCGTGGACGTAGGTACAACTTGTACTGAACCACGTAAAAATTCCCGTGTCTTCCTGTGTTGTTGATCTTGTTTACATGGTATCAGAGCGGTAGGTTCTGAGATCTGTTGATTTGATAGTTGTGCGAGCGACTGCACAACTCGATTCCTCTTCACTTTCTCTGTACGAGTTACTGCACAGACGACATCTCCCTCGTGCGAGTTACTGCACGAGTGATTGATTTTACTTCTTCTTGACTGGATATCACCAAAATCTCGACGAAACCCTAAAATTTCGGATCGAAATTTACCCCTCTCCTGACCTAAAACCATGAGTTATCCGTTCGATTCCAGCACCAAAACACTTATCCCTGATCCTAATCCTCCAGATGCCATGACCCTTATCCAGAGCCTGAACAACACTTTGTCCCAGTTGCTTACACAGCCGAGACCTTCTTCAAATACCCATAGCCAAGAGGAGTTCACCTCCGCGATGTCGATCAAGCTAGTTGGAACGAACTTCTACCTTTGGTCACAGATGCTGAAGATGAAACTCAACGGGGGAGATAGATTGGGTCACCTTGATGGATCGACTCGGCCAAAGCCATCAGATGAGGAGGCTTATAAGCGGTGGTCTGTGATGGATTCTCAGGTAAAAGATTTCATGATCAACTCTATGGACTCATCGTTGATAGGTAACTTCTTGCCTTACTCCACTGCAAAAGAGGTATGTGATGCTGTTAACATCTCATACTTTGACGGTAGTGACTTGTCTCAGATTCTGGATCTAAAAAGAAAAATTAATAAGGTCAAACAGAATGGTGAATTAGTCCAGAATTTTTACAGCACTCTCCAAGGGTTATGGAAGAAATTAGACACCCGTAGGCCAAATTCCATGGAATGTCCAACTGACATTGAAAAATACCAAAAACTTGTGCAAGAAGAAAGGGTGTTGACCTTTTTGGATGGTTTAGATGATAAGTTGGACCAGATTAGGGCTAATATACTCCAAATGAAACCTATTCCTACAGTAGAAGAGGCATTTGCCTAGGTAAGAAAGGAGGAAAGGAGACAAATGATTATGTTGAATGGGGGGGAAGTTGGGAACAACTCGTTGGCCATGCTAGCGAAAACCCAAACCTTGAACCTCCAGAAGTCCAACTATTCCTCAAAACCAAACAATAAAAAACCAGTTCCACCTGGAGGATGTACTCATTGTAAAAATCCAAAACACTCTGTGGAGCAATGTTTCAAGTTGATCGGGTATCCGGACTGGTGGGAGGAGAATAAGAAGAAGAGGCAAGACAAGGCACACGTGGCAGAAGCCGCGACCACTGAAGAAAGAACCCTACCAGCTACGAACTTGGCTGGTTTAAGCCCTGGCAGTGAGAATTTCGGTCCGAAAAGTGCAAATTTCGGTCCGAAATCTGAGGGAAACCTCTCTGTTTTGCCTTCTGTCGAGACAAATGAAGGTAAAATTTTTGCTTTGAATACACCTGGTACTGACTGCTCTTGGATTATTGATTCAGGGGCGACTGATCACATGACATACAATAGGGAAGACTTGGTAAGGGAATCTGTTCCAAAAGGAAACCAGATTGTTAATGCAAATGGAGAAGTCTATCCAGTCACGGGGGCTGGAGAAGTCCAATTTTCCTCTTCCTTAACTCTTTCAAATACACTCTTGGTTCCTTCTCTTTCATCTAAGCTTTTGTCTGTGGGATAGTTATGTGAAGAACTTAATTGTGTGGTACTTATGTATCTTCGTTTTTGTCTCTTTCAGGACCTCTTGACGAAGGAAATTCTTGGTCGTGGTACTAGAAGAGGAGGACTGTATCATTTAGAAGACTTGGCTACTGGACAAGCACATCTATCTGCTGGTTCGAACTTGAGTAGGAAGTCTTCTATTTGGATATGGTACAGGCGATTAGGTCATCCATCATTTGGGTACCTAAGAAAACTTTATCCTAGTCAATTTTCTGGTTTTGAGAATGAAAAGTTTGATTGTGATGTGTCTATCAAATCTAAGAGCCATCGAGCTCATTTTGCTAAGATTTTGGATGATGATAATAATAGAGTTCCTTTTGATTTGATTCACTCTGATGTTTGGGGACCCTTCTCGGTTGACTCTCTAGTAGAAAATAGATGGTTTGTCTTGTTTGTTGATGACTACACTAGAATGACTTGGGTTAATGTGGTGAAAAAAAAAACTGATGTGTCACTTGCCATTAGATCCTTTATTACCATGGTTAAAAATCAATTTGATAAAAATGTCAAGATTTTTAGGAGTGATAATGGTAGGGAATTTGTCAACAAAACACTAGAAAAGTTTTTTAAAGACAATGGGATTATCCATGAGACCAGTTGTGTTGGTACTCCTCAGCAAAATGATAGGGCAGAACGTAAGAACAGACAAATTCTAGAAATGACCAGGGTAATGATGATAGAAAATAATGTTCCTAGAGACCGTTTGGATTGCTTAGGAATAAGAGGAATAGTCTATTCCTAGGCGAAAAATATTGGAAAGTGTGTAACTTTGTGAGAGAGATTTAATGCTAGGAATAGCCTATTCCTAGGAAGAGGCTATTCTTAGCCCCATCCAAACGGCCCCCTAATTCTTATTGGGATCATGCAGTCACCTCAGCAATGTATTTGATGAATAGATTACCTTCTGCATCTCTTAAATTTCAAACACCTTTACAGAAACTCTTAACCTACATTGTGATCCCTTCTGTTCTCAATATCCCACATAAAGTGTTTGGTTGTATAGCCTATGTTCACATACAGAAACATCAACGTTCTAAATTTGACTCTTGTGCTGAAAAGTGTGTGTTCATCGGTTATGATCAACATCAAAAGAGCTATAGGTGTTTGAATCCAACCTCCAGAAAAGTCTATACTACCATGGATGTGACATTTGTTGAGAATGAAGGATATTTTTGCACGAACCAGACCCATTCTCAGGAGGAGAGTGTGATAGACAATGAGTCATGGTTCGATACAGTAAGGAATGAAGATTTTGAACCTGAACCAGAAAATTTCGGACCGAATTCTGTAAATTTCGATCCGAATTCTACTCTCTTCCCAGAAGACTACCTAAATTTCGGTCCGAATTCTGTACATTTCGGTTCGAATTTTGAGGATGAGGATGAGAATTTGAACCCAGAAATGAACCCACTAGCAAATTCGGGTCCATCAGAAGAGAATTTGGAAAGTGAAGATGAGGAAATGATACAGTCTTCTACTTCACCACATGATCAATTTCCTGAGTCAGAGGTAAATATTTCTGAACCGGTTACTACTTACCCTAGTTATCAGTTATCTTTCAGGGTCAACAGAGGCAGACCACCTAAGAGATACAGACCAGATGAGGATGGTGATGGTAGATATGCAATGGCAAATTTCATGACTATGTCTCACATGCCAGAGCCTGTGAAAGAGTTTGACAGAACTCTTGCATCAGTTCATATCCCAGGCAGCCTAAATGAAGCTCTTAGCGATCCGAAATGGGTGGATGCAATGAAAACAGAGATGAATGCACTGGAAAAAAATGACACTTGGGATTTGGTGACAAGGCCAAAAGACATAAAGGCAGTAGGCTGCAAATGGGTGTTTACAGTCAAATATGAGCTCACTGGAGAAATTGACAGGTACAAGGCAAGACTGGTGGCAAAGGGCTATTTTCAGACATATGGAGTAGATTACCAGGAGCCTTTTTTCTCCTGTAGCAAAGCTGAACACTGTGAGGATTCTATTGTCCATTGCTGCAAATAGAGACTGGCCTCTACATCAATTTGATGTGAAGAATACTTTCTTGCATGGTGACATTGATGAAGAAATCTACATATCCCACCAGGATACAGTCATTCAAGCAACCAACTTCTTGTGTGCAGATTGAAGAAAACTCTGTATGATCTGAAACAGTCCCTTAGGACCTGGTTTGGTAGATTCTGCAGTGCTATGAGGGGATATGGATACACTCAGAGTGATACTGACTACACTTTATTCTTCCTCAAGAATAAATATAAAATTGTTATCTTGATAATCTATGTTGATAATATGATAATCACAGGTGATGACTCTGAAGGAATCCGAGATCTGGAAGAAAAACTGTCCAAAGAGTTTGAAATGAAGAATCTAGGAGGGTTGAAGTATTTCCTTGGAATCGAAGTTGCACGCAATAAGGAAAGTATTTCTTTGTCACAAAGAAAGTATGTGCTTGACTTGCTTGCTGAAACATGTATGTTGGACTACAAATCTGTTGACACACCAACCAAACAGAACACCAAGTTGGGTGTGTTTTCTGACCAGGCACCTACAAATAAGGATCAGTACCAGAGATTGGTAGGGAGACTCATTTACTTGTCACATACTCGGTCTGATATTACTTATGCTGTGTCTGTGGTGAGTCAGTTCATGCATGCTCCCAGTGAGCAACATATGGAAGCTGTCATGTGGATTTTAAGGTATCTTAAGGGATCCCCAGGATGAGGTATCTTCTTCAAGAGGAATGGTCATCTTCAGGTTGAGGGATATACAGATTCTGACTGGGCTGGAGATGTGACTGATAGGAAATCCACGTCTGGATACTTCACATTTGTTGGAGGTAACTTGGTTACCTGGAGGAACAAGAAACAAAAAGTGGTAGCTTTGTCAAGTGCAGAGGCAGAGTTCAGAGGAATTGCTAAAGGTTTGCAAGAATTACTGTGGATAAAGAGAGTACTCAAGGATCTTGGCCTCTATGATAACAGGGAGATGAAACTGTTTTGTGACAACAAGACAGCTATTGCAATATCTCAGAATCCGGTGCAACATGATATGACCAAGCACATTGAAGTGGATAGGTACTTTATTCGACAGAATTTAGAAGATAAAGTCATTAGCATTCCTCACGTGAGAACTGACGAACAATTGGCAGATATACTAACCAAAGGGGTTTCCAGTACCATCTTCCAGGGAGTGATTTGCAAGTTGGACATGCAAGACATCTACATGCCAACTTGAGAGGGAGTGTGGAGCTAGAGGCGACTTTTCGGACCGAATTTGGAGCTATTTCGGTCCGAAATCCGTCAGAAATTTGTAAATATTTTATTTCCTTATTTTAGTTTAAAGCAAAATTAGAAAGAAATAATTATGGCCACCTGTGTTTCTATAAAGGTGCGTCCCCTTCCTTCTGGTTATCGACTTCTTTATTTCTCTCTATCTCTCTTGTACTAAACTATTGAAAAGAAATAAAAAAATGGTGGTGTGTGTGTGTCGTGGATGTAGATACAACTTGTATTGAACCACGTAAAAATTCTCGTGTCTCTCTGTGTTGTTGATCTTGTTTACACATTGAACCAATATAAAAATTTTGATGTGATTATAACTCAATAATTCATTGTTGCGGAGTTCGACGTGTTTAGTTGCTGGCTTGCTGCTGAGGTGTACATGAAACCAATATTAACCGTAGTATTTTTATGCGTCTGCCTCTTCATGATAACTTGTGTGCAAATTATCCATACTGCATACATACAGATCCTGAGATCCAGAATGCAATAATATGTAGTTTTCTTATTTGTTCTATGCGAACTATTATTTTATTTTCAATTGTACTAATAATTATGTTTAATTAAAAAGAAAAAAAATGTGCATCAAAATTTTCTGAATGTTAGAATTTTGTTATGAAATTATCTCATTTAAAAGAAATTACTTTTTTCAATAGATAAGATAAGATGTTGTTAAGATAAAGGTAAGATTTTGGGAAACAACCAAATGTTTGTTAACATTCGAATAGATAAAGATGATCCCAGATAAGATAATTAATCATTTTATAGCAGCTATCTTCTATTTTTGTGGCGAAATTCAGGAAATAAAAATTCTAATAATGATTAACGTTAGATAAGAGAAAGACAACATAGATATGAATGTGGAAATTATTAAAGTTTTCTTATAAAAAAAATATCATATTAAAATTTGCAAATTTGAATACTACTCATAAATATGGTGGAAGAATACAAGTATGTTTTTTCCCCCTACCATTTCAAATTTGAAGGGTGAATGAAATAGTATTGTATTTTTTTTTTTTAAAATTTAGTTTCTCAGCGAAGTGAAGATTAAATAGAGCAAGAGGTTGATTACGTAACTCATTTGTTTTTTAGCATTGTTGTTTGATACAGCAGTGGAGTATTGTGATTAGAGGAAGTAGTTTTGAATAATTTTTTTTTTTTTTGAAGATATGTAGTGCTGAATGATTTAATGCAGAAAAGTTATTAAATTTAAATATTGAAACTATATTTGAAAAACCAAAGTATCTTTATAGAATATGATTTAAACCAAGTTTGATCTTTATTTTATGACAAGTTTCATGAGCTCAAATGAGTGATTAAAAATTCCAGCATTACAACCTCCGGCCTTTGACATGATCAAGGTCCCAAAAATGATTAAAAACCTTGTTCAAGTTTCATGGCGTGAGAGAGAAAACTATACGTAGAAATGAGTTCAGATGGTGAAAAAAATGAGAAGAGGACTTCAATGATTCGTTTTTTCATCATTTAATTAAATATCAATCGATTTTTAAATTTTTTTAAAAAAATTCATGTACAACTAATCTATAAAATTTCCAAATATCTGTATTATATTTTATTTGCAAAATTTTGTAATCAGTAATATTCCTTTTCAATAAACCTCGAAATTAATCGACTTGAGAAGAACAACGATTAATGTTATGTCACGGAGCAACGCGGTCAGAACATCGTTTGCATTACTTTGAATGTGGCCAGGCCATGCCATGAACGATTATGGGCCGGTGGACCATGTGGGCCAGCAACATGCCGACGTGTTGGTAAAAGGATGCATGTGTTGGCGTGTTGAGTCATGAGTGGCCTCAGAAACCCAGACGTGATTGCTTTACGCTCACCAGACCGTACAGTTTAAAAATAATACTAAAATAATATAAAATATTAATAATAATATCAATATAATCAAAATTATTTAAATAATATCGTAAGTACGGAATCCCAAATTCCGAACTGAATTACGGAATCTCAGATTCCGTAACAGTATTACGGAATCTGGGATACCTAACTAAGCCAGTTATGGTTTTTTGTCGTTCTGAATTGTTTTAATGATTGATTCTATATTAATTTAATATGATTGTATTTTTAGTTGTTATTATGGTTTTTATTTTAATTAATTTTCAATTATCTAAACTTTTGTAGTTGTTACCTTAATAATTAATTTATAGTTTTCTTAGTCTCTCTTTGTAATATATTTTTTGTAAAATTTTTTTGTAGTTGTTAATGGGTCTTAAGCCACACCAAGTTTCAATTACCATTATGTCCTAAGTCATTTTCGTAAATTTCTTATGTCATAATTTGGGCACCATTATACTAATTCAGAAAATTTAGTGTATTTTATTGCGTACAAAAGCGAAGGTGAGGATAGAAGCGATCCTTTGTACAAATTATATTTGTATTTCTTTAATGTTGATACGATCCGTTATACAAGAGTTAATCATTTAGATAGTTTAAATTGGTCATAAATTTATGATTTTAAAAAATTTTGTAGTAGTTTTGAGTGGTTTTTAGGTTTGCAAACTTTCAAAGTGGATTTTGGAGGTTCAGAGAGCGTTTTTTGGAACTAAACATTAAAAGTTATGCCTATTTGAAGTTCTAATCTTTAAAAACATCGATTTTTTTAATAACTAAACATTTCTATTCAAACAATAAACAAATATACATATAGGAAAACTAACCTTGAGTAGAAACGGTTCAACTCTTTTTTCAACAATTTTTTCCTACATTTAAAATTAATCCTATCAATTTTTAACAATTTTCTTTAATTTTTTTAATATTGAATTATCAAATTCTTAATTATTAAATGCAAACAAAATTTCAAAATAAATTTTAATTACATATAAAAATTTATCCTATTTTTTTTAATTTTTTCATACTTTTTAAATTATTTTTACAATATATTATCTATTTTTGTAATTAATTAACTAATAAACTAATAAATTATGGTGAGATCGGAAGCCAAAATAGGTTGGAACGTTAGTTACGGAATCCGAGATTCCGTAACAGGCTAGTTACGGAATCTGAGATTCCGTAATTCAATTCGGAATCTGAGATTCCGTACTTACATTATTATTTAAATAATTTTGATTAAATATATATTATTATTAATATTTAATATTATTTTATTATTATTTTTAAAACTGGGAGCTCACCAGATCTTTTGCTGCGGAGTGCGGATAATACAATAGTACCAAAATCTGTTTCGACAATACGGCAATATCCATATGACCACTTTTTAATTTGAAAGAAAAATGTTTAATATATATATATATTTTTCTGTTTTCTCCCTTGAAGTATAAAATACTAGAAGAAAATCAGCAGTGATCTTAATTTGATACTATTATAATATATTTTGTAAGATAAATAATTTAAAAAAAAATGTATATTAAATTAATATAAAATTTAGGGGTAAAAAAAACATTAGTCAATTGTCGAAATGCCTAGTTTAAATAAACTTACGGAAATAGATCTCGGGAAATATCAAATTTGTTTATCCCGAAAATTCACGTGAGGCTTGAGGAAGTTCAAAAGATAACGTTTATTTAATTGAACACGCTATTAAACTTTTAACCATCCTCGAAGGAAATTCATTGAATGTTTTTGCTTACGTTATCCAAACAGCAAATATCTAAAATTGGTAGCTTTAAACCCGGAGTGGATTTGCTTCTGCTGTTACCGCGAAATAGAAGCAATACTAACGCCTGCAAATCGTCCGATGTTCTGATCGGGTTTCATAATAAAACTTGGCGCTGTCAATCTGGACCGTTCAGTATAGAATTAACGGACAAATTTGGACAACAGGACCAATTTGTACATCAGTAATTGGAGAGAGTGGAACGTTTGGAGAAATGGGTTACACTGGAAGGTTGTGGAAGTGTTCTAAATACGTGCCGTGCCGTGTCGTGTCGTGTCAAACACGCCGTGTCCGGATCATCTCTCGTGCCGTGTCGTGTCGTGTCTCAATATTTCACGTGCCGTGCCGTGTCGTGTCTAAATCCTAAGAGATGGACACGACACGCCTAAGGACACGCCACGCCTCGTGTCCTCGTGCCGTGTCGTACCGTGTCTTCTTTAGACGTATCGTGCCGTGACGTGTTCAGACACGTTTAACTTTTTGACATAAATATATTTGTTCATTAAATTTAAAATTATGTTTACTACAATACGTCAAAAATTAAGAAAGTAGACCTACTTTACCATTGAATTAAAATATAGATTATTTTTTTATTTTGATTTGAAAAAATATTTTTAATTTAATAGTAACCCTCCTCTTTTTTCGGTCTTGGGACCAGCTATGTTTGAGAAAACATAGACGGAGTTACTACCTTAAAATTATATTAGTATATTTTTCAAACTAATAAAATAAAAATATGAAAATAAATTAAATTGAACTAAAATTAATTATACTTTTGGTCATCGAATATTGGAAATTTGAGAGTACAAGAGCCGTAAAAAATTATTTCGATTTTTTAAGACAATGAATAATTTATACTATCCTTATCAAAACAGTACAAGATATGACAAAAATTATTTTATTCTTTTTAAGACAAATCACAGATAAATTTGTATCTTTAATTTGCGAATGGCTCTAGACCCTTCTACTTTTGTTTGTGATTTATTTATTGAATCAACCTAATTGTATTGTAATATTTTTATTTTCAATTTAAACTATTTACATGTGCTTTCTTTGGAAATAAGTCTATTAATAATCATTGATTTTAATAGTATGTACATAATTGAGAAATCCATTATATTTCTATGACGCTTAATGTGCGTCTTCTTTTCGTGTTTGGCATGTCTGTAATACGTGTCGTGTCTTTCGTGTCGTGCCGTACCGTGTCTCGTGCCGTGTCGTGTCGTGTCCGAAAAATTCACGTGTTGTGTCGTGTCGTGTCTATTTTATCAAAGTTGGACACGACACACTTTAGGACACGACACGCGAAGTTCTCGTGTCGTGTCCGTGTCCGTGTCTTGCCGTGTCGTACCACCTCCGTGCCATGCCGTGTCGTGGCGTGTTCGGACACGCCGTGTTTTTTTTAGAACACTACTTGTGGTGTAACCGCAAGATATGGTATGAACCGGTGAAGATAAACAGTACAGTGCCACATGATCATGCACCGTCCAATCCGTTTACCCAAGGGACAAAAAAATATCAGTTTCACGCTCGAACTATGAATACCGTACCAAACCAGTTTAAATACCGAACCAGACGTCAAACCGCCCGAACTATGGATACGGGGTTTACCGGATTCAAAAACCGAACGACGTCATGTTATTACTTTAAATACATAATACATAAATATATTAAAATATCTATAAAAAAATACAGTAAAATAAACATAATTTAAAAACCAAAAACATTTTTAAAAATCCAATAGTCGAATACTCAAGTGACTAAATTGTTACAAAAATTGACATATCATTTACTGAAATAGAAAAACAAGGAATTAAACCTGTAAAGTAAGTATATGAACAAGAGGACGCATGGACGAAAAAGTAAGTATATTAGATAAATGTAACTATTCAATTAGTTATAACAAGAGGGTATCTAATATTAATATTTGTTCACTTTGTTTATTGTATATGTTAACTATGCTATCATATGAGTTCACTTTGTATGTTGAATATGATCATCTATTTCTTACTTAACAAATTTATATATATGTTTAGTTTATTGTTATAAATATTCACTTTGTTTGATGTATCTGTTCATTTTGTTTCTTTATTTAACCAATTTTTTATGTCTCTTTGTTTTGCTGTTGTAAGTGTTCATTTTGTTGATGTAATTGTTCATATTAAAAAAATGCAGGGAAAAAAATTTCGGAAAAGAAGAGGTGAAGAACAAAGAAAAATGTGGAGAGGGAGAAGAGAGGGCACACCAGGCAAAGTGAAGAAGAGGGAAGCAGAGAATGGGAGTAGAGCGGAGAGGAAGGGAAGGAGGTGGGAGTGGAGATTAGGGCTGTATACGAGCCGAGTTCGAGCGAGTTGAGCTGATGCGGTTTTTCCTGCTTTTAAATTTACACCCTAATCTACTTAAATTAAGTCGCAAGCGCACGACAATCGTCTAAGTATTTCGGGGTCGAACCACAAGGACGGTTTGGATTATTTGATTCTAATTCGATTTAATTTGCTAAATTAAATGAACAGCAATAAAAGTTGATTGGTCACAGTAACAAAGTATTAAAAACTTGCAATAAAATAAATCCTAAATTAACATATCACAATTTAAGAAGGTTAAAACGCAATTAATTAAAATTAGGGGCTTAAGGCAAGTTAATTCTTCAGTTTACTCCAGTTCTAGCGGTCCGCTGACTCTCGTAGCGGCCCGCTGAAAGAACTCAGGTCGCTAATCCTATTGGCTGGTCGCTGGCTACTTGGCGGGCATAAACCACCTTGCTGGTTCACTCAGCGGCCCGCCAGGATTAGTGCAGATTCAACAATTTAGTTAATTTAGAAGTCATTTTGTGTAACGAATAGGGTTTGGTTGATGTTTAACAGATCAAACTCTCGTTTTAGGTCTGGTTGACGATCAATTAAATCAAATCCCTTCGTATAGAACCTATATTTCAACTCTCGTTTCGTGGTCTAGTTTCTATAAGTTTATACCTTTCTAACCTAATGAATTCTTCGAGTTTTCACTCTTAGAAAGGACCTAACTCTCGTTATTAGTCCTGGTTTCAACCTCTCAGTTCAAACCTTCAAGTTGGTACAATTGCATCAAATATCTTAAGTTTGGTTTGGACTTAACCATTAAACAATCTAGCAAGGCATGTACTTAACGAATGCGAGCAAATCTAACTTAAGCAATTCAAGCAATCAAATCAGATATTAAAGAAAGGAAATAAAACACAACATGCAACAAAGAAATTAACTAAAAAGTATATTATCTAATCATAAACTAATAGGTTTACTGCCATGGCCCCTAATCAGTATCTACTCGCTACAATTCATCAAATAAAATCAAAAGGTATAAAAAATAAACAAAAACATAAGAAAGAATCAAAGATTACAACCGATTGCAACTTGGACTCTATCTTTCTGTCTTCTGCTACTCTCCAGTGGTCCGCTGTTTTAGTTACTAATTAACTTAATTAAACATCAAGCACAAAGGATCTTGCTAAGCAATCAACACACACATGAGAAAAGGGAAGGAATCGATTACCTCTCGCGGAATCGTATCCGCGAGGCTCGACCAATGCATAGGAGTTGATGGCGTGCTCTCCTTCGCCTTCTCCTCCGTCGACGGCCGCCTCGTGTCCACCAAGAAATTTAATCACCTCCTCTTTCAACTTGTGCTAGCAAGGAGGAGGAGAGCAACTAATCCCCAAGGTTTTCTCTCTTCTACCTTTGTCAATTAACTACTTTAATTAATGGAGAAGGGAGAAATCTCAACACATGAGCTAGATGAGGTGGAAAAGAGCAAGAGCAAGAGATGAAAATACTGAAATTTTCTCTCTAATTTTCATTCTAGGAGGAAGAGAGAGAGAAAAGGCTATGGTGACTAGGATTTCTCTCTCCAAATGACCTCCTTTTATAGACCAACCACTCCACAAACTTTAGAGACCTTTTTACCCCTATTAGGGCAGCCACTATATGGGCTATCAAGCCCATTTTGAGGTGTGTTAAATGTTCACTAATTAATAATTAATTAATGGACTTTTCTCTTGTACTCAAAACGGGCTTTTAATTTACTAATTAAATAAAGGTCTATAAGCTCTATTTAATTCCTATAATTAAATTGTGTTGAACAAAATTAATTATTAACTTATTAATAATTATTTTTTGGGATTAGTTAATGCATTAATTTATTTCTATATGATCTCTTTGACTTAATTAATTATAACGGTTCGCAACGGTATATAATTAATTAATCAACTTATCATATTTTCGCAATACACTGCTGCGAATAAATAAATAATGCACTGTGTGATTAAAGTCATATTTGTGTGACCCTTTGAGGATTTATGTTACGTTGGCCATGAAATTAAATCGCTATTTAATTCCAATAATCATAAGCGGTATCTAGCAACACGTTATGATTCTCAATTCGCATAAATAATGTACTGCTACAATATCTCAATCCTGCATAAGAAATAAAAGTATCTCCTTATCTGATTCTTATGTCACATGATATCATCGTATAATCCAAGATAGGAATGTGTCATTCTTGCAGATTATACGTTTCTTGATCTAGAGTTGATTGTACAAGTTGGTCAAATAATCCAACTCCATCAAGGGGCCCAAACAGATATCATCGCTCACTAAGTGAATTAATGAGGGACATACAGTTTTCTTGATGAACAACTTTTCCCTGCACAATTCAAGAGACATAAATAAAGTCCGTATAGCAGCCCTTATCAGGAATCAACGGTAGACGATATTTATTGAACCTATCCTCATGTGGAAAAGTTGAACCATCTCAAACTTAGAATCAAACTCATATGAAATAAATAATGACACATAACACAATCCATATGTTTATTTCATTGGGTCATGTCATGTACTATGTTCTAATAACATACACATATGCAATTAAGTTGGTAACTCCTTACCTATGATTTGTAGAACTTAATCATCACTTAACTTGCATACTAATTTTTTATGATAATTAATGTTCCTTGTTAATTATCAAGATTACGGACGATTTAGATTTATTACTGTCATTCTAATGAATGATCCACAGAGATCTACAATTCAGATCCTCAACCTGAATGATCTGTCAGTAATAAACTCTAGGAACAAATGATTAAATATCATCAATAACATAAATTAAGAAATTAAGTCATTAAATATTGACTTCTAGGACACAACTCCAACACGCTGATGGTGTTGGCGACCCGCTGGCGATCCTGTTGGCTGTCTCAATTAGCTGCAAATTAACCTCCAAAATTGCGTCCCTTCTGGCATCAAGGCTTCTCTCTTTTATAATAGGCATTGACAGTTCTCTCGAGATCGAGGACGTGCAATTGGAGGCTCCAGAAATAGCTCAGAGCGTGGTTGAGATGTTAACAAAACTGGCTGTCTATATTTAGCTGTGGTTTCCTCCTTTTCAGCGGTCCGCTGTCGAACCTAGCGGCCCGCTGAAATCTTCTGAGCCGCCAGTCTTCTCTTCTACCCGCTGGTGCTCTTGGTGGGTCGCCAATCAAGCTGGTGGGTCGCCGATCGATGCAGATTTCACCGTTTTGAGTAGCTTATCTTCAATCCTGTACAAAAACAGAGCAAACATGGCAGTACCTAGATTCTATCCAAAATTATCAGTTAAACAACAGAAATTACAATGAAATGCATGAAATTAAGTCCTATAAATGACTGAAATACTACGTATGAAAACCATTTATCATGAGCTTAACTCGAACTCAAACTTATACAACTCGAGAATATAATGAATAGATGCAACGTTTATGCTTCATTGCATTTTATTTGATATTATTTAAACAAAGGATATGCTATTTATTATGTGTTCAGAGGAAAAAAAAGTAATTCCATTTGGTGTGCTGGCACCGAGAAACACACATATCGTTCACAAGAGAAAACCAAACAAATTTGAAATAAAATGCAAAATCGAGTACTCTTTCTTGCTTTCTGATTGAGATACTTAATTTTGAAAGAAAATACAAAATCGATAAGTACCACTCACTAATAGAGAGAAAGTTCAGACAAGAGAGAGGAACTAAATCTCGATTTTCAGAGAAGGAAGAAAAGGGGTGACAGTTGCTCGAAATTTTTGCTGCGGGGAGAGTTGCGTCACTCTTGAAGTCGTCGAATTGAAAGAAAGATGCAACTACTCGAAATCTAGTAGTTTTTTTTCTGGCTGGGAGAAACAAAGTGAGAGGAAATGGCAATCCATGAGTTGTGGGGTATGTAGGGAGGTGTAGCCACACTATGGACGTGGGAGAGAGAGGGAGTGAGAAACTAGGGTTAGCGAAGAAGAAGGTATAACTAAAAGAGGTAGTTGTGCATTGGGTTGGGCTTGGGCTATACATTGATATAATATTTTTTTTACTTAGCCTGTATATGTTGCTGCTCAAGTTGGACCGAGTTGAGTTCGACCTAACTCGAACTCAGCAAATAAAACTCACGAGTCGTCATAACTCGAGTTGTTAGAACTTGAGTTCTATTAAATCGAGTTACCAACGAGTTTTTCTCTAGTCGATTTCGAGTAACTCACGAGTTACGAGTTTTTTACTCATCCTTAGTGGAGATAAAAGAGGGAGTTATATCTATATTTAGTTAATTGGATGGTTTGGATAAAAAAAATAGATGGATGATGCATTGGTGTACACCCGTATAAATTGTTTGCAGCTGGCACATCTCCGTAACTTTTTTTCGAAAGAATCTATAATCTATAACGGAACAAAACCGTAGAAGTTAGAACCGAACGACTTGTTAGTTACTTATAGGTGGGCTGGTGGTTAAACTGGAAAGTGGGTTGGGTTCGTCAGATCCAGGCTTGATGTATTAAGTTTGGGCTGTGAACAAATTTCAATTTGGGTCTCGGATTCATTTTTGGGACGACATTGCAAAAATTTTTTATTTCGGATTTCTCAAGCTGGCCCCTACTAATTGGTAATTACCATCATACCATGGTTGATGCTTCTCTCAAAAACCCCTTTCTAGTTTGTACTAAACCCTCGTTTCGTTTCTCCAAGCTTGCTCTCTCTCAAATTTCAAAAAAAAAAGCTTGCTCTCTCTCTCTCCTTCGAAGTTCCTTGGAGTCGTTTCGCTTTCTCAGTTTCCCTCTCCGTTTCTCCGCCGCTCCGTACCATCTCTCTGCATCCGCGTGCGAATCAACTCGCGAACCCTAAACCCTATTCCCATTCGCCTACCCCACCCAAATCACTTTCTCCTCTCTCTGACTACCTCTTCGCCTCGCCTCCAAACTCAGAAGGTCATTCCGATCAGAGCCTAAGACTCAGACTCAAAACTCAGAAGGTCAGTCTCCTCTGTCTCTCTCTCTCTCTCTCTCTGGATTCAACCCCAAAAAGTCAGATTGAAAAATCGCACAATAAGAGACTCAGGAAGAAAGAGTGGATTATAACGAATACCCCAATACAAGGATGAGTGCGGTAGGAATGATGAACACCTTACTTTGTCATTTCCGAATAGAAAGGGCATACTGTGTGGGAGCTTCCCTACCTGGCTGAGTGGCTGCTTGCTCGTGTACCGGGGGAACCAAGGAACTCAGACTGGTAAGGACGGGGGGAGGGGGGGGGGGGTACTAGGTAAGTTGGTTGAGGGAACTGACTGCTCGCGAGTCGGTAGGAAGAGCTAGTTGCTTGTTCTGGTACTGGCTTGTCCGGTACTGGTAGGAAAGGTTAGCTTGTCTGATTGAAATTCCAAACTATGGTGGTATCTATTGTAGCAACAACGGACTACTCTGATTTTTTATAAGAGCAAAGTGCTTTTCTTTTCTTTTCTTTTCCTTGAAGATATCTCGTGCATTGCATTACAGTAAAAAACTAAAATAGCTCTACTAATTAAGATTGCACAAATAATTGAATGTGAAGTGATTTCTTTTATTATAAATATTAAGATTTAGTTTTGTACATCGTGGCAATTCTCTTTTTGTGTTATAATTGACAAACAAATGTGTCATGAGATGAAGGTCACAATTTTACTGAGCACAATGCTAAATGTTTGATGAAATTTACTATATGTACTGTCTATATGTTGAAATAAATACTTTAGATGAAGAAAGTTTCATTTTGATTTGTTGCAGCATTTTGTTTTTTAGTGAATGAATTGGGTTTTGTAGAATTTCAGAGGTTCTTAAAGTTTTGGGTTAAAATTGGTCCAATGAGAGGATCCCATGCCCATGTTTTCAATAAGTTTACAAGTCTGCGGGGGTGCCGGGGTTTCAACAATTGAAAAAGAGAAAAGAGAAGTAAGAATATTCTCTGTAGAAGTTTTCAGTTTTAAAAGAAAGGAAAGGAAAACCTTACTAAACATCTTTAAAAAGGTTACATTCCTCTGGAGGTCACTGATCTTACCTCATGTTACGATTAGGCCATTGATTTCAAATTTTTATTTCATAATAAATGTGCTTTCAATATTTTACAATTACTTCTCCATTTTATTAAATAATGGTTTATGATGATATGAATTTTTGTTGTTAAATATGGTCAATTATTTACTAACGTGGATAATTTCATTTACATATGTGAATATATTTCTTTCTTAAGATATATTTTGACATTATATCTTTGGATTGAAGATATAAGCGAATGGTTTAATTGAAATACTTTAAATGTTTCATTGCCTTATGAGAGATAACTTGAAAGTTGTTGACCAATTTATGATATGATGAGGACAAACTTGTTGTGCCCAGGATTATTTAAATCTTGGATCTGCCACTGCTCTCTGTATCAGCCATGGACGTGGACACTGGGAATATGACACCGACAAACCTTGTCGATAAAGTTGTAGTAAGCGATAGTCTATCTTGCCTCCTCTCTTCAATTTCTTTTCAGCTCATTCTGTATACTGCTTCTTTACTGTTGTACGCAACACTAATTCGTTTCTCTCAGGTCCCTGGAGATGTTGTACTTGATCTTACAAAGATGGAAAATCAAACAATCAAGCTTGGTTCTGGATTGTGCCAGGTTAAACATCTATTTTTTTTCAATTTTAATGTTGTTTAGTTATAATGGGAGTAGGAATTCTTAATTCGAAACCTTGTTCCACTACTGTTTTGTTGGTAAATTGGTTATCAACAGCACGTGTTTAGATGTCAATTGTTAGTCTAGCATATGGAATAATTTTAATATAGAGAAGAAAAATGAGATCAGCTATATGGAGTGAGGAAGTCATTCCTACTGGTGTATTGATTGGTGCTTCTGGTAACTTGATAATTTTATTTCACAATATAAAATGGCCATAGATTTCCAATACGATAGGTGTTGGAAAAACTAAGTGAATATATATATACACCTTAAAGCTGTAATTTATTGCCTGTTTGGATAACGGAAGGTGAACCTATTATAGGGAACTAGAAATCTAAAATTAAACCAGTGTTTGCAAATTTGGACCATATGTTGGGATCCAAAAAAAAAAAAGAAAAAAAAGAAACAAAGATCTGTCAGTGGATCCTACTGTCACATAATTTTTCTCCTGAAATACTCCCAGCACAAAAACAAAGATTATCTATGCCATTCTCACCCAAAGCTTCCCAAAGCAAATCTAACAGAAATAAGAAATGAGATTGAAACTTTCATTCCAAAATCCAAACGATTAGCTAATGCCATGGGATTTCCCCAAACATACATCCGATCTCCTTTCTCTCTCTTTAAATTTCTAGTTTTACTTGCTGTTGTTTCTAGTAATGGTAGAGATTTGGTATGAGCCAATGAGAGGATTAGTGGGAAGAAGAATCTGTATTTTATTCTCTCTTTAATGGTTTGCAAATGTATAATGAAATGTAAAATGGTTAGGGTTTCAATCCTTTTTGAAGGTGGTTTGGGGTCTCTATTTATAGCATCCCACGCGGAGCAAGTAGAAAATTCCCCTGACATCATCAGCATAGTGGTTGGTAGAAACATTCTTGCGGTCTAACAATAATGTTTGTTAGACCCAAATAAGCATCTCTAGTGAAAGAAACAAAAGGCAGCACCCAATTCTCTTTTTTCTGTGTGTGTGTGTGTATTTGTATATGAAATAAACATCCATAGGAAAGCTCTCCAGTAGCAAAGCGTGAGGATAAATACATTCAGTCAATTTGGCAAGTGATAGGGGGTCAACCCAAGCCCAATATGATCCAGTCCATCCTACCTTAACATGGGCCGAGAATAAGGACAGGATTCAGATTAAGTCATATGGCCAACAGCTGGCAATGCGACACATAGGGGTTGGTCCCCATGTATGACTGCCCCCTTTTGTTTCTTTCACTAGAGATGCTTATTTGGGTCTAACAAACATTGGAGAAATCAAAAGGGTGTAAAATTTATCTGTAGCCAAAATTGAGTGTAGGTGGGACTACTACAGTTTGGACAGTACACTGCTGATCCCGTAGAGGGAACATGCTCAAGTCCCTTATGGAGCCAAAAAGGGTGAATTCACCGGGCCTTGTTCCTCTAAAGGAAAGCCTTATTTATAAAAGAAAGGTTATGTCAATCCAAACAGGCCCTTATTATAGGTTTGCTAATTGCCTTTTCAATAACTAGGTTGAACATGAAATGTAGACTTTTGATCTTTCTGAATTTAGATATACTTTCTCCCAACATGTATGGAAACAAAAGGACCATTTTTTTTTACCTTTTCATCTGGACATGCAGGATTGTGACTATATCTCAGTCATGCAAGCTGGGAAGTTGAGACTGTCAAAACCGAATAAATACTGGGTCGAGAGCTCACAAAAGAGAGTAAGTGAGAATTTTCTGTCACTAGTGTTTGATTTAGCTAAGAGATCTTAACAGAACATTTTATTTGAATATGATATTGAAGATTCATGTATATGTATACATGTATAAATAATCATCCGAGGACAATATTATAATGTTTGCTTGGGTGTGAAGCAAAAGCAATTATAATGCTTGCATGCCAGGTATGAGTATGGTATTAAACCGGCCTTCAGAATTTCTTTGGACTAATTTGGCTACACTTGCTTTTAAGCATGCCCCTTCTATAGCAATTGAACAATGCCCCTGCTATAGCAATTTCAACTAATTTTTTTTTTAATTCATTATTACTGATTGATTTAGTCTTATTTATTCCTTTATATTTCACTATTATAATATGTTATTGTTGTTTTTGTAGTATGTACCTAGTTCGGAGGATACAGTTCTTGGTATTGTTGTTGAGCACAGATCAGATGTGAGTATTTATCCCAAGGCTAGAAAGTTTAATTGACATTTATATACATTGTGTCTGCTATATTTTTGTTATGATGACCATTAGATAGTTCAAGTTTTTTCTTGCTGTATTAAGCTTTAGTAACCTGATTTGTTAATGCCATGTTTTTTAGAATTTCTTAGTGGATATTAAAGCACCAAATCTGGCATTTCTACCCGTACTTGCATTTGAAGGTGGTACAAGGAGAAATATACCAAAATTTGAGGTATCTTTCAATTCACATGCTTTGTAGTCATGTTGTACTTGACTGAAGGATGTCATTCCAGATGGTACAGTTGTAGGGAGCCAGTTCAGCTTGAATATAATTCTCACTTTTTCTGGCCGAAGTCTGAACCCTCTTGAGTAGAGTCTCATTGGAGTCCTTATTATTGTTTAAACTCTAAGACGATTGATAAAACATAAAAGAAGGTGAAGCAAAGAAGAAAAATTGACACCTGGTATACCCATTGCCTGTTTACCATTCCACTTGCACTGAACGTGATCATATATGGAAGTGAGGTAAACATTTGTAGCCTTTTTGTATGGCTAATCAAACTTCTAGAAATTCTGTTACAAGAACACATTTTCTTAGGAAAATCTTTTGTTGTTGTAACAGCAATCTGATTTGCTAAGTTTATTTTGGTGCAGACTGGCACGTTGATTTATGCTCGTGTGGTAAAAGCTAATGGCATCATGAATCCTGAGCTCTCATGCACTTATGGTATGGTTTTGTATTAATCATTTGCTGCTTCTATGTGGTTGTCTGACGTTTGATCCTAATATAAGCCCCAATTTATTCCTACCCATTAAGGACCAAAAAAGTAAGGGACCTAAAAACTGACTAGGGAGTAGTGACTACAAAATTCAGTTAGGGGTTGTGCTTTCTTGATATGGCTGATTTGGTAGTCGTTTTTTCCTTCTTCTTGGTGAATCAACCTTTTTCAACCTTTTTATGAAAATTTGTTACGATAACTCAATGTGCTGTTTAAAGTTTGGTCCTGAAGTGTAAATCTGTTATGTGTGATTTGATGTATGAGAAGTTCTTCTCTCTCCTTCATTTTTTATTCCTTTAAATACATAGCTAGTGGAAAAGCTGCTGAGTTCGGGCAATTGAAAAATGGTTACACGTTTGAGACATCTACTGGCCTTGCACGAATGTAAGTTGTCGTATTTATACTTTGTTCTACTTAAAGAAGCCTGATTAAAATTTCCAGAAAAGAATATATAATCATTACCTGGTATGTTGTGCAATTTGATCAATGTGGCATGTACGTCTTACTATATGCCAAGCCTTTTATGTTGTGAAAAGTATTGATCACAACTTGCTTGTATGTTGAATCAACTAAGTCTTTTGTTAAGCTTTTTTTATGCCAAATTGACAACTAATTTTACTCTTGTCAGGCTGTTGAGCTCTCCTACATGTCCAGTTCTAGAAGCACTAGGGAAGAAAATATCATTCGAGACTGCTGTTGGATTGAATGGTCGTGTTTGGGTAAATACCTTGTCTCTCTACCCCCCCCCCCCCCCCCCCCCCCTCCTCAATCAATAAATAAATAAAGAACCCTAAAGCCCTTTCAACCCCTTTGAAAAGGAAAATAGAGGGTTATGCACTGTACTTGTACCAGATTGGTACAGAACCAAGAAAGGCACTGATTTCCTCCGTGCCAGTCTGGTTGAACTTTCAGGCTCGAGATTTTCCTTTCTATCATCAAGAAAATTTGAGGGCTTTGCTGCCTGATTCAGACATTTTTTTTCTTTTGGGAACATAGAAAAAGGGACAAACATAAAATAGTTTTATGGAAGTGTTTATTTCATAGCGACTTCTGTTCTATACTGTATATAGGTAAATGCTTCCTCTCCTGATGATGTAATTCTGGTATCAAATGCAATAATGAGGTCTGAGTTTTTAAGTGGGACACAACAGAGAATTATGGCAGAGAAGCTGTTGGAGAGGCTAGAAAAATCTTAGCTAAGAATATGTTAGGGAAAGCATGTGAAAAAAAAAAAAAAAAATCCAGGAAAGCAGTTAAAATTAGACTTCTTTTTTTTTATTATTATTTTTTGTCATTTGAGGGAAAAGTTTGATAACTTTTATTGTTGATGCTGAACCAATTTATTTGTGGTCAATGTTTTGGATTCGACATCAGTAAATAACGTGGATCCACCAATTGAAAAGCAATTTTTAAAAGTAATCTAAACATAATAGTCGCAAAGAAAATCTTCATTGGCTTTCTGAAATGCAAATACATTAGTACCTGAACTGTATGGACAGGCATGCATTTACAGATAGCTTGGTCAAATTAGCATATAAATTTTCAGTTTTTTACTGGTACATAAAACTAGTGAAATAAGACAATAATAGGATACGGCACACAAGCACACAATACAAGAAACGCATGTTAAATGCTTTGAAATGAAGACAATTGTGATCTTTCTTTCAATCCGACACTCTTAAATCTCCCATACAGTGATGTCACAGTTAACAAAATCATAATGGCCACCGATTAGCTTGATGCTGTTCGTCTCTAGGGCTTCTTTCACAAAAGGGTACGTCATTAAATTGTCGAGTGACAAGTTCACTGCCGCCTGAAAGATGCTTTTTCACAAGTTTATTCAATGTAAAATAAGGTATCTTATTCCAAGTAGGGAATGCTAAATTTTTTAAATAAGAAAACATAGACAGACATGTCATATTGGTAGCTGAATTTGCCAGCCGCCTGAAAGATTCTGCTGTTTATTATTGTTTTTTTCCTCTCTTTGAAGTAGAGGCATGTGTTTATTTCATGTAAGTGCTTTGTTCTTTGGTTCCTCAGACTTGAGTTTTTTTTTTTTTTTTTTTTTTTTTTTTTTTTAAGTTGGGCATCTCTTTGGAGGGATAATCAACAGCTATTTGCTCCCATTTTCTAGGAAAAGAATCAACGGAGTGGGTTGTTATACCCTCAATCTCTTTATTAAAGTGATACCAACTAGCAAGTGCGCTTTTCTTTTCAAAACCGGATGCCTCAGGCCCTCAAGGGATAAAAGTACAATACCAAGGATCCAGTAAGTAAACGTTCTTATCTTTTTTGAGATAAGTAGGAAAAAAAAGGGAATCTCGTAAAAGAATTCCAGGAAAAAGATAGAAAGGTAAGATTTGAAATTGTAAGAAAAGGATTGGTGGAAGGAAAAAGAAACCTTTTCACAATAGCTGCATTGGTCAGGAAGTGGCAGCGTGCCATGTTCCTTTTTCACAACTTCCCTCGCTGACCAACCAATCTTCACCCAATCTTCAATGAAATCCCTGTTTCAGAATTCCAAAAGTATCATTATCATTGAAATTTAGAACATCCTGTAATGATGTTTAAAACGAAACAAGCAATTACTTGCTGTTCATTTGCTCTGTTTCACTGATTAAAACAAACTTGTGAAAGATAAACATTATGGCAAACTGTATCTTTTGGAGATTACTTCACCCTTTACCTTTTTGTTCTCTTTTTTCTTTAGCTTTTGTTTCCCCCTTTTGGTATCCTGAGGTGCCTACAACTATGTTTCTTGGACACATTCTAATTAAGAAGAGAATTGCACATACTCGCAATTGTGACTGTCTTCTGGTATTGACATGAGTCCCCTGATTCCACCGCAACGACTATGTCCAACCACCACTATATTCTCTACCTGATCAATTTCAATCTGAATTAATTGATATTTTCTGAGATTAAGAAAAACAAAGTTTAAATAGAAAAAAGGTGCCACTAATAGTGTCCAGTGGTAGCCTAATATTTTTTTTTTCTCTAAATTATTAGTTTACAGTGCTCCAGGCAAATAATACCGGCATGGTTTAATTATTTCTGTAGTAATCTCGAATGCTCTTCTTGGAAAAAGTACAATTTCCACTCCTTGTTGTAATAATTATATTTATCAATTTCTAGATGCTTAACTACAAAAAAGTAAGGTAACTGTAATTTCTTCTAATTAATTTGAAAATAAAAAGTTAATAATCTATAATTAAATTCTTCTTTAGACCATGCCGTTGATGGATGTACCCGTTATCCTGATTTTAAATTTTATTTCGTTAAATGCGCACTGGCACTGCTTTCTTCAAATCCCAAGAAAAACTAACAACAGAATACTTATCTAAGCACAATTTTTCTTAAAATATAAAACAGAGCACCTTGAGAATTTTAACAGCATACTCTAGAGCTGCACCTACGCCTGAGTTCCTCTTTTTCTGCAATTATGATACATGATTTGATAAAAAAGATTAACAATCACTGTATTATAATGTAAGATTTCAAATGGAAGATAATTCTGCAATTGGAGTTGAAATAAGAGTTCCATTTGGACCCCTTAGTTAAAACAATGCTCCTCCAAAATCAGAATCATAGTGTTAGAATATCAGATTTTACAGGAACAAATTAGTTCAAAGCATAGTCAATAACAAGCGAGGAAATTAGATGTATTTTACTTGTAACCGAGCTACCTCACAGTAAGGCGGGACCAAACTGGCGATATTGCGAAAGGTGAAGGCTTCTCCTGGCTGAAAACTGAACACGGTTGATGGACAGACACGTGAATCTGCGCATGCAATCACCATGAACTGCAACATGTGATACAACCACAAAATTAGCCTCAAATTTAGGAATTTAAAGATCCTAACAAACAGCACTAATATTCTATACTTTATACATGGACGTTCATCATTTTAGAATTTTACATATTTTAGATTTAGTCTTCATTTAAAATGATTTTGTATATAATTCACATTTCAGTACATCAAAATCGTAGTTAAAATATATTTCTACATAGTTCATTATCTTACTGCGTCAATAATCGTGCAATGCCATCGGCAATGTTCTCTGAAGTGAAAGATAGACTCTTCCTTCTAACTTTTTATTCTATCTAGAAATATCTTTTAACTTATTTCCACCTTGAATAAAGTGATATGAAAATAATTAAACAATTACTAACTCTACTTATCAAAGAAGAAAACCGAAAATCCGGGGTGAAATATTTTGTAAACAATATTTTTGAGGGTTCTTTTAAGCGTTTACTGTTCCTCGCTTTTCTTTAAAAAAAAAAAAAAATAGAGTGCGACAATGAGTCGGCGAAAAATTTATAATGAACTGCATAGTGATGTTGCTATCACAACTCATGGAATTGTCAATTTTGGAACTTGATTCGAAAGATATATTTTTAGAACTTGCTTTTGCTAAAGGATAATTCTGGTTAAAACTTAAAAGAAAATCACGCCTTAGTGAAGTCAACAGTAGATTTGTATGTGGTAATTTTTTTTTTCCAACTGTACGTGTGTCAGTGTGTGGCAAATTATCTAAGTGTTTGGATGTCTCACGAACAGCGGACGAACAAGGGACGAACAGCGGCCCACGAACAACTTCTAGTTCGTGAAAATTGGAGAACCACGAACTAGGGGAGAAGTTCACGAACAGTCTAGTTCGTGAGTTGTTTGGTTCACGCGAACTACGGCTGTTCGCGAACAGCCTGTTCGTGAGCACATCCAAACATATTCAAATAATGCTTTGTCAAATGGGACAGCCAAAAATTGAAAGCGTATTAATGAAAAAAGAGAGGAAAAAAAATATGTGAAAGTAGGCGATGCACTTTAAGGAACTGACGATTAATCATGTTTCAATTCACCGCTGCAGCAAAAATAAAATAACTAAGGCAAGAATCAGCTCTTGGTCTAGTGGCAAAGAGCAATGCACTTTTAGTAAAAGGTCGCAGGTTCGAAACTCGGTTTGGGGTCTTTCATAAACATTTAATTTAAAAATAAGTTGGGTGGCTTAGACCCCCAATTTATCTTCAATAAAATAACTATGGCACCGATTGCTCAGGATTTTCTGTGGCAGGGAATAGACCTAAGAAGCAACCTATATAATCGAGTAAAGAGGGCTTGCACCATATTTTCTAAAACTATCTATGCTTTAATCTCTGTTTGGCATAATTAAACAAAGAACGGAATAGGAAAAAAAAATATTTGCACTTCTAGCAATAATAATAGTCACCAATCGTCTAATTAATCAAAGCAATTATAACATTTTTATTGCTTTGAAAAAAATTATTTTAAAAGAAGGTTGTTTTTATGTTGACAATCTAGCTAGCCTTGACACCAACGAAAATAAATAATTCCAAAAATTGTGTTAATATTTTTCTGAAGTAAAGATCTCCATGAGTTATCAGAGGATCACAGTTCAAAAAATAGTAAGTGAAGTGCATGTGTTCTAGATTGGATTAATAGGGTCAAAATTGATTTGAACCATGCATTAATGATATTAAATAGAAGGCTTAGTCTATCTGCAGTGGTCATAAAGAAAATATTTTGAAATTTTAAAGACTAGAATAAATAAATGAATAATAATTTAAATTTAAAGACTAGAATAAATTTAAAGACCACTTTTAAATTTATTATTGAAAAGGAAACCAACTCTTAGATATGGGTGTTTACATATGCATATGATTGATGCGATTTAGTGTTTCTACCTTTAATAGTGGAAACAGGTAGCCCATGCGGGCTATAATTTTTTCAAATGAAAGCAAAGCAGCGTGCATAGTTCCATGCGCACTGCACTAACTTCTTATATTAATTCTAAATTGCAATGATCTTGCTTGGAAGGAATTTAACTTTTATGATTAGGTCGAAGGAGTCAACAATAATCAGTGATCCCTATCTCGTTTGTTAATTAAACAGAACGACTTTCACATGTAGTTCTGTGGCCCACTAAATAACGAATTATTTTGCAGAACCTTAATTTTATAAATAATGAAAAATATTTCTTGATTTCAGAAAACAATCACAATATTAGATCTGACATTGGAAGATACACTTCTCAAAATAATACTGGTTGAATGCCCTGAGTATTGATAATAAGTCTTAAAAATTTTCTTTGATATGCTTCTCTCTTATCAATTATCTTGATTGGATGGTCTCGTGTTTTTACTTATCTCTCCTCATTTAAATAAAATAGTCGTGTAATGTGCCTAAGGTATAAATTTTTTTTAGAAGCATACAACTTTATCCCCCCCCCCCCCCCTTTAATTCTGCAGAGTAGCTAATTGTGATACTTCTAATTGTAAACATATATTTAACATTTTTAAAAATATTAATTTATTTAAATATTCAGCATGCAAATTATTTTTAATAAAATTTACCTTATATAAATTACTTTGAATACTGATTTGTTTTTTTTTTCGAAGAAAGCGATTTTATTTTTTGATGAAGCCTGAAATATAATTCCACTGTAGAGAGATTCTCTTTCGCGATTGCATGTAGATAAAAGAATACAATTGCACAAGGCAGCTTATTTTAATAAATGTGTAAACAATCATCGAAATAGCTAAATTGTAAAATTACATGTATCTTAATGACGGTTTCGGCAAGTCCAAATCAAACTTACTGTAATTTAAAAATTGATCGGTCATTCAACAAGTAATTTGAAAATTTTAATAGCTTAATTTTATCGCACTTGATTGGTAACGTAGCAATCTTTTGTTTGAAGGCAAAAGAAATAAGGTAGCTAAGAAATCTTAAAAATGTCACTAAATTTAATATATATTATGTCATCTGTTTCAACATATTTATAACAACTCATAACTGTTATTTCGGTTATCACAATTGCCAATAAATCGTTCCTCTTACAATTATACTATTTCTATTACACTTCTTTGTCACGAGTGTCATAAATAAAGATGATTTTCAAACATAGTAGAATACTTAAAAGAAAATATATTATATAGTTGATGTGCTTTTTTTTTTTTTTTGAAATAATAGGCTACTTATTTATGGAGGCTTTAACCCACTCTATAAATTAGAATTTATCCCTCTTCCGTGTCCAACAAGAATTGAACCCGTTACCTTTAGGATAATGACGGAGCCACTGACCATATGGACTCCACGTTCTATTTGGATTTTTTTTTTTTCTATTTGGAAATTGATACTTATCATTATTTCACCACACAACGTAATCTTTACTTAATAAAAGAGTAATGACAAGAAAGAAAAAGAGCGCCACATGGACAATTGGATGATGGAGGTTGAAGCAGTTAGAGATCAGATAAATAACACAAAAGAAGGGGGGAAAAAAAATTAAAACGAGGCAGATACTTAAAAAAGCTTACCTTGGGTTTCTGCTCCAGGGCAAGTTCTTCAAATCTCTCAATATCCTTCCTGAAAAGAAAAAAAGATTAGTTAATTACCTAATTAACTAGTTTAACAAAGAGACCGGAATGAAATGTACTTTTGATATAAGTTTTCTAATAAGGTTATTAGAGCTCAAATTGTGTTGTTTTGATGCTTATGTGCTTGTTTTGTCAAATAATGGGTTTTGGTTTGGATATGTGGGTGAGGGAGTAGACTTTGTGCTTGATATGATGTCGAGTTGTTTTGGAGTCAGCTAGATAGCATTTGTGCACTGGTACTGTGTAGATCCCGGTACCAGTACAGTATATTCTAGTATTTCGTAAATTCTGATTTTGCTTCTAATAAATAGAAGTGGCGGGTCTTTAGGCCTTTTTTGTTTCCAAAAGCTCGAAGGAAAAAATGTTTCTACATAGAAAATGAAGATGTAAGCTGTATATATATTGTTTAATTTGTAACTGCATTATAAGGTTCCCAAATCAACAGAAACAAAAGCACCAATAAAAATTTTGATCTGTTTGGTGAGACCCTTAAGAAATTGTAAGAAACTAAACCAGTTGGTGTATCTCTAAAAAGTGAATTGAAAAATAAGAAAATTGAGGTTTCTAAGCTGGTACCAAGCAACTATTTTAGGGGAAACAAAATAGAAAACTAATACAATTGAGTATAACAATAACAAGGAAATTAGTAGGTAAAGCAGAGGTTTAGTAATATAAACTCACTCATAGATTTCCTTCTTGAAATGATCAAAACCATATTTCAGCTGCTCAAGAGCATTCACATCCTGCATTATTTTTCAAAATAAAATTCTCCACTTAAAATAAGCACTCTAAAAATATCCTCTAATACATATCTTGAATTCTTAATTAATAAGCATATAGAGAGAGGAATTTGGAGCGAACCTTGTCTATTGTCATGCTTAAATTCTGGCGCTTCTGTTTCTTTTGTTCTCAGTACTCTGTGGAGGGACTAACAGTAAGTTAATAAGTGTCCTATATATAAGTACATAACACACAAGGAACCTGCTGATGTCACCATGGGCTGCCTTGGCTCCCCGATTTTGTTCACCCGATTAGAACGTCTACTGTCCAATTGAACTTTTGTCAAATTCTCTCTCTCTCTTCATTTTCAGAATCCGCTTTTTTGTTGGAGTATATCTCAATCATTTCAGATATTTCCTGATTTCTTTTTTCCAATTTCTCTTTTGTTCATGCACTTTATACTTTTGCGAAAGTTATAAATCTTCAAGGCGTTAATATTCTACAAGAACTAAGATAAAAGATAGAAATGTGATAATTGATAGGAGACAAAGGGACCAACACACCAAAAAACGCAAACATGCTAGCTAGGCTGTATTACACACTCGGCAAATCAGACAGGTTTTGACTTTTGAGGCCTTCTTCCAAATATTAATTTTTCCCACTTCTTTTAAAAAAAATTGATGACTAACTTACAAATATAGCCTCCTCTGTTGTGATTTTCTGAAGGTTTTGTGCTTTAATTTTCTCTTTGCTTTAATACCATGCATTAGTCAAGGTCCGATTTTATTTGACTAATGTTTATTGTATACATAATACATCTTATCCAAAATTTAATTGTAGTAATGCATGTAATATTCCAATCAGCCTTCGATGTTAAATCATAAGAAACATTAAAAGACATAAATCTAATTTAGACATATGCTTAATTGAGATGTAAACTCCAAAAGAGTATTACATGTAACACATGTTCTTTCCGTTGAAAATCAGATTCTTTGGTACAACTATGCCAATGCATAATAAAGATATTGAAAAAGGTATATATACGATGGTGATGGAAGTACCAGTATACCTATAATAATGATTGTATTACAAGGACCACTGAGTGATTGGAGCAGGTACTACAATAAAGAATTTTCTCATTTTCGGAAAGTATTAAAGTAACACTAAATATTTTTCTTATGCAATCGACACGGCAGTACGGCAGATGCACATACTACATAGTGGAATTCCTCATTGACGGTTCTTGAATAGCACAGTAGGCATACTAAAACAAAATAAAGGTACTTAATTGTTGGTATCACAGGTGTTCCCTACCTTCCTTCACTTTCCTTTGAGAGAAATAAAAATAAAGCAAAGTCTGTTTATTCAGTAATAATGGGTTTGGGAATGATTGTGAGTAGTTTCTAGCTAGAAACATATGGGTATCCATTTCATAAGGTAAATCAGTGCCATATATAGTGAAACCAAACACTTCAATATGAACCTTTAGTGCGGTTTTGGGGATTCACTTGTTGGAGAATTCTTTTATCTGGCTTCTGAATGAATTTGCTGGGCTAATAATTTTGTGGAAGTTTATGTGAGTTTATTTATTAGGTTAAAGCTCTTAAATATATCAAAATTAAAAAAAAAATACCAACATAAAATATCATCCATTAACTATAGAAAGCTGGGGTGAACAAATAAATGTGCAAGTTGATATTTGACTGATCACAGACGTTATTAGAAGTGTGACATGTGGATAATAATGCCAGGTGGCATGCACTGATGGGCTACAATTGGACCTGCTTCTTGTACCTTAGAGATTCATCTAGTCAGTGAAATACCACACAGAGTGTTGCATAGGACCAGTGCCAAGAAATTTCATGGGTAATACAAATATTTAGGCTTTACAGGTTGGTATTTATCTGGGGAACCGAATTAGGCCTCATGTTCGGTCCTAATTTCTTACCAGTCAGCATTTCCATTTCCTTTTTATTATTTTTGTTTTCCCTTGAGTGGTTGGTAAAGATTGCAGTTTAGACAATGCTCAGATTTCCGGGAGGGAATATTGCAAACAAATAAGTAAAATATTAAGAGAAGTAAATAAAAGATTTTTTGTGTGAGAAATTAGTGTTTGGATCGTTTATGACACACTAATTTTATTAAATATAATTTCAAGTCTAAACTTTAAGCTTTATATTAATTTTTTAAGCGTGAATTATGTATAAAATACGTAAATAATAGAAGACAAAAGAATATGTTTGAAGACTGATATATACCCCTCAAAAACCTAATAAAAATAGGACAAGAAATAGCAGAATGCCAACTTTTGCAGGGGAAGAAAGAAGATAGATGAAAAACTGTGATAGTATGCTGGATAAATTTAAAAAAAAAAAAAAAGATGCATTAGACCAAACTGAGAGACGCTATTAATATATCTATCATCTATGTGACTATGTTATATATCAATATGACAATATCAGTATATGTTCTCACATTTTCTTTCCTTTTGCAATATATTACTATTAGCCGGTAACTGGGCTTGCGTTGGTAGAAAGCCCCAAAGCAACTCCACCGGAAAAATTAAAACTAGTTTTACTGTTCATCGGAATTTCAAAAAAAATCTAAAAAAATTCTGAATTTTAAAAATGGCGTTGTTAGATCGGGATTCCGGTTAACGATCTAACAAATCGCTTAGATCGGTAACCGGGAACCCGATCTAAGCTAAGATCGGTAACCCGGTTACCGATCTAAGCCCCACCGAAAAAGGTGACAGAGACTTTTGTTTTTTGCCATTTAGATCGGTAACCCGGTTACCGATCTAAGCCATACACGTTTGAATTTTTTTTTTCTTTTTATTTTAATTAGTTTAATTAGGTAAATAATAGAAAAAATAAAATAAATATTGGAAAAATAATTAAAAAATCAGAATAAATATAAATAATTATAATATGTGATTTGAAAAAATTTTATAATTATTTTATACATTTTATAATTATGAAATAATTAATTATAAATTAGAAAAAAATAATTAATTGCGATTCAAAATTTGTTCTTAGAATTTTCCTTATTTATATTGGGTTCAAATTGCGCTTAGGATGGTTGGCATAATCAAAACGAAGCAGGATTAGTTAAACATTCCTTTTTTTAATTTTGACAAAAATAGTAGGCTTGTAAGAAGTAACCCCACACTAGACACTACTCAGTTAAACCTTGTTTCGATAAAAATGGCTCCAATGCCGCTACTCAACGCCACCATCAAATAAGAGACTTTTATAAAATTGTAAATTATAATTGCAGTGAATTTCATTTTTTGACTTAATAATAAAGGCTGGTTGAGCATAGGATAAATAGCCCATTATGTACTGGAACGACCGATGCGATAATGAATTACACCAGATACCCAAACTATATAATTTAATTAAGATGGATCGCTTAACAATGCTTATCTTTACAATCTTGATAATGGATTTTAATATTAATTTAAACAAAGTTGAAAATAAAATTAAATTTATAGGTGCATCATGGGAGGTATAGATAGTCTAGCAATTGATTTTTTATATCATTTAGAATAATTAATGATGTATCAGGAAACGTTAATTTTGGACTGCTAAAATTTTAATTCATTCGATGAACGGTAAAATATGCAACAATTATCATTATATATTTTTTATATAGATAATACGTATATCATAGAGTCCAACCATACAATATGGTTTTTAAATATAAGTTTGAATTGGAAAAAAATACCAAAGTTAACACAAGTGAATGATTGTCAGATGATAAACAAATTAATTCGACATAAGAAAACAATTTGCTTCAATTTCGTCCATTCTACACTTGTTGCTTCACGTCACATATTTTATTTGTTTCATCGAATGAATTAAAATTTTAGCAGTCCAAAATTAACGTTTCCTGATACATCATTAATTATTCTAAATGATATAAAAAATCAATTGCTAGACTATCTATACCTCCCATGATGCACCTATAAATTTAATTTTATTTTCAACTTTGTTTAAATTAATATTAAAATCCATTATCAAGATTGTAAAGATAAGCATTGTTAAGCGATCCATCTTAATTAAATTATATAGTTTGGGTATCTGGTGTAATTCATTATCGCATCGGTCGTTCCAGTACATAATGGGCTATTTATCCTATGCTCAACCAGCCTTTATTATTAAGTCAAAAAATGAAATTCACTGCAATTATAATTTACAATTTTATAAAAGTCTCTTATTTGATGGTGGCGTTGAGTAGCGGCATTGGAGCCATTTTTATCGAAACAAGGTTTAACTGAGTAGTGTCTAGTGTGGGGTTACTTCTTACAAGCCTACTATTTTTGTCAAAATTAAAAAAAGGAATGTTTAACTAATCCTGCTTCGTTTTGATTATGCCAACCATCCTAAGCGCAATTTGAACCCAATATAAATAAGGAAAATTCTAAGAACAAATTTTGAATCGCAATTAATTATTTTTTTCTAATTTATAATTAATTATTTCATAATTATAAAATGTATAAAATAATTATAAAAATTTTTCAAATCACATATTATAATTATTTATATTTATTCTGATTTTTTAATTATTTTTCCAATATTTATTTTATTTTTTCTATTATTTACCTAATTAAACTAATTAAAATAAAAAGAAAAAAAAATTCAAACGTGTATGGCTTAGATCGGTAACCGGGTTACCGATCTAAAAGGCAAAAAACAAAAGTCTCTGTCATCTTTTTCGGTGGGGCTTAGATCGGTAACCGGGTTACCGATCTAAGCTAAGATCGGGTAAGATCGGTAACCGGGTTACCGATCTTAGCTTAGATCGGGTTCCCGGTTACCGATCTAAGCGATTTGTTAGATCGTTAACCGGAATCCCGATCTAACAACGCCATTTTTAAAATTCAGAATTTTTTTAGATTTTTTTTGAAATTCCGATGAACAGTAAAACTAGTTTTAATTTTTCCGGAGCAACTCCATATATAGCCTGTAACTGTCAAGGGTTAAGTCGTTCGACTCAGCAGTGAGCAGAAGCCGAAGCCCATAAAAACCAAAACTTATTATCCTTAATTCCTGTTCCTGGGCTTCTGATTGGATGAGTAGTTATAGAACTAGTTGAATGGTTATGACTTGCAACTTGCAAGTTTCAACTTGGAAATAATTGAAGAGCGAAAAGAGCTGTTTTCATCCTGGGTCGGCGTCGGCGTCGCCGTCAATGAAGTACGCTTTCAGCAGGGGAGGGTTGTGAAATACTTTCTTCTACGCTGAGTCAGCCAGCCCATGAGCCCACCATCATGGATTGAAGTTTTTCATTTTCATAATGACGACAGATTTACTTGTATTGTAACACATGCCTAGCTTTTCAGTTTCAAATGGTTAAGTGAATTCTGTCTCCTTTCAGAGTACAGAGTACAGACCCACCAAAGAATAATAAATGAACCTAATATGATATGATACGAGTCAAGATATTAATCAAAATCAAAATTGCAGGCAGATGGTATTAGTGAATTCGGCCCAATATACAGAGTGCGATTGCACACACAAATAGCAACAGAAGAGAGTCATAGGAGATCCGAAGTTGTGCGGATTAAGCGCGGCGCGGCACCGTCGTTATCGAGTTCGAGTTGGACGTGACGCCTCTCCTCTCTAGTCTGAGTAGTCTCTATCCTTTCTCACTTTCCCCTTCGCCACTCAAAAGCTATGTCTCTCTCTCTCTCTCTCTCTCTCCATCCTCCCATCCCAATATCCCATGATCCCATGATCCCATGATCCCATGGGCCATGCCTCTCTTCTCGCAATAATTGATCTCTTCCTTTTCCTCTCTGATTTCAAATCAAATCAGGCAGCTGACTGAAAGGTCTGTTTTCTTCTCTCTTCATCATTTTAGCTACGTAGATGTATAGATCAGATGCATTAGATTAGCCTCCTATCCTCTATGATTGCTGCAATTTCTTCTTGATTTCTTGATTGATTGAGCGTTTAAAGCACTAGTGTTTCATCTTTCTTGTTCCGACTTCGGGCAATGATTTCCCAAAATGCTTATATAACTGAAGCTGCCATAAATTAATGTTACTTCACCTTTCAGCATTAATTAGTATCAATAATAGATGATGTCAGATACCTTTGTGGACTCGCACACACACTGTCAATCCAAATTGCATTCTCTACTCTCTATTTTTTCTAGCCTTCCTGCTTATTTTAATCTCATTGATGCTTAAACATAAAGATATATCTGAGTCTGACTACATCAAAATTCAGAAAGTATACCTACCACACAAGTACTGCAACCCATTTCAAAAAAGTTGATTGAACATCTAATAGGCCTTTTTGTCAATTGGACCCCTTACATACTGATTTGAAAAATGCACCACTAGAAATCCTAGTGGTAAGAGTTCATTTGGAATGTGCTCCAAATTTACAAATTTTAAAAACTCTGGGCGTTAGTTGCAAATTTTGACAATCATGGATATCCATTTAAAAAAGGGAAAAATTTGGGTTCTTTGGCTAATTACTCTTATTTATTCATTAATTAGGAATCCTTTTTTTTTTTTTTTTTAAACTATTGTAGTCAAGACCAAGCACGTGAAGATATTTTGTGAAAATGACGCCTTCCCCCTGTCGAGTGAAACACCATTTGTCTTCACCAATAGTTTCATGGGTCGAGGATTCCTCAAGCATGGCTGGGATTTCTCATTTTAGCGACTCTACAATGAGAGATGATGACTTTGAACCCGGTGTTTCCTATTTATCAAGAAATTTGCATGACATGCATATTGTGAGCACTACTATCTCTGTCTGTGTTCCTTCACGTAGGATTACAATTTCAGATGTCGGTACTGTTTTGGTCTTGATTCCTGGTTTTGGTTACATGCAACTATTCTCCATTCCTCTCCTTTCCCTTGCTTTTTCTGCTGTTGAATTGCTTAATTATAGCCTTTATTGCCTAAGGCTATAGAAATGAGCACATGTCCAAGTAAAAACAATACTCTTATTTATGAAAACATTTTTAAGCAAATTGCTGCCATTGTTTTATGGTTTTTATAATGCCCTTACAGCTTCTGTTACTTACCAATAGGCTGCTCGAGTGTGGGTTAATTAGAAGTCATGGCTAACTCAGTATATAAACATATGTACATGTTATTCTATTATTTTTTCCCCTTATTTCAGTCAGTTCGATTAGTAGAAGAATTCATGGAGCTTGCAAAAGAAAACACAAGTAATAATCTCGAGACCTGCGGGATTCTTGGTGCATCTTTTGTAAGATTATTTAAATATAAATCCGTACCAAATTGCAATATTGTTTTATTTTATGTACCTCTAGTAGATTAGCTTCCGGGCTTCAGTTACATTTTCTTTGTTTGGCTTTCTGTTGGCTTAATTTTTTATTATTTTTTTCTTTTTGTATCACAATTGAGGGTCAATTGAGGTTTGAGGATAGATTCCTTAGTTGAGGATTTTAAGGAAGAGTTCCACAACTATAATGTGATGTTTTATTTCAATTTGTGGCTTGATTGTGGTTTTATGTGAGGAAAAACTTGTGGAACGTGACTTGGATCTTCTGTAGGTCATATTGTTTCTCTTATTGCTGTACTTAAATATTAGTAAATTCTTGCATTCATCAGTTAAAACGTGCTAACTCCTGTTTTCCACTGTATATTTTTTATTTACAGAAGGATGGAACTTATTATGTAACGACCTTGGTTGTTCCAAAGCAAGAATCAACAGCCCACTCAGTATGTCTGTGAGGAATAATAATTTTGGCTCCATTTACATTTTGTTATATTATTTTTAAAATTAAATAAAAAAAGATCAGTAGAGAGTGATCTGACAAAAACCTTTTGAAGACAAGGACAATTTAACCTTAAATTTCATTCTATATTGCTACAAGATGCCAAAGTTGCCCCTCATTTTTTTTATTTGTTGAGATAAGTTGCGAGATGAACAGTATTTTGGTCATTTTCATGCATATGATTTCCTTTATAGAATTCAATGTTTTTCACTGTTTCTCTATTTTCTTTCTAAACCATTTGTTTTTTGTGGGCTATGTCAGTGTCAGGCTTCAAATGAAGAGGAGATACATGCAATACTAGCAGAGCAGTCTCTTGTACCTGGGGGATGGATACATGTACCTTTCTAACTTTGCACCAACTTCGTTACAAAGTATATTCTCCCAGTTTGCAAATAAGCACAATTTTTTACTTCATTCCGGTTAGCCGTCAAATTTTGGATTATTTGAGAAGACAAGTGCTTCTGAAAAAGAATTACTCAATTAGAAGTTTATAAGACTAATTATGTTTTTCCTGTTATTCCAACCAAAATGTCCATTACTAAAAACTTGGAAACTACATGCGGACACCTGGGCTTGAGTACAACTCCTTTTGGGCTCGTGACAACAAACAGTTAGCTTAGATAATAATTGCGTTAAAAGAATGTTGGGTTTTGAGTGCTGCTATTTGCAAATAGTCATATACAATAGTCTTAGAATCTTATATAAGGCAAATCATCAAATACTTCAGGTATTTGGTAAAATTAAAGGACTATATGCTTTTAAAGTTGACTATTCATCTTCACGTGAATCTTAATATTTTAATACTCCTTGTTTTGTTACTAGACTCATCCTTCTCAAACATGCTTCTTGTCATCAATCGATTTGCACACTCAATACTCATATCAGGTACGGAAGCTAAGTCAAAACGAAATCTGAGCATTTCATTTCACAATTTAGAACTGTTACTTGTGTACTGCATTTTTATGTTGCTGAATGGTCATTTAGAAGGACCTTATAACTTGTATTCTTACTGTTGTGGATGTTGCTGTTTCTGCTTTCTATTTGTTTTCCCAGGTCATGCTACCAGAAGCAGTGGCAATGGTAATTGCTCCGACTGATCAAACAAGGCAAGTTACAGAATATTTCTTTTATTTTGTTTCATAATACAAAATTCCATACCAAGAATTCATGTTGTGCCTCTAATTGAGTATTTTTGGTCTTAGTATGCTGAAGGCTTTCAGTCTGGTTGTACTGGTACCAAGTAGAAATGGGTGTCTGCTATTCCTTGCCTGTAGTTCATAAAGTATACCCCTTAAATGAAACTTGCAACAAATATCTTTCCTAAGCCTAAGTCAATATCTGGGACAAGCATTTTTGTTTTGTTAAATTTTTTTTTCTTCCTTTTTTTTTTTTTACCATATTCACTCTACAGAACTAACAAATTTGAAAGATTAACTGCACACACTACTCGTACTCCCATGTCCCAACTAACATCAAAATTTGCCTGAATTCCTAGAATTTTCTTATAACACAAAACAAATAATGGGGTGTAGTTTGCAAAAAAGAATCATGAAATATTTTCTTTCTTCTAGGAATTATGGAATATTCCGATTAACTGATCCTGGAGGCATGACTGTTCTGAGAGAGTGCAAAGAGAGTGGATTTCACCAACATTCAGAAACTCCCAACGGTAGTGCGATTTACGAGAGCTGCTCCCATGTGTACTTCAATCCTAATTTGAGATTTGAAATAGTTGACCTGCGTACCTCTTAGTCATGATACATTATAGCGTGTATATATTACAATGTGTAGAAAACTCATCTTCACCTTCTCCTCCCAATTTCCTTTTTGCCTAGTCTTGTATATAAAAAATGTGTTGGAGAGATTTTGTAAACGTATTAAGATATAATCTGTGTTAATTTGATACAAGGGTTATATCATAAATTTTCATGTTAAGCTTTGTAATATTGAGGAGCACTAGAGATCTCATTGGACGACAACTTATGCATGTGTAAAACACCTTCGACCAATTTCATATTGGCCCTGAATATTTAATCAAGTGTTAGTATATGTGACGAGTTGGTTGAGTTAGCAAACTAATTTCTGATGAGTCTCATTTAATTTGAGGTTGATTCGTTAGTGATTTGAGGTAAGAGTTTAGGTTGTTAACATTCAAAAATTTCTTCGATCGTACAAATTGCACGAATCAAATTCGAACAAATCATGAATCACAAAGTTTTTTGTTAGCCCTTTGCCAATATATTTGGATTCATAGACTAAAGAAAAAATAGTTCAGTTTTAAAGCAATGTATTCTGGTAATTTCTGCGTTATATAATGTTAGAAATAAAACGGATAATCAACGATTACGTGATTACGAATTGCCTCCTTCAATCCACCCGTACATCAAGAAAATCACTCGGAACAAAATTAATACAAACAACTAATATATTGCCAAATTTATTGAAAAACAGAATCAAATAATACAGCATAAAACCTGGTAAAATTATTCATCATAAATTCAAGATAATGAATCGAAGTACTAAGGGACTTCATAACATCACACAATAATAGGCAACAAAAACTCAAACGACAAACATGATAAATAGCTAATGGATAATTTTTTCAACCAAGATGACAATTTAAGTCGACAAGCTAGAGAGGACCTCCAACATGGCATGTCGTGGGCGATACATGGCTTCCAATGGTACAGCTTTAGGAAGGGTTAAACCTGAACCTTCAGTTAAGTCTATGAATTCCTCTCCAATTCTTTCCCAATCGAAGCATTGGATCAACGTCCCCAGTATGAGCCCGACTTCACGTATAGCCAGGCCTTCGCCGGGGCACCTTCTCCTCCCCATCCCGAATGGTATCATCCACTTTGCCAACTCTGCCTTCCTTTCAAATCTCTCTGGCTTGAACTTGGTTGGCTCGTCCCACAGGCTTGGGTCTCTGTGGATATGATAAGCATTGACCAAAAGCATTGTACCTTTCGGAATTTCGTAACCTCCAAGGGAAACATTTTCGCGTGATTGGTGGGGAACAAGAAGTGGTCCTCCAGGATAGAGACGGAGCACCTCATTGAGGATGCAATGAAGGTACGGAAGGTTGGGCATGTCCGATTCTTGTATGAGCCGCTCGCTTCCCACATGTGCATCAATTTCAGCTGCCGCCTTTTTGAGTACTTGAGGATTATTCAATAGGAGAGTCATTGCCCATTCTACCGAGTTGGACGAAGTATCAGTTCCTGCTTGCAGCAAGCTCTGTATAGTTTGTGATAAAACTATTTAGCAAATATTAAACACGATAATAGTCCAATTAATTAATATTGGATAAAGCGAATATATAAAGAACAAAGTCAACTAGTTATACAGTTATACTTAATACATGCAAATTAACTACACTATACAAAGACAACATATTTTACGTACCACTGCGATGACTTGGATAGTTTCATCATTGTATTTTTCAGGGTTCTCCTTCTGCAACTCCAGTAAATTTGTGATCATGGTCTTTTTCTTCTCGCCTCCCGCTTTACGGTGCTCATCAATGAGTTTCTGAGTCATCTCTTTGTTTAGCTCAGCCAAATGATTCAGCTTCTTTGCTGCACCTCCCATCCCAAGCATTCTCAAAATTGGAAGGAAGTCTTCTGCATTTGAAGCCCCGCTCAAGGAGAAGAACTCCTCCACCGCCTCTCTAAACCGCTTTGTCTGCTCCAAGTCTTCGATGTTCTCTCCGTAGAACCTCTTGCCAGCAATCATTGTCATCATCACATTTAGTGACAGCTCAAACAACTTTGTTTTCAAGTCGACCTTCTCAAAATAATCTGATCCCTTTGATGGTATGGAAGCGTTGTTCCAAGATTGGAAGAGATGGCGGGTCATGTCACGGACCTCTCCAACTCGAACATCTGAGGAGGCGTGCAGACGTTGAGCAGAGAGAACCTCAACGGCAGCAATATGTCGAACATTTCGCCAATGTGGCCCATAGTTTGCTGCACCAATGTGGTGGTAGTCAAAGCTGACATGCTTAGCAGATGGTAAATGAGTTCGGTTGGCAAAAGCCATGTCGTGGGTGGTAAAACACTGCTCGGCCAAGGAGCGAGACGAGACAACAAGGACAGGACGGGTGCCGAACCGGAGATAAGTTATAGGACCATATTGCTCGGATATCCGAGCGAGGGTTTGGTGTAGTGGTTTCTTCATGAGATGGAGGTGGCCGACAAAGGGCAGTGCAGGTGGGCTTGGTGGGAGGTTTTTGCTTTTGTTCTTGCTAGCATAAGCAAGGATTATTTTGGTCAAGGCAAGGATAGCAATGGAAAGGAGAACAGCTTGACAAGAGATTATGGTCATGGTGAAGGGGCAGTATTGATCGGTTTTTCTTTTTTTTTTCAGAAGATTTTATTGGAATTTGGAAATGTTTGCAGGTGAACTAGCTAGACTTAAGTTGACTGCTTGTTCATTATTGACTTGGGAGAGCTTGAATGAATTTGGTGGTGAAACAACATTGCATGTAAAGGTATTTATAAGGGAAAGATCAAGTGACTGTGAGAGTGAGAAGGTTCCCGTCTCCGAGGATCCTGATGGGGTGATGTTTTTTAATTGTGTTGCTTAGAGAGAGGGTCGAAGGTACCTTTTGATTTCTTACGCAGGGAGAGACGTCAGCGAGCATATTAATATAGAATTGATTAAAGATTCATGTTCAGTTTTCACAAACTGATTCCATCTAGAAGCCACATGCGGTTATTAATTTTATTTGGATTAGCTTTACTTAATCACCCATAAATCTAGCCTCTAGAGCGTACGGATCCAAGTAGGTCCGGCTTTGCCACTTTCGTGCACGATCAAAGCACTTGAACACAAATTTTGGGATTTAGAAATTACAAAGTTTTTCTTGCTTATTTCTTGTCGTATTTTTTCTAATGAATTATGAAAACATATGAAAAGTTTTAGTGGATCTTTTGCCATCGTATTATTAATTGCTTTTTTATCGTTTAAATTATTAATTACGGTTGTCACTCTGGTATATGTACATATATAAATTGTTGAGTTATTTTTTTTAAAACTAATTTGCGAATTTTATCTCATTTCTCTAATTTGCAAATTTAAAACTTTTTAGACTTAATTAGGTTGAGAATCGGACTGCTTGTATCTGGTTGTGAAGTTGACGAATTTGGTAGTGAAATAAGATTGTATGCAAGAAAGAAAGAAATCAAGTGAGAGTGAGAAGGTTCCTGTCTCCTGATGGGATGATGATCAGAGAAAATGAGATTCCAATTAAATACTACTGTTTACATATTAGGAAACTTCCCCGCACATGGGGAGACGTCACTCGTCAGCACGCAATAATATAGAAATATTTGAGACTCTCTTTCTCAACCAGCTTCCATCTAAATTCTAGAAGAGAAGTGCGGTTATAATTTTACTTCCATAATTCAGAAGAGAAGTGCGTTTGGTATAGTAAGGGTTAGTAAGATTAGTGGTGTAAGGTTAGTACTTTTGAGGTTCGTGGGGTAGAATGGTTAGGTTAGTGATTGGAATGAGTTAGTGCTAGTTTAAAATTAGTGAATATTGTTTGGTATGGTACGTAGCAGGTTGAAAATCAAGAATCTCTGTTAGAGAGAGAAATGAATAAACTATTGATATATTTTATTTTTCTTTTGTAACTAATTTATTCTCTCATGTGCGAGTTATAATAATAATAATAATAATAATAATAATATCATTATCATCATTCAATACCATCATCATTATTAGTATAATTATATTATAATCATTATTAAAAAGAAATCAATATAAAAAATATTACTATAATTATTATGAAAAAGTAAAAAGATAAAAAAAAAAGGGTTCTCGAATTTCATATCAGAAAAGAAAAAATGAAAAATCATATGAATATGAGCAAAGATTACATATTAGCTGGTCTCTTTTATTACCAAACCTAACGTCAACTTTTCAATTTCTTCACATTAATTATCTTTAGTTAAGCAAGCTTCATTGCATCTAATAACATCTTCAATAATGCGATTAAGCCACAGTTAACTCAGAACTAATTTTTGACATAGCTTACTGCAGCCCCAATTTAAGCATAAATTACACGAAATTCAAACGTCTGATTAATAAAGCGAAGTCCAGTGTAAACAAAGAAGAAAATTGGAGTTGCTACCATGAAAAACGATCCTCAAGAGAACAACGAGCTGAAGGTCTCCGCCGAAAGTTTAGCGATTAATCGACGATAATTAAAAACTAATTCGACGGCGATGAACATTTGACGAAAGTCTCGACGAAAGGTTAGCAAAAGAGATCTTAATCCGTTTCCTGTAACAACGAGAGTGCAATGGCGACATCCGTGTTGGCAATTTATTTTTCGCGTAGCTGCTGGAAATTAAGGAAGAAAGAAATATGAACTTCCTTCATTTCTCTCTGTACCAGAGAAATGGCAACGAATTGGGAGAGAGAAATGAATAAAATGTAGGTGAATGATTTTTTTATAATATTCTCTCTCATCAGGCAAGACATAAATTCGTTAACTCATGGTTTTGGTGAACCGAAGTTAGTAGGTTAGTATGCTAACTTCAAGGTTAGGCTAACCCCGGCTGCACCAAACGCGTGTGCAGTCAAATCAGGGAGATAATTGTGGGAGTTATAAATTACGAAAAAATTTTCTAGGCATTATAGTACCCTCTTGTATTAATTTATATCTCAACGTATTATCATCATCTATCAAATTAGTCGAACTTTTTTAAACAAATCTCCCTATGTATGAGATTTTTATTGTTATTGGCTATTGCATACAACTTTTCAATTACCTTCGAAATTGAGCTTTTAGACTGATTCAAAATGGTCATCGAGAATATTGCAACAAGTCCATCAACACCTATCTATTTCCTTTTCCATTTCGATGTGCCTTGGCAAGACCTGTTTCTCCCTTTTCAATCTGTTTTTGTATTGTCAGAGATAAGACAAAATTAGGGAGGGGCTATGATAAAGTTAGGGAGGTAGTGCTGATCATGTTGATCCCAAAGTTATTTGGCAATGCATGGTTCACGCAGGTTAGCTCGTTGATCCAAGAATCAAACTGAACTTATCACTGTCAAACGGGCCCTTGAATCTTAATTTCTTTATACTCGTTAATTTTGTTACAAGACTCATCATTCTCAAACATGCTTCTTGTCATCGATTGATTTGCACACTCAATACTCATATCAGGTATGGAAGCTAGTTTAAAATGAAATCTATGCATTGTGGGGGCGTTTGGTAGTGAAATAAGGAGTTGTATAACTTAAGAATGCATAAGTGCTTATATATGTAGTGTTATGTAATGGATGTATATTTTTTTTTTGATTGAATTGTAATGGATGTATATTAACTACCAAGTCCAACATTCTGACATCTTGTTCACTAAATCGCTTCTAAACAAAAACCATATTTTAAAGTTAGATAAAAACCAGACTCCTTACTATTCTAAACAAACAAAAATGGGTCTAGAGCCTGACCCACTTAAAACGTAGCAAACAAGAGACTTTATCATCATGGTTAAATAAAAAAAATCTCAGATTGTTTCTGGCTAATTTATACCTTTTCTTGGTACCATATTGGGTTGAGCCTTTCTGAGGCAACTTTCAAGGCAACAAACTAATGTGTGATATGCTCATTTTGATAAAAATAAGATTATCGCACAAAAATTATCTACTGAAACAAAAACTTCATAGTTAACAAAAACATCAGTGATATGAAATTTCTAATCAAAACATCTACAGCAAAAATAAAATAAGAAAAGGAAAAAAAAGAATCAACCCTAAATTTTATATTTAACTTCACAATTAACTGGATTACTATTTGAATTTTAGACAATATAAGAATATATATTAGGGTGTAGATAGGAATTATTTCATCTAGCAGTAAAGTGCAACTAATCAAAATTCACAAACGACTTCGAGTACAACGATCATAATATAGTAAATTTAATTCATGAACCATGGTACCCTCGAATTTTTATCTTAATTTTTCCCCTCGTCTGCCATTTTTATGCTATGTCCAAATATATTCACAGAGGATGTCTAATGTGAACAGATACTTATCTTGATAATGAAAGTAAAATATTTATCTAAAGATTATTATTTTGTACAATTGTTACTTCATCCAGCTTCCAGCAAATATAAGTTATCTTTTAGGTATTAAATTTTATCACAATTTTCTATTTTTCCTAATTTACTCGGTTCTTAATATTTAGCAATGTCTCTTTTAGATATTTGTAAAATTTGGTATGGTAATATATATATATCCTTCGTTGTGTTGGTGATTAAGTATCTGTTTATAGCCAATTTAATTGCCTTCCAAAAATTTCACAGTATTTGCCTTCTTTATTAATCTGACAATATTAGTTAACAATGTAATATAAAAATATATATAATATATATCAGATATAACTCACAAATTAGAAAGCAGTATATCTTTATCTTTATCTTTACTACTTATAAAAGCATCCATAAAAAAGAGTAAACATATCAGATAAAAAGAGAAAACATGCCAGATGAAAGGTGTATTCAACCTCTAATATCAAATATCGATCGTTAATTTTGTTAATCTGATATGATTTGTGGTTTAAATTTGAATATCAGATAGAAAGCTGGCTATTAAACTGAAAAGGTCATTGTCGTTGGTGGAATCACTCTTTGCATCGTTCGCTAAAGTACTCAGTTCCATCCCTTCGTCCGTGTTTTTTTTTTCATTACAATTCATCATTTTCTTTCTCCCATCCGTACCCTTTCTATTCTCCCATCTTCCCCTTCCCCTCGCAAGCAGTCGAAAAAGGAAAAGTATCATGCGGCGCTTCCAAATTTCACAACAAATCAGACTATGATTGCGCCTTCTCTCCTCCAAACGCTGTCTCATCTTCGCTCCTTCCTTCTCACTCCCCCCATCGCGTCTAGATATGGAAATTCCACAACAAATCAAGGCTGCGCCTCAATCTGGGGTTAGTATATCTCATTCAAACTTTCACAGTAATTTCAATTTTCTATTTTCCGCTAATTTTACTTTCCCTAATTACTGACAAAACAATGAAAATTAGAGAAAATTTTGAATTTCGTTTGCCGCTCCTATTCTCCTCGCTATTTAAACCAGCAATCCGATGGACAGTACACACCTATTTTGTCGTTTCAGGTGAGCAAAAACAGTTTACTCAATAATTTCTTTCTCATCTCTTTACTGTTTTTATGAATTATGGATCTGAAGGACTACTGCTTCATTATTTTCTCAATTTCTTGCTCAATTAATTTGTTTCATTTTTGTTTATTTTTTTTTCCAGCAAATTTTGGCATAAGAGGAAAAAATAAGGTGAAGATTTACCCTGCCTAAGTCCGTTATTATTATTTTTTTGAATTTCTGGGTTTTTTTTTCCAAACGGAAAACAAATTGCTGCCCCTAATCTCTAATATCTCTTCGTTGGTTATTTTCACGTTTGGCATTTCTTGGCACTGTTGTGCCATTCCCCTTTGTTTGCATATGCACATAAGGTGTTCGATGATATGCTCATGCTCATGAGAAATAACGTTTTGCATACTTTCCAACAGATGTTATTAAATTTTTTGTACTTTGCAATACACTGCAAAGGGAATCATGATAAAGATTATGCGCTACAAAATATTTATAGAAATTTAATAATTGATGCAGAGAATTAGTGTATGGAAGTAGTTTTCTTTTTTATAAGCATCACCTTCATTTTGGCCTTGGTTGTGCTTGAGTTCTTGAGGCAGTTCCTTAAGGCACATGAGATTGGATAGTGATTTTGTTGATCAGTTCAACTGAATAATATACATGGGTGTCTACTTTAGATATAATTTAATTAGTTGTTTGAAACTAAATTGACATTTTTCATCCTTAACACCCATGTGATTCTTGATACAATTTGTTTTTTTACTCTTCCATGATTTTCATCCCCAGTTGAGTCTTAACAGCAAATCATCATGCATTGAGCAATAATCATTAAGCAATTAGGAAATTCGTTTTAATATATTTTGTTTGTTGTTTTCAGGAAAATTTAGAGAGGGAAGAACTGTTGCTCAAGTACAACAGGGATAACTGTTGATGCAGTACAAGATTTCAGGTTTATTTTTTATGCTAAAACCTATTTACACCAACTTTAGGCAAATATCATAATCCACTGGACATCATTTTGAGCTCTTTGAAGCCTCCATTATAAGGGTTGGCTACACTTTTCCAATTTTGCCCCTGACCATGCCTTCCTTTCTATTTACACCTATGCAGCAAATTAATGTTGTGGATTGATTTTTTTTTTATATGAAACTAAAATATAGACTGTTCGTTGAACTGGGATTAATCAGGAGTTGTCTTGCATTTCACAATTTCAAAGAGATTTGTATCTGTTTTCAACTTGAACTTTACATTGCACAAACAAAATTCAAAATATAATTATAAGATGGTCCAGGTCTTAGATTTATAAGGATGAAAAATGTCAATTGTGTTAAATAGAATAGGGTCATCATTCCAACATGTCCGGTCCACATACGGAATAAGAGATGCAAATGATATAACTAACACGAGTGATGCCATGCCTTTTATGGTAATAAATGGACAAGGTGGCACTCATCCTTTACATGTCAATGGAGCTGGGATGGTTCAAAATGCATTACTAAGGTATGTATCTCAAATCCACACTTTTTCTCTCTTGTCATTGTACTCTGAGTCTAAATTCTGATGGTATAAATTTCAATCAAAATGTTAGAGATGGGTCTTAGCCCTTGCAATCCAATGGACGTAGAATCCTTCAAGATTTATCACCAAACCCAAGGTATGTTCCTCACCAGTGTTAGCTAAAAATTATTAGTCTTTTCTAGCTTTTCGTTTCATTAATGTTTTTCATATATTTTTAAGGCTAGGAGATTTGCACTTAACTTCGATCAAGAGGCGCAGAAATTCAATGTGCCAATAGGTAAAGCTGCAAAAGAGTTTCAATTATCCACGTCTACCTTAAAGTTGCGTTGTCGTGAGCTAGGATTTGAAAAATGGCCTTATCCGAAGCTGAAAAGTTTAAGGAATTTGGTGAACGATTTGACAAAATATCGGGTTCGAGACTTTCAATATATTGTGGAAGAAATTTTGAAAGAAATTGATTCCATCAAAGAGAACCCATCCCTGGATATCAAGGCCGAAACCAAAATTCTCAGACAACAGATGTATAAGCTGAAAAAAAAAGAAGCGCCGGAGGATTGACGCGAGTGCTTCTTAGTGATATGTTTCCGAGTAAAGTTGGTTTGAAAACTGATATTCAAATCAAATTATATGTAATAGATAGTTAATGCCAGTTTATTGAGTTAGTTTATATTTTTATCTATTTTCTAGAGAAATGTTAGTTTATTTTACTTCTTTCTGTGTCTTTAGTTGCACCAGGGATTTTTTTTTTTTATTTTTGTGTCTTTTTTTCAGTATCCGAATGTAATCCTTGCTTTGGTTTAATGGAGTAGGTCTCTGGGAATTCTTTACCATACTTGATGTTTACATCTTCTTGCACTTTTATGTTCTGGGTTATATTTTGTTAGTTGCTTTTTAGATCAACAAGTTTCAGTTTTCTGGTACCAAAGCTTGTACCACATCTCTTGGTATCATTATTTGTACCACTGGTTTATTGCATTAACTGTGACAGTCTTTCCTTTTGCATTTTTTATTACCTTGCTTATTAAAATGACAATCAATGAAAATGTAACGATAGTTATTTGTCTAATGGCAGATCCATTTCTTATATTATTTTCCTTCGTGGCATATACAAGATATTTAGAATCTTAGGTCCATATATGCATCTCTCTTCAATTGTTTGAAATTGATTTTTTTAATGTCAGATTTCTAAAATCTTTTTTTCCCTTCAATTGTTGGCATTTCCATTTTTAGTTGCATAAAAATACAAAAATAAAATTTCCATTAAACAGAAATAGCTGTTCAACTGCAAAGAATTCGCATAAATAAAGCAATCCATTTTCAAGTGCTAATAATTCATTGCCAATTTAATTATTGCAAAATTTGCTTTCCTAAATTCAGTGTAATAATTAATAATTAAGACAGCCATAAAAAGATTCTGTTTATAAAATGAAAATGGTAATCGTCTTTGTGGTCATTCAATCTTCCATACAGCTGTTACTTCAAGATGTTACTTAAATAAATAATAGATTTTACATTAAATGTAATATATTTGAAAAGATATCTAGAAGGTTTTGTTCTTGGAGGCATGAATAATAATTTTCAAACGTCTATGTACAAGCATTGGAATAACTATGTGGCAATTTTATACACTACTTGTATCATTTCCTAATATGTGGTGTCTACTATGGTATGTATAGAGACTAAGGTTCTTAATCTGTGAATTGTCCGATTTTAAGTAGTTTCCCATCAAATTCATTTCTCTAAAAACCAAAAATAGTTCAACAAGTATGTCTCACAAGGGGAGGTCAGCAACTAACAAACGTGCCTTTTTCAAATTGCTAAGAACCTCACGGTACCTGTACCCTTCAAAATCATCCTCGCCTCCTCACGGTACCTGTACCCATCACCTGGCTCTCCCATTAAATTAAACAAACGCAAGGCAAAACTTGATCCATAAACTTCATCTCCTCACTTCCGTAGTGCTAAGAATCTCATTTCTGGTTTGACTTAATCTTTCTAAACTATGCCGATACCATCCCCCCTATACCGCCATATCGGCTCTTGGTGTTCCCCTGTGGATCCGTATCCTCTGCCGCGCTTCACGGCAGCACTTTTCATACGAGCCGTCCGATCTGGAAGGTTAAATTTTTTCAGCCCTATCAATCCGGTATTTTCTAGGGGTCGTCCAAATTAAATCGGATGGTTGGGATGAAAAGTGCGACCGTGCCGCGCACGTCTGAGGATGTGAATTCGGTCCCCTGTGGCCATCAACTACGATGTTATGTCAGCTGATCATTACACGAAACACCTTCCTGTTTAGTGGAATTAATGAAGAAAGAAAAATAAAAAAATTGATGAAAGATCATAGCCCACATACAATTAAAACCCAGACCGAGATTGGGCTAATGGGCTTAATATCAAGGAATAAGTATAAGCCTAATTATTTTAATTCGATATCTTGTCTGACATGATACGGCATTTTCTCATATAGAGAAGATGAGTTTTTATTTGAAACTTAATTACTCATAATGCATCATTTATATTGAATTTTTATTTGAAAATTAATTTTATGTATCTTGAAACACTCTTTTTATTTATTTTGATCTTGAGAAATAGTTTTGGTTACTGTTATTGAGCGTTTGAGACACACTGTAGAGAGGATCGAATTATTTGTTTGGACTGTTCGCATGTCTACTTTTATTGATTCTATTTGTTTAAATTGGTGAAAACTATTATTACATTCAGTCGATCAAGACAACGTTGACCTTAAATATTGAATATGGACAACATACATGTGTCAAATAAAATTTTCATTTTACATATCGCATATTAAAATCCACCCACACATTGGGTGGGCCTGCTGCTAGTACTACTAACCACAAAGGGCATTAGTTTGTATGAGTGCCTATTTTGAATTTGTAACCTCTTGGTAGTTATTTTCATTCCTGTAGCATGATGACTGTTGCAACATTTGTCTTTATTTGTCCTTTTAATACTAAATCATGCCAATCGGTGATATCTGCTTGTTTCAAAGTTTGATTGTCCTATAAGATGGTACACAAAAAAAGAAGCTCGTTCAAGACTCATTTAAAGATCAAATATTGCCAGAATAGCATAATTAAAAGGACTTTATCATCAGTACAGTTTTGGGTAAGTTCAACTTGAGTGTAAATGAAACAGAAACATAAATAATCCAATTTAGAAAAAAAAAATACTAAAATTTTCTTATGGTTGTGCTATTCATTTTGAGAATAAAACTTATACAAACCATATGACTGCTAAATTGAACAGCTTTTGCATTCAATCAGGATAAAATGTATGGTTTATTCTCTAATATTTACTCAAACCAGGCTAAGGAAAGTGGCTACCAAGTATGGTTCATGGATGCCATACCCAAAATAGACCCGAACAGTATTGCTATAATGCGAACCAGTCATGTTGCGGTGAAAATCCTGGTTTTGTGACCATGCCTTAACGGGCCACACACATGTAGAAAGCATAAGCATGATAGGACAACAATAAGATCAGGGAACAGTGTGGTTGTTGGAAATATAAACTTAATTATGTTATGAGTGAAAGAGTTTAATTTCTATTTAGAGTTTCAAAGATAGTTATTATGTTTAGAAAATTGGAGTCTTAATTATCTAGAAGACTATGCCATTAATTATGTAGTTGAGTGATGGCTATATAAACTTCATTGAGTGTTTTAGAATTCAGAACTTAGAAAGAGAGAAAATCTGATTGTAAGAAAGAATTATCAAGTATATGAATAAAATATTTCAGATTCTAAGTTTTTCATTTATCTCCACTTTATTCTACTAAATCTCATATTAAAAAGACGATCCTATTAGTGGAATAAACTTGTGGTTGTTCTGATACCAATCTGATAGGATCGTCTTCTTAATATGAGGTTTAGTGGAATAAAGTGGAGATAAATGAGAAACTTAGAATCTGAAATATTTCATTTATATACTTGATAACTCTTTCGTACAATCAGATTTTCTCTCTTTCTAAGTTATGAATTCTAAAACCAATAAAGTTACTAGTTTGATGGTTCAACTAATTCAACCGGTTGGACCGATTTTAAGAACCGAATGACGTTATAATTATGATATTATTATTATTATTATTATTATTTTGTATTAGTTGATTTCACTATATAATTGTTAATAATTTAAGTAAGTTTCAAAATTTGAATCCTCATTTAAATTTTGTATGAACTAATCAAATATATAGTTAAAAGTTAATTATATACGGGTTATGTTTTTTGCATGAGTAAATTTGTTTATTTATTATATATATACAACCATATAAACAAATTTGAGATCCAAATATGAGTATTATGTAAAAAGAAGGTCACAGAAGATCAAATTAGATTAAAAACAAGAGAGCTGGGATTAGGAAATTGTGCCAATCACGTGGCTTCGGTGGCCCACTGGTTGTTCCCTCAAAAAGGAAAAAAAATTACGCGACTTCGGTATTCAAAAATCATATTTAGTTTGAACCGGATGGTCCGGTTCATCATTTTAAACTAGACCGAACCGGCCGGGTTTCACTGGGTCAGAATTCGCCTCGAGCCTGTTTAGGCCGGACTGTTGTCCTGCTGACCTGCTGGTAGTTGAACCAGACGGTCCGGTCTGGTTTTCAAACATTGCTAAATAGTCATGGAGAAATTTTTTTTTCAAATAATATAATTTACAAAAAATAATTTCTTCATAATAATAATTTACTCAGTTACACCTTTTATTTTTATTTAAATCAGAACGATCAAATGAAAAATAATTGTCAACATAGTATAAATCGCCCGCAAGAAATGTGTAAAAAAATGTCACAATAAACGTAATTTCAATTGTGAATACTCACGTATTACAAATTAGAAATAATTAGATCCATTCCATCATGAAAATTGCCGATTTGTAAAATGTCTTTCTTAAATTGATAATTAATTTTAGAGAAAATCAGTGGTATACCCCTCAAATCTTAGCTAATTGGAAATATCCCCTGTAATTTTCAAATTTGGAAATATCCCCCTCCAATCATAATGTTTATGGATATTACCCTTTTATCACTTTTTCAATAAAAAAATTTATTTTTTCAAACTTCGGACGGAAATACCCACGATTCGTCTTCCCGCGTTTAAGAAAAGTATCGATAGAAAATCTTCTCTTTCCTCTTATAACCATTTCTCTATTAGACCACCGTGATAAGCAAACCCTTATTTCTCCTAAAATTGCTAAGAATTCTTCTATACCTCCGTGGAACAAACTCTCTTGGAAGAAATCGTGCCTGATCACATCACTAGGTACTATTATTGTTTTATTGTCTTTCTCATCTATTAACTTATTTAATTAGTTTAGAGAACTTGTGGCTGTAGGAAATAGTGGTACTACTCTCTTTGATATAACATTACTTTACACACAAATTGGAAATTCAAAGCGGTGCCTCTGGAAGCCATCAATAGACTTTATGATGTTAAAGTCTATTAACAAATGATTGATTTATTATATTTCTGATATAATATTAATCTAATAATTAACAATGATTTTAAACTCTTAAATTTCGTAGGATCATGGAGATACTAGAATCAAATGAGGACTATTTCTCATCATACATTATTCAAGAGTGCGATTCTCAAAATGAAGTTCCCTCATCTCGTCAAAAATTGAAAGCCAAAAGAAAGACAAAAGGAAAAATTCAAGATAATTCAAGGTAAATTATTTCAATGTGCATTTGCTGATCTAATATTGTTGGAGTGCTATTTCTACAAGAAAAATAAAAAACACAGTCTATTGATAAACATGCTACAGTTATGTACATTCATACTTTACAGTCGATCGATTTGAGATGGATTATACTATGGTTATAGCACCAATGCCAAATAGAAATGAATGGAGGAAATCGATTTAGGTTACAAGATGCTCCCACCAACACTCAAGCGTCCAGCGGGAAGGCCACGAAAAAATCACATTAAGCCCTAGATGAACTAAAAAAGAAGAAGCGACATAGGTGTACTCGTTGTGGTTTATATGATCATCATAAGAACACATGCACAAATCCTGTTCCAGTACAAGAAAGTAGAGGTGCTTCTCAAACACATCAGATGAAATCTAAAAGGTTAGTTAAGTTATCATATTTCATTGATCAAGTTGTTTATTAGTTATTTTCACTAATTTTACAATAATTTTTAGGGGCACAATTGGTAGTAGCAGTAGATCAAAGAAAAGGGCGTGCCCGCCAAGCATATTCAGGATATTGTAACAAGAAGAAGGTTGGAAATGTGGTCAGTAGGAGCATACTGACAAGGAGAAGATATGTAATGCAATGGTGTTGAAGTGGGGGCTTATATGAAAAATTAAGGCGCTTCATTATAATTTTATTTTGATGTACTCATTTTGTTTAGCACCAAATAGATACTTTATCAAAATTTAATAGATTATGCATATTTCATTCAGCTATTATTTTGCAAAGATTGTTGTGTTGATTAATTTCAATTTTGTCCCTTGTGTCAGGATACGAGTAAAAGAAGAGCAATAGTATTGTACTGACTTTAATTAGATGTGACCGATTTGGTATATATTCTATGGGGCACTTTTTTCATCTAATTTGTTTTCCAACTCATTTGGCAAAGCATAAACTTCCCAGTAACTCGGATGGTATTAATATGTACTCACTTGCTTAATTCATGTATTCATTTATTAGTTTAAACCATCCTTCTACATTGTTTGCTGCAACCTATTAAATAATTATTTTGGTAACCTTGCTACGCACCTCTATATATGTTCAGAACAAAGATTATAAAGAGGACATTCAGAACTAAATACTTTATCTAATAAGTTAGGAACTAAGTTGAATGCTTGAATGTAATTAGAGTAGTGTAAGCACATGGGACGTTCTTAATTTAAGTATCTAAGATACTGGTATGCAATACGTTTTCAAGCACAGAAGTGGTGTATGTTTCTTTTGTAAAGCTATGCGAATGAAAAGAAACACAATCGCTGAAAGTATTGTACTTTTTTCCGATTAAATATCTAATTTTAGAAGATAATTGATCGAAAGAGGGAGGAGAAGATTTCTTTCCTACTAAACAGAACGGAAGACGAATCGTCAGGACTGAGGGGTATTTCCGTCCGAAGTTTTAAAAAATAATTTTCTTTTATTGAAAAAGTGATAAAAGGGTAAATATCCATAAACAATATGATTGGAAGGGGATATTTCCAAATTTGAAAATTACAGTGGATATTTCCAATTAGCTAAGATTTAAGGGTATACCAGTGATTTTCCCTTAATTTTATGCCATCAATAAATTGTCAAAATTAGTCTTATGCCATTAATTGTTTCCAAAACATAGTTAATTAGAAATTTGCCACTCTAAATCTTGTCATATTTTTTAATAATACCAAAATTACCCTTTTAAAATCATTAAGAAAAACTTACGGGAAGGAAAAAAAAAGAAAAAACATAGGCTTGTCAGTATAAAAGTAGAAATCCATGGAGGAAAAAGGGCTTCCCTCTTCCCCTTTCGCTGCCCACTACCGTTGCAAATGAATGAATATTTGTTTTCGTTTTTTAGTCAATCATCAATACGTTTTTGTTGCAAATGAATGAAGAGGAGCCAACGTGAAGTTTCAATCAATCCGGATAGGTTTTTTGATGCGAATAAATGTTATTGTTTATAGAAATAATTAAATTTGTAAGCAAGCAAATTATTCATTTTGAGAGCAACGAGGACAATAACAATGAAAAATAGAAAATAATTTTAACATAATATATTCAAAAGGGTACAATAGTCATATCGATTGAGCGATGGCATAAATCTATATTCGTCATTTAGTGATGGCATAAAAATAATTCATCATTTAGTAATGACATATTCTTAATTTCTAACTATTACAATGGCAAAAACCTAAATAACCCTACAAATTATGGCGTAAAATTAAACCAAATATTTTTTAACAAATTACTGAAATTTTTCATAATAAATTTTTTTCAAAAGTATAATAAAAAAATTGAACGAAATATTGTAAGGATGGAAATACATTGGAATAGATAACTTGATAGTCTTAACTATATTTTTAAAATAAAATAGGGAAAATTGGATATAACCCCTACATCTTCTCTAATTGAAAATAACCCCTGAGTTCTTTGAAATTGGACATAACCCCCTGAAATCATGTTTGTAATGTATATAACCCCTTTTATTAATTTAAGGACCTGATCGGAATGAACATTCAGATCCTCAGACGTCAAATAGAATTCACGAGAAATATAATTTTGTGATCGGAACGGACGTTCAGCCAAGAATTCAATTCATTGTGCACGATTTAGAGGGAGATTTTTGGTCAGCCGAAATCGCGAGAAAAATGTAGGAATTTGCCACGAATTGCTCTGCCGAAAAACTACGGAAATTTTTCTGACCTTAGTGCCCTTGCCTCTTTCTCTCTCGATAAAATTTGCTTTTTATTTTCCTTGTGTCTTCCTTCTCTAGCTGCCCAGTCCTTTGTAGTCAACTACAACAGCCGCACCAATCATCTTCTACCCTTTTTGTAAGTTATCTATTTTTTACTCTGTCTTTAGTTACCAGGCGCACACGGAATCAAAGGGGGCGTTTGGATTGCTTAGGAATAGCTTCTTCTTAAAAATAGCTTATTCCTAGACAATATTTTCTTCACAAAGTTACACACTTTCCAATGTTTTATTTCTAATATCTTTATTCCTTCCTTATTCCCATACGATCCAAACGAGCCCTTTAGAGTTATTTATTTATTAATTGGAAAAGCTAGGTACGTAGGTTACAAAACAAATAAAATAAAATCAAGGAAAAAAAAGATCAAAATTGTTGAATAGAGAATCCGTAAATTAAGAGAGTTATTCGTTCATTTCTGTTTTTTTTTTGTGTCAATTTTATGATCTATGGCACGTGGTCCAACAATATGTGTATTTTGTTAATATATGTTGGCTGAGTTTAACCACTTAAATTGGGGCACAACACCAAAGTGAGAAGTCAGTTTACATCATATATACATGCCGACATAATTGATACACTGATGCCAGATGTATTTAAAGAAAAATGAGTGAGGATAAAATGGTCAATTTGTATTAGATGAAATCATTTCTTTTCTAGTTTCATATGGCATCTGATCACAAAATTCATTTCTATTCAATTCTTTTTCTATTTATTCTGATCACCAAATTTCATTTAAAAATCATTTATATTGAACTCTATTCTATTGAATTGAATTGAATTCTTCTAAGGTATCATTCCGATCAGACCCTAAATTAATTACAAAATAAATTGTAAAATATTGTTACCAAAATGCCCTCCCAGCCAAAAACATTTCATCTTCCCACTTTTTGAAGGTCTTTCTCAATTGCTAGGTCTCTACTCATCTCTCTCCGTATCGTGTATCCTGATAAGTACCAAAAAGTCTGAAAATCCGTCCCTGATGCCAATTTTTATTGTTGCGCTGTTAATTAATATATATATTCAGACTTCAGAGTACCTAATCAATTTAATTATGCAATCCAAATACTTTGTTGAACCAAATAATTTTTGTATAGAGAAGAATATCCTATATGCATTGTAAATGATCAACAAAAGAAAGACTTGAAACCATAATCATATATAATCATAAACCATAATCATTGTGGCACGGAACCTTGCTCAATCATATAATATATAGGATTCTTCGTACATAAAACCCCACAATAGAGGTGCATAATAGGATTCTCAACAATGGTGTTTCTTTGGTTTTCTTTGTCCTCACGCCTTCTCTTTTATAAACACGAAGCATTCTGGTTTTTTATCAAAATAAATTTCGGTGAATAAGGTGAGATGACAGCACCCCTATTGGCTACGGTGGGAAGATAAACGTTTTTAGAGGAGAGGGTGCTTTAGTCACAAAAATTATGCAACTGATTATTTTTAATAAAAAATGATTAAAAATAATGAAAAGGGTTTATATCCATTTTAAACATGATTTCAATGGGTTTAATTTTAAACAATTCAGGGGGTTATGTCCAATTAGAGAAGATTATAGGGGTTATATCCAATTTTTCCTTTAAATTATATAAAGCTTACTTCTTTTTTTAAGAAAAAAAACTCATCGATATATCATGCATGATTCAGGAGTCCGCTTATGGTGCTAACAGTAGCATCTAATGGTTAATACTGATATTTAAAGATCGTTAATGGGTTTGAAGGTTCGTGGAAAGATATCGTAAAAGCGGATCATGATTCATTTCTGATCACTAGTCACACAAGCGGAAACTGCACAATCTCCGGAATCAGTTTGGTCAGATTTCCATTTTCAATTTGTCATGTTTTTCAACGCAATTAATCACAATTAATCAAGTCTATCCATAATAGAGTTTGTCAAAAAAATAAATCTTTAATTATTTCTATGTCTACTACTTATAAATGCACGGATCCATACGTGTTTCTACCGTTCGATCGATTTAATCTGTGGCCGGATATTAATCGCCAGATGGAGCAACAATATATTTTAATTTTCCATCTAATAAAAAAACAAATTGCATAGCATATCTATTTGTATCAACATATTTTTATTACCTAGTATTATTTTAATATTATTTTGTTTTCTTTATTTATCCAACGCATGAGGACAACATATGTACTAGCAAACAACTAATAGAGTCGTAGACTCGTAGTCCATAGAGGTCGAGGGGTTGAGGCGCTAAGTAATAACGAACAGTTCGAGATTCTGAGTTTGGTAAACAGGTAGCCTTTTGTAATTTGTAACCCTTCTAGGCTCTAGCTCTCTTTGGTGTGGGATCACCATAGGATCTCAAAACAAAATGAAGAGAATAAATCTTTTAGTAATTTTCTGAATTTGCTACTCTATGTATTCTTTAGTGTGGCGGATAAGAATGTATGAAGCAAGAAAACATTAGCAAATTAAAGCAACACTCTTTGCTATACGGAATGAGTCGCACAAAGTGTTAGGAGTGTGGAGACCAATATTGACACGTGTCTGGTCAAGGACGGAGAGACTTTTCTCGTGAAGAAAAGAGTATGGTGTGCATGGAGACACATGTTACATTCTCGATCACAGCTAAGGCGTGATGGTCACGAGAGATGTGTGAAGACAAGTGAATCTTCCCTGACACAATTCTTGCATAAGAAGGAACAAGTCTCTTTTTCTTTTGGTCTATTTATATTTCATTCCTATGTAATCGCTAGATGAGTACTGAGTAGTGCATGTGTAAGTTTTAGTTAGCCAGGATAGATTAGTGAAACTTATTGTATCTTGTACTCTGTTATTCTCTCTTGATAGTAAAACAATTTTAGTCTTGGCATATGAGATTGCGCTTTCCTTCCAGACAAGTTTCTTCAAAACTAAACTCACTCTTTGTCATCGCAACTGATACATTTGTGTATTGCATGTGTTGTATAAAAATCACAAATCCTAACTCTTAAGAATCTGAAAAGTGAGTAACCACTTGGGATCGGTCCTAACAACTGGTATCAGAGCCAGGTTCCTCGTGGTTGGAGAAGAAGGTTGGTGTTTTACAACATCAGCATGGAGGATGACAAAGTCAATGTGAAGGTTTTCAATGGTAAGCATTTTAGTTTCGGAAATTCCAGATTACTAATATGCTCCATGCGAAAGAGTTAGAAGATACTCTCGAGGAAGCAAAACCCACAGACATGGATGCCAAGGCATGGATTAAAAAGAATCGCCAAGCACTTGGTCTGGTATTGAACACACTATCCATAGATGTAGCATCACACATCATGGATCAGACAACAATCCATGGCTTGATGAAACGGCTAGTAGAGCTGTATGTCACAACCTCGAGCTCAAACAAACTTCATCTCCTGATACGGCTATTTCACCTCAAAATGACCGAATGTACTCTTGTGACAGAGCACCTTGGTGAGTTCAACCTAATTGCGAATGAATTGAAAGCAACGGGTGACTCATTGGATGATGAGTTGTTGGCGCAATGTTTGTTACTCTCAATGCCTGACAGTTGGTCCACGGTCATTGATGTGATTTGTGGTAACTCAAAAGTGACTCTTGACCTAGTTCGTGATCGCATAGTAAACGAAAAAATTCGTAGAAGGGAGCGAGGCGATGCAACGGGTGCGGCCCTAAGTAATGAAAGGGATCGAAAGAGTCAAAAGGGCGGAAACAATCATGCGAGATCTAAGTCGAGGAAAAAAGGCGGATTTCGAGCCAAAAGTGAGTCTAAGTGCTGGAATTGTGACAAGCCAGGCCACATGAAGCGAGATTGCAAGGCGTCGAGAAAGGCGAAGAGAGAAGATGAGTCTAACTCGGTGAACTCAGCAGCCGGGGACGACTCTGGAGATGCTCTTGTTCTATGTGTCGATAGCCCGATTGAATCATGGGTTCTTGATTCAGGTGCATTTTTTCACTCTACCTCTTGTAAAGAATTGATCAAAAATTTTGTAGCCGGGAAATATGGCACAGTATATTTAGCGGATGGCAAACCACTAAGTATAACTGGCAAATGTGATGTTCACATTAAATCTGATAATGGGTATAAGTGGGCATTACATGATGTTAGATATATTCCTGGATTGAAGAAGAATTTAATTTCTGTGGATCAATTAGATAAAGAGGGATTTAGAATCATCTTTGGAGAAGGTTCTTGGAGAATTGTGAAAGAAGCACTGGTAGTGGCGCGCGGTACCAAAACAAGTACATTGTATTTGATAAATAGCAGTGTACCTTTGGTGGAGATTGCAGGGGCCAAGGCCGACTCGAATTTATGGCACAAAAAATTGGGGCATATGAGTGACAAGGGAATGAAAGTTCTAGCCACAAAAGAATTACAACTGGCCATGAAATCGGTGGAAATTGACTTTTGTGAAGATTGTGTGTTTGGCAATCAGAAGTGGGTTAGTTTCTCAAAGGTCGGACGGGAACGCAAGGAGAAAAAGTTAGAACTTGTGCACACTTATGTGTAGGGACCGACACCGGTCCAATCCCATAGTGGCTCACTATACTATGTCACATTCATCGACGATTCCACTTGCAAAGTATGGGTTTACTTTCTCAAGCACAAATCTGATGTGTTTGGAGTGTTCAAGAAGTGGAAGGCGGAGGTCGAGAATGAATCCGGTTCTAAGCTTAAAAGTTTGAGGTTGGACAATGGTGGCGAGTATGATGGAGCTAATTTCAAGGGACTTTGGGGTGAGCATGGAGTCAAACTAGTACGGACGGTCCCAAATCGACCACAACAAAATATGATCGCGGAGAGGATGAACCGAACTCTCAATGAGCGTGCTAGAGCCATGCGACTTCATGCGGGTCTACCCAAGATATTTTGGGCAGAGGCAATCAACACGGTGGCTTATCTCATCAATCGAAGTCCCTCAATGGCATTGGGACTCGAGTTGCCGCAAGAAAAGTGGTCGAACAAAAAGGTATCACTTTGTCACTTGAAAACTTTTGGGTGTATAGCATATGTGCATGTGGATTTGGAAAAGAGAGACAAATTAGATGCTAAGGCAAAGAAATGTATTTTCATTGGGTATGGGACAAATTATTTTGGGTATCGATTTTGGGATGAGAAAAATCGAAAAATAATTAGGTCCAAAGATGCCACATTTAATGAAAATGAGTTGTATAAAGAAAGATCCAAATCCAATATTGAAGAAGTGAGAAATGTGACCATTGAAATTTCCAAAAATGATGATGATGCAACCGAATTGGCCGATGATGCGGCTGATGTGCCAGAAGAAGAACATGACCCACAAGTGCCAGTATTGAGGAGGTCTACTCGAATTCGTAGATCAAACCCAAGGTATACTCCTTCCTTGGATTATTTGCTCTTAACTGACTCCGGTGAGCCTGAGGATTATAAAGAGACGGTTGAGTCGAGTGATGCGGTTAAGTGGGAGCAAGCAATAATGGAGGAATTTAAGTTTCTTGAAAAGAACAAAACATGGGATTTGACTGAATTGCCAGAAGGAAAAAGGGCGCTACAAAGCAAATGAGTATTTCGAGTAAAAGATGAAGTTGATGGTAGTAAGCGATACAAGGCTAGATTGGTGGTTAAGGGATTCTTGCAAAAGAAAAGTATTGACTATACCGAGGTTTTCTCATCGGTGGTAAAGCTCACAACCATCTGAATGGTTCTCGGGTTTGTAGCGACCGAGAACTTGCATCTGGAACAACTCGATGTGAAGACGGTATTTTTTCAAGGTGATTTAGAAGAAGAAATATACATGGCTCAACCCGAAGGTTTTGAAATTCAGGAAAAAGAGGGTCTAGTGTGCAAGTTGAAAAAGAGCTTGTACGGTTTGAAGCAAGCACCGAGGCAGTGGTACAAGAAGTTTGACAAATTTATGTGTGATCATGAGTTTAAACGAAGTGGCATGGACTATTGTTGCTACTTTAGGTATTTTGGTACTTCTTTTGTTATCTTGCTTTTGTATGTTGATGATATGTTAATTGCGAAAAATAGCATGAAAGAAATAAACAACTTAAAGCAAAAATTAACAAAGGAGTTTGAGATGAAGGATTTGGGTTCAGCAAGTCAAATTCTAGGCATGCTAATTTCTCGTGACCGAGCGGCGGAAACTCTCATGCTGTCGCAAGAGAAGTACATCAAAAAGGTGTTGGAAAGGTTTCGAGTGCAAGATGCCAAGCCAAGGAGTACCCCGCTAGGAGGACAACTCAAACTTTCGAAGGCTCAAGCACCAAAGACGGATGAAGAGCGAGATCACATGGCTGCCGTACCCTATGCCTCGGCAATCGGCAGCCTCATGTATGCAATGGTATGTACTAGACCCGATATTTCTCATGCAGTGGGAGTTTTGAGCCGTTTCATGGCAAATCCTGGTATGGCACATTGGGATGCGGTAATGGTTGCTAACATACTTGAAAGGAACTTCAAGTATGGCGCTATGTTTCAAGAAAAGCAGTGCAGGTTTAGAAGGGTTTGTTGATGCAGACCTGGGTGGTGACATGGATAATCGGAAAAGTACATCCGGTTATGTTTTCACATGGGATGGTACGGCTATTAGTTGGATATCGAGATTGCAAAAGTGCGTGGCTCTTTCAACAACAGAGGCCGAGTATGTAGCAATCTCAGAAGCTGGAAAGGAGATGGTTTGGTTACTTGGTTTTCTCAAGGAGATTGGTAAAGATCAGGGATGTAGAGCACTCCACACCGACAGTCAAAGTGCTCTGTATCTCGCGAAGAATCCGGTGTTTCACTCAAGGACCAAACATATCCAGCTCAAGTACCACTACATTCGTGAGGTCATTGAAGATGGTACCTTGTCACTGAAGAAGATCGCGGGTGCAGAAAATCTCGCAGATATGCTGACAAAGGTGGTCACCACTGAGAAACTGAGGTTGCGTTGTACCTCAGTTGGGCTTGTTCACTAAGTTGAGTGGGAGCCGATTGCCAAGTCTATGAAAGATTACTAAGAATAAAGAGAAGTTGAGTACACCGTCGGGACGCCGATGTTAGAGTATGGTGGAACGCCGGGATGCTGGTGTCATCATTGAGTCTCCAAGTGGGAGATTGTTAGGAGTGTGGAGACCAATATTGACATGTGTCTGGTCAAGGATGAAGAGATTTTTCTCGTGAAGAAACGAGTATGGTGTGCATGGAGACACCTGTTACATTCTCGGTCACAGCTAAGGCATGATGGTCACGAGAGATGTGTGAAGACAAGTGAATCTTCCCTGACACGATTCTTGCATGAGAAGGAACATGTCTCTTTTTCTTTTGGTCTATTTATATTTCATTCCTATGTAATCGCTAGATGAGTACTGAGTAGTGCATGTGTAAGTTTTAGTTAGCCAGAATAGGTTAGTGAAACTTATTGTATCTTGTACTCTGTTATTCTCTCTTGATAGTAAAGCAATTTTGGTCTTGGCATATGAGATTGCACTTTCCTTCCAGACAAATTTTCTCAAAACTAAACTCACTCTTTGTCATGGCAACTGATACATTTGTGTATTGCATGTGTTGTGTAAAAATCACAAATCCTAACTCTGAAGAATCTTAAGAGTGAGTAACCACTTGGGATCGGTCCTAACACAAAGCAGAAGAGAGTTGGCCTATATTTAGTATTTACTATAGTAATAACCATCAATAAAAGACAACTGGGCCATAGACAGTTTGTCTCAATGAGCTGCTACATATATTGAAAACCGACTTCAGATAAATTTTTACAAGAAGAAATGTTATTAGACAAATAATGTCGGAGCCACGTCTTAATCATTATTCATATATAGGTACTCCATTAAACTCTCTGATCACATATTCTATCAAAACAAACCACAAATAAATCGGTACCCCACAATCTCTTGTACCAGTGCCCTGACTTATCTACTCATTATTACAAACCACATACAATACAACCCAAGTTTGCAACCACATATAAATTCTAGAGGACAATGATGTTTGACATCTCGCCAGCAGCTCTTTCTCTGAATTATTTTTTTTCATTTAATGTAGATTTTTGCAACCTCTTGCCTTACCATTACCATAATTAGTAACTAGTACTGAGATAGCGACGTCATTGTATTTAAAAACATTTTACCTTTTTCAGGAAGAAAATGATCGTCTCCGAAGGGGTCAAACTAAACTAGATGGCTGAATATACAACTTTAAAGAACTCATTTTCAAACAATACTTTTATTGGCTCAAACACTTCAAATAGCAAGATCGAATATAATTACCATGTTAAAAAAATAATATTTTGTTAACTACGTAAGTCAACAATAAAATTAACTATGGGGTTCATTTTTATGGGAGGAGAGGAGCCAAATACATTATTTATTAATAAAATGGTCTATATATATATAAAAAAAACTTCTCCCTGTGTAAGGAATGAAAGATACCTTTGAAAAAAAGCTTTGCCAAATTTTTTGGGGAAAAAAATTTCTCTTTCTGATATTGCATCACTTTTTCTAAAAACAGCAACCTTCTCACTCTCACTTGATAATTTGATCTCTCTCCTATAAATACCCATGTGTTGTATGCTGTGCACTATTATTCACCATGACCATATTCTCTTATCAAAGTGTTTTCATCTCCATTGCTCTCCTCGGCTTAACAAGAATAATCCTTACTTATGCCACCAAGAACAAGAACAAAAGCAAAAAGCTTCCACCAAGCCCACCGGCACTGCCCCTTGTCGGTCACCTCCATCTCTTGAAGAAACCCCTCCACCAAACCCTCGCTCGCATATCCGAGCAATATGGTCCTATAACTTTTCTCAGGTTCGGCACCCGTCCTGTCCTTGTTGTCTCCTCTTGCTCCCTGGCCGAGCAGTGCTTCACCACCCATGACATGGCTTTCGCAAACCGAACCCATTTACCATCCATTAAGAATGTCTCCTTTGACTACCAACACATTGTTGTAGCAAACTACGGGCCACATTGGCGAAACATTCGACAGATTGCTGTCACTGAGGTTCTTTCTGCTCAGCGGCTGCACGCCTCCTCAGATGTCCGAGTTGGCGAGGTCCGTGATATGGCCCATCGTCTCTTCCAATCTTGGAGCAATGCTTCAAAAGGATTGAAGGGATCAGATTGTTTCGAGAAAGTTGACTTGAAGACAAAGCTGTTTGAGCTTTCACTGAATGTGCTGATGACAATGATTGCCGGCAAGAGGTTCTACGGAGAAAACATGGAGGACTTGGAGCAAACAAAACGGTTTAGAGAGGCTGTGGAGGAGTTCTTCTCCTTGGTCGGGGCATCAAATGCAGAAGACTTCCTTCCAATATTGAGAATGCTTGGTATGAGAGGTGCAACAAAGAAGCTGAATCATTTGGCTGAGCTATTCAAAGAGATGACTCAGAAACTCATTGATGAGCATCGCAAATCAGGAGGCGAGAAGAAAAAGATCATGATCACAAATTTACTGGAGCTGTAGAAGGAAAATCCTGAAAAATACAATGACGAAATTATCCAAGTCATCACAGTGGTAATACACACACACACTGTGACACACATCCATCCTTGCATAGCGAGCTTGCATATATAACTAGTTGGCTTCTTTCTTTAATTAATAGTTTGACATTAATTATTCTGTTCAATACTATTACTAAATATTTTTTTATCACCAACTGTGCAGAGCTTGTTACAAGCAGGAACGGATACTACATCCAACTCAGTAGAATGGGCAATGACTCTATTGTTGAACAATCCTCAAGCACTAAAAAAGGCCGCAGCTGAAATCGATGCACAAGTGGGAAGCGAGCGGTTGATACAAGAATACGACATGCCCAACCTTCTGTACCTTCATTGCATTTTCAATGAGGTGCTCCGCCTTTATCCAGCTGGGCCGCTTCTTGTCCCCCACGAATCACGCAAAAATGTTACACTTGGAGGTTATGAAATTCCGCAAGGTACAATGCTTTTGGTCAATGCTTATCATATCCACAGGGACCCAAGCTTGTGGGATGAGCCAACCAAGTTCAAACCGGAGAGATTTGAAGGAAAGGCAGAGTTGGCAAAGCGGATGATACCGTTTGGGATGGGAAGGAGAAGGTGCCCTGGCGAAGGCCTAGCGATACGTCAAGTCGGGCTCGTACTGGGGACATTCATCCAATGCTTTGATTGGGAAAGAATTGGAGAGGAACTTGTAGACTTAACGGAAGGTTCGGGTTTAAGCGTTCCTAAGGCTGTTCCGTTGGAAGCCTTGTATCGACCACGACATGCCATGATGAAGGTCCTCTCTGGTTTATCAACTTAATTTGTCCATTTATTGTGTTTGTTGTTTGAATTTTTCTTGCCTATTATTGTGTGATGTTGTGAAATCGCTGAGTGTTTCAATTTATTATCATGAATTTGTGATGAAATTTAAGCAGGTTTTGTCATGTATTATGTAATCTCGTCTCTATTGATTTGGTACGAAAATAAGTACGTGTAGGTTGTACTTTCCCTATGTGATGAGAAGCATTTTTTTTATGCTTCATTTATGTAAGAACCAAACTATATCTAAACAGTTCATGTGTAACTTGTAAGAGATCAATATAATATACTAATAGTTATTATATTTTTTTTAGCGGATAAGTTGTAATGAAATTTAAATTGTACAGATATATGCTAAGTATTTGAAAAATAAATAGCATTTAAATACAAAAATACACTTGCCAATAAATGTGTTTAGCACAAAAATAATAATTGAAAAATGGCTGGTTTAGACTTTACAACTTCGTAAAATATAGGTTGATCAGCAAAATCGGCACACATGCTCGTTCCATCCGCTTTCGAGTTTATGAATTTCCCCTCCAAGTCTGATCCCCTCCGTTCATAGCAAATTCAACAGTTAGTGAACTAACTCACTAAAGAGATTGTATTATCGCTTTATTTTTATTACTCTGGTAGTACTAGAATCCTTTTGTCCTCCTCTTTTTGGAGCTTAAGTTTGATATTTTTCTATCTAATCTTCTAGTAATCTAAATGGTGCTTCATATTCCAAAACAAAACCCTGGAAAAATGAAATGATGTATTAGTGCTGATTGAATTTGCTAACACAAACTTTGATATAGTAACTCATTCACAAAATCACAGATAGACAGCAGAGGGATGAAATCTACGTATTAATTTGGTCTATGTGTTATTTATCTATACATTTGTCACGATTGCCCAATCATCTGGCATAATTTTTTTTGAAAAAAAGGGTTACTACGGAAATTCCATCGCATGTCTCCTTCAAATTAATGCTTTTTTTTTTTTTAATATAACATAGAGCTTCTTCGGAACTTTCAGTTCGAACAACCAGATCTCCCGAGTTACCCAATTACAGTACCATTCCTGTAACTGTCAATTTTTTGTTGTAAACATCCGGGCATATGAATAAAACATTAGTAAAATCAAAATAATAGTCTTTCAAATATTTATTTATTTTTTGAAAGGAGTCATTTATTCAACCTGCTTCTATATGTTTGAAAGAGTAGATTTTACCTTACTTAACACAGCTTGTAACTATCGCTGTTTCTAACATCGAAATTGAACTAAAATGTTGTAATTTTCTTCAAAATTCAACATTGGTTTATCCTGTATTTGTGTTCGTGTGTTGACCAGGGATATGCATTTATTCACACTTTAAGGTGACCAGATACTTCAACTATAAGATAAAAAACCAATCAATCTGCTATATCCATAAAGAGTACTGCGTACAGGAAAATGCTTAAACGCGTAGAAGTTCTAACAACAAATTTCGTATTATTACAAAACTAGGCAGTGCACTTCATGCAATAGCAAAGCTACAAATCTATATCCTGATTTATCTGCGAATGGGCTCGGCATCAGGCACAGCATCATCAAAACCAGTGTGAACGTCAAAAGTACTATACTCGTATTCCTCATCCTGATCCTTCATGTTTTTACCAAAAACAAATGTCTTTGTTCCCATGGAAGTAAACGGCATCAGCCCAAGCGCACGAGCAGTTTTGATCTCTCTAGCCACCTTTCTCTGCGCCTTGGCACTAATCCTAGTCTGCTCAAGGGGCGAATTTAATGAAAATGGGCTATATAATCGGAAAAGCTAATATTAAGATAATCCTATCAAACTAATACAAATTTTAAATGAAGATTTAATTAGATGATCTACAAGATTCCTAATTGAGAACATTTATGCTAACTTCTGTTTTCGAGGACTGTTTACCAGGTAAATGCTAAAGGCATTTCTTTGAGAGGACTATCTGTAGCAGATAAGTCTTTATATGCTAGAAGTTTTTAAACATATAAAAATCACTAAAAGTTGTTTATCCTATATAAACAAATACGTACATTGGTATAACAAAGAGGAAGAAAGAAATGTACAATTATAACAACCAGATATGGGAATAGATACCTAGAAGCACCAAACTAAGAACATATACAATTATAAGAACTTTCTGCGATCTGGTTCATAAATTTGTTATACAAGACCATTATTTCTCCTATTTCTGAACTGCTGAATAATCATGGAGTAAACCGTTTGTAACAGTACCTGACTTCTTTTGATAATGATGCCAGCTTCTGTAATGAAATTAGACAAGAATCTGACATTCTGCACAAAATAGTTCAAGTTACAGGAGATGCATCAAAATACATCTTGAGACGATACAACAAACTTTGCAAGATTGCATTTTCTTTGAAATATGTGTGTTTGTATGTATATACATACAACCTTGGAGAGTGCTTGGTTTGGCTCGAATAAGGGCTTATTCAAATAAGCGCTTATTCATGCGAACCAAATGAGCAACGAATAAGCGCTTATTCGAATAAGGACTTATTCGACCCCTTATTCTTGTTCCACCATTTTTTTAGAACAAGGGGACGAATAAGGACTCGTTTGAATAAGGCTTATTCCTTATTCAGTGAGGCATCCAAACACGCCTGTGTGCTTCAACTCATACAAACTTAAATTCTTTGCAAAAACGCAATGTGAGAATTAAATAATAAATTGCACATGACTAGAATGTCCAAAGTTCAAACTGATTTATGCAGCACAGAAAAGAATTAATACAATGGTTAGATTTTTCCTTCTTCCTTATTTCAGAGAGAGAGAGAGAGAGAGAGTATTAGTTACCCTAAAATCGGCTTTCCTCAAAACCTCTTCAGTAGTTGTTTGGAACTCACGTCTCTGGGGTGGCCTTCTAGGGGCTGGTTTAGTAAGATCAAGGTCCTATTTCAATTAAAAGTGAGAACAAAATCAGCCAAATAGTTCTAAGATACTGAGTAACAGAGTTAGACAAAAATATTTTCTGGTAATCACAATATAGTTTTACCCATAACAGGGGGTCATGACAATGGAAAAAGAAAAAATAAAGAAAGAAGCATTAGCTTTATGTTTAAAGAAGGGAAAATTTTTTATTTGCCACCCAAAACTGGCAAAATCGGGAAATTGCCACCCAAAACTTCAGCTTTCTGATTTTGCCACCCTAAAACAAGTGTTTCTTCTGAAAATGCCACTCTCTCCCATTTTATAAATTATTTAACATTAAAATAATTAAAATTTATATTTGTGACAATTATAACCCTGAACCAGAACCCAATCTAAGCACCCATTGAACCCATCGAACAGACCCAGTCGAACTAATCCATTCGAAGATACAGAGTTGGGAGCAGAAACCACATTTTCTGTCTCGCTACCTCCGCCTCCGCCTCTTCTGAGAGAACCTCGATCAACAGCCAGCACCACGATCGCCTCCTCTGAGAGCACCTCTCCTCTCAATCGACACCTAGGCTCGCTTGTACGGTCACCTCTCTGTAGGCCTCTCTCTAAGCCTCCTCTCAGAGCACCTATCCTCTTCTGTTCTCTCGAACTACACCTCAACCAGCGAAACTCCAGGTATCCTAATCTCTCTCTTCCTCTATGTAGTTAAGTTTAAATTGCAAAATTGTTCTTTTCCATTTACGAAATTCTGTTATTAAGGTGTCGTTGTTTGAGCTATTTTTATTGAAAATTTTGTACGGAAGCTGCACATAGAAGCTTAAATTTTTTGGAGCTGAAAAAAAAATACAGATTCGTATCCAATGGACAGAAGTACAAATGGTAGTCAAAGTCAGACAAGAAGAGAGTTGGCATATCTAATTTTTGTTCACGGCGTTATTGCAGTGAGAAGAGAAGAAACGAGACAGAGAAATGCTCATTTGGATGTACTCATTGGATATACTTAGTAAAGACGCTGCTAATTTTATGGCTTTAAGCACACTATTTTGATGTATTCATTGGATGTCATTTTGATGCACTTTTTGGATGAATGCTCACTGGATGTAATTGATTGTAATTGCAAACTATGTTTGTCTCTATCTTTGTCTTGTTGGATGTACCGCTATTTGATAACTAACTAAAAGAAAGAATCTAGGATTAATTTGGGAAAGCAATTTTGGCATTAATACTCAAGCGTGCTTCATCAGTAAATTGATGGAAAAGCATTTTCAAAAACAAAGAACACTGATATATATAGTTGAAGGTCTAGCCATCTCTTAACTGTCCAGATTCAGAGTAAATCAAGGACCTAATGTACATTATTAAGACTAAAAACAACTAATCTCCCAAGGACTATCTTGATTGCTGCTTTTTTTTTTTTTAATGCAAGCCAGTAGACATTAGTTTTATTGAAACAAAAGGTTCTTACATAATACATAGCTCAATGATCAAATACTGAAATAACCTGGTGTCTAAATTGCTAACAAACCCAAAGAAAACCCAAAATACCCATCCTTCTAAAAAACAAAACCAAAAAACAGAAAAACAAGCAACCAAACTACCTTAAAACATCTACCAGCAATTTTACCAAAAAAGACACCAGTTTGAACTAGAACCAACCAATCAAGGGGGTGCTTCCTGTATCTTGATTGCTGCTGACTACATTTTGTGTGGCACTATTAGTGTTTCTAATAAAAGAAATTGTGCTTCATCAGTAAATTTTGTGGGAAATGGAGAAGTGCATAAAATTTTGTAGAACACTCTGTTTGGATTTGATTCGGCTCTGCTAATAAGCTTCTTCACGATGACGCCACAGTCCGGGCTCTGCTCATAAGCTTCTTCACGATGACGCCATAGTCCGGGTTCTGCTCATAAGCTTCTTCACGATGACGCCACAGTCCAGGCATGGCATGAGAGGCAAACCTTCACTTCGACTTGGCTGGGGGCCGACACTCGATGACGCTGTATATGGATTTTCCGTCTCTCGAACGATGATACATCGTGTGGAGCAGAGAAGTGGTGCGACTTCGACTTCAATCTAGGGTTCACTGTTGATGGATGAAGATGGACAGAGGTGTTGCGACTTGGATTTCGATCTAGGGTTCACTCTCCATTGATTAAGGTCGACAGAGGTGGTGAGGGTTCTTCACGATCTAGGGTTCTTCACTGTTCGTGAGAGATAGAGAAGTGCGAGAGAGGAGATGAGGTCGAATGGATTTGACTCGACTGGGTTGGGTTAGACAGATTGGGTTCTGGTTGAATAGAATCGACTTGGGGTAGATTGGTCAGAAAATTTTGTTTTTTAATTTTTTTCTGTGTAAAAAATTAAAGAAAGGGAGAGAGTGGCATTTTCAGAAGAAACCTTTGTTTTAGGGTGGCAAAATCAGAAAGCTGAAGTTTTGGGTGGCAATTTCCCCATTTCGCCAGTTTTGGGTGGCAAATAAAAAATTTTCCCTTTAAAGAACTAATTGTGATATCTGATGCATCAAAAGAGAGCCTTATAAAATTCAACACAACACCATTTCCAATTGATTTTTGAGAAAAGGCAGAAGGTTATTTTCAAAGGCATAGGTTGTATTGATAAAAATCTAATGACCAAAGAACAACCAAATCATAGCTTATAGTTATCAGCATAAAAAATAAGCATGTACAGATATTCTATGATTTAAGTAGAGTACGTACCAAATTTTGCGCAAATTTACAATCCATTAGTCATTTGTCAAGTGATTTTGAAATAGTAAGGATTATCCAGCAGCTTGATCAGAGATCAAACAATGTAAAATTTTGCAGCAAACTAGACACATGGTCTGTCTAAATTAACAACAATACAAATTTAATTTTCAATTTCAGCAGATTTTGATATCTTGCCAGTTGCCATGAGTGAGTGAGAAACCCAAATCACAATCACGCAGAGACAGAAATTAAATTGCCATAAGAGAATAAAAGTGTTACCCTGAGAGTGTAAGTGTCACCCTCTTTGAACTGAACATCAGGTCTGAAGGCATAATCGTCCTCGTATATCTCATCGCTATGCTTAAAGAACTTCCTACAAGCTTGTTGAAGCTCCTCATCCATTCCATCATCTGTGGAATCAAAAGTAGCATCAAGGTCGTCCTCGAAATCGGAATCCGCATCTGCACTGAGCTGCTGTCCCACATTGGACCTCACAAAGGACTTTTCAGCCCTGTCAAGCTTTCGGAAGAAGGGATCGTTGTTTGCACCTGCGTCTAGGTCGCCAAATAAGCGCCTCTCGAAATCATCGCTGCTCTCAAAAGTGCCACTCTTTCCCCTGCCTGTAGCAATGTTTATAAATCAAACTTTCAAATTGCATAATTAAGATAGTACAGTGATGCTTAAATAGAACATGACATCCTATGAGAGAGAAAGAGAGAGAGAGTGAGACCAGTCTGGAAGCGGCGTACGAAGAGCGACGTGGAAGCTGGAGTTGAAGAGAGAGCGCGCAGAAGATGGCTGCGGCGTAAAAGAGCTTCTCGGAAAAGAACTCTTACCATGACGCCTCCGATCGATTCGGCGGCCGACCTTTGTTTCACAATCACAACTGAGTCTGAAGTTGAGAAAGAGGCGGGCCCAATTATGCTTCGCTAAATACCACTTTTCCTATGGGGGCCTCACTGGGTTAAGGCCCTTTAGCCCAATTTCGGACCCAGTTGGAAAATATCACCTATATTTTTAAGGGAGAAAAAAAATCAAGAGAGTACTTTTAGCATTCTTCAAGTGAGATACCCATATTTTCTTTACGTTAGCATAAATTTAGACATATTTTTTGCATAGCGCATCAACAATCATGGACCTTGTCGTGTGAATATACAAAAGAAATATAAAGAGAATTAGAGAAAGGACTAATTAGAATTTATGAATACCAATACATAACGAAAATAAAGAAAAATGCAAGATAAGTCCCTACTCCAAAGGGTTAATACAATTATTCAAACAACGAAATGAAATCTTCTAAGCTAATTAGCCAAACTCGAAATATAATTACTCTAATTGGAAAGGCAGATTGGACCGAGAAATCCAGGCAGAGTCATAGAGGAATAATTGGGCCCATTTTTTTATAAAATTGGGCTTAAGGTCATAAATTGGGCCTTTGTACCCTGGTTTTAACTCTAAACTCTTCAATAATCAATACAAATATACAATTTATCCCTGAAAAACCATGCACACGTTGCCAGGTGGAACTTGTATTTGATTAAGAAAAAAAAATGTTTTGCGTTTTCCTTTATCTCTTGCAAGGAATGATGACAATAGTTTGGCAGAAATTAAAGATTAGTATTGAAGTTAGGCACTGCCACCCAAAATTGCAATGTCAGCTTAAATGGTTTACACTTGAAACTTGAAAGTATCTTTTAGTTTCTGTGAGAAACAAGAGTTTTGTGCAAGAAAAATAACTGGTGACCCATACTTCTCATGGTTAAATCATGGGATCTAATTTGAGTGTTCTTACACTGACGAGATTAACGAGATTAACCGGTATTGAAAGTGCTACCAGCATAGTTTCGGCTGAAATTAAACTGGTACCCAAATGGCATAGCCGAAACTAAATTGATAGCGACTCTCATAGGCTGGAACGATGCACGTTCTCCTATAAGAACCCTACCTACGTCCCATACCCAACCCCAATCTCAACTCTCTCTCTCTCTCTTTATCTTTCTCTTTGTGTCTCCCTATAGACTAAAGGTTAGTGCATGGAGCCATGGAGCAAGGCAACAACAGCACCAACAACATCCACAGCCAGGAGCCAGACGTTAGAAAGGGGCCATGGACCATGGAAGAAGACATCATCCTCTTCAACTATGTCTCCACGCATGGGGACGGCAACTGGAATAATGTCGCTCGTGCTGCCGGTATGATTAATTAATATTCTTTCAGTTGTTTGATTGCTCGCTTGTGTGATTATCATGCAATCTCGACAGAATTGTCCTATATTTAGATATTTCGATTGGAAATACCCTATGTTAAATTTATCGGTGCACCGGTGAACTAATATGCATGAGTAGCAGGTCTTTTTTTTGAATTATATATATGATAACTTAATTATGTGTGCTTTTAAAATACTTACAATATCGTTATTCCAGATATATATACTTTTTTAATATCTAATGGTCCTTGTGTCATTTTGAAGGTCTCAATCGAACGGGGAAGAGTTGCCGACTGAGATGGCTGAACTATTTGAGGCCAGACGTTCGCCGAGGAAATATCACCCAAGAGGAGCAGATGCTGATCATGGATCTCCATTCTAGATGGGGCAATAGGTGCATATCATTTCATTTTCTTTCAATATATATTTCTTGTAGTAATAGAATGAAATATGATAAGCTCAACATTTTTTTTCCTATTAGAATTTTAATATTACAAAATTATATCTCAATTGATTGATGTAAGATAATTAAGAGAAAAACACCTTAGATTAACTAATTAAAGGAAATGGTAACACAGGAATCTATATGGTGCATTATTATGCTAAGAAATCTATATTAATGTCGTGATGCAGTCTACATATTGCCAAGGCCACACAACAAACAGTACATGTCATGATGGTATTTCCCCTTTTAGCAAACTAAAATGAAATGACCACGGCTTCACTTCATGATCTTGTATGTCATCAAGTCATATTTCTGCAATAGCTCCACAATTACCAAATAAAAAAATCATGAAATATTCTCATGTTATGTTAAGAAAATTTCCAGAATTCAAGAAAATTATAAACTGTTAAACAATATTGCATCTTAGTTGTAATTGGTCAGTTTTTTTATTCTGGGATTTGTTAGAAACCTGTTTTTCACTCAAACTATCTTTATTGGTAGAATACCATTTAGAAGCTTCTTCATAATTTGGAACCTTTAGCTCCTCCATGGCGACTGTCGCTTGAAGAATTACATATAACATGCATCCTATTACACTTTCTGCACTACTATGTGTGGAATTTAACTTCTGCCTTCCTATCTCAAACATCTATATATATTAATTGATCGTAATCAATATGAACTTTGCTGATCTAGGTGGTCAAAAATTGCAAAGCACCTCCCAGGAAGGACCGATAACGAGATAAAGAACTTCTGGAGGACTAGGATGCAAAAGAAAGTTAAGCAGGGAGAGAGCTCAGACAATAACTGCCATCTTGATACGTTAGCTCTCACTGATGAAGCTAGTACATGTAGTACTAGCCATACAGCCAACTCAGAACAGAACTACAATAATATGTCGCATCAGAATGTTAATCACCACCAACTTGCCTCGAGTTTAGACGGTGCGCTTCCTTCACAATTTTCTGCAGAATCCAACTACAATTTTTGGAACTTCGAAGAATTCTGGCCAGACCAACATTTCAATGGAGATTAATTATGTTGTACAAATTAAACCATAGATTATCAACATATATGGTATTATGTTTAAAGCGGAGCTAGTGGAGCTACGTACTTGCCCATCATATTTTATACCTAAGAAATAGTTCAAGCTTAGTCTTGTTAGTGACAAAATGCTATTGTGCTTAATTTACTATTAGATAATTGCTTGTTTGATTAGTTTCCTTTGGATGTTTTTTTTTCTTTCTTTTTTGTTCTTTCACTTCACAAGATTGCAATAAAGTGTCATTTGGCAACTTAGCCAATACATCATGCTTTGCCTACGTACCTAATCAAGGAATATCTATGCATGTAGATATTTTCGTTTTCTTGCACCAATAAAGAAGTGGATTTTGTATGACTGTTAGAATCCTCTTATGTTTTTCTGTCTAGACAACTATATATATCATACTATTTTTAGGTTTAGCCAAAGATTATATATATAATTCTAGGTGCATGTGATATTTTGTAAACAATTAATAGATCCTAGTAAATGATGCTTGACAAAATAATTAACGTCAGTGCATGGGTGAGAGAAAGTCCAACATCGATCAAAAAGTATATGGATGAATAAATTCAAATGAAACGGTTGAAGTTTTATTCCATTTTTTTTTAGCAAGGGATTAGATATTTTGGTCCAGCAGAAATGATACAATGGTTTTACTGTTACCTTTTTCTTCCTTCAAAATTGAGAAGTTGGCAAAGCATATATGCATGCAAGAGGAGACTGGTGACCGAATTCAAGTTGACCATCAAAAGTGTTTATTTCCTGATCCAGATGTTGTGACATTTGAAGGAATTATATTAACTTGTTACGACCTCCGTCTATTCTAATAAAAAGTATCCTAAAGCTATTTATATTAAGTTCAGGAGATCAAATTAATGATCACAAAACTTCTTCAACAATCTGGAAAATAAGTGCTAACTTCAAATTCCAACATTCGAAGTGTATGATCCGGATCATCTCATTAATAACCAACAATATGAAACTAAGAAAAGAATAAAAAATTATTTTAGGAGATGCGTGTGTCCTCTATGATGTAGAGAGGAAGACCGAGAGCATTACATATAGTTTCACTGAATGTATTGAGCGATAAACAATATTTAGGAATTAAGTTATATTAGCAAATATATGAACAGTGAACAAATTATTTTCGAAAGGAAAATTTTAGTTCAATACTGTTATTTACTCCTCTGTTATCTGTTTGTGGTGGCTCACATGATTCTTAATGGGTGCGTTTGGATTATTTAAGAATAAAATTAAGATTAGTTATTCGAAATATAAAATATTATTCCTAAACGATCGAGAATAAACTTTTTGGAATCTAAAGTGCTATATTTTAAGTGGTCCAACGTCCGGATTAAATTTTTATTCCTAAAGTATTTTGATCATCTTCTTAATATGGATTACGAATACTCTAGAATTAAAAATTTAATCCGGATGTTGGATCACTTAAAAATAACACTTTAGATCCAAAAAAAACTTATTTTTGATCGTTTAGGAATAAAAACTCCGAATAACTAATCCTAATTTTATTTTTTGATGATGCAAACGCCCCCAATAATAGTTTCCTTTATTTATACATACATACATATATATATATATATATATATATATATATATATATATATATAAAGGGAGAGAGAGAGAGAGAGAGAATGGATATAGTACACTGATGTGTACAAATCGTCCCCGTACACATGAGTCATTTTTCAAGATCCAAAATTCAAACGGTCAATCCGAACCGTTCAAGTTGTTCTCCATATTGAAAAATCCAGATAGACCGAATTTTACATTTTTTCGAATTTTTTTGTTATTTATTATGATATTTTTTTAAAAAAAAACTATAATTGGAGTATTTTATGCCCTCCAATTTGAAAATATCATAATATATAGCAAAAAAATTTGAAAAAATGTAAAATTTGGTGTGCAAGAGTTTTTCAATATAAAGAACAACTTGAACAGTTAGGATTGACTGTTTGAATTTTAGATCTTGAAAAATGACTCATGTGTACGGGGACGATCCGTACACATTAGTGTATTTTATCCATTCTATATATGTGTGTGTGTGTGTGTGTGAATTTGATAATATTTTCATCGCTAACTATCAGATGATAGATAGATAGATAGATAGATAGATAGATAGATGATTACCTACGTAATGTCTTTTAACAAATAAAGAACATAATATAATTTTACTGTATTAATTATTTCGACCAATTTTAATTAGATTATTATGGTTGTCAAAAGATAATTAGATGCTTGTGTATATATATATTTTGAAACAATATATGGTAAATATGTCATATACCTATAAAAATGATAAATTTTTTTTTTTTTTTTGAAGATAAGATGGGATCAAGTCTTCCAACTTATTTTGAAATTAAATGTCACAAAAGTTCCCCTTCCGCCAGATTTCGAACATGCGACCTCTGCTGGAAGAAGCATTGCTCTTTTGCCATTAGATCAAGAGCTGGTTCTCTAAAAATAATTTAATTTATTTTTAGATTCTTTGAATGAATTTTCTTAACATTTCAAATTCAATTGTTCTTAATGCGACATTAAATTATATTAAAAATGATACATAGGTCGGTACAATGTGTCCATAAAATACAGAGCTAAACTTCCATAATTGCCAATGATGGGGTGTCACATAAATTAATGTACATCCTTCAATAAGTACGGGACACCAACCTGTCTATTTCTGCTGGAAATAGAACTGGTAATTTTTTAAGATAATTCTTCTGTTTTATATTTTCATGTAATTTTTTTTTTAAAAAAAAAGCAACCAAAAATAGCTAGTTACTTGTTTTATTGAGGAACAAAAAAAAATACATATAAACGGTTTTTTTTCTTTTTACCAGTATCCTATATGCCTAAGGTCTATATCATCTTTACTCACTCCCTGTGGAACCAACAAGTCCATATCCTCTGTTTTATAAATTTTTTAAACATAAATTAAGGGTTAAGATTTCTAACTTATTTTTAAATTAAATGTCCATATATAAAGGACTTCCGATCAGATTTCGAACCTACAACCTTACATTCAAGATACATTATTTTTTATCACCAGCTAGATCAAAAACTAATTCTCTTTTGTTTTATTTATTTTGTTTTATTTTAAATGACGAGATTTGTATTGTAATGTAATACTAAGTTAATTTACTCACGTGCACGCCAAACTCCATTTATATATCTAGTGCTTAAGGTCTAAACTTGTACAACGGAAAGGGAATTTAACATGTGATAAAAATATGGTGAATGTTCCTGCAACGTGGTCGAAATGAGATATATAAAGATACCCCCTATGAAACAACTAAAACTCTTATATAACCTTATAAAATTGCAGTTTTTTAATATTATTATAATTCAGAAAAAAAGTGTTTCAAAGAAGAAGTATAATTTCTTCTCTACTACTTATAAATGCATGGATCCAAAAAGTGTTAGCACGCTAACACATGTTTATGTCGTTCGATTGATTTGATCTGCGGTTTGATATCAATCCCTAGACGAAGCAACAATAAATTGAACATCATAATTATTTGTATCACTGATAGATTGAGCAACATATCTTTATTGTCTAATATTATTTTTTTTTCTTTATTTGTCCACATATGAGGGCATCTTTTGCTAATATAGTGGAAAAGTGGACACCGTCGTATGAAAAAAATTTCCAGAATACGAAGAGAGAAAACAAAATTTCTATTTTTTGGTGTCCATTCCTCTGTGATGCATAAAATCTTAGTTTATGCAGGGTCTATTTTGAGAATCTGACAGCAGTGGGTAACAAGGTATGATATTATATAAAGGAGAACGTAGAAAACGTGTACAAATACAATTCCGGCAATTCATGAGTGATGTCTCCCTGGCCGAACGAATCAAAAAGAACAAAAAAAAAAATTAAGAATGGTTTCGTAAACCCATTAAGGCATACCAAATGAGGAACTTTTTTAATTTCACAGTTATTGAGCCCAATCTAAGGTTAATGGTAGAGGTATGTGACATGGGCGGTGAGCCTAACTAAGTAGATTTGATTTTGTGTGACTCAACTGTAACAGTGGCATGTACAACATGTCATGATCAAGGAAATTGTAGTACCATTTCTGTGGGATAATTCCAGCATGAATTAAAAATAGCTTTATATTGAATTAGAATTTATACTGTGTAACTTTCAAACAAGTCATTCTGACAAAACTTTTTATTTCAATAGTTTATTTCAAATCATACAAAATTTCAACTTGAGTTAAAATAAATTATTAATAATTCTCAGTTGACACCACAAACCAAAAATTTTGGCTCTATCACCACCATTCTAAAAGAAAAATAAAGAGCATTCATTACATGTGTTAAAGAAAACAATTATACCAAAAGATTTAATACCAATCTTTTTCAGATATTATCGTATTAAAATTCTCATTCAGTCACATCAATAAATAAATTGATTGGCTACGTAACATTTGTATAATGCTTATTTATTATAGATCTTAGTGTATAAGATTAATATTAATTTATTATATTTTACGCATATCAAATCTTATCAAACTGGTCACAAGTCGTGAACCAACCGTAATTTCAACATTCTAATATTATTATTCATCATTCATTATTTTTTTAGCAAATAGGAACCTCATATCTAAATCTAATGTCATAATTTGTGATAGTAATGCTATTTTTATTTCCCGTGCTTATTTATTAATTAGATAGTTCACATCAATTTGGAACACTCTATACTATAGAACAACTTGGCAAACATTAAATCAAAGGATGATCTAGATCAAATATTGATAGTAGAGATGATGCACAATCTATAACTAATAACATATGACTATATAATAGATTCTGGAATTTCGAATTGAATTTTACTCCAATTCTTCCTCCATCTCTATTTGGAAATATAAAGAAATATTTTTCATCTTACTTTCTGACTTTCATTATTTTGATGGTCAAAATTATTTTTCCAAAGTATAATTTAAAGCGAGAAAACAGAATTGCACGCATACCCTGAGTATTAATTACGTGCCACAAAAGATCCGAAATATGAGAGATGGCAACAGGGTCTCTGCACCAACCGGCCTAAGTCTCCATGGGGACGTTTGGATGGGCTAGGAATAGCTTATTCCTAGAAATAGCTTCTTCCTAGACATAAATTTCTCTCACAAAGTTACACACTTCCCAACGTTTTACTCCTAAAATCCTTATTCTTTCCTTATTCCCATACGATCCAAACGAGCCCCATGTGCTTTAGTTTAATTAACTAACTGGAGAGTGGAGGCCATTAAAATTCTCTTTTGCTTTCTATGTTGAATATATCATCATGATATTTGCATCATTAATAAAAATCAGACAAAACCATGAACAAAGCTGCGTTCCTTTTGGACGATACAAAATTTGAGTAAGGAAAAAAGACGGGTTGGGAGTTGGGACCACCTCATCCCCAAACCCCAATTTAATACTTGATAGAAACATTACTTGGTAACATATATGGCTTCCATTTTCAAGAAGCAAAGAATGCACATGGTTCGGCTTTTCAAACTATTTTTAGTAAAAGGCGCAGTTATTTCCCCCGTGACTTTAGAAATTCTTCATTTTTTCTAGTATTGGATCATTATTTGGAGTAAGAGTTGATATTTTAAAGAGAGAGATATGATTTAAAATGTCATTTATGTTTTCAAAACCCTTCCAAAATATCTTGGAATGAATAAACTCGTGCCTATATTCATGGCAAAATATCTTGTCGTAGAGCAAATATCTTCGTTGTATGTAAGCTTATTTAACAAAAGTCTATATTTCGGGTAATACCTCGCCCTTCTTTCGTTTCTACGTTTCACAAAATATTTTACGACTTTTTCAGTGTTTCGCTTGACTGAATCCGAACGAGATTGAAAAAACAGATCATAATACTATGGCTATTTCAATAAATATCGTCATCTTCAAACTATGCTCTAATTTTTTTTTAAAAAAATAGTTCACTGTTTGACTATCAAATTGCGCCGGGACTCAGTTAAAAAATAATAATAATAATAATAATAATAACAAGCAACTACGATTTAACAAGTTTTTTTTTAAAAAAAAAAGAGTTTTAATAAGGGTTTATTTCAGCTCAGATCACTATATAATTTTAGAAGCAATCAAGTAATGAATTATAAAGTTTAAAGCAGCTGTCAAAATTAATTTTACCTTTGGTCAACACACAAACATTTGCCAAAAAAAAAAAAGACATTAAATTGAAATAGGCGAATGTTCATTTGGCTCAAAACAATATACGTTCTCCAATAGTGAGGTATTATGCATACAATAATCAAATATGCCTTATATATTCTCTATTAAAAAATAAATAATAAAACCTAAGAAAGAGAAATCATCAAAGGTGGACTTATTTTGAAGAAGCATTATTTTTGTAAGTAGTAGAGGTATCCTCTACCTTTTTTCATTAAAGAATGCCTAACTAATCTAATTCCTGTAACTTCACATCATTTCTGGTATTCATGAGTTGTTGTAAACGGATAGTGGTACCTTGTACTTTCTGGTTCCAATCACGCGCCTTGTAATGTAATCACCAAAAAGCACCATAACTTTTATATATGCATAAATATCCTAGAGGAGATATCAAGTAAATACATTTTTTTTTAAAAAAAAAAACAATTTTCAATTGTTCCTTGACGTTAACAATTCAGAGATATAAGTTTGGAAGTGACTATCTACACTATTGAAGTTATTTTGCATCACACCCAATGCATGAATATTTTCCATATATGTTTTAAATAAAACTCAAGGACAAAATTTAATAAATTTGTGGTAATTAATTCAACAAATATAATTCTCCCACCTCATATCAACGACTAGGCCTGTCAAAACGGAAAATAAAAACGTGATGCCGTTCCGTTTTCAGAAACGAAACGGAATGTGGTACCAATTTTCTCTGCCGTTTCAAAAAACGAAACGAAAACGGAACAGATAATTATACCGTTTTACCGAAATGGAACACGAAAATAAGGAATTATAGTGGAAAACAGAAACGAAACGGAATGTGGCACCAATTTTCACTGCCGTTTCAAAAACGGAACGGAAACGAAACAGTTATTTTGGTTCCGTTTCTGAAACGGAACGAAAACGGAATGTGGTATTCCGTGAGCGTTTGGCACGTTTGCCAGGCCTATCAACGACATGGCTCCATTTTCAAAATTGTTGTCCTCGTGGATCTTCTTTCCAAAGAAAACAATTGCAAACGAACAATGAACTCCAGTCATTTGGGCTGATTTAAATTACAAAAATATTAATAATGCAAAAATCTCATTTCATCAATTCGGCCTAGAAGTCTAAGAGTACACGTTATGGGCCTAAATTTGATAAAATATGTATGCAAACACTTACATAAGCGGGCCTAATGTTTCACCTGACGGACTTCAATTTAGCTACTTCAAAATCCACTGTATCTAATCCAATATAGCATTATGTGTTGTAGCTAATACCTCCCTCTTGTCGAGTAACTTGCTATACGATATCTATTGGCGTACCTAACACAGATTTTTCAATTTTAGTCCCACTTAATTCCACACGGCCGATTGATTTACATGGGCGGTTCAGATTGAATTTCGACTCAGAATCGTCGACATGGGAAATTGACGAAAAAGCCCCTGGCTAGTATATATGAACAATCTCTCTCTTCTCTTCAAAACCCTAGTGGCCGCCGCTCGTTGCTTCGACAGAGAGGAAGAGACACACAACTGAGAAGAGGCGAAAGGCGATTCAAACCAGTTCATCATGGGGTTAGTTTCGTAGAAATAACTTACTCAGATTTATATTTCAATTTCCAATTTGTGTCATTGCACCTGCTATCTGTGTTTGTGTACGAGTATCTGAAGATTTTGATGACAGATATGAGTTCTCTTTACCATGCTTGTAATTTGAGTAGTTCGATCTACGAGGTTTAAATTGATCGTATTATTGGTCTATTAGATTTACTCAGATTTAGTATGCTACATCGATTTTAGCAAATTTGTAAAATAAGTTTGAAAGTTTGCTTTGATTCTGAGTGTTGCCTTTCAACATTATCAAACAGCAATGGCAACCCTGTAATGTAACCTTGTAAACTGATTGTGAACTTGAAATTTAGGCAATAATTGTTGCTTCTTTAAAGTAGTAAACAATACTGTCTAATATATTCAGCTTAAGCCAGATTAGTAGAATCCAAATTGATATGTCATACATTGTTAGTCCTGCATATAGGTCTGTCTCTTGAATTTCATTCTACCAGATTACCTGCTAATGTTTGTTGTTAGTCCTGTATATAGGTTTGTTATTTTCAATTCATATAAAATCCTGGCCCAAATCGTGGTGTCTCTTGGCAAGTTGTACTAACATGAATATAGTTGTGCATGTGTTGTGATATATTGGAAGGTATGTCTTGTAGTTAACATGTGATTTGTTATGTGGAATGGCAGGAAGACACGTGGTATGGGAGCTGGAAGGAAGCTGAAGAAGCATAGAAGAGAGGAGAGGTGGGCTGACAAGGCATACAAGAAGAGCCATCTTGGTAATGAGTGGAAGAAGCCGTTTGCCGGTTCTTCTCACGCCAAGGGCATTGTGCTCGAGAAAATGTATGCTTTTACTTCTAAAACTTTATTTCTCTTTTTTATGTACAAAACTGTCTGGTATCCTTGAAGATAATAGTCACTTTTACTTCAGGAGTAACAATGGTGCAAAGTGTTCTGATGTCAATTTAGACCAAACTTCATTCTTCTTTAGCTTCGTTTACCCCTGGGGATGAGATAAACAGTTTTAGTAAGAATTGTGTAAACCCAGCTTTTAGGAAGTCCTTGAAGCAGATTTTGTAGTATTGTCCAAATAGTGCGGCCAAGCTCCAGTTTTTGTCTCAGTATGCATAATATATCTATTCAGACATAACATATCTATTCAGACAAGAGTATAAAAGATGAGTCATCAATCTTTCAACTATAATTGAATCATGCTGGTAATTATTAGTTGGTGTCTAGTTAAGAGTTGTGACTTGTGACCTTACCTTATTTAAGTTATGCAAACATACAATATAATAATCCTTGTTTGTGTTGTGTCAATTACGCAGAGGTATTGAGGCTAAGCAGCCTAACTCTGCTATCAGAAAGTGCGCTAGGGTTCAGCTTGTGAAGAACGGCAAGAAGATTGCTGCCTTTGTGCCAAATGATGGTTGTTTGAACTACATCGAAGAGAATGTAAGATATTTTCTTATCAGTTTCTAATTTAGTCATGTTTCTCATTTAATTGTTGTTTGCCCAGACAAGCATACATGAATAATGTTAGTGACACAGTGGTATGATAGGTATATTGAAATAAGCATACATGAATAATGTGATGATCTTGATTGTCTGTTTTGAAACATGCTTGTCTACAAGTTTGTTGATTCATTATTGTCTATCATGAAACATGATTTGGAGTTTGGACCATATTGACCAATTTTAATACAAATGGTATCAATTGTACAAACCTATCATTTTGTGGTACTGAAACTTATTTTGATTGTATTTCTTGTGGATTCTGAAGGATGAAGTTTTGATTGCTGGATTTGGAAGAAAGGGACATGCTGTCGGTGATATTCCTGGAGTCAGGTTCAAGGTGGTGAAGGTCTCAGGTGTCTCTCTCCTTGCTCTCTTCAAGGAGAAGAAAGAGAAGCCCCGCTCTTAAATTTTTGTTCTCAGACTGTTCTACTAGTTTATCCTGTTAGGTTTATCATCTGATGTGAGAACTATGTGTTTTTTGCTGAACATGGTGTTGTGATCAATTTTTGAGAAATTCTCTCCTTCCTCGAGTGTTCAACTATTTTTAAATTAAAAGTCTTAGTTTATCTTACTATTTCTATTTTGGCGATCTTTTTATAAGTGTAATGAAATATGGCCCTTTGAATTTCGTGAAGAACAAAAGAATTGTGGTAGAAACTAAGAAACCCTAGGCCGTGATCAAAATGTTTCTCATGTGGGATTTCATTTCATTTCAATTGATTTCACAGGATTTCGTTAGATCTAATTATATAGGAATTCCAACCAAATGACACCAAATCCATTCATTTTGATCAAGAATTTTCCAAGTGAAATGAAATCCCACGTTAAAAAAATGGGATTTTGATCAGGGCCATAGAGTAGTGAACTTTCCTGGAAATATAAACTCAGGCTACGCAGCCATATAGTACTCTCTTTAACAAGGTCCTATAACAACAATGCCGTGCTCTTTTCTTGCAAATTACTGAAGTCAACTGATTTTAGCATGATACTACTGTAATAGTTTGGACTGCTAATGTCAATCCATTGACGTGCCTTGTTATCAGCTGTTTACAGTATATTTCATCTTTCTTTAAATCAACTGTACATCTGCAGAGTTATTTGCATTTTTATGGATTATATAGTACGGAAAGAAATTTGAATAGAAATGTTAAACATTAATAGACCAAAAGTTCGGTGCTTGTAAAGATAGGCTTTATTATTTTCTTTTATCTGCTGTTTTCTTGGTTCAATTTGAGTTAACATTACCGACCTATGGTCGTTTCCCTTTTCCTGGTTCACTCATATCCAAAAACCGATATCCTCTCTGAGACTCTGACCGTTCTCTTTCCCAACTGAGAAAATAATATATAGCAAAAATAACAGAATATTTAGGTAGTTCATTAGATATCTGCGTGTTCTTAGGTAGCATTTGTAAAAGATAAAACGAGGGGTTATATGAAATTTTGCTAGAATATTTTCTTTTAATTTTGGTCCAATAAGTTTCGTACTGTTCTTCTTATTGGGGTATTTAACGCCTTGTGGTCGCTTTTTTGTCTAACTATCGTTCTTTGTTTGTTGTGAATTTCCTTGTTTTTTAACCTTTCTTGTGTTGCGTGCTAGAGAGACAAGATCCTATATTCCTATTACCATCAGTAAAATTTATGAGAAATTGCAGGAACAATTTGTGTTCCTTTTAAAAAAAAAAATTATCATGTGGAATGCTACGGTATTTTCTTATTATGCAATTCAAATAAAATTACAATGTAAAGAAAAGATATTAAGGATATGGACGATCTTTGAAGGCTTTAATCGCAAAAAAAAGAGGGCGTGGACATTCTAAAAAGTTGTACAAATATTAGCATAGATACGTGAAGACGGGCGGACCAAAGAAAGCATTAGAATTTTAAGGAGCTTACAGTTGTCAAGAGGTTGTATTAACATTATGGATCCTAGGCCCAAGTACAACTAAGCCCAGCCAAAGTCCAAAACAAACTATAAAGTTGTGTTTAATTGCATGCAGCTAGTACCCTTTTATCCAATATAATTGATACTCTTTTCATGACATTATTCTAACCCATACTAGATTAAAAAGATGGCGAGCTTGTACATTTCAGAAGAATTACCTATTGGTAGGGATGAAAACGGATCGGATAATATCCGCTCCGATCCGCATCCGAATCCGAAAAATAGCGGATTCGGATATTAATATCCGTATCCGAACGGATACGGATGCGGATTCGGATATTTTCAAACGGATACGGATACGGATGCGGATGTGGGAAGAGATTTTGGTGCGGATACGGATGCGAATACGGATAAAAATCCGTATCCGACATGTTGTGGAAAACGGATATCCGTATACGAAGTCACGCTTGGATCTCCACTGCGATGTATTCTCGCGGGGGCTCACAGGGAGAGGCAAGAAAAGTAAAAGCCGGTAAGAGACGAGGAGGAGAGAGGATTGAAGGACTAAATTCGAGTAAGATTCCGCGAGAACGAGAGAATAGAGAGAGACTTTCAGATTAATGAAGAAAGGATAGGAAGGGACAACACGGACACGAAAATGGGGGAGAAGGAAAAACTCATAAATAAAATGGTTGGGATCCAGGATCTTTTATGGCAGAAAGCAAATGAAGTATGCAGCGAGTGTAATTTGTTATTTAATATAATGTCCATATAAACATTGCTTAAACAATAGACTTTGTACGGTTGCCCTAGTACAAGAAGCTAATAAAATAATTCCTATTCCTTACCCATCGCATATGAAACAATTAATGTGATAGATAAAAGAACATTCCTTCATTAACCATACAACACAAAATATAGTAAAGATTTTTTATTCGGCAAGTGGCCCATATTATGCATTAAAAAAATGACTTAATTTTAATTATTCGTTGAATAGTGTATATAAATAATGGATTATAATTTATATATATCTTATAAGTAATGTATTATAATAATTATAACATAATTTATTGGAATTATACATTATAATATGTATAAATAATAGATAATAATTTATACTAATTTATAAATAATGCTTAAAGCGGATTATGATAAGGATAATTTATACATAATATATAGTGTTAATGTGTAACCATGAATGTGATCCGTATCCGACAAAATATATTCGTATTCGACTCTGTATTCGATAATATCCGAACCGTATTCGTATCCGATTAATATCCGAACCGTATCCGTATCCGAAAAAAAATATGGATGCGGATATGGAAAGACCAACAACTAGGGATGAAAACAGATCGGATTTTATCCGATCCGATCCGCATCCGTATTCGAAAAATAGCGGATTCGGATTTTAAAATCCGTATCCGAACGGATACAGATGCGAATACGGATTTTTTTAAACGGATGTGGATGCGGATGTGGGAAGACATATCGGTGCGGATACGGATACGAATTCGGATAATATCCGCATCCGAAATGTTTTAGAAAAACGGATATCGGTATATAAGTTGCGGTCGGACCTCTACTGTGAGGTGCTCCCGTGGGGCTCAGACGAGATGCGAGAAGACTAGAAGAGCGGCCGGGACATGAGAGGAGGAACGGAGAATAAATAAAAAAACTGAGCGAAGCAGATTTCACAATAGAGGGTAGAGATATTTTATCAATCAATGAAGAAGAAGAGAAGAGGAAGGGGCGGGACGGACGCGAAATTAGGGATGAAAGGAAAAAACAGAAGTAAATAAAAGGGTTGGGATCCGGATTTTTTGTGGCAGCATGTATGAAGTGCAGTCGATGCAACATCACCATTAATCATTATACATCATTACAGTAACTTGTACATTTTTAACTTCTGAAAATTGAAAATGGGAAAGAGTCTCTCGTACATAATCTTTCTTGTTATAACTATGTTTTTTGGATATAATAGGTAGCATTTATTATAACTACTTTTTTTTTTTTACTTGCATTAAAAATATACAAATGCAACTAACACTTTTTTATTATTCTTATAAAAAAGCGAATGTAATTATGTGTGGTATGTTGATGTGCGATAAATTTTACGAAAAATGCTAAAAATATGAATAAAAAAAATAAAATATAATCCGTATCCGACAAAATATATTCGTATTCGACTCTGTATCCGATAATATCCGAACCGTATTCGTATCCGCTTAATATCCGAACCGAATCCGTATCCGAACACATCCGTATTCGTATACGTATCCGAAAAAAAATATGAATGCGGATATGAGAAGACCAACATCCGCTCCGTATCCGATCTGTTTTCATCCCTACCTATTGGCCGAAATTAGTACCTATACCTACTTATGTAACTTCTCAAAACCTCAAGGTAGATAGGATCGCGTGTAACCTTTTCAAAGGGTAACCCTCTTAAAACTGCTTCATAATTGTGAAAGCATTTAAACCTTGCCTCGTAATCAAGTACTTAACAATCCTTCCTTTGATCCCACTCCAAGAACACTTAAACCATATCTTCTCTCATTATTAATCCCTCCAGACACCAGAGAAGAAACCCAAAACAGAAACCCAAACCAAAATCAAAAGCAAATCAACAATGTCCAATTCCATTCAACAACCCCTTGTGACCAACCCCGAGAAAATAGTAGCTGGAAACAATGTCTCCCATTCGAACGGCTCATTCACGCAGGTTTTTATCGTACTTGCGATCATTGCTGTCATCTCGGTCGCCTCATGCATTGTGGGGAAATTCTGTTCGAGGCGGTACCTCCGTCCTAGGAGAAGGAAAGACCATGTTTCATACAATTTGGAGAATGGTACGCATATGGCGAAAGCAGAGGCAAGAGTTGAACAGCCAATACAGGGAGCAGCAAATTCGAATAACAATGCCATCATTGTTGCTGTTTTAGATGCTAAGACTGATTCGAAAACGAGTAACACCCCCAAGTATGAAGTCCCTGGTTCTATTGCTGGCTATTAAAGCTAAGAAACCATATATAGCTGCAACTGCTAAGCACAAGTCGTACAACTCAAAACATAGAGAGTCTTATGACTTATATAATTACTTTACTGATCAAATGTACTGTAATTTCTTTCATTTTTTTTTCCCTTCTTTCCTGAATGATTATTTTTCTTTTGTTTGTTCTTTATGCGATAAGCATTCATAGAAATACTTAATTTCTTCTGAAGGAATAAACAAACAACTTTGTAGATTTAAGGGAAGAAATTTCTAGTTAAATTGTAAACATTTTAATGATCATAATTGCTTTCAGGTGGCAATGAGTTAGCAATCTGAGTACCTGGCAATTGAATGAAATTTATTTCGTGCTTGATTAGTGATAAAATATTACTTCGTCAAGTAATTTCGGAAATTGCTATGGGATGTGTATTATATCTGATTCCCACGTTAAGGATTGTAACATTTGATAAGAAAAATGCAGTGCTGTAAGCTTAATTAGTATAGCAGAACACAACTCTCGAAAGATGCTTTTTAAACATTCAAAATTAGTGTTTACCAAACGGTCCGGTCCGGTCCAGTCCGGTCCAAACTCCCACGGTCCACGGGTTATCCCGGGCCGGTCTAGCACGGGTTCACGGGTTAAAACAGGACGGGTTATCACTGTCCACCTCCCAAACCTTGACCCAAACCTTTGATAGACCCGACCCTAGGTGAACCGGGCGGGTAAAGGCGGACCGGTCCGGTCCAGGCCGGTCCAAGGACGGTTTTTTCCAGATTTTTTTCATCTAAAAAATTTGTAAAATAAATTTTTTATAAAAATTCGTTAAAATATATTATATTTATAGATCAAATAATTTAAGTATAATTTTGTAGTCTATTTTAATTTTTTTAATTTTATCTGTAACTTTTTAATGTTTTTTTTTTATTGTTGATGGTTAATGGTTTGCATGACAAAAGATTGTAAAATATAAGTTATAAAAATTAGTTAAAATATATTATGTCTAATAAAATTAATAATAAAATAATTTTGTAGTTTATTTTAAATTTATTTTATTTTAAAAACTTGATTTGTAATTTTTTTAATAATTGAACAAATTCAAATATAATTATATCAAGTTACCCTCCTCCTTTTTTCCGGGCTTGAGACCGGCTATGCTATTAAATTATTTTATAAAATAATAACATAGGCGGAGTTCTAACTTTTTTTTTTGTTAGTAATATTTTTAATAAATATGTTGAAGTAATTTTAGAAGAAATTAAATGTAAAGAGTTTAGAATACAAAACATGAAATATAAATAAAAACAAGAAATAACAACATACAATGGGAATCAGAAGTAATCGGATTGACTCATCCTAACTTGGAATCCCACATATTATCGACACGCGTCCACTCCTACACTCCGTTTGATTTTTTTTTTGTCAATTTCCAGCCATGTGTCGAGGTCTGGTTGGCTGGTTGGGACTTGGGCGCGAAAAACAAAGAGGGAGAGGGAACGTCAGCCCGTTTGGGTGACTGGGTCCGGGTGGGTAGGAGTGGACGCGTGTCGGGTTTTGGTTGGGCGCGAAAATTAGAGGAGAGTGGGGGACGTCTTGGGGGACAGGTGTCGAGAGGTGAGTGGGCACGAAAACCAGATGGGTTTAGACTTTTAGACAGGTTTTTTTACTGGTTTAATGCGGTACAAAGCGGGTTTAGACGGGTTTAACGCGGTTTATCGCGGGTCTACGGTCCGGTCTAGGCCGGTCCACGGGTTAAGACGGGACGGGTTTAGGGCGGGTCTATACTAGAATGGTGGCCTAAACCCGTGATAAACCCGACCCGGACCACCCCCTCGGTCCATCACGGTTCATGCACGGTTCGGGCCGGTTCGGTCTAAGGGACGGATTTAGCACGGGTCGGGTCTGACCCGCCGGGTATGTGGTAAACACTATTCAAAATGATTTAAGCTATGTAAGTGTATGCTATATCCTATGCATTAACCGCCATACACGAAAATAATGTCAGTGTGATTTTCATCTCAATAGATCAAGTCAGAATCTTATAATTTTGCTTCTATCCCTTCTCTAGCGAATTGATACTCCTACTTTTTTTTTTTTTCCCATGCGTATGGATTTTTCGAATTTCTTTTTTTTGTGTATAACAGTGATATTTTGAAACGTTAATATTCTTTCATACAATTTGGACTATTCGAATTTTCTTTTAGCTTCTCTGTTTTGCGAATACGTCCTTTCCTTCGGTAGTTCCAATTTCCAATTCTTTTTGGTAAAAGTTTTGCAAATCCAGCGTCAATGTGCAAATAAACAGCATTTGTGCGTTTATTAAACAATTTATTTATTTTTTATCAAAAGGTATTCCGTTACTTTTATACATAAGTTTTGAAAGAAAACAATCACTTATCTTTCAACAAGCTTCTTCCATTCTGTGCCATTAAATTGCAAACATTTTTCTATAAAAAAAACATTCTTTATCCTTTTCTTTTCTTTCCACTTGGTAATGGTAGCCACTACCAAGTCATCTAAAAAGAAAATTTTAAAAAAAAAGCAATCACTTATCTTTATACATAACTTACGAAAGAAAAAATAAAAAATTTGTATTTTCTATACAAAGTTTTATGTCTATTAACGTGTACCCCGTCATACAATAGAACAGATATTGCATGTTATATAGTTTGCCACTTCATAAATAAAGCTATAACTATACCTGCATAACGTCTAAAACGGTAACGAAACTTAACTGTTTCATTAACCATTTCGTTTTGTTGACGAAACTGATTACCAATTTCGTTAGCCGTTTCGTTTTGGACGAAACGATCGAAATCATGAAAATACACATGGACGAAACTATTTCATTGTTTCGTTAACCGTTTCATTTTTTAAACGCAACCGAAATATTTAACTGTTTCGTTTCGTTTTAGATGAAACGAAATGAAATAACGGTTAAAACAGTCGCTATTTTCACCCTAGTAGGGGAAAAAACGGTCACCGTTTCGACCGTCCTTTTGTTTCGTTTCATTCAAAAAACGAAACGGTTAAAAGATTTTGGTTACGTTTCAAAAACGAAATGGTTAACGAAAGCTTGAAACAGTTTCGTCCATGTATATTTTTGTGGTATTTTCGTGGTTTCGATTGTTTCGTCCAAAACGAAACGGTTAACGCAAATGGATAGTCAATTTCGTTTTCAAAATGAAACGGTTAACGAAATTGACCGTTTTCGTGGTCGTTTTAGACGTTATGCAGCCCTAACCCCTAGCCTATTACCCTTCTTATGCCCAACATTTCAAAACGATATTTTGAGTAGATTTGGGCTTTGGGTTCATGATATTTCAAACAATATTTTGGGCTTAACCTCTCTGTCTTTTCTTGTAATGTCATTACTTTGGGCTAAGGTTCTTTCTCATAAAATCAGTGAACCTAACTAACTAGAAAGTAGAAACCGCTTCAAGTTTTGCCAACTTGTCAGTCAAACAAAAGAAGTCGCTTATCTTTTTAGGTCTGCTGCAATAAGTTAAGTCCCAGTCAAAAAAAAAAAACAAATGTTGAAATTCAAATTAAAAACTAATAAAGTACTACCCTAGTTCGGACGCTTGTGAGGACATCTGTTTCGAAGTTCAATATTGCTGCTGACTGCTGTGTACCAGATATTTAAAAAAAATGAAAAATCATGAACAATCAATGTTTCAAGAGAAATCCTTCTACTTTATATGCGTATCTACGGGATATATCAGGTTTCAAAAAAAAACACAAAAAAGTATCTAAGCGAGATATCATGTAGTTATGAAGTTTGATGTACAGTGTAGTCGCTTGCTTCAAAGCATTGATCTGTTGTACTTTTTTTACCAACCATCCGTATATGTGGAGTTTTTATTCTCACATGTAGGATTCTATTTCTTTCCTTTCTTTTGCTTTTCATTTTTATTTTTGGTTTGTGCCAACCGAGTTATATAAAAAAAAAAAAAGTTCAGATCAACATGCTAAATTGCTAATGTCAATTATGGAGAGTTTTCAATTCGAATCTGATCTGTCAGTTTCGTATCGGATGGTCCAAATAAAAAAGGCTTTGTTTTGTTAGACTTTTTATGTGATAAAAAAGTTTAGTTAGATTAAAGGAATAATTAGATTTATGCCGCTGCATAAATTGACAAATTCGAGAAATGTCACTCTTAAATAGCTAATTAGAAATATACCACTATAATATTTTCAAAATTAGTTTTATGCCATTAATGTTAGGAACTCAAGTCCTTGTACAATTTTAATTTTATTACTAATTAATATCTAATTAAACATGCACAACAAAAAAGATTTAGTATTTAAGTATCAAGCACACATGAGAAACGGGAAGGAGTTTCGTACCTCTTCCAAACTCGCAATTGGAAGGCTTGATCCATGATATAGAAGTCGATGGCGTGCCTCCAATCACCACAATCACGCTGGCATCGAGTCCACCAAAAGTTCTAACCAAATTCTAGAAGTTTGTGCTAGCAAACCCTAGAACAGGGCTAATTCCTTGTTGTCTTTCTTCACAAAATTAACTATTTAATTTGTGGCTAATATTCAACACATGAATTCCAATGGAAGAGCAATAATATGAGAGAGCAATGGAAGAGAAAAATCTGATGTTTTTTCTGTAATTTTCGTCCATATTAATTAGGGAGAGAGGAAGAGGTTAACGCTAAATTTAGCGGTGCTGTTTCCTTAATTAACAGCCCTATATTTAGGCATCCAAACCTCATCTTTCTTTCACCCAATATGGACAAAATTGCCCTCTATATGCTGGCCACGAAATGGTCTAATTTAGCCATTTTATTTTATTATTTTGCTCTCATATTAACACATTAAATCATTTATTTAATGGTCCAATTAAAATGCCCTTTTAATTAAGCTGAATTTTCAATTCAACCAATTAAAATATGTTGAATAAAATTAATTATCAACTCGTTGATAATTATTTTGAAATTAGCAAATGCATTAATTTATTTCTATATGATCCATTTGATTTAATTAATTATAACGGTTCATAACGGTATATAATTAATTAATCAACTTATCATATTTTCATCGCACTTATTGCTGTGAATAAATAAATAATGCACTGTATGGTTAAAACTTTATTTGTGTGACCCTTTGAGAATTTATGTTATGTTGGCCATGAAAATAAATCGTTATTTATTTTCAACAATCATAAGCGGTATCTAGTAACATGTTATGATTCCCAATTAACATAAATATTGTACTGCTACAGTATTTTAATTATGCCTAAGAAACATAAGTATTTCCTTGTTTTGATTCTTATGTCACATGATATCATTGTATAATCCAAAATTGGAATGTGTCATTCTTGCAAATTATACATTTCTTGATCTACAGATAATTGTATAAGTTGCTAGCAAACAATTCATCTTCATCAAGGAGCCCAAATAGATATCATCACTCACTAAGTAAATTAGTGAGGGACATACGATTTTCTCGATGAACAGTTTTTTCCCGCACAATTCAAGAGAACATAAATAAAATCCGTATAACAGCTCTTAACAGGAATCAGCGGTAGACGATATTTATAGAACTTATCCTCATGTGAAAAAACTAAACCATCTCAAATTTAAAATCAAACTCAAATGAAATAAATAATAACACATAATACAATCCATATATTTATTTCATTGGGTCATGTCATGTACTATGTTCTAATAACATATACATATGCAATTAAGTTGATAATTCTTTACCTATGATTTGTAGAACTTAATCATTACTTAACTTGCATACTAATCTTTTAAGATAATTAATGTTCCTTGTTAATTATATCAAGATTATGGACAATTTAGATTTATTATTGTCATTTAACTATAAATGAAACACAGAGATCCACAATTCAGATCCTCAACCTGAATGATCTGTCAATAATAAACTCTAGGAACAAATGATCAAATATCATCAATAACATAAACTAATATCATAGCTATCAAATGATTGGCTTCTAGGACATAACTCCAACAATTAATTCCTCCCAAATATAGCTAATTAGAGAAATGACACTCTAAAATTTTAAAAAATTCCTAAATTACCCTCATTAGATTTAAACATTAAGAAATGAAAAGAAACACTTATGGAAAGGAAAAAATATCTGTCTTTTTCTTTAGTTAGTTCCGTTCTTATATGAGCTTACAAATATATATTATTTATTTAATAGTCCGATTAAGACAATAATGATTCCAATGATGAATATATTTATTATTTACTATACTTTAGTTACATTTTTTATGTGTGCGGTAGGAATATAAGGAGTTACTTGTTTGAGAAATAAATGCATGACATAGCTCTTATGTTACAATATTAATATACGTATTATTATTTAACATATACCACACAAAATATATTATTTATTTATTTGTCTATAATTTGGAATAATTGCATGACTTGAGAAATATAAACCAGAGAGATGTGAGTAAAATAATGCAAACTGCAAAGTTTGAAATTTTAGATTTATACAATAAGAAAACATTAATTTCAAAATCATCCATCGTAAGTATCTATTTTGCTATGTGAAAAGGTACAGGATAGTACGTGCGTGCTAATTTACAGTATTTGTGCTGTTTTTTTAAAAAGCATTTTGACTTTGCTTTTTGTGTTGTATATATTTAGCTTGATAATTATTAATACACGACGTTTTATATCAAATTTCATGCCTCATTCTAGTCGTATAAAGCTAATTTCTATATTTTTTACATGACACAAAATACACTTTAATTAATTTGTAGTGATATAAAACTAATTTGTCATTTAATGTTGACATTTTTCTAATTTTAATTTTTTGTAGTGGCATAAAACTAATTTGTTATTTATTAATGACATTTTTCTAATTTTAAAATTTTGCAGTGGCATATTTAAAAGGGTAAAATTGGCAAATCAATTTGTCAATGACATAAAACTAATTTTTACTATTTTATAATGGCATAAAACTAATTTGTCATTTAGTAATGATATTTTGCTAATTTTAAATTTTCACAATGGCATAAATCTAATTAACCCTAGATTAAATTAACGTTGAACCTGAAAACAAATTACATCCGGTGACCTATCATTTCCAAATCATGATTTCCTTTTTAAAAAAATAATTCTAAAAGTCAATACGAGAAAAAAAATATTTCAAAAAGTAAAATTTTTCTTCCAAAGTAAATGTGTTATTTTCTATTGATAATGCACGATGCAGGTATTTTTCATACGAAGGATTAATTGCGCTTAAGTGTCATAATTTTATTCTGAAAATTTAAAATTCAAACGAAAATTACTAACTTTTTCCCCTTAATTTTTTTTCAGTTTAACTTTTTAATCAAATATTGTCAACAGACCAAAATTTTATTTGTCTGTACTCTATTTCATCCCTTCATGCCTAATGTTAAACAAAAAACAAACACGAAATATTAAATGTAATGCACCTGAAGTCCTGAATTCACGTGGTTTCGCATCACTGGATTTAGAATATATCGTGTGCATGTATCTTATTATTTGTTCATGTTCTCATTAATATCTTTATCAACAACAAAGTTTGGCATTATGCTATTTTTTTACATATGCTTCGTTGGAGATGAGTTTTACAAATAAGCATCGGTCCGACATGTATATTACTTGATGGGACTGGGATTAATAATACATAGCGTACGAACCAACCCATCTCTTCTTGTCTGTTTGCCACTACATTTTGTCAATTTACAAAATCAAATCAAGCTCGCTCATGGCCCATCAGAGTTATAACCTGAATTTTTGTTGATTTATTGAGTGGGAAGAAAACATGAGACTAGAATCTCAAGGACTAAATTAAAAACAGCTAGGCTAAAATCAGCTGCGATTGACGAATGGACCCGTCAGCTGCGATTATATCTCAACTTTTGCGGTTCTAATGGCTAATCTGAACCGTTCAATGTATTCTCCATATTGAAATCTCATTAGAGACCAAATTTTACATTTTTCTTATTTTATTTACTTTCTTTTTTAGAATTTAAAAAATCATAGTTATTGAAGGGTCCAGAATTATTTAGATTAAGAATTTTGTAGAATATCAAACAAATACTAAAAAAATTCAGAAAAATATAAAATTTTGTCTCCAACGAGTTTTCAATATGGAGAACGCATTGAAGGTTCGGAACGACTGTTAGAATCTCGAAAATTGAGATTTGATCGTAACTAACGGTCTCATTTGTCAGTCTCGACTGATTTTAGTCTACCTCAATTAAAAATGACATTTTTTACGGTTGGACATTCCAAGAAATTGGATCATTCGTTTCTCACCCAAAAATAATAAAAACAAACTTTGCAAATAAATTTGTTGATTTTGATTTCAATGTGGCAATATAGGCAGCCACAAGGTATGGGGAGCTGCTTGACATGCGTGTTCACAAAGTTTAATTTTATTTTTCATATAGGGATATTTTTATTTTTGTTTCTAGTAGTGTAGTTTCCTAGGGATTGTCCACAACAAAACACTACATGCGTATCCACACCCCATTCTAGGATATCTCGGTTTCATTTTCTATTTATTCATAGCTAAGACAAACCTACAATTCATTTCAATTATTTCATTTTTTATACGTTCGTGCAATCGATAGAACTTCTGAATTGTTTTTTTTTATGATCTGCTAGGATTTAGGAATTACTAGAGCTTAGTTGGCTGTCGCCTCATTCGTCAGCAATATCGGCTGCTGATTATTTTAGTTTTACATATGATTCGCATTTAACGAAAGCAATACCAATTACGGTTAGTTATTATTTTAGTATTATGACCCTAAAAAATATTATTTTAGTATTATACGTGATTAATTAAATAACAGAATTTAAGTTTCCGCTGCTCCTTAATTATAGAAAATTAGCAATCCAGGTCTGTCCAACTCTTTATATATAATTTGACTCATTGATTTACTTAATCAGTGATATAGATGATAATCTTTAAATGAAAAGTTACTTAATTATTGATTTTTCAAAGAGTGTTGCACTCAGATTGAGCTGGTTTCGTAATTTGAAAACAGAGTATTATGACTTGTGACTAATTGCAATAGAGAACAAATAAAAATAAACCCTGCACATCAAATTATTTTTTTTTCACATGTTGATATATTTATTTTATTTGTTTAGTATAACAATATTTTTCTAAATATATATTTACGTGTTTTCGAGTTGAAAAAATATTATTAACAATTTATGATGTGTTTGGTTGCAAAAAAAATTAGAAGATGGAAGAACTGCCACCAAACACAACGAATAAAATGAGAAAGAAGGCTCATTCTCTCTTGTCATGAAGAGGTGTAGAGAAAATAATAAGCTTCTTCGCTCTTCTCTCTTTTTCTTCTTTGAACAACCAAACACATCAAAAAATAAGAGAATCCAGGTGTTATTTCTATGTTGACTTTTACTAGTAGCAAGTTTCGATTTGCAAGTGATTTTGTTATAAAGTAGATTCAATTCGATTTAACTAGTCTGACTTTCTTTATCCACATGATAGGCATATATAATACATTTTTACAGTCTGTTTTGCTCCTACCATATTAGCAGGTTGTCGAAACGAGGTGGAATTTTATATAACAGTAAACTTTTACAAGTCAAATGTATTTTTTATTGAAACTAAATGCTTTGTTCTTTTTTCTTTCAAGGTGTCTTTTTATCCAAAGATGAGTTTTTAAGATACAAAATGAAAAAAAAAAAGAAGGGTGCCCAAGAAGAATTCCTAAAGAATTACGCACAAATAAAAAATCACAAACGAAGAAAGGTATATTAGACGGATCGAGTCATTTTAAATTATCTAACTGGATAAAATGTCTACATGAAACGATTCAGATTATTTGATTACGTGCATTTTGAAATTTATTACGATTGATTTGAATAATGCCTCTTTGCGAGCAACCAGTAAGGATATAAAAGTTCATTAGACATTATATTGGATTAAATAAGTGCCTAATAGAAGAAAAAGATATGTACATTACCATAGGTATCAAAATATATATATTGAATGAAAATGGATATGCTTAATCAAATTGATCAACCAGCTGATGGAAAATATCCGGAAGAAGCAGGAACAATAAATATTAAAGTAGCGTCGTGATATGTGAGGTGTTTTATACGGAGGTAGAAAGCATTTCCATAAGAAATTTGATAGACATCTCCCGGCGGGTCAAACAAAGCATTATTTCTTGCCTTTGGAGGGAACCAACTAAAATTTACAAATTAAATGCTGGCAGTTTAGTCAACCAAGCTCTTAACCAATGAATAGTGAATACCTTGTTGTTACTTATTGCATGACCAAACAAAAATAATAGTTGGTCAAAGACTCAAAATTGAAATTTAATCACTTTTTTGGTCCGGTCAAGCACTTCTGAGCAAATCAGATGTAACGGTTTAGAATGCAGTTATTATTACGCCTTCGGTTTCTCAAGAGGCTTTTTGAAAGAAATCGTTAAGATAAATATTTCTTTAACAATTTTTGGAATACAGTTTACTATTATTTGACCACTTCTCGTAGATATTTACAATACATTTATTTTAAAAAAAATCTTAGTTCCAAAATAGATATAGCCGCTGAACTTAAACTGGGCGGCTTAAATCAAGTCAGAGTTCTAAGAGTGACAATCATATTAACAAATATTTTGATTAGTTGTTATAGTTGTCGATGATTTATAATTGTTTCTTTGACTTGTAATTGGTTTGGTTATGTATACTTAAACCATTACGTAGTCCTCTTGATTCCGGGAAATTTTTTTCTACATAAATTATGTATGAATAGATTTTTAAATTGATATAATATTTCAAAAGTAGTACTGGTACAGTGATAACAAAAAGTTAAATAGAAGATCACAGATGATTTTATGTAGTGTTGGTTTTTTTAATATCGTGTGTTTTGTCTTAAATAAATTATGATACAGAGGTGACTTTGTGTGTGTGTTTTTGTAATTACTTTTTGAAGATCACCGAAGGGTTATCCATTCTTTTTTTGTTGGGAAACGGTACATAATAATCAAATCCCTAATATTATATTATAAGATATAATTAACTATCTATTTTGTATCAAATTTTTTTAGTTTCAAACCCGCATAAAATATACATTCTTAAAATTTAAATATAATTATTTGACTTCTAGTTTTTAATTGGTTGAACACAATCTCTGCCAATACAAGTTATTCTTAGCGTGATATTTTTCACCAATCACAATCTATTGACTTTTTTAGTACAGTATATTATCATTAAGCATTTTTAATATAGTTATAATGTCATTGTCAACCCTTAATTTATGTTGTGCCAGACATTACAAGTTGCATTTTTTTTAGTATTATCTTTCCAAACAAAAAAACATTTGAATTCATGATAACATACACCACATTTCTAGTGCTAATAATTTGATGACAAAAGATGGATGACTCAGCTCTCACGCTGCTTTGTCGTATTCGCCCGTTTCTTAACACCAATTGAGGAGTGCCACGTTATACAGGTAAAGAAATAGTTTGGACTCCGGAGGGAATGAGACAGGTCAACACCGGTATTTACTATTCAGTATTTACTATTTAGTATTTACTGTCCTTGGGAAAATTGAACGCCAAAATACTGTGCAGCACCTTACAATTTTTGTAATTATGATTCCTCAAAAAATTTTCCTCCTAACGAGAAATTATATAAGAGAGTTAGAAATAGTAATATATGCTTATTTTATTAAAAAAATTACGGTTTATATATTAAATAAAACCACTTATACGCAATCAGAGTTATTGTCTGATTTCATGCATTTTTTTTTATATACAAACGTTTACTCTTTTTTTTTTTTTTTGAAGTTGTTGTTTGGACACATTTATATTAACATCTAATGCATGTAACAAAACAACACTTTTGAAGCCATGTGTTATTGAATACAATTTCAAACGTAATTGTAAGTACATTCCTTTTGAAATTAAATATATTTTTGTTAATTTGTAAAAGTCTGAGTTCAATTGAACAAAATCAGTTTCTAGTGTAATTATTTTTATGATCTCGCGCGTGATCCAATATTTACGAGTTTCAAACTTTCAATTCCCAGATAAAGCAAATTTGATTTTGATAATTGTGCTGAATCTGACGCAACACAAGAACACAGCATATATTTTACTTGGATAACCCTTGCAGTTTCGTAATTAGAGAAGCCACAAAGCACGTGAGCACCATCGTGTTAGAAACTTCAATGGGAAAATGCCATTGCGTTGAATTGGTACTTTATTTACAAGTTGTACATTATTGTTTTAGATTACAATTTTTGGTTGATTATTTAACTAAAGGAAGTTCTGAATCTATTAATTCAATTTCATTACAGTATGGAAGCTATTACAATTACAATTAGAAAATTTATATAAAAATATACTTAAGGACTTTTGAACTAAATAAAAAAGTGAACTTAGTAATTTCTAATTACTATTTAGCATATATGATATTGATAAATGTAGTAGGTGGCAGAGCCATCTGAAAAGGTGTTGTATTGTCTGGTCAATAAATCTCGTTGAATTTCAAGTCACTCGATGATAAAATAAATTAAGTTTATTTTATATCTATATTAAAGTAACACAATTGATCTAGTGTAATTAATTTTATCATGCATTGTTGTCTGTTTTGAAGATAAATTTCAAATTCAGTTTTAATTGAGGTCTAGTTTTTTTTTTTTTACTACAGGAGAATAAAATAATATGACTGACTTTATCTAGATTATATATAATTTTTTTCTTTCTTTGGACACTAAATCTAAACGTAATGTAGTGAAACAAACTTTTGCTCAAACAAAGTGGGTTCATTGTGCAAATGTTACATTAACAGCAAATGCAATTACATGTCAGTGGGTCTATCTGTAAATCTGTAAATAGTAGAGCTATACCTCGTAGGTGCCTATATAAAAAAGAAAGCTCAAAATAAAAAGCGCTCTCTTTTTCTTTCTGAGAGTGTCTTCAACTTTCCTTGGCCTCTCCACAAACTCCAGAGAGAAAACAAGAGAGCGAGTTCATACTCTCTGCTGTTTTTCTCTTTCAATGTGTGCCTTCTTTCCTCAAAATCAAATTAGACAAAAAGTTTTCTTCAGAGAATCCTCGGAACTGACATTGTTGGCAGAATTGAGATCTGGTACCAGAGGTAAGTACATTATTATATATTTAATGTTCATTTGTGTGATGTAGCATAGTTGACCCAAATGTACGAACCGTCCGATCTGATCTCGAAGGTTAGATTTTTTTCGGGCCTTAAGAATCTGGTTATATGCACGGGGCACCCATCATCATTGGATTTAATTTGGACGGTTCGGATTGGCCGCGCGGCACTAGATTTGGTTTCCAAATGTACACGGTACCAGCAAAACATATAGAAGTTCTATGCTATTGTTTTTCCCCCCTCTCTTTTAATGCAGCCAGCTCATGGTAACTTACTAACTTGGCATATACTTCTAGGAGTTCAAAGCTTTTGTTTCAATTTACATTGATTTAATTTTCCAATGTAGTGTATGCATCATACGAGTTAATAAAAAAAGATCAGTTACTTGTTTCTTTCTATATAGTACGACTCTCATGAATTGTAACTTACTTCTTTACATAATGCATCACAATAACCAAAATCACTATAGAATTCACAAATTCAGAAACTCGTTCCACTAAATTCTCAACTGCTGAATAAAAAATGTTATATGAATATATAAATTTGAAAAAAAAAAATGTACGTAGGATTTGGTGCCGGACTTACCGACTTCAGATCCACAAATTATCTCTCAGAATTTTAGGTTTATTTTTTCTAAGAATTTTTAACTTATTTCACTCCAGATAGGTTTGCCTATAGTCTATTATGGCTTATCAACTTGATAGTTCTCACATCAAAAAAGAAAAAAAAATAAAGTAAATTTGACATGTGACAGGTTAATTCCTGACCGTCCAAACTTTAACCAAATTCGTTATAGGCAAGTAACAGTGGGCTATATATCTATTTACTGCTAAAAGTTACATAAAGGGTAAAAAGGTCTTGTCAATATCATGCATCCTGCATAGCCATTTCATGGGTCTATAACACGTTTTTAACAAAAGACACACTTAATATTATACCTAACATCGCATGAATGTTGCCTAACTCAATAATAGTTTGCTGGATTTGAAAGTGATGTAAGTGACCCAGTTTATCTCTAATTCAGGTCTCATGTGTACGTACTAAAACTGCGCATTCTATTATACCAAGATATGTTTGGATTTTTGCATCAGTCCCGATGACTATTACTCTTTAAATTGTTGCTTCATGGCCAGCCAAATGATAGTACATTTATAGGCAGCACATTTACAAAAATTTGTACTTCTCATTTTACGATTTTTTTTTTTTGTTTTGTTCCCACTTACTAGCACTCATATGATCATATCTGTTACCACTTGCAGCAACTTATTTACTTTCTTTTTCCTTCAGTCTTCCGTATTAGATAATTACTGTAATTTGCAGGGTCTTTTTGCAAAGTTGTACTCCAAACTGACACAGTAACTAAATTTTTGGAAAGCTTATGTAAGCAAGCGCACAAAGTTATAAATATATAATTACCTACGTTCCAAAAACAGGGAGTTTGGTGTGAAGCATCTATCAATTCCTATAACTAGAAGTCTACAGGTGGTGTGTATCAGTTATCTAATAGTCACATTTTTACCATTTTCATGATTAAACATAGCTGTTTGTGTTTATTTCACAGAAAATGATAACGGCTATTAAATTTCCTTCACCTGAGACATGACTATTCCTCCTTTTGTGCTTCCAAAATTATTACTGTCTGAAACATTACTAGTAAGTGACTAGTGTGCATTAACTTGGAGACAATTTATACACAGAAACTAGTGGCCTCTAACAAAATGAAATTAAGCAAAAAAAGAGAAGCTAGCATATATAAAACAAATTAGCTTATATAATCTCATTCATGCTCTCTTCCTAGTCTTACATGGCATTAAATTGATTCCAATTATTATTCTGCTGAGTGCTGGTTATAGTACTTTACTACTGTTAACTTTTGAAGAAAATAAAGACGCATAGTACCATTTCATGTCTCTTTAGCAATTAGCAATATGTAGACCGTCAGAATTGATAGATCTCTCCATTGATTTACACGACTGGAGAAATCCAGCTATTAATATAACAACACTACACTAGTGGGGCGGTTCTGTCTGTATGAAATCAAATAAATTAACTCACAAAAAGAAAAGAAAAACTGGACGGCCTGAGGTTAGTGGTAGAGGTGCTTTAAGTGATTACAATGGATAGCAGGGGGTTTTATTATAAAATTCCTTATTATTTGCTTTCGGTACTAAAGTACATGCAACTGTCCCTGATTTCCTGCCTCTTTGTTTTCTAACGAGAAATGTTTCATGTCTACTATTGTTCTTTGGATCGTTGTTACAATGTTGCAGATCCAGTCAAACATGTTCTTGAACTTTCTGATATACAAAAATGAAGTTCTTCACAAATAATATTTTATATTCAACTACAAGTTCCTTTTTAGGACACCTATTTTTTGTTCAAAATCTTGGTGTGTAAAAATTAATAATTAATATTATATGGTAGTTTAACATATTGGCTGATTTAATACAAGTTTGATTTAATTGACCATAAATAAGGTGTTGTTAAATATTAATAAATGAATATATGTGACAGCTATCGCTGTCTGTGAGAGAGAACATACACAATCATGATTACCCAAATTGGGGTTGTTTAGTACATCACAATTTAATACTAAGTCATGATGCTTATATATATTGTGCCAAAATTCCCAACCGGTCCCCTACTCAAAAAATTTCTCAAGTTCTATGATAGCTCAAAGCCTCAAGGCTCCAAAAACAAATCTCTCTCTTCTCACTCTCTTTCTCTCTTTCTCTCTGACCAACTGTATTAACCTACAGAGAGCATCTTGACTTCCCAAATGCACTGATCATAGCACTCCAGTCTCCAGCAACATAGCCAAGCTGCAACAAACCAACATCACATGGCGTCGTACCGCTTCCCGGTACGAGATGAGACTGTCGAGCCGGCTGAGTTCTCGGGCCAGTCCTGCCAGTCGTGCACCGCATTCGCATTGGCCGATTGCATTGCGCTTTGCTGTTGCCCGTGTTGTGTCCTCAGCTTTCTCAGCCTGGCACTTGTGAAGGCTCCATGGATGGCAGCCAGGAGGTGTTTGTCTGTATTGAAAAAGCGGAGGTGTTTTTTGCAAAAGAGAAGAGTGAGTAATATGGAGGAGAAGGAGATTGTTGCAACAGAGAAGGGTTTGGAGGAGAAATGTGAGGTTTGGGGTAAGATAGAAAATTATCAAATGGTGGGATTTGGAGATGAATCAGAGAAAATTTGGGCTGAGTTCTACCAAGTAGGGCAGTGGGGGTTTGGGAGGGTTTCTTTCTCTAAACAAACCCAGTAAAAATTAAGGGGGTTTGTATTTTTATTTTTCATTTTTGGAACTGCAATGTAAAGTACAGTAAATGTGAAAAATTCAGCCGCATGGGTTAAGATTGAGAACCTAGGTTTCTGTCTCTGTCTTTCTTTCTTTATGTTCTCTCTTAATCATCTCTTTTATTTTACTTTGCTTATTTATTACATTGTTGAACAAAATGCTGCAACAATTTTTCTCAAAGAGCTTCATTTTCATTAATATTTAGTTTTCATTTACGTCAGAAAAATCTATGAAGCAAAAAGTAATTAGATCCAAATGAATCGAATTAATCCAAATGATTGACATTTTATTATTATCAAATCATTTTGGTTTTTTCAATTGTTCACAAGGTGGTGGAATGAATCGTCATCATTTTTCACTAGTTGATAGGATATTTCAAGTATCGGCGATACTCTTTTCTTATACCTTTTGTGTGTTTGGAGGGAGGCCGGATAAGAATAAGAATAAAGAATTTATAAAATCTCGTGTCAATTCTTATTCTTATTCAAATTCTATGGTTTTGTTAGTATAAGAATAATGGCCTAAATTTCTTATTCTTGTGTTGTTTGGATTGCACAAGAATAAAAAATTTGAAGCTTATTCTTATTCAAGTCTTATTCTACTCCATCCAAACACACCCAATTATCTTTTGGCACGGTGAATAATGGATTGATGATGCAGTTTATTTGGACAAGTTCAACAATATACGCTTAGCACTTCGACCCTAAAAATTGTTGAAGTAAATGGGGAAAAAAAATAATAAAGAACAACATGTTTAACATAAATAAAGATCATCTTTTCCATTCTAATTGTTGATCCTCCTGAATATTCCATTAGCATATTTCTGCTTGTTACATTTTGAAACCTGTAGATTGAACAAATTGTAGATTCTTCCTAAGTAATCGCCAATTTTTTTGTTTCCTTTTTCTTCTTCATTTTTTTCTATTGTTTCAAATGTAAGCAATACGCCTATTCTACCTAGGCTCGTCGGTATATATATATATATATTTTTTTTTACAAGTGGGTTTTGACCCACCAGGCCACCACTTTTCAATAGAAAAGCAAACACATTTACAGTCGTCGGTATATTTTGACACGTACAAACAAAAGAAAATAAGCTAACTTAGTTACTCTATTGTGGAAAAGAGTCGAATATGCAGTCTTAGGTTTGAGATAGCCATCTAAATTGTTTTTTAACAGTGTAAACTTAGTTTTCAATACTAAATTCTCTTTATCCATGTCATCATTTTGTTGACTACTCCATTTTAGGTTTGTATATTTGAGTGCATTGGCGATATATTAATTTCAACCTTTTTTTATTCCTTTATGTACGAGTCGCTATCAGCAACCGTCCGGCAATATGTAAATGCTATTTGATAACTTTTAGATTGTTAAATATCCATAGCAGGTCCGTAGGGTCATTAAAAAAGAACATAACTGAACAAAAGCTTTTAGCAACAACAAAAGGATAAGGAAAAAATGAAAAATAAATGTTGGAAAGGGACACCATTATTAAGTCAGCAAAGTCAGCACCCATCAGAAAATAAAACCAAAACTGAAAAGTGAAAACTAATTTAACATTATATGACTAGGGTACACAATGATTACAAAAACCATAAACCCACCAACAGTATCAAACTAAAGCACTCATGGCAGGATTGCAACTAAAGAAGGTGCATATATAGTACTCTTTTTTCTTTTTTATTTCATCTGGTGCTCCTACCTAAACCACCACCTCTGCACGGCTGAAATTGTTGTGTTAAAAAATGGAGCATGCTGGTTGATATATGGATTAATCAGACGGCCAATGTTTGACCACACATTTCGGTGGTACCCAGAAGTCATTGGTGCATGGTACATTTGCTTCAGTAGCTGACATAAGAAAACAAGATATCTATCAATAAATAAAGGGTGTCAACTTCAATTGGAATACATTCCAACTGGTACTACAATATTCAGGCTACGGATGACAACGCTAATCTTTTTATCTTTGAGTATCAGGTGGAAAACCCCTGCAACGCCTCAAAAATACGTCAAAAGGTTCTACATTACTAGAATATCTCAATATTTGCCCCAGCAAAGAAAAATATTAAGGGAATTTGTATCAGCAGCCAACAACATGTTTAACTGTTCAACTGAGATGCTGGTATTATTACCCTGGCTGATGTGTTGGATAATACCAGCAGAGATCTGGGTAAAGGTTACCCTTATAATCACTACAGTATCCTGCAAAATAACAACTTACATTCCAGTACATGAATGTTTGTACAAGACTTCTTTGCCACCTGCAATTAGAAAATTTTAGATTATAGTCAGTGAAAGAAGAATTATTTCAAAGCAACCAAACTGAAAAGGAAAAGAGACAGATGTGCATACGAGAGGAGAGAGATGATGAGAAGAAATCCAAGTGCCACCTCAGCATGTGAGCTAAGGATACTGAGCATGGTATTGTTTGTCTCAACAAATATACATGGCTGCTCCAAGTATCTTCTATACAACAGGAAGGCAAGAACAAATTATTACATTATAAATTTATCATGAGAAGTAATAATTACCATGAAAGGGTCAATTTATACTCAGTATTTTACGTTTGGCTGGACAATCCATTTTTAGTACAAACAGAAAATAGTAATGCCTGGTATCTTTCCTTCATTAGGGGAGTTCTCCTTTTTGTTGTTAGTGCTACGTCTCATGTCATTTAAAGTCTAGAAAGACAATGAAGTTGACTGATATGGACTGAAACTTGTGTACCATCTCTTTTGTTGCCAAAACCAAAATATACATGAACATTATATTATGGTAATGACTACAAAAGAAAAGCATACACTTAAAACCAAATAATAGAGTCCATGACTGTTACAAATATCACTCAATTAGTGCTTAATTTAGGCTCAGAAAATACCCCTTGTGCAACAAAATGTAGCCTCATAACACTTACACAAAGAGCTTCAACAAACTAGTACTGTCAAGACAAGGACTTGAATTAGAAACAAAAATAAATTCTCGAGTTAAAAAAGGACGAAAATAGATATGCACCTATACAAAGATGAGTGAGTAAAGTTGTGTCTAAGGAACCTTGATACATGATCAACTGACCAACAAAGTACTGGTATCAAAGCAACTGAAATAGAAAATTAAAGCAATTAAATTGCCAAGATGTCCAATAAGGGGATATAATGCTGAACTAAGAATAAAGTTATAGGTTTGCAGCAAAATTAAGCAAGCAAGCATTACACCAATCTGTTTTTAACCCATAATTTAGGTAAAAAGTAAGTCTTCTGGTATGTGCAATGAAGCTATTAAATGCAGCAAAGCTTAATAATCAGTCTGCTTTTATTTAAAGTAAAACAGCCTCATTTCAGTATGGCCCATTATGCATTACATCATTCTAGCCTCAACCAACTCAAATTAGCTTTGACTTGACGTCAATTATGGAAATGGCATAAGACAGTTACACGGACAAAAAACGGAAACTTATGGAGGCAAGCTGGTACATATTGATTCTGCAACTAGAAGAAATACTTACTCCAACTAAATGTGATACCTAATATCTGCTTATAAGACACAAGTAAGCTTGGCGGTGGTTAGTGAGCCTCAATTTAGGATCTAGACAAATGAAGTTCTTTGTAGCTTCACTGGTTGAGATTCACACGAAAACAAGCCAGCTGAACAAAAATATACCAGAAGCATGCAAAGTTAACTTACTCCTAAAGTGTGCCTGAGAAGTTATAAGTATGAGGCAAAACATCAGATGAATGAAATCTTTTGCGATAGCTATATACTGAAGCCACGTTTGAATGGCAGGTAGGGTCCACACTCTTGGTTTCTGAAAGAAGAAATTGTTACTTGTTAAACATTTGCACCCCACAATACTCTTGACTAGAAGTCCTACAATTTGTAATTATGTCCCCACAAATCTAAATACTCTCTCCTCTCCTGTTGAGAATTATTTAACATATAATTACACACAAAGCTATGCCTGATCAACATTACAAGAAGATGAGGCAAAAATCAAATTTTTCCAAAACTACACTGCCACAATGACAGCTGAATAGGCACACTACCTATGCTCGCAGATAAAGCTAAACCCCATGTTTTTCAGCATTAAGTGAAAATAAACAGAAAAAAGCATTCAAAAGATTGACATGATCTGAAAATTACCCCATAAAGAGAATACAAAGAGTAAAGAGAGGAGACTATGGTGCCTAGAAGCGACAGCCGGTAGACCTTGCGTGAAAGGTGTACTGTCAGTATAGGAACAATACCAAGCACGGCAACTGCTAGTACCTATAACATAAAACGAGTGATTAGCATAAAATGGTGCAAATACACCTATCTTTGCCTTCGAAGATACCTTATTCCCTGGCTTGTACAAGTATAAATATTGTCCCACACACCACATCCCATTTTATGAAATAACCAAGCTCCTTTTGGCAATAGCTTTATAGAAATTATCATATACAAAGAAAAGAATTTAAAATATTTTCCAAATTTCTCATTCCAGAAAGGGGAACTGTAATTTCACAAAATTTGGGGTGTGTTTGGCAGTTGGGATGAATCAGCAAATTCAAGGGGTCGAATAGGCTGTTCGAACAGCGCCTCATTCACTCCTTGTTCGCCGAAAATGTGGAATTAGAACAAGGTGTCGAATAGGCTGTTCGCCCTATTTGTTCGGCGTTTGGGCTCGCGTGAACAGCGCTTATTCGCTGCATCTTCCAAACACTGATGTACTTCTCAAAGAGAAATGATCTTGTCACAAATTTAGCAGCACCAAAACTAACAAATTAGACTGCTTTTATTATAATTAAACATTTTGACTTAATATACTTTTTTGCAATCCTTTTTACTGCATTTATCACCTACTTTCCTCTAAATCTAACAAACGGAAAATAAATATATAAGAAGTTTAAAAATAAAAAAACAATATAGTAAGTCTTACCCAAGCATTAAGAGCAAAATGTATAGCTTGTAATTGCAACCTGAGTTGATTATTGTCCGTATCTGATCGGGTAGATGGCCCACCACTTGGACCTATAAATGTATTTAGATTTGAGATTCAACAACTTGTTTTTTTTTTTTCCTTTCCTTTTTTAAATTTCCTAAAAGAAGTTACAGAGTGTTGCCTGTGTTTCATTGAATGAAAACATTAGATAGTAAGCATAGAGCCCCACAGTCCGCAGATAAACTTAAACAACCGACTCCTAACGATCAATCACAAAGGAACCCACAGATAAACTAACAGCTTACTAATACTACATCTCAGCAGTAAACCCCATTATTTCTTCATCATAAAACACAAGAACCACAATCAATTTAAGGAACACTTAACAGCCAAATATGAAAAAAAAAAAAGAATTCACAATTTAGCTAATTGAACTATTTATTTCTTTATTGCTCTTTTCCAATCTTTAATTAATTGTGAATTTAAGTGAAGAAATTCTTGTTGACCTGAAGAATGTGGCATGGAGGATTCACTGGTCGGTCTAGAGGTCATCCCTTCAACTACCAAGCCAGGGTCCTGAAGATATCAATAACCATTAGTGGCTGGTTAAATAACCATTCTGCAAACCCAAAACAGAACCCATAATAACAACTATTCAATGTCCATATTAAGAATTTTGCATACTGTTAGTTGTGATTTCAATTGCTACAGCATCAAACACACAAATTAAATTAAACTCTCATATCAATGGACGTGGAATCAGACAAGCTCAATTCAAGCTCGCCCAATCACAGACTAAAAACCAAATCCAGCTAGAAATTCAAAATCACACAGTAGTCATCAAAGAGAAGCGAGAGAAAAGTACGATGAATCGCTGGTAGAACTTGCGCTTGTAGTGGTCGACGACTTCGGGTCGGGAGGCCATGTGAGGAGGCAAGATAACATTGTTGTTCCAGAACTCCGACCAGCGTGGGTCCCGCTCGTAGTCGTAGGCCGCCGCGGCCGCTCGCTTGGCGCGCTGCTCCGCCGCTTGTGCCGCCATTTCGGCCGATGGGAACTCGAATCGGAAGAAGGAACGGAACGGAACGGCTCAGTGTAAAGTGTTTTGTTAGGTTTGTTACTTGTTAGTTTTTCGGAAAGACAGAGAGGAATCGGGATTCGAGAAGAGAGAGACAGACTGACCGTGAATGATTCCGTATTCCGTAGGAAAACGAATTACCTGTTGTTTGTGGATGGCAGGAACTATGTGCTTCTCGTGAGATGCAAACCTGACAACACGGGCCCATGTTCCTTCATCGAAAGCTGTAATTGTTGGGCAGTGCCGAACTGCCGATATACCAATGCCAATGCCCCATTGTCAGATTAAAGCACGCACACGTAGTTAAAAATGACAGTGCCGTGCTCTGGCCTCTGGCTAAAAATTACAAAAATGTAGAGCTGTCGATGATTAGATTAATTTAGCTCTAACTTTAAAGTTAGAACTCTAACTTTCTAACTTCATGAAACCAAACATCATGGCCATGTTTGGTTGAGCCAACTTAGCTCTAACTTCAAGTTAGAACTCTTAAGTCTTAACTTTCTAACTTCATGGAACCAAACATCATAGAGTTAGAGTAGGTCAGTACTAACTTGACTCAAACTTCTTAATTTTGCTAAATGGTGAGTAAGAGAGAAAGTTTTTTGCCATGACTAACTTAAAAAATTAATAAAAGAAAAATTGTGATGATGATGATGATTATTATTAATTAATTAGTTAACAATTTAATATTAATTACAATATTAAATAATAATAACAATTATTTTTTTGTTATTATTTTTAATGAAATTATTACGGTAGTAATAATAATAATAATTATTATTATTATTATTTAGTAATAATTTTAACATTGATTGGGAATTTGGGATTAATAATAAAATATATACAACAATAAATATAGTATAATTAATGATAATTATAATTTATAAAAGAGATAATAAAATACAACATTTTCTAACCTTAAGTTAGCACAAACTTTCCACAATCTCGAACTTCACTAATGTCAACCACTAACTTCAAAATTACTAACTTCAACCTCTAACTTCACTAATTTCACGTCCAACCAAACGTACCCAAATTGAGTCTATGTGTCTCATCAGAATTTTAATTAGTTTAATACTATATAAATTACCCTAATTTAATTATATTATTATTATTATCAGATTCATAACATTTAGTTTTATATGAATTTAATATATTTTTCTTTTATGTAAATATCAAATATTTCCAAATTTTACTTAAAGAAAACAAAATTAGTAAGTAAATAAATGTTATTGAAGGTTTTAAAGATAAATGTTAATATTTTTCGTTTTAATTGTGCATGGTGAATTGGTGATAAAAAGAACTATATATGAAAAAATCTTAACAATTGCGCTCACATGAAGCTTCAACTTGTTTTTTGCATCTCGAGCTAAGTTTGTCTTGATTTTAATCAAAATGAATTATAATCAGATATTATTATAATAAGGTTAAATTAGAGTTATATTAGTAGGCAGTTTTATTAAAAAAAAATAGAATCGAGTTTAATAGTGCAGACTTATACTTTCACAAGAGCTTGCATATGGCAAATTAATAAATATGTTGGCTATGAATATACGGAGAACTTTTATATGTACAGCCTACTAAAAATGATCAAAACAATATGAACACCAAACGAGATACATTGGGCCTTTTTATTCCGAGAAATGATAAAAAAAATGAAGGAATATAACAAAGTTTCATAAACAAAACAATGTTTCATCATTTCTTAGAAATCAAGGAAAAAATAAAGAGAAGTACTCCTTGAACTTCGCAAATTTTTTTTATTGAAGATTGATTTGAAACCAACGATTTTGTTATAAAAAATTTGAAAATAAATGCTCTCTGTGTGATTCAAATCAATGACCACTTGGTTGAATAGAGCCAAATTAACCACTAGGTCGAACGACCCAACTTTCATAATGTTTTATTTATTTATTTATTTGACTTTTACCCAATACATGATAGAAAATTATATTTTATATTATATATATATATTTTTAGAAAAGATAGATCTGAGGCTATTCGTTTCATTGATAAAATGAAACCAAAAGTACAACTGATTCTAAACTAGTATCAGCGTCAACAGGCAAAGTTTTTCCTCTACGATTCTGCTCATGCATCTCGCTCCTAGTACCAATCAGTACCAGTACTCACGTTTATCTACTGCTCTCTACCTTCCTATTATATATCCATATATAGTATAGAGGCCTATCATCAGTAATTGACTAGCACAACTCAAAGATGCTGAAATGCATGTTCAGCTTATTACATCCAAATCAAAGAGAAGTAGATAACATATGATAGCAAATTTTGAACAAGTATCTTATTTGAAAGTGCAAAACACTGGTAAGTAAAGTAAGCTCCAAGATTTTTGAAGTTCACATCAGCCTCTGCAAAAGCACATCTTGGCCTGGCAGTTTACCAGATTACTTAGAATTTATCCAAATTAATTTGTTTTTTTCACACATCAAACGGATCCATATTATGCAATGTTGGAAGTATTATAACAAAATAGCTTGGAACTAACAAACCGATTAATTTGATTAGGATTTAGGAGACTCCCAAACTGGGTCCTGGTAACATCTATAGGTCAAGAATTTTGCTTACTGTTAATCTGTTATAGGCTTATAGCGTTATTCATAATTTCATTCGTTGGAGCATGAAACGTGAGACTCCCAAGCCCCAACCTCTTCTACTCAAAGAGTCAGCACTGAAAGTCTCAAACCCAATCAAGGTCGAATTCAAAACTACACAATAATCATCAGAGAAAAGCGGGAGTGAGGGAAGTAGGATTGGATGATCCTAGACTAGAATCACTAGATAGAACTTGTGCGTCTGAAGTGCTCCGACCAGTGTGGGCCCCTCCTCAGCCTAGGCCACCGCCGCCGTAGACTTGAATTAGAAGAAAGAACTAAGAAAGAAAGAAAGAAATGATTCGGCCATTCGGGAATCGGGATTTGGAAGAGATACAGCGAGGGAACATAACAGGACACAGACGTAAAAACGTAACACGTAGCACTGACCCAAGCAGAATCAGTGCGGGAGTTTAGTCCCACATGAGATGGAACTCAATTCCGGATCGCTCCTTTTGCTATAAATGGTTAGGTCGCTTAGGTTATAACGCATAACGGAGCTTTCTTATCACGAAAGTAGAAAAAAAAGAATCTCCGTTTGGTTTTTTGTTCCAGGATTCATGTGGTCGCAGTCATGGTATTCGATGAAATGAAATGCCAAATCTGCTGGTCTGGTTTGGTTGCTCGTCTCATTTTATCGAACACCATGGCTACGGCCTTATGAGTCCTATTTTATTATCCCACCACACACACATACACACACACACAACACACCCGCCCAACCATGATACATGGTTATTGAATGTTCCTGGCATCCGAAATCCAATGTATTACCAGAACGGATTTTGTATACACATTACATATAATTTTTTTTTAATTTTACTTCTTTTGACAAAGAAAATAAAATGAATAACATATAATGTGCTAACTTTATGAAAAAAAAAAATAACATATTGCTCTAATTGTCGGATGCTCGTATCCGGTTTTCCTTTCTTTTTTGGAGAGTGGGACTAGTGTTCTCCAAAATGACACGACACGCACGTGTGTTGACACGACATGACACGACACATTTATGGAATTAACACGACACGTGCATATCGGCGTGTCGTCTTAAAGATTTTCAAACGTTGACACGTCTTAACACGACACGAGTTGACACGCGACACGACACGATACGACATGTGACGAGTTGACACGACAAAAATTATTATTAATAAGAATTTATTAAATTATAATGAGTTTATATGATAAATTTATTAACTTTTGATTCATAATATTTTTATTCAAACATTAATTTTTATTTCAATATTTTATTATATTTTTCTATTTTAAAAAATTATTTAAATACTTTTTAATGAATTTTAATTAAATAAGTTATGATATGGCTTGACACGTTTAACATGTCGTGTCAACACGACACGTTTAACACGTTGTGTCAACACGACACGTTTAACACGTCGTGTCAACACGACACGACACTCGTGTCGTGTCATAATACGTGTCGTGTTAACCAATTCCTTCATTTGACACGACACGACACGACACGCCGAAAATATTAACTCGTGTCAACACTGTTAGAGATATGTCATAGAAGCCAATCAATTTATGGCTACTTCTATAGTTTATGTCATTGATGATATTTGATCATTTGTTCTCGGATTTTATTATTGACAGTTCATTCAGGTTGAGGATCTGAATTGTGGATCACTGTAGTTCATTTATAATTAAATGACAATAATAAATCGAAACTGTCCATAGTCTTGATAATTAACAAGGAACATTAATTATCAGATAAGACTAGTATACAAGTTAAGTGATGATTAAGTTCTACAAAACATAAGTAAGGAGTTACTAACTTAATTGTATATGTATATGTTACTGGAACATAGTACAGGACATGATCCAATGAAATAAATATATGGATTGTGTTACGTGTCATTATTTATTTCATACGTGTTTGATTCTGAGTTTGAGATGGTTCAGTTTCTCCACATGAGGATATGTTCTATAAATATCATCTAACGCTGATTCCTGATAGGGGCTGCTATACGGACTTTATTTATGTTCACTTGAATTGTGCGGGGAGAAACTGTTCATCAAGACAACCGTATGTCCCTCACTAGTTCATCTAGTGAGTGATGATATCTGCTGGGTCCCTTGATGGAGATGGATTGCTTGCTAGCAACTTGTGTAATCATCTCTAGATCAAGAAACGTATAATCTGCAAGAATGACACATTCCTATCTTGGATTATACAATGATATCATGTGACATAAGAATCAAAACAATAAGATACCATTTCTTATGCAGGATTGAAGTGCTGTATTGGTACAATATTTAATTTATGTGAATTGGGAATCATAACGTGTTGCTAGATACCGCTTATGATTAATGAAAATAAATGATGATTTAATTTCATAGCCAACATAGCATAAATCCTCAAATGGTCACACAAATAGGACTTTAACCAAACGTGCATTATTTGTTTGTTTGCAGTAGCGAGTACTGCGAATATATGATAAGTTGATTAATTAATTATATACCGTTGCGAACCGTTATAATTAATTAACTCAAGTGGATCATATAGAAATAATATAATGCATATGCTAATCCCAAATTAATTATTAATATGTTAATAATTAAATTCGTTCAACGCATATTTATTATACTAAGCTAATTGGGTTTCAGTTAATCAGTTAACTGAAAGTCCGATATGAGAGGAATTAAATGAGCGATTTGACTGGCCATTATATCATGTGGCCTTGCCCACATGAGGCCTGAAAATTTCGACCATGAAGAGGGCATTTTTGTCCAGAAAATAAGGGGAAGAGAGAAACACAATTGTGAAAACGTTCCATATATATAATTGTGAGTTTATGGAAAAATTTCAGCCACCTAATCCTAATCTCTTCTTCCTCCTCTCCTTGGCCGGCGGCTACACAAGAGAGAAGGGGTTCTTCTCTTGTGTAGGCGCCTCTCTACCTTTCTCTCTGCTACTCGTGTTGAGCGTTCCTTTCTCGTATTAACCGGTTAATCGCACTCGAGGCAACCGGAGGATCGTGAAGGTGACGAGCACGCCACCGACTTCTAAGCAAAGGTCGAGCCTTCTAGCTACGAGACTAGAAGAGGTATATCCTTCTACCGTTCTCTTAAAGTGTCAACTTGCATAATTATCTAGATCCGTATAATAGCAATTGTAAATTGTTTGTTAATAAGTAATAAAAATTTAAATTGCACATGGAATGAGTTCCTAACAAACACGACACGACACGAACTCTAACACGCGCGTGTTTGACACGACACAACACGTTTGCAATACCCTAAGTGGGACACGGATAAATGGAAGAGGCAGAACTAACAGGTGGCTCACCAAAAGTTATTTAGATAGACAGATATGGGACATAGTAGACTCCTTATTTTTTTCATTACTTTTCAGATCCATTTATATTCATATTTTATTTTTCCTATGTATTATTGAACTCAAACACAACTTTTATGGGGATCACTATTCAAAAGATTTTCGGATTGCATAATATTGTTTCTCTATAAAATTTAATATTTAATAGTTAATATCTGAGAACATAATTAAAAATTACCACTATGAACCGCTAGTTAGAGATCTCAACTAGCAAATAAAATTTCCAGAATAATTTGACAATTATGATTTGAGTCCGAATTGATCAAAATAAGTAGATCAGTAGATGCGCGCAACATGCTGTGATGTTCAGACAGTTTTTATGTGCACAAAATATTACGTATCATTTTTAAATAGAACAAAATAAAAATTTCCAGCTAGTTGTTGACGATCTGTTGATTAACTAATTTGTCTTGTAGTTTTTTTTTAAAAATCGTGCTGCTGTTTATATTGACGCAAACTGATTTATCAGTTAGAAATAGCACATACAATGTTCTTACGTTAATGAATTAAATTTATAATTGTAATGAGGTCTTTTCAAGCGCGCACACATTTTGTTAGAAAATTTTGTCCACGTTTAATCTAATCCTTCCGAAATATACACAGTATATATTTTTTGAAATAAAAATATACACAGTAGATTAAAAATCAGTGCCGTGCGAGGTGAGTTTACCACGGAGAATATTCCGAACGAGAACCAATGTTTTTGGGAAAAAAGGACAAAGCATAAACGTGACAGATATGGCTAGAGGTGGTCAACATTTATGACGTCATGATCTGTGCCCATATTAATTTTTGTTGGAAAATTTGTTCATACTGCGGTAAAAAGAATCCGAAAATTTGTAAAATATTTCAATTAATGGAAAATTAATTGTAGAATTCCGAAATATAAAAAGAAAAAACTTCTAATGATTTTGCTTCCTTTTCTTTCAAAATTTTTGCCGCAAAATTTTAATAATTACCGTTATAGCATAGACATCAACCCAAAGAAAGCACAGATTCTGTGATGTAATAATAACTAATTAATTATGTGATGCAATAAAAATTGGATTTGCACTTTGTCCTTTCATATTATTCTGCGATGTAATAATAAAGAATTGATTGCTGTTGTGATGCAATTAGGAGATGGAAGCTGCAGTGAGAGTAAAGAGGAGGGTAGCGGTACCAGAAAACTGGTACTAAGCTGTGATAGAGGGGAGCAGTTAGATATTTAGGGAGGAAGGGGTTTTTCTTGTATTATTGTTTATTTGTTCTTTTCTTCATGAAAAGTGGTGCAGTAAAAATCCACTAATTTCAAAAAAAGAAAGAAAAAAAGAAAGCACAGATCAGATTATTTTTTTTACCCCGAAAAGAGAATGCAAAATGGCCTTAATCATACCGGATCCAACTAAAACCTTAGTACCTTATGTAAGGAACGACCTCAACCATACCAAACCCAAAAAGTCTTAAAATCCATACACAAGTGCGAACTCAGGTCAATATGAGTATCTAATTACAATATGCTACTACAGAAAATAGTTTTTTTTCCTCCCTATAATTAGTGCAATTCTGTTAACCAGCAAAACCCAAAAAGTCTTAAAATCCATACACAAGTGGCGAACTCAGGTCAATAGGAGTATCTAATTACAATATGCTACTACAGAAAATAGTTTTTTTTTCCTCCCTATAATTAGTGCAATTCTGTTAACCAATTTGCTGGTATACTTCATTGCTTCACCAAGGTCAATAGGAAAATCATAACAATTATATGCTTTGCCTCTACAGATTGCAAAACAGAAATTATTATCGTGCAATCAGAATGTTGAGCAATACAATTAAGTGTGGGAAAAAAAAAAAAGAAATTTCCCGATTGTAGGTGCATTCAACACAACTTCAAAGGGGGGGGGGGGACCATTATAGCCTATTGCCTAATCAAAAGGTGTTTACCTTCTGTGAGAAGATAAGTTTTGCTCATCTAAATGAGTGGAAAGAATAGAATAAGAGGAATGTCACAGGCCTCAATCAACCTATGGCTTCACAACTTCACAAGGGTTTACACAAGTACCTGCAAGAGATTTCCATGTAACAATGTAAAAACAGTAGTTTATTATTTGTTTCTTCTTATTTTGTGGGCTAAGTCATCTGATAATTCCAGATGTAGATCAGCCCACTAAGTTAAATGTAGGAACTACAAAAGAACATTACAGTATTAGAGGTCAACGGAGAGACGTAAGCCGTCATGAGCAAGCTGTACTGGAATTCCTTCCCTGTACATACAATCAAATATTCAGAAAATTTTAGAAATTACCAATAAAGCCACGCACCATCTCAGGACATATTATCGCCAGCTACAGAAGGTATTGCTGTACTGGTACATTCCATATAGAGCACAAGAGATTGTGCATTTAACAGGAAGATTTTAGTACTCTTTCAGTAAGGACTGAAAGGTTTATTATTTCATCTTTTTCCATGCAAAACTGGTATTCATTGGTACTGGGATGTTTAACATTCTCTATAATAGTAGTTCATAGATAATCTTACTGGCGAGACCACTCAGACAAGATTTCATTGTCTCTGTCATGGTCATACTCATGTGTCATTCCAATAAGCAATGCTTTCTTTGGGCATATTCTCTTCACTGCATCAAGACTCTGAACAAAAGTAATAGATTAAATAGAAATATTCTATAACACAGTTCTTGCATAGAAGTAGTGAGCTTTATGTACTATATAAAGGAATAAATAGGGAGCCTAGGAGAGTAGCAATATACCTGATCCCAACAAAAGTGCGTGTTATGTGATCCTCTCTGTTCAACAAAATGAAGAAGAACTAATTTATGTCACAGACTTCCCAATGAGCAATTAACACACATTAAGCCAAGCGGACCTTAATCAGCTCTCAATATAGATCCTCAATGGCTCAGCTAAACCTAATTCAATAAAATATAGTGCGCAACTGATCCACAGCAGCAGTCAAACTGCTGGCCCAGAGTTGGTTTATTTTTTTTTAAAAAAAAAGAAGGCTAGTATGGCAACAATTGCTCCCAGTCTTGGCAAGCAAAAATAGAAAGAAGCATCGTATCATAATATTTTATAATTTACTTATTATCGAATTTGTTTAGAAGGAAATGTTGCAAAACTTGATAAATGTTGAGAATACTCTTTTTGAAAGAACTAACCCTATAGAGTGTATCTAAGATAAGAAGGTCCAGCTGCTGATCCCTTGACTTCGAAATAACTGCAATGAAAGAGGAAAGGAAGACGAAGAGTAAAGTGATTGTAGGAAACTTTCCAAGCTATATATGTAGTTCATATAAGCAATAATGCATACTACATGCCATTATTTTTGACAATACTATTTTCATTTAGCTTGTTTGATGTATATATACCAGATTCAGTAGAAGGTATAAATCGAGAAACATCAGAGATATATGCAATCCTTGATTTACGGCCAAAAAGGAAGCCCAGACAAACATAATCCTCTCCGTGCATTACCTGAATTGCAAAATAGGTACAAGCTTTTAAAAATTTTCTTGCTTATACACATTATGTAACATATATCCTCCACTAATACCTTGCATTCACAGTGAGGATCTGAAGTCTACTTTTTGTGGCCCATCATTACCCCATTGCACTATGCAATTTTTAATCCAAAATTCGAATTCCTATTAAGAAATTCCAAATGTTGATCTTTGTTCTACACAAAAAGCGATAAAGGAATAAACTTGTAAAAACTAGAGTTCATTTGTACAAGATCAAGAACCCAAAAATTTCTGCCATTCAATTTCACTGAATTGATTGGGCAGGAGTTTTGGTCCTTCCATCTTGTACCAAATAACTCTAGAATTTGTAATTTTCAGCATGCATTGTGTTACATAGAGCATATTAACAGCAATGTTATTTGGAATTTGGACTTCTGATGTTCTAATAGAAAGGACCAATTTGGGGCATCATGGGCACAAATAGTAGGCATTTGATCCCTCATCTATTGGAATCAGACCCACCTTTCGTGGTACCTAAGTACCTAACAAATATCATGCTTCTCATATTTGAATTTTGAAACAAAATCTGAACCTATTTTGAGGTAGTTACCAATAATACACAAGCATTAGCTTATTATGATGAATGAGAACTCCCACAAATACTGAATATGAAGAAGGATCTTTCCTCATCAAGCAAGACCAACAGAACTTAGTAAAGTCAGCACACTTTAGTCATTTTCCCCCTTATGCTATGTTGAAGTTCGGTCGAATTCCAATGTGATAAAGATAACTTCATTTGTGAACGACTCATCCTGTTTTTTATCAGATATAGGAAATAGCAATGCCTACCGGTAAGGGAACAAACTCGAGTCCAGAACAGAGAAATGACTTTTCATGGTTGCTTTCAATAATTCTCCAGTCGAGCTGAGCAACTCGTCTGACCTCTTGTCCTTCCTTCAGCTTTTTAGTTGCTAGGTATGGGAATTTCACAGAAATGCTGTCAAAATATATAAGTAATATAAGCAATAAATTTTCAAATCATGGAAATTGAATATTCTACTCCCCTAATGTAATGTGTATTTAGTATGATGATTAATCACAGGCAAGATACTTGTGAAATTTTGTTTTCTGTGTTCTTTCATTTTTAAAATTAGCACCCTACATCTCTCATATTTGTACTGACAACCAACTATTTTATGGTACATGCCTATTCCAGAACTTAAGATATATGTCATTGCATATATTCTGTGATATACAGATCAATTTTGTTCTCATTCTTCATCACTTCAGTTTCTTATTCCCAAAATACGAAATAATATTAATATGTCATCCCAGGTTTATAATGGACAGCATGCAAATCAATCGGATTTAGACATTTAGTTAAGCTCAAAGAGTTGAAGGCAATTTAGTCAACATTTTCATAACATGAGTTGAAGGAAAAAATGAGACGTATAATATCCCACATCAGTTGCAAAAATGAGACGTATAATATCTCACATCAGTTGCAAAAATGAGACGTATTGGGTCAAGAAGACTTAATTTAAAGAGTAAAAACTACACATTCAGGAAAATTTACGTACAGCTTATGCTGGTATCTTAATGCACCAATTATGTTATATTCTTGGCGTTGTATCAATTTTGCAAATATGTTATAATAAACAACATATAATTTGCAGAAAGACTTCAACTTGGATGATATTTAGCCTCTTAAAATTTTTTATGAATTAATTCTGCTCACATTCTTATGAGCCAATTATAAGAACTGTTGAGGTGTAGTTAGTGCAACTAATAAGACACTCACGTATACATACACAATTAAGGGTTGTTAAATGCAAATCTTAAAAGTTAGTAATTGAGTGTTATAACTTAAAAGTTCGAGGCAAATTACATGCAATCAAGCTTTTTGAAGCTTCACTTATATTATTAAGGGGTTTCCTACACAATTCGTCCATACTTGTTTTATTTTTCCACAAAAAAAAAAAAAAAAGTATACCTGTCCATAGCAAATTGGGTGAGATATATAGGAGTTGGTTCGATATCATTTGTGGGGCTAAATGGCTGTACTACACGTATGTCATCAAGTCCCAATACTGCATCAGCATGCTCATGTGTCAGAATAATCTGCATTATAAAAAGAAAGGCATAAGTCTATGTGTACTATAAGCATTCCACATCACTTCTCTATATTTAAATTTATTCATTCAGTTATTTGTTTATTAATTTAATTTCATATAACTGTATTTTGGGACAAGAAGAAGTTGAATAAATGGACCAGAATCACTTTGACCCGTCAGATCCATTGTACTGGTATTTCAATGTTTATTTGCAACATTATACAACTGAAAGGGTCTTTTATGCAACTTGCTTCCAAGTAAGCCTGAGAATAGCCCAATATTAAAAACAGTTTCTGAGGTATCTATAAAGCACCAAATATAACAAATTGGCTCAATATTTAATCAGACCATTTTTCCCTAGTACTGAATTGAACTGATATCAAGCCAGTAAATTCTGGTTATGGTTTCATCTTGGATAAACAAATAACACATCAATTTTGTTTTTTTTTAATTAAGTCAATAAAATAATATTAGGGATGATTTTTACAAATTTTGTTAATGTTACCTTGATTCAATGGCTAATGATAAGTTGGATGTTAGTTGCAATAGTGTTGGCATTGAATTTGTAGGCTGTTTGCCTGTTTGGTAACTAAAAATTGACACAATTTGCCACAATGGTATTTGAAACTTTTGCACAACTGAGGTTTCCTTCTAGTGTTAACATTGAATTGGAGGTCAATTGCAAACTTCGAAGCCCACATTATACCAGGAAAGTACCAGCTTGGCCCTGTTTTTTTATTTATTAATTGATATTGTTTACTGCTGAATCTATTTACCAAGGGTTTGAACTCAAAGATAACAAAACAAAAAGACACTAATGTGACTGTGCACTGAACGAGTGATGTTCAGTGATGCACTTCTTTGGGTGTAGCAAAGGAACCAAAAGAGGGTATATTTGAAATAGAACGACATTGGTCCTAGTAGACATGTTCAGCTCTATGATGATTCCGCTGCCACAATTGGATTTATCTATCAGAAAGATTCCATCTAAGCTAACTCTGGAAATGAACCAGTCACTGAATCTTTTCTATAGGTGGACCTAGCAATGGTATTTACTTTGCAAGTTCAGTTTCCATCCCCTAGAAAATGACTTCAAACATCATTCAAATTCAGTTAAGTAAATGTATCATAATCCTTTTGTGTCCATGCACCGTACAAGTTGTACTAATTAAGCCAAGGTAGTTACTGCAATAGTGGTTTCAAAGAATGGTAGCACTCACTGAATCAACACGAGGAATTTTGTGGCGAACAAACCAGCGAAGGACTTGCTCTCTAAAACATTTCCCAACATCAATAAGGATATAGCGGCGAGACATCCCATTGTCTTCCAAATAATCAATCAAAAGTGATGTATTGCACCTAACATTAATACAAAAGTAGATGAAAATTGGCAAAGTAAAAATAAAAAGTAAATTATTGATGCAGGACAACTTTAATTGATTTGGTAGAGATGGACATCGATTAACACACACCCCATGCCTTTGTTTGGTTGGAACTCCATAAATTACTACTAGTACGGAATTATAAAACTGCAAATATGTTAATCAAAGGATGTTTCTTAGGATCATATCATGTGATTATCATATTCTTGCCTATTGGCATCCATGCCAAATTCGACCTCTTTTGGATATAAAATAAGAGAACATCATCTTTCTTAACAGAACTTAAATTAACAACATAAACATAGCAATTACGATGAGAGGTGACAAAAAGGATGATAACAATCATAAAACGACAACTAGGATTGCGTAGGTAGGTTTGAACAATTTTGGTTTGGGGATGAAGAGAGAGAGAGAGAATACGAACCTATAGTTGGGGTTAAGGTCAGGAGGGATGGAGAGAGAGTCGGAGCAGACCTTGCACGGAGGATCGGAGGGTTGGATGAGGCATCGCGCATTGGGAACGGCGCTGGAGCAGCCCGTGCCAAGGAATATCAGCGACGATCCGCCATTCGCGCCGTTGTCGATCTGAGATCCCATTGTTTTGCTAGAGAGAGAAAGTGAGAGAAAGAGGGTCAGGGAGAGGTGGAGTGGGTACGACGAGTCGGAAGTCGGAATGGGGAGCTTTGTTTTTTATATGTGCGTGTAATGTAATGAGAGTGAAGAAGAAGGAAGAGCGTAAATTTATTGTTCAATTGTTGGAGAATGGAGAAGAAACCAAGATATATTCCGTGAATATTATAATTTATTAATTGTTGAAGAGCGTAACATTTACTTTGCTCATAATAAAATCAATGGAGGAAATTCAGTATAATTGCTCCATTGTCTTATTATTTTATTTCATCTCTTGACCATCTAGTAATCAAATATAAAATTCTAATTTTTCTGACCTTCTGTTATTTACCACGAAACTTGTTGATATTTTGAATTTGTTTCGAAGTTTGAGCCATTGATACAAACTAAAAGCGTGGCACGATCCACTCAAATATGGTGTATTAATATCCTTTTTTTTTTTCAAGATTAAATTTAATATATTCAGATATGATTAAATAAGCTTTAATATTATTATACAGGAATAATTGAGGTTACTTATACGAGACTATTTCGTTTGAAATTTGGAAAATGAAAAATACGAGTTAAATAGCTTATGTAAAATTTGAAATGTTCCGATCTAGGTGAAATTTCAAATCAATTGACTAATCCCATTCGTGACATTTAATATTTTTAAATTTACATAATAACCCCGAAATTCATCAAACTCTTCAATAAGGTCCTCCTGTGCCTCAAATTTTCATATATGAGTCCCCGGAACAGCGTTGGTAATTTGGTATCGACTGGGTTACAAAATTTACAATAAGTTCATTAAGCGAGAAATCAAGGAATTTTCTTTTTTGTTATATCAAACTTGATAGTTATTCAAATATTAAAAAAAAATTGATGAGTTTTCTAAGTATATACACACAGTTTTGCTTAAAATCCAAAAATCATGCTTCTCGAGCTCATGGACCTGTTATAAGAAAATTTATTGACCATTTGATAAATCAATTGGGCCTCTAATTTCTTTCAAACTAGCATTGTACTTTAACACCATCTATCAGCCCAAGAAGCAAGATAAAAAGAAAACAAAACAAAAGGTACAGAAATTCGGCTCGTGAAGGCCCAACTGAAGTCGTCGCATAAGGGCCTTAACCAGGCTCTGAATTCAGCTATAATGGAAGAAGGAAATCGACGGATCGGATTGACCACTTCGCCTCCGGATCCGTATCCTCTGCCCATCTTATTAAGATGGGCAGAGTGCCCATCTCTCAACGTGGATCATCCGATCTAAATGGAGGGTCGGATTTTAAGCGGTCCATTTATCTCTAAAAACAAAACAAAAAAATTGTTTCTTCTCAGAATCGCCGATCCTTTCGATCACGCTCTCTCTCTCTCTCTCTCGTAAGCGCCAGAAGAAAAAACCTAGATCGCTCTCCTCTCTCAGAAGCGCGCTCTCTCTCAAGTGTGAGGCATCGTGGAGGTGAAGTGGTAAATGGTAATCTCGGATCGTGCTATTTGCTTCAAAAAGGTCCTATTTCTTTTCTTGCATCTACTATTGGATTTTGACTTGAAATTGGATGTTTTGTTTCTATCGGAAGGTAAGTTCAGAAAGTTGTGATAGAATTTTCTTTTTTAAAGTGTACCGATCATAGCCATTATGGGTACGCTCCAGTTGTGTTGAACGGTACTGTTTAGTGCTTTTGTCTTTGTTGGTTCTTCATCATTTTTATTGATTTTACTTATTTGGAATTTCTACATGAACTTGTGCATGTATATTTGAGGAGATTGGTTGGAGTATATTGGGACTAGCCTTCATTCCTTGTTATAACTATTAATTACACAGAAAAAAGCCAATTCAATTCGGGAATGGAGAGAAATTGATAATTTTCTAGTCAAACTTTATGTGTAGATTAAGGTGATAGCTTTATTCTAGAGGAAGATTAAACACCAAAACAATAACTTTTTCATATTCCAAGTACCAACCAAATAACAGCTTGAATAAGTAATCTTTTTTTTTTAAGAAATAAGGCCTGTATTCCCAATTTTTTTCTTTCTCCACTGAATATTAAAATAAGCATATTGAAATGCCATGTAGGCAGGCATGAATGTTTTTACTAATTAAATATATATTTTTTGTTGTTGTGCTAAATTGCAGGCAGGAATTGAGTTTTGGTGTATGTGCCGAATGCCAGGATGTTAAGTATTTTGCTGTTACATTTTGGATGTGTATATAATTGTTGACTTGATGTAAATTGTACTGACTTTGAATGTAATATGGTTCGGTCTATAGCTAATTGTAATGAAAATTGATCTTTGGATTACTTAAGGCTATTCTTTGGATTGTTAATTTCTCTAATTTCATTAACTCATTGCTTCTAGCTGCAAGATGTGTAGTTTATTTCTAAGATGTTTAGTTTATTTCTACTTCCAGCTATATGTTGCTTTATGGTACATATAACTTGAAAATCGGTAACTAACTTATTGCTTTCATGCATGTACCATATGTACCATAGGTGTTTAATTGTGAACAATAACAATGCCCTATATATAAATGTGTGTAAGCAGCTCTTTTCTAATCCATTTCAAGAGTGTTTTGATCTTACCACTGGTCCTTGAAAACGCAATGCTCTATACTAATCCATTTCAAAAGTGTGAACAATAACAATGCTCTATACTGATGCTTGGAAGTTTACAGCTAGGTCCCTGAAAACTCAAAATCAAACCATAATCATACCAGATGAACCAACCCAATTACAATCTATGCAACTGATTCTTACCATGTAATTACCTAACAGATAGCATTTTGAGCCCCAATTAACAAAGATAAGCGTACATGCACCATGAAAACAACTCACTGTTAAAGCTACCAAATTAAATATCAATTTATCAAACCCATACCTAATTTTCAAGAAAATAACTGAATGTTAGCTCCAAAATATGGCCACAATGATCCACAATGATCCACAACATATTGTCTACGGTTCTGAAATTCTCGAATCGCTGCTAAGGACATACTTGAACCAGTAGAAATAGTAGCTGCAAGTATTAATTTTAGGTTGAAGGACATACTTGAACCAGTACATAACATGACACACAAGTTTGGGTTAAAAAACAATCTTTGTTTCTTATACTGTTATTGTGTACCAGGGAATGATTAAGAGAAAGTAATTATTGTGTACCAGGAAATGATTAAGAGAAAGTAATGAAACATTAATTGAGAATGTAGAATGAATGTATTGTATTCAATGTGTTCTGTACAAGGAGATCTATACTATGTATAGCTAACACACAACTCAGTAATACAGCAGTGCCTTTTAACAGTTACAAATCAAGAACCTAAGTACTAATCCAATCACTAATTACATTTTCTAAATATCCCCATTACTTGTACCAGTACTGGTCCCTATTACTCTAACATTAGGTCAAACTACCAAATTTCAGGTTCAAGGACGTGGTGGTCAAGCTCGTCGTCCCAGCCGTCGTGGAGGCCCTTCTCGCGCACCAAATCGTTGATGTTGAATTGGCGCATTCCGGTGGCGTCGGCCACGAGCTTCTCGAGGTCGCCAATGGTGCTCGAGTGAAGGAGAGCTGGAGAGGGGAGAGACGGTGAAGTAGAGAGAGAGAGAGGCAGCGAGAGGGAGGCCGGGATGGTGTGCGAGTGAGAGAGGAGGAGAAAAGGAAGCGAATGTGGAGGCAAGCGGTAAGTTTTCTTTTCTGTTTCGGAGGAGGAGACATAAATCCTTTTTCTTTTTTTTTAATTAAGGGATAAAAGCTCCGCACTATATCTAACCGTTCATTTAGATCGGACGATCTATGTTGAGAGATGGGCACTCTGCCGTCTTAATAAGATGGGCAGAGGATACGGATCCCTTCGCCTCCTAGCGGCGACATTTCTGATTTCTGTAACGAACAGGGTCAGTTTCTATCGTCGTCTCTCTGACTTCTTTCATTGTTACCGTTTATTTGCGCCGTTGTCATATCTAGCTAGTTTATTTTTAATCAGTAGGATTTCAGGTGCAGATTTCTCAAAGACAAGTCTAGGTTCTCGCCTCCCTTAAGTCCTCTTGTGATTTTCAATTGTATAGTAATTATTTCATTTTTTTCCCCCAAATTTAACAGATTGAGCACAATAATCAATATTGTTAAGCTTCTCCAGGCTTGATTATTTTGGAAATTAGTAGAGGAGCATTGAAGCAATGTTCTTAACAAAATGCTACATTGCCTACACAACAAATCATTGAAAGAAATCCCTTTGATACTGGTACCGGCACAATATCTAAGGCTCGGTGCCACCTACGTTATCTACCCCTTATCATTGTATCCTTCAGTAAGTTCGAGGATGAACATTCGACCCCATAACAAAAATACAAAGCTAAGATCACTATCTAGGCTTAGATTATTTAATAGCAAAGCCAAGTTTTGTTTCGGGTTTTTTTTTTTTTTGTATAAAACTTTGATAAGAACAGGAAACCCTAGTAAGCAATAAACTTCTTGGAAGTAAAACATAAGGGGGTAAATTGATCCTGGAGTCTTGGCATGAAATAATTATAAATTATATTCTGACAAGTTATCTCACATAGCAGTTCGAATTGCGACAGATATTTTGCAGGACTCTTAAATTTGAGATGAGCACAGCTCAGAGAGTTGATTTGGTGTGCTCCACAACTAAGTTGTCTCAGCGTGCATCAGAATTCAAACGGTGGGGCCGAAAGTATCCCTTTGTTCGATATGGCATTCCTCTTATTTCTCTGACAGTTTTAGGTTCTGTCGGCCTCGCTCATCTCATACAGGGAAGGCAAGTACATTTCCTTAATTCTACTGTTTGATAAGTGAACCCCTAATGTTTACCAAATTTGCAATTATCTCTTAATAGAACTTGAAATGTAAGCCCCCTATTCTTTAGAAAATTCACTGAAATGAAATCCCTATACTTTTTGGTCTTTAGCCTTGTCATCATATTAGGATGGATTATCTCTGATCTATATAATCATTCAAAGGTAAGCTGTAACCTCTATTAATATTATATGAGAAAAGCCACCATCAATTTGCACTGTTGATGAAGATGCGTTATCTCAGTTGTTTTGTATAAGACTTCGAAGTGTTAAATTTGATGAGTTTAAATGTTTCTCTTAATCACAATGATAAGTATTGCAATTTATATCAACAGCACTCAAGTAGAAATTGTGTCAGCATTATGGATATTATAAGGGATTGAGGGAGAAAACTATAACTTTATACTATCTATGAACTTCTTTATATTGTATATGAGTTTGGTATTAGGACAGTATGATTCCAGATTTTGTAATTTTGCATTTGGAACAAATATATTAACCTGTTTTTGCTCAATTTTTTCATGTGCCAATTTAATCTGATCTTGTCTTAGAAGCCTGGTGTTGCTGTAAAACCAACCTGTAATGCAATTACATTACCTGATTTGACCTCTGATTTAGGCCGAATATCTAAGTGTACTGGCTTTGTAATTGCTAATCTAATTTGGGTTTGAAAAACAGCAAGGAGGTGACAAAAGAGAAAGATGATCTTGAATGGGAGATTATAGAAAATACTAGATCCTTGAGCCGAACGGGACCCACAGAGGGCTATAAGCCAAAGAAACGCTCTTTGGAGGAAGAGCTCAAGGTAAATTTCATGTGTTTCAATTTATTTTTGTTCTTTTTCTTCAACAGAATGGGCATTATTCTAGCCATGCTGGTATCTCTTTGTACCAGCTGGTTTTAGTAACATGTGATCTCTTTGTACCAGCTGGTTTTTGGAACATGTGATCTGTTTTATATGCGAGTAAATCAAATAATGCCCCTTTAAAATCTATGCGTTGACCTTTTTTTTTTTTTTTTTTTTTCCTTCTTTCCTCAAATCGAATCAATCTGAATAATGTTGTTAGCTCTTCTTCTATTCAGATGTCAAAACAAAAAAAAAAAACAAAGGGCAGGAGCAACCTGCCTGGACAATTCTGGTGCTGGTCATTGCCAAAAAAATCGTGTGGCTGTGCTTGCTAAATCCTTTCATTTTTTTCTGTAGGCGTTACAAGAGACGGTTGATATTAACAAGTACGACTACAAGCCAATACCAAAACCTAATGAAACAAAATCAAAGGCTTGATGAAACGAAGAAAATTCCATTCTTTCAATAAAATGAGGCCCTCTGAAAGAGTTAAATCATATTAGCTCTATTTTTTTTTTCTTTTAGTGATGTAATAAAAAATAGATGTTTGAAATGTATTTTTTTAGTTCAGATAGAGAACGGTACAAAAGGGGTCGGGGTTTCTTTTTTCCTTTTTTTTTCCCGGGGGGGTGGGGGGTGGGGAGATGATATCCTCTGCTGCAATTGGGGTTCGGCATTACAACCGTCCGATCAATAATGGGTGTCCCATGATTAATACCGGATCCGTATGGCCCGTGAATCTTAACTGTCGAGATTAGATTGGACGGTCTTGATGAAAAGTGCAGACAACGATTCATTGGGGGGGGGGGGGGGTTCTAGTAATTTTGCATCAGTTTCGGTTATGGTTACAGATACTAGCAGTGTTGATCACTTGAGTATAGTGGCACTAGTAGGTTATGTAATATTTCTGTTTCTTTAATGAAACGGGCTATTTTGGTCTCTCTCTTTTTTTGTGTAAGAAAAAAAAGTTAGTTAGCTCTAATTTTGTTGGACATGACGTGTTGTAAAAACTCGCACGTTAAGTTTGAATAGAATTAAATTTCTTACTTTGTGTACATATATATGTAATACATTTGATTAGTTCGAAGAATTAAATTGATTCATGTTACATGTCGTCCTTTTGTTTTCTGAAGTTATTATATTTCAATTTCAATTGGTTTGAGATGCTACTTGCCGTAAATTATTTGACTGATGATTTATTGTCTTGAAACTTCTCGTCCCAAGTGTTGTCTTACTTCTCTTAGTTTCGACATTTTTTTTTTTGATACATGGCCTGTAGGCACTCCCACACACCCACACAAATGCCTCACACCCCATGGTATGGGACTCGAACCCCAGAACTCTCCGTAGAGAGTTTAGTGCTATACCAACTGGGAAAGCCCAGCGTTGGTTCTTAGTTTCAACATGCCTTATGGGGACACGTGAAGTGGTCAATTATCTGTGGCATAATTTAGAAGGCCATAGTACATTCAACAATGGAAATTGTGTTTGACAATTATGACTGTATTTTCCAAATGAATATTGAAATATTTGAAATAGAAGTCGTAAGTATATAGTTACAGTGTTGGACAGATAATTACCATCTCTGTTCATTATGTATTAAATGTTTCTAATTTAAATCATTGGAAAATGTAAAGTAACTAATCATCATTGTAGTCTAACATAATTTTAACAATTTAATGTATGAATTGATCGATCCATAGGTGAATAAGGAGATTTCTTGCACTGTTGCACATGACATGTGTACTCGAAAATCCACATCAAATGCATGCGTTCAAAGTTTTTATGATAATCAATTGTTCTAATTTAAATATCACAAAAGTTCCGGAGCCGGATTTCAAATACGCAAAGTTCAAACAGACGCTTTCAATAGATTTAATTTTAAGACGAGCATTATTCATTTTTTCAATGCTTCTATAGCTCTTGCAAATTTCCCCAAATTTATGTATTAAGGCAATTATCTATTATCGTGTAGTTCGTCTTATTTCATCTCTTAATTTATTGACTAAATTGTTTAAACACTGAAATATAAATTTGTTCGAATTGACTCATCCCGTTATTTTTTTTTGGGTTTAGACAATCGGGTCCCACAAGGAAGGAGGAGGCAACTGATCGGTTTGAGTTTATTAGGCTGTTATGACATTTTGCGGACATTGTTCATAACGTTATCCCCATGAAAGGTGAATTTTTGAAGTTTTTTTTTCAGAAAGTGGTTAAGTACATTTATTAAAATATTTATCGGTATAGACGTATAGTTTTGACACAGTACTTACAGTTTTATTGGCGCAAAGGCTTGGCGCTGTTCTTTTCCTAATGCAGCAATTTAGGCTCACCTCTAATTCTGAGTTTTATGAGTTTGTTGAGATGACCATTCTGCCCACTTCGTTTCAAACAAAAAACAAAAGGTAAAATCATGATCTTTTTCCCGATAAGCATCGGTAAAATACGGCTTTCGTCGCCTCTCATCTCTGATTTCAATGTTGAAGCAAAGGAGGGAAATGAAAACTATACAACATGCAATATGTTTCTCTATGAAATAACGATATTATTATGACACATTCAATTTCATTTATGATATACATTTTCGATAAATTGGACAACTATCATTGACAATTCCAAAAAAAAAAAAATGGGAAAAAAATTGAATTTGAATGGTCAGCCAATTTTGAAGATGTTATGTACTTATTTCGAGTCACCTTTTTTGGTGGAAATTTTGAGTCAGCTTGAAATATGCTTATTATCGGATTCCTATGAGAATTCATTGAAATTAAATTTCAAAAATTTATTTGTTTGATTGGTTATCAGACAATTCTAAATCAGATTCAATTTCGGAAGTTTGCAATACATTTTTTTTTAAAATTTATATATTATAAAAATATTAGAAACCACTAGGTTACAAGCGCCACTTCTGATATTGTATTGGAGGTTTATCGGGCTGCAACAATTTCATAAAATCACAGTAGAATTTTTCTTTTTTAAAGTAAGTTTTATTTAAAAGAATTATGTCCCGGTAATTATTTGTATGTTAATCAAATATGCATTTTTATGTTATTGTTAACAAGCTATCTTAAGGACCACCTCATGTGAAAACGAACCGGCAAAGTTGACCTTATGGCATTGAAGGGGACAAGCCGACAAGGGACTGTCCATAACAAGGGACCTTATGGCATTTAAGGATGCCTAAGTGTTTATATAGTGTTATATAATAGATGTTTGATTGTGTAGTAATGATGAGTAACTTAATGCATGCATATATTCATGTCAAAAGACTAAGCCCCTGATTGGAAAGGAAGAAGGTGAAGAGTTGATTTGATTTCAGTGGAGTCAAATGGAGTCGATTTGATTTCTCAATTTCAGACGCTGATCGGAAAGATCGGAGAAGAAGGAATCAATTTGATTTCAGCGATCAACCTCCGTCTTTCGCGCCTCGATCCGACGGACGAAGCTGCAGAGAAACGAAATCCCATCAAATTTCGACCTTTTGGCGAGAATTTCCGTACGGGATTTCATCGCTTCAAACTCCCATCGACTCCCATCGAATACGATTCCGCTCCGTTCGCTTCTCGCTTCCGATCAGAAAAGGGAATTCCGATTCCAAATCCTGTCAGATTTTATTGGTTCCGATCAGGGTGTAAAATGTCCTTCAATTTGAATTATTTAATTTGAATTAGTATTATGTATTATACGTTGTGACCTAATTATTGTTAATTATTAATTATTATAAAAATTAATTATTAATGATGTTAATAAATTATTTTTATTATTATGAAATATTAATAATTACTTTTAATTAAATATTATAAATATTATTATTTATTTTATAATAAAAAAATATTATTGATTAATTATCTTTAATTAATTATTATTCTTAAATCATCATCATTATTAATAATTATCATTACTTGTTAAATATTATTAATTATAATAATTAATCTTTATTATTAATTATGATTTTTTAATAACTATTGTTACTTATTAAATATTATCATTTATTAATTACTATTAATTATTTGTTAATTATTAATTATTATAAAAATAATTATTAATGATAATAATAAATCATTTTATTATTATGAAATATTAATAATTATTTTTAATTAAATATTTTAAATATTATTAATTATTTAATAATAAAAAATTATTATTGATTAATTATTTTTAATTAATAATAATAATATTATTATTATTAATAATTAATATTACTTGTTAAATATTATTAATTATGATTTTTTAATAGTTATTGTTACTTATTAAATATTATTATTTATTAATTATTATTAATTATTTGTTAATTATTAAATATTATTATTAATTATTTATAAGGAGTATTGTTGGGAAAAAAATTAAAGGGACCGGTGCATAATTTATGCAACCTATTTAGATTGCATAAGTTATGCACCCTTAAGTCGTCTTAAGTAAGAGTGTTTGGTGACTTAAAATTGCAGAACTTTTAAGTTATGCAACCTTTAACAAACGGGGCCTAACATAAGAAAACGAAATAAAAAAAACATTATATTACACAACTGGCCATTAAACGCGGTCCAATGCTCCGTGTAGACTTTGACTTCTTGACTTCTTGTCTTCTTCACATGATAGAGTTTTCCGCGGTGATCCAACTGAAATTGCTCCGACTTGATTGTTCTTCGCATCAATATTTGCTTCGACTTGATCATCCGTGAAGATTGCCTTGCCAAATGCCAGATGCCATTTCAGTTGTGATATTAAATTCTTCAGGAGCACCGCATGTGAAATTTAACGTGCTAAGTTGACCTTTGTGGATAGATTGAGTAGGAGGACGTGCGAGCAAAGAAACAAATTGCTGGCATACGGACAAAAAATCAAGTCATCCAATCAATAGAGTATCCTAATACCATTAAAAAAGTGGGGAAAAAAAATATTATATTATATCTTAAATCTTAATACATTTGAGTGTAGGGGACTACTTTACCCCGTTGCTTCCATACCCTGCAGCCTGCAGGAGATGATTCACTTTCACATGGTCGGCAAACAAAATAATGATCACAAATGACAATAAATAACAAAGAAAAATGCTAGAGTCCAATTTATTAGATGGATGGAGTTCGTCCGATACGATCGTTTTAATATTTTTAAATTTTAAATAATTAATCCGAACTGTTTAATATATTCTTCATATTGAAAACTTACAAGAAACCAATTTTTTCATTTTTTCGAAACTTTTTACTACTTTTTTGGTATTTTGGAAAATCGTTGTTATTGGACGATCCATAATGTTTATATCATGAATTTTCAAAAATAAAAAAAAAATAGTAAAAAATTTCGAAAAAAATGTAAAAATTGGTTTCTTGTAAGTTTTCAGTAGAGAGAACATATTGAACGGTTTGTATCAGTCATTAGAAATTTAAAAACTTAAAAACAATTATATTGAACGGAACCATCTGTCCAATATATTGGACACTAGCATTTCTCAACTATATTAGACACTAGCATTTCTCAATAACAAATGACTAGATGAATAAATAACATAAATAAAAAAAGAATAAAATAAGCTTTCCCATGTTGAGGTTTTCACTGAGCCAACCTTATTTTAGTGAGTATTCGCATTCATGACACTGCGTGTGCTATAGCCTGTTTTCTGTACCACCACTCTTTCATAGCTTCTTTTCAACTTAGCCACTCTTTCAACTGAAATAATACATAACCGGCGGGGATTGAGATATGGCTGAGAGTGCAGTGAGTTTTGTTCTAGTAAAACTAGGGGATGCGTTTGTCAAGGAGGTGCTGCACGACACAAAGCGCATTGCAAATGAGAGGCAGAAGCAATGGGTGAAGGAGGTAAGAGATCTTGCCTATTGGATAGAAGATGTCATCGACACTTTTCTTTTAATGGATCCTGAAAAAAAGCCGGGCAAGAAAGAGGCTCTCAAGAGGTGGTTTGTGAAAACTAAGAAACTTACAGCTTTCCATAATGTTGGGGATGAGATCAATCAGATCATGGGAAGGATTCAAGAGATCAATGAAAGCAGAGTTACATATGGAATAACTAATATAGGAGAGGGTATTGAAGGAGAGATCAGACAGCCGATTCAGCCGCTCGTGCCTTCTGATGTTGATGAAGCTGGTATTATCGGTTTTGATGAGGATAGAGAGAAAATCATCAACTTATTGCTTGACAGAACAACCACAAGACGATCTGTGATCTCAATCGTAGGAATAGGCGGGCTTGGAAAGACAACTCTTGCTCGAAAAGTATACAATAGGTATGAGCACACTATTGATTGATCTATAAATAATCTCAACTTCAACTTCAATTTTTTTGCCATTTTGTTATTGCTTTGCTGAAACTCGAAAGATTCCAGCATAGTTCGTTGTATAAAATAGGCATATTTCGTGGAAGAAACTGATTTATCTTAATGATGCTTGTATATATGTTTAATGAGATATAGGACCATTAACGTACCATATTTTACTTGTATCAAAGAAAGAGGTACATTCATCAAAATATTGAGCACTTATGATCAAGTCAATATTGGAGAGGTTTAGGTAAGAAATTATATACGGAACATGGTATATATAAGACAAATATATATATATATATATATATATATATATATATAGAGAATGGCTAACGCGCCATCGATGGCACGTGCCATCAATTTTCTATCTACTCGTTTTTCGAGATCCAAAATTCAAACGGTCGATCCAAACCGTTCAAGTTGATCAAAATATTGAAATACCCTTGGAGACCAAATTTTACATTTTTTCAAATTTTTTTGCTATTTATTATGATATTTTCAAATTGGAGAGCCCGAAATACTCTAATCATAATATTTTTAAAAGTATAATAATAAATAGCAAAAAAATTCGAAAAATTATAAAATTTTGCCTCCAAGGATATTTCAATATGGAGAACAACTTGAACGGTTTGGATTGACCATTTGAATTTTGGATCTCGAAAAATGACTTGATGGCACGTTAGCCATCCTCTATATATATATATATATATATATATATATATATAGAGTTTTGCTATGGTGAGTTGCAACTCACCAAAGGGTTGGTGAGTCGCGCTCAAAGCTCCTAAATCTAGTTTAAAATGACCGATTCAAACCGTCCAATATGATCTCTCTATTAAAATCTCCATCCAGACCAAATTTTATATTTTTTTGAAATTTTTAAGTATTTTTTTCGGATTTTTAAAAACTGCTGTTTTTGAACGATTCAGAACTAATTAGATTAACGATTTTCTAAAATTTCAAAAAAATACTTAAAAATTTCTAAAAAATGTAAAATTTGGTCTGCATGGAGATTTCAATAGGGAGATCGTATTAGACGGTTTGGATCGGTAATTTTGAACTAGATTTAGGAATTTTGAGAGCGACTCACCGACTCTTTGGTGAGTTGCAACTCACCATAGCAAAACTCTATATATATATATATATATATATATATATATCGAAGAAAACAAAATATTGGCTTGCTAAATTACAAGCTTACAATGCATGCACATAAGGATCGACTTTACTTATTAACAGATTATTAGTAAATAAGTAATCTAACACAACCAAATATTAGGAATATGGATTTCAGATTCCTCATATTATTGCAATGTAGGCCTTATTTTTTATTTATTTATTCCTCATATTAGGAATATGGATCTCAACTGATATTTCAACATAGTATATATATTTGGAGTCAACAATTAAACACAAACTTAGATTTGCCTCTGTACTTCATTTACTACATACTCATTTGCTTAAAACTTAAAAACTGAAATTTGAATCTATGTTTGTTTCTACAGCGAAGCTGTCAAGAAGCAGTTTGATATTCGCATATGGGTGACCATCTCTCAGACATTTAAATTGATTGATATTTTATCTTTTAAAAGATCGCAGAGCAACTCCAAATCCAACCACCAAAAGATCTTAGCGAACACCAGCTCAATTACCTTTATCAATCTCTCAAGACGAAAAAATACCTCTTGGTCCAAGATGATATTTGGACAACTGATTTATGGCCTCTAATTGAATGCATTTTTCCCGATGCAAAAAAAGGAAGTAGAATATTTATAACCACGAGATTTTTAAATGTTGCCGAGGAAGCCGACCCTATAAGTGTACCGTACAAACTTCAATTCTTAACAGAGAAACCGAGTTTAGAGCTTTTTCTAAAGAAAGCTTTTCCTAACCGAAATGTCAATGAAGGGTGTCCAAATGATTTGTACGAAATCAGTGAAGAATTTGCTAAAAAATGTGGTGGTTTGCCTCTTGCATTGGTAGTTTTGGGTGGATTGTTATCAAGAAAACCCGCAAACTATGTTGATTGGAGCAGGATGAGGCAAACGATGAATTGGGTCAATGATGGAGAGAGATGTTTTTCCATCATAAATACTAGTTACGAGGATTTGCCATTTGCTCTCAAGTCATGTTTCATGTACTTTGCTGCATATCCTGAAAATGCTGAATTTAATCCTGAGCCCCTGCTTTGGATATGGATCGCTGAAGGATTCATACCGCAAGAAGAAAATAAAACACTAGAAGAAACTGCTGAGAATTTTTTGGAAGATTTGGCGCAAAGGTACTATTTTTTTAAATAAATTATGTATAAATAGTATCACCATTTCTCCATTGGTCTTTAAATGTTCAAAATTATAATACACAAATTTTGAATTTTACATCTAACTGTTATTGTACCTCTTAATAATAATAATAATAATAATAATAATAATAATAATAATAATAATAATAATAATAATAAATAATTTAACTTCACCAAAAGTTTTCAAAAATTTTGCCCGTGTCAGAAATTCATCGCGATTACTATTTTACAAATAAAAAAATTGATCGATTATTCGGAAAGGTTAGCCAAATTGTCGTGATAACATAATACGGTGAGCATCCAGCTATACTGATTTTGAGCTAAAATGGCATTATTTAAAAATTTTGGATACCAGCAATATGGCACTAGATTAGGAGTGCAAGAAAAACTCATAATTCGTCCATATTCGATTCGACAAAAGCTTTTGGTTTGTCTTAATATATACAGCTTCAATGTTAATACGCTAATATGATTTGTGTAGTAAATGCCAGTTAAAGTGACGAGACGAGTTTCATACATAATTTGATTATAAAATTTATAACATTTAGAACTCGATTAGGTAAAGCAAATAAAAAATTAGTTCGTAAATAAAAATAATAATTATGAATTAGTTCGTATTTTACTTACTTAAAATATATGAAATATATATAAAAATTTATAATAATTAAGTTTATTTATGTCTCGATAGCGGATCGTATTCGATTAGACTCGATTTGATTAGTTCGAAGTTCGAACTCGTCTAGAATTAAGCTAGAGATTGAATTAATTAGTTGCTCGAGTTTGATTCATATAGCTAGGGTCTCCTTGGTTCGGTGTATAACTAGCTAGCCTCGTCGGTCTACTTTCTAGTTTCTATCGACTTGTGTTTTTGCAATAGATAGAAAAATGAAATATATTATTATGAACTCAAGTAAAAGAAAAGTAGAATAGGTAACTTATTAACCATCGATTTTAATAATTTTGAAATTACAAATAGGTAAAAGGATAGATTTATTAACTTTGCATTTACACCCGCGCGTGGATCAATATTAATAATTAGACTTTTTACTTCAGTCAAATAACTTAGCAGTGGCTTGGTTGTGGAATAGGAGGAGGATTAAGTTATGTAGCAAAATTTTTTTATGTCAAATTATGTAACTAGTGTTTGGTCGCGGAATAAGTGGAGTAATGATACAAATCATAATTTTATTATTATTTATATTAATAACCATAATATTAATAATAACAATTATTATAATTTTAATTATAATAATAAACTAATATTAATTATTATTATTATTATTATTATCCTATTTCTATTAGTAATAAAAATATTAATGATAATTATAAAATTAATAAATATTATAAAAAATAAATAATTATTATTATTACTATCTTAAAAATAATTATTTGTATAATATTAATTGTTATTGTTAATATTTTTAGTAGTAATCACAAAATTAAAGTAATAATATATTAATTATTATTAATTTATTATAATAATATATTAATGTTGATGATGAAGACGATAATCAAAATAATAATAATAAATATTAAAGTAATTTTTTGACATGGTATTTTGAAAAAAAATTATTTTATTTCTTATGCCATTTGTGGGCCTGCTAATTTATACCAACTTTTTTGGTGGCATAAGTTCTTCCACTTATTTCATCTTATGTAATGGTTGTTTGACTGCATAAATGAGGAATATATGAGTTATTCTTCCACTATGTAGCAAACAAACACCCCTTAAGATACTTGATTAAATTAAAGGCAAAATATATCTTTTTTCCACATAAGGATGAGTTCAAAGTGGAATTCCATGGAATTTAAAATTGAACCACTTTAACGAACAACAACAAAATTACGCAAAAACATTTTATTTATTATTTAATTTGTGTCTCCAAGTATATGATATATATTGTTAGGAACTCAAGTCCATGTGCAATTTTAATTTTTATTAACATTTAACAAGCAACTAAAACGCACAAAAAAACGGATCTAGTTATTCAAGTCATTTAACACGTAAAAGGAGAAGCGTAGAAGGTTACCTCTTCCGAAATCGTATTCGGAAGGCTTGAATCCAATCTCTCGGAGTCGGTGGCGTGCTCGTCACCCTCTTGACTGCCTCCGGTTGCCTCGAGTCCACCTAGAAGATTAACCAAAGTCTCAAGACAAGTGCTAGCTTGTCCGATACGATAGCTAATTTCCTTTTGATTTCCTTCGCACGATTAACTGTTTAACTGGAAGGAGAATCGCTCAACGCATGAGCTAAGAGAGCAATCAATGAGAGAAAATAATTTTTCTCTCTTGATGAACAGTAACCGTGAATAGTATTGCGGCCTAGAGAGGAAGAGAGAAAATGTTGCTAGGGTTTGTACTGACTTGTTCCCAAAGAAACAGTCAATATATATATGGAACGTTTCCATAATTAGATTTCTCTCTTCCTATTTTCTCCTGGACGAAATTGCCCCTATCATGACTGAAATTTTCAGCCCTCATGTGGGCCAGGTCACATGATATAATGGCCCATTAAATCACTCCTTTAATTCGTCTCATATCGAGGTTTCAGTTAACTGATTAACTAAAAGGCTAATTAGCTCAGTATAATAAATATGCATTGAACTAACTTAATTATTAACATATTAATAATTAATTTGAAATTAGCATATGCAGAGGATGGCTAACGTGCCATCAAGTCATTTTTCGAGATCCAAAATTCAAATGGTCAATCCAAACCGTTCAAGTTGTTCTCCATATTGAAATATCCTTGGAGGCAAAATTTTATAATTTTTCAAATTTTTTTGCTATTTATTATGATACTTTTAAAAATATTATGATTAGAGTATTTCGGGCCCTCCAATTTGAAAATATCATAATAAATTGCAAAAAAATTTGAAAAAAATGTAAAATTTGGTCTCCAAGGGTATTTCAATATTTTGATCAACTTGAACGGTTTGGATCGACCGTTTGAATTTTGGATCTCGAAAAACGAGTAGATAGAAAATTGATGGCACGTGCCATCGATGGCACGTTAGCCATTCTCAGCATATGCATTATATTATTTCTATATGATCCATTTGAGTTAATTAATTATAACGGTTCATAACGGTATATAATTAATTAATCAACTTATCATATATTCGCAGTACTCGCTACTGCAAATAAATAAATAATACACGTATGGTTAAAGTCTTATTTGTGTGACCCTTTGAGGATTTATGCTATGTTGGCCATGGAAAATAAATCACCATTTATTTCCATTAATCATAAGCGGTATCTAGCAACACGTTATGATTCCCAATTCGCATAAATAAATACTGTACCAATACAGTACTTCAATCCTGCATAAGAAAAAATATCTTATTGTTTTGATTCCTATGTCACATGATATCTTTGTATAATCCAAGATAGGAATGTGTCATTCTTGCAGATTATACGTTTCTTGATTTAGAGTTGATCGTCTAGTTGCGCACATACGATCCAACTCCATCAAGGGACCCAGTAGATATCATCACTCACTAGTTGAACTAATGAGGGACATACGGTTGTCTTGATGACCAGTTTCTTCCTGCACAAATCAAGAGAACATAAATAAAGTCCGTATAGCAGCCCTTATCAGGAATCAGCGTTAGACGATATTTATAGAACCTATCCTCATGTGGAAAAACTGAACCATCTCAAACTCGAAATCAAACACGTATGAAATAAATAATGACACATAACACAATCCATATATTTATTTCATTGGGTCATATCCTGTACTATGTTCCAGTAATATATACATATGCAATTAAGTCGGTAACTCCTTATCCATGATTTGTAGAACTTAATCATCACTTAACTTGCATACTAATCTTATATGATAATTAATGTTCCTTGTTAATTATCAAGATTATGGACTCTTTAGAGATATTATTGTCATTCTGACGAATGATCCACAGAGATCTACAATTCAGATCCTCAATCTGAATGATCTGTCAACAATAAACTCTAGGAACAAATGATCAAACATCATTAATAACATAAACTAATACAATAGCCACCAACTGATTGGCTTCTAGGACATAGAATGATCCACAGAGATCTACAATTCAGATCTTCAACCTGAATGATCTGTCAACAATAAACTCTAGGAACAAATGATCAAGCATCATTAATAACATAAACTAATATAATAGCCACTAACTGATTGGCTTCTAGGACATATCTCTAACATATATATGATATATAATATTATGATATATATGATAACATAAAATTGCATTTATATATCGTGAAATAGTCCGTGCACTGCGGGAGGACTTTATTAGTCAGCAGATAAATTTTTATTTGTAGTTTAGGTTAACCGTGCTAGCCCGCCACGCCATAGTAGAAAAACATAATCATTGAAATCACGATTTTCCATAATAACATCTGTCTTTTATATATAATTTATAAAAGCGGAACGAAATTGACTAAAAATAGAAACCATTAGCAACCTCAGAGTATAGACCATTAACAACAACAGGTGACATTTACGATAAAATAAAGTTAATATGAGTTGAATCTCAAAATTATATCTAATTGATGTCATAATGATATTTCAAGTTATTGAAGTCGATCATCATAAGTAATGAGTTCATGTACATGTCAAATTTGTAATTTTATTTTATTTAAGGTATTGGTTGGCGATTGCCAAACCAACAAATTTGATCAAATAAATAAAATTTTTACATCAAAAATTGAGTACAAAATAGAACTACAAGTCAAATTTAAAAAATTTAAACTCATTTCAAGACAAGTTTCAATTGTAAAAAAAAGTACGTATTAAAATAATCCTTATTGCTTTAACTACTTGCTTTTATACTAAATGAATGAAAATATTTAAGGTCTCAACTGTTTGATTTGGTTTCCTAAGACAGTTTTTAAAAATTGTAAAACTAATTCATAAATCACCTAAAATTACAAGTGCCACAAATCCCTCCGTCTAATTATCATTATTATTTCTATTATGAAAATTATTATTTTAACATAAGTTTTTAGAAATTTGACAGCTAATTTTCGATAAATTAAAAGAACTGACAAGTTTTAATCATCCCGATTGACAAACAATTTTTTTGACTCAGCTAGCAGCACAAAAAAATTTGAAGATAACGTGTACTTTGTAGAAAGTAAAAAAAAAAAAAAACGTGAATTACTTAGGACCATTACCACCTTCTCATCATCACTATCATCACATTTACTTACTTTTACCCTACCTTCTTTCTCCCAGCACTTACCTTCTTCCACTTCCTCCTACCCCACAGGATCGACTCCTTCACCTCCCTCACCCCCACACTTGCCCACCACCGCGACTCCACCCCCAGCTCCCCCCCCCCCCCCCCAAATCAAGCCAACCCCCCTCTCCTCCCTTAATGTCCTAGTTAATTACACTAATTGTCATAATTAATAACAATAATTGCCTCTATAGTAGTGTTAAGCAGTCATGTTATTGGTTATAAGTGTGTATACATTCTAATTGTCCTTATTAATGACAACAATTGTCCTTATAGTGGCGTTGAACAATCGTGGTATCGGCCACCTACACCCCCCTCCCAGCCCTAACACGCCAACCCCCCTCTCATCCCTTAATGTCCTAGTTAATTATACTAATTGTCCTAGTTAATGACAACAACTGTCCCTACAGTGATGTTAAGCAGTCATGTTATCGGTTATTAGTGTGTATACATCCTAATTGTCCTAGTTAATGACATCAATTGTCCTTGTAGTGATGTTAAGCAGTCATGGTATACTAGTCTATATAAATTCTAATTTTCCTAGTTAATGAAACAAATTATCCTAGTTATTTACACTAATTGTCCTAGTTAATAATAACGTCCTTGTAGTGGTGTTACGCAAACATGGTATGGGGAGTGGAGGAGGCGAGAGGGAGAAGAGAGGAGGGCGGGGGTGTCGGGGGGTGAGGGGTGGAGGGGGCACCGAGGAGGTGCGGAAGTCGGTGCGAAATAGGGTGTGGAAGGGGGGAGGGGGCGTCGAAGGGGGTGGGGAGCAGTCATAACATGCAAACGTTAGAATAAATAAGTGATCCTTGATAAATGGAGTAAAGCAAGGTGAGAAACTATTTAAAATAGAAGCATACTTAAAATTAATAAGAGTAAAAATAAATATATATAAATATTTTTTAGTATGGTGATGTGATGACAATAATTTGTGATGGTCCTCATCACTCCCATAAAAAAACTACTTTTTCCAACCACAATGCATGCAGATTCTTTATGTCTTCCCTTGCAACATGCCATATATATATATATAACACTACTTAAATAAAATGGTGGAATGAAGAAATATATAGTTTTTATACCAAGTTCTGATTGTACATATATCTTCAGTCTCAGTTTACTTTTCATTTTTGCCATTGATTGTAGTGAAAATTATATGTAATGATTGGAAACATACATGTGGCATTTATATATTATATTTGAGAAAGTTTAATATGCACCATAGTGCATAAGACTTTCTATGCACTGCGGACTTTTTCGGAAGTATTTTTATAAATTGACAAATCTAATTTAACCAATCTAATGTACATATTGAAATCTCATAGCAAGCCAAATTTTACAATTTTTTAGATTTTATTACTATTTTTTTGAATTTTTTAAAACATGCTATTTTTGGAAACAAACTACTATTTACAACATTCCAAAAATGACAAGTTTTATAAAATTCGAAAAAAATAGTAATAAAATCTCAAAAATTATAAAATTTGGTTTACTATGAGATTTCAATATGTAGATTAGATTGATTAAATTAGATTTATCATTTTATAAAAATTCTCCTAAAAAAGTCCGCGGTGCATAGAAAATCCTATGCACTATAGTGCATATTAAATGTTCTCATTATATTTATTTACTAATTAGAAAACTTGAAGTAAAATATGGTTCCTAATTAAATGACATTCAATATGTTCAACAGAAGCATGATTCAAGTAACAAAGAGAGATTTTGATGGATCTATCACAAGATGTCGCATACATGATGTACTGCGTGATTTTCTTATTGAAAAAGCCAAAGAAAATAACTTCCTCATGATCTATTCAAAGATAGATGACATACGGAATTGCAGCCAAATACGACGCTTAGCAATCAATTATGACATAAAACCCGAAGATAAAGAACACCATGGCCAATCAATAGCATCGGCGACTCCGAAATTACGCTCTCTCTTGTGTCTTGCGGTTGGGCCAAACTTTTCTCAGCTTAGGTATCTTAAAGTGTTGAATAGTATAGAGAGGAGTTTCGATAAATATAAACCGGAGAAATTTGGGGAATTGAGTCAATTAAGGTATGTTAAGGTTGAATTGGAGGTTAAAAGCGAGGTGGATGTGTACAATTTTCAAATGTTCGTAGCTAGTATGAGATTTTTGCAGGCTCTTGATCTCCGAGGAAGCAATGTTAATTGCGACCTACCTGATTGCATTTGGCACGTGAAGACATTAAGGCATGTTTTATTACCCACGGGAAGAAAAATGGCTTCCGGTCCCCCATCATCAACAAACTTAATAAATTTACAAACTTTAGAAGGAGTGACCAATAGAGAACTGTGGGAGGTGGAAGGGATACCAAAGTTATCCAATGTGAAAAAATTGAGAATTCATCGGAATAACCAATTTCAATGGGATACTATCACCACTTTACTAGGTACGTACGACGCTGGAGCATCTCACTTATCTTTGGATAGAAGGCGATGATGTCCCATTAACTATAATTGATATGAGGACTTTCCCATTTTATCATGATTTACAAACCCTTTGGTTAGTGGACTCCCGATCCCATATGAAATTTCGAATAGTTCTTAATGTTAGTATGTTCCCAATCCACCTCACTACGTTGGTACTTTAAAAACTTATAACTTCAGAGAGATCGAATGCCAGTGTTGGAGAAGTTGGAGAACCTCAAGTATCTTCAACTAAGAGGTTCCAGAGTTCAACAAATGTGCTGTCATAACAGTGGGTTCGGCCAGCTAAAAACACTTGAGTTATGTGAATTTAAATGTTTGGAGTGGAAGATAGAGAAGGGTGCTCTGCCCATACTTGAAGTACTAACAGTAAGTGATTGTTTTGAGTGGCATGTTCCTGATGGGCTACAATACCTAACCGTCCTTCAAAAGCTAATATGGTTTCAATATCTTGATTTTGAAACCACTGAGACGGTAAAAAATAAAATCCGCACCGTATGCAAGCATGTCCCCACCATTATATTTTAGTGAGTTTCTATTATTTTTTTATTTGATTCATTTTATTTTTTTCTTCGAGTTAGCTTGGAATTTATTAAAATTCTTAATTTCTTATGTTTGCATGAGGCGACTGAGTTTTAACTCTGTACTCAAATCTGTCTGCATTTGTGTCTATGTGGCTTGTTATTTGTTTGTTTCTCATTATTTGGTCTGAAATTCCTTCCATTTAATTTTCTTTTTTTATTGCTATATATATTTTTACCCCTTCTTATATTAAGGAACAATAACAATTCCAGCTTGCAATGTTGCGGTAAACAGAGTTTTCAACATGATCAGTTTAGAATCAAATTAATTCATAATAAATTATTCAAATTAGTTGATGCTTAAGTCAATAAATTAGATTGCAAGAGTGTTAAATTAATTTTAAAATATATATCTTATTCAGTCATAATCAGTTTAGAATCCCTTCATATCAAATTTTTTTTTAGCCATCTTCACTATATTATTATTATTATTATTGAGTCCAATGCCAGCTCCAAAACTATTTGTGAGATCTTTGTAATGATGCCAACAGTGAAAGTATTAATAGATGATAAGAGATGGACTATTTTATATGATTAGTTTGACAATTCCATATTGGAAAATTCAAGTTGCTACTTGATAATTTGATATTGATTACATTTCACTTGACCTCACATTTTCGTGATAGAGTTTATAGCATATTATTATTTATAATTTTAAGTACTAATAAAAAACGTTGTGAATTTTTGATACAAACCTAAACATTTTAACATTGTTCATAATTTTTTGTAGTCATGCATTTACATAAAAAGTTACATTTTTTTTTTATTATAACAAATCAAAAGTTGTAAAATGACAAACTTCATTATAACTGCTTAATTATCTCTTAGACCGTATATTAATTTAATCTTTAATCTAAATGTGGTATGACGAACTAAAAAAAGGGGTACTAAAAATCCCTCTTAGTTGAAGATTATAATTTTAAAATTCAGATTATTGTATAAAGTTTACTTTTGTAATAAAACGATGATTTAATTATACGAGGTTTTTTTATTTAAAAATATGAAAATGAAAACACAAGTCATCAATTTAAATTCGAATCTATTTAAGCTAGGTGAATTACTACTAAAAATCGATTCGAGTCGATTTAGACTAATCCCATCCCCGTGATATGCATTTATAATATCTATAATTAATAAATTAATAATGTACAAAATAGCACCGAAATTTGTCAGACTCTGCAACAAGGTCCTTGTGTGCCTCAAACCGAAACAGCTTTGGCACTACAGTACAGACTAGTTACAGTGTCTGAAGAGTGAAGAGTTGCCCTATGTAGTTTTGCTAAAAAACCAAAAAGTGATGCTGATCGAGCATGTGAACCTTTTATAAAGAAAAAAAAAAAAAATTTGTTGATCATTAGATAGATAAAAACAACTCGGCCTCAGGCCTCTAATTTCATTCTAACTTAGAAGTTAGAAGTACACTTAACACTTTGACACCTCCAAACAGCCCAAAGAGGGAGAAAAAAAAGAAAAACAAAACAAAATCCACAGAAGATGCGGCCCAAAAAGGGGCCCATTGGACTCATCACATAAACCCGTATTGACATGGCGCATCTTTTCCTTCTTCCAAGCTCTGAATTCAGCTCCAATGGCAATGGTCAATGGAGAAGGGAAATTGAAGCACTTCACCTCCTGTCGCCGCTGAGTAGCTCCGCGTTCTTCCACCGAGACCTTCTGTTCGTCTCTTTCTTTTTACCACCATTCCGTTCAGTACCAACGGAGACCTTCCGGTCAGTTTCTATCATCGTCTCTCTTACTTCTTTTCATTGTTACTGTTTATTTTGAATTAGTAGGATTTCAGTTTCAGGGGCGGATTTATCAAAGGCAAGTCTAGGTTTTTACCTCCCATAGTCTCCTTAACTTTCAATATTGTTAAGCTGGATTCCAACAGCTCAGAGAGTTGATTCGGCGGGCTCCACAACTAAGTTGTCTCAGCGTGCATCAGAATTCAAACTGTGGGGCCGAAAGTATCCCTTCGCTCGATATGGCATTCCTCTTATTTCTCTGACAGTTTTAGGTTCTGTCGGCCTCGCTCATCTCATACACGGAAGGCAAGTACATTTCCTTAATTCTACTGTTTGATAAGCGAATACCCTTAACGTTTACCAAACTTGTGATTATCTCTTAATAGAACTTCAAATTTAGGCCCTCTATTTTTTAGAAAATTCAATGAAATGAAACCCCTTTAATTTTTGTTCTCTAGCCTTGTCTTCATATTAGGATGGATTAACAGTATATTCAATCTCTGATCTATATAATCATTCAAAATGAAGCTGTAATCTGTTTTAATATTATATGAGAAAAGCCACCACCAGGTTGCACTGTTGATGAAGATGCGTAATCTCAGCTGTTTTGTATAAGATTTTGAAGTGCTAAATATAATTAGTTTAAATGTTTCTCTTAATCACACAATCATAAGTAGTGTTATATTTATCATTGGCACTCAAGTTGAAGTAGTGTCAACATTATGGTTATTGTAAAGGCTTGAGGGAGCAAACTGTAACTTTAGATTAGTTTATCTCTAAAATTCTTCATTTTTTTTTATGAGATTGATATCAGGGCAGTACGATGCCAACTTCCATAATTTTGCAATGGGGACAAACATTGTTGCAAGGCCCGATTTGATCTGATCTTGTCTTAGAATCTAAGGGTTACCGTAAAACACAAAATATGTTTGCAAGACCTGATTTGGCCTCATATTTAGTCTGAATATTAAAGTGTACTGGTTACTGTAATTGCGACTCTAATTTGAGTTCCGGTAAACAGCAAGGACATGACAAAACAGTAAGACGATCTTGAATGGGAGATTATAAAAAATACTAGATCCTTGAGCCGAACGGGGCCCACAGAGGGCTATTATCCAAACGAGCATTCTTTGGAGGTAAAACTCAAGGTAAATCACATGCGTTTCAATTTCTTTTAGGATTTTTTCCCCTGAAAGAATGGGTATTATTCTAGCTTGACTGGTAAAAAGTAAACAATCTCTCTTGGAACGAGCTGGTTTTAGAAACATGACTTCTGGAATCTTTAAAAGTAAATCACATGCCCTTGATAATGTGTGCATTCAGGTTTATTCTAGAGTTCAATCAATCTGAACAATGTCATTAACTCTTTATATGTTCAATTGGCTGAGAAGCTGATTTTTTTTTGACCAAGCTGTTCTGAACCCATCCACCCCCTCCCTTCAGCCCCACAAAAAGAAAAAAAAAAAGAAATAAAAACAGAAGAAAAAAAAAACTAAAGAGAGGGAAAAAGAAAAAGAAAATAAAAAAAAGGAGTTGGAGCAACCTACATAGACAATACTTTTTTGGGTAATTGCAAAAAAATGGTGTGATGATTTGTTTACTAAATCCTTTCATTTTTCTCTAGGCATTGCAAGAGAAGGTTGACATTAACAAATACTACTACAAGCGGATACCAAAACCTAATGAAACAAAATCAAAAGCTTGACCAAATGAATAAAATTACATTTTTTCAATAAGATGAGGTTCTTTGCAAGTGTTAAAAACATATTAGCTCTTATTTGATATGACATTATATAAAAGCTTACACGTTAAGTTTAGGTGTAATTAAATTTTATACCTTCTGTACAGATGTAATCACGATAAGCATATTTGATTCGTTTGAAATTTAAGTTCGATTCTACATGGAACAATTGATTTATACCATATAGACATCTCTTAAATTTCAGACGAGCCAAATCTGCTTACATATCATGATTACATCTGTACAGAAATTTTAACATTATGTGATTAAACAAATTGTCTACAAGACAATATATAGGCGAGTGAAATAATCATAATGAGTGGAACTAAATTATGTGTATGTTGATATAATATGTATTTTATATTAGTTAACAAGCTATCTTAAGGACCACCTCATGTGAAAATTAACCCGCAAAGTTGACCTTATGGCATGCAAGGGGACAAGGGACTGTTCATAACAATAAAAAATAAAATAGATTCAGTAATATAGCATCTTATATATTAACATAAGAAAACGAAATATAAAAGTATAAAACAACTAGCCATTAAAGGCGGTCCAATGCTCCGTGTCGACTTTGACTTAATTTGCTCCGACTTGATTGTTCTGTGGCTGATACCGTCTGTCTTAGCATGTAGCATGACAAGTTGTCATTGACAACCGCCTTATGAACGTTTATATATTATACGTTCAGGTGTCACTACTCACTGGCAACAGCCTCATGTCGTTTCGCATCAATATTTGCTGCAATTGTCTTTTCGTCGAGACACCCATCAGATGTTGCGCATCCGTGATCAAGATTGCCTTGCCATGATTCATTGAACTGTTTTTTTTTTTTACTTCTCTCCAAATTAACAGCTTACAAGTTACTAAATTATATTCTTCAGGAGTACCGCATGTGAAATTTTAACGTGCCAAGTAAAAGTTGACCTTGTGGCTATATTGATTAATTAGGAAGACCCGCGAGCAAGGAACAATTATTGCTGGCATACGGACAAAAAATCAAGTCATCCATCCGATCATATTATATTATATCTTAATATATTTGAGTGTACGGGTACGGGACTACTTTACCCCGTTGCTTCCATACCTAGAGTAGATGACTCACTTTCACATGGTCAGCAAACAAAATAATAATCTAAAATGATAATAAATAACATAAAATAAAAAATAATAAAAAATAACCTTTCCCTTGTTGAGGTTTTCAATGAGCCAGCCTTATCTAGTGAGTATTCGCATTCATAACACTACCTGATTGAGATATGGCTGAGAGTGTAGTGAGTTTTGTTCTAGGAAAGCTAGGAGATGCATTTGTTAAGGAGGTGCTGCACCTATATGGTGTTAGTGAGCATGTGGAGAAGGTGAGCCGTGAATTGACTCGAATTCAGGCATTTCTCAAAGATGCCGACACAAAGCGCATTGTAAATGAGAGGCAGAAGCAATGGGTGAAGGAGGTGAGAGATCTTGCCTATTGGATAGAAGATGTCATTGACACTTTTCTTTTAATGGTTCCTGATGAAAAAAAGCCGGGCAAGATGGAGGCTCTCAAGAGGTTGTTTGTGAAAACTAAAAAACTTCCAGCTGTTCATAAACTTGGGGATGAGATCAATCAGATCATGGCAAGGATTCAAGAAATCAATGAAAGCAGAGTCACATATGGAATAACTAATATAGGAGAGGGTATTGAAGGAGAGATCAGACAGCCCATTCAGCGGCTCATGGTTCCAGATGTTGATGAAGCTGGTATTATCGGCTTTGATGACGATAGAGAGAAAATTATCAGCTTATTGCTTGACGAAAAGACCACAAGGCGTTCTGTGATCTCAATCGTAGGAATCGGTGGGCTTGGAAAGACAACTCTTGCTCGAAAAGTATACAATAGGTATGAACACATTATTGATTGATCCATAAATAATCTAGCTTATTTGGCAGTTCAACTTTTTTTGCCTTTTTGTCCTTGATTTTGTCTGAATCTCTAAAGATTCCAGCATAGTTTGTCGCCTAAATACGGATATTTCTTGGGAAAAAAAATGATTTAATAATGATGCCGGTATGTTCTATCAAATTTACAACCATAAACCGTACTTCTTTTTATCAAAGAAAGAGGTACAGTCAAAACATTGAGCACTTCTGATCAATTTGATAGACCTTTAATTAATGTGGAAGTTTATCGAAGAGGTTTTCATAAGAAATTAGATACGGAACATGGTATATATACTTTAAATATATATATATCGAAGAGAACAACATACTGGCTTGTTAAATTACAAGTTAATAAAACATGCACATACGAATCGATTTTACTTAATAATTTATTATTAGTAAATGGAAATTGATTACTGCCATCATCGCCCATTGAGGACTCGGTCTTTGATCATCTTCAACATAGTGTATGTCTGCAGTCACCAAACCACAAACTTAATTAGATTTGCCTTGCTGTACGTCATATACTATATACTCAACACTGAAAAACTGAAATTTGAGTTTATGTTTGTTTCTACAGCGAAGCTGTCAAGAAGCACTTTGGCATTCGCATATGGGTGACCATCTCTCAGAAATTTGAATTGATTGACATTTTGCAAAAGATGGCAGAGCAACTCCAAATCCAAGCACCTAAAGAACTTAGCGAACACCAGCTCATTAATAACATTTATCCGTCTCTCACAATGAGAAAATACCTCTTGGTCCTAGATGATATTTGGACAACTAATTTGTGGACTCAAATTGAAGGCATTCTTCCTGATGCAAATAACAGAAGTAGAATATTCATAACCACCAGATTTTCAAATATTGCCGAGGAAGCCGATCCCATGAGTGTACCGTATAAACTGCAATTCTTAACAGAGAAACCAAGCTTAGAGCTTTTTTTAAGAAAAGCTCTTCCTAACCAAAATGTCAATGAAAGGTGTCTTGCTGATTTGTACGAAATTAGTAAAGAATTTGCTAAAAAATGCGGTGGTTTGCCTCTTGCTTTGGCAGTTTTGGGTGGATTGTTATCAAGAAAAACAGCAAGCTATGCTGCTTGGAGTAGAATGAGGCAAACAATGAATTGGGCCAGCGATGGAGAAAGGTGTTTTGCCATCATAAATACTAGCTACGAGGACTTGCCATTTGCTCTCAAGTCATGTTTCATGTACTTTGCTGCATATCCTGAAGATGTCGAGATTGATGCTAATTCCTTAATTCGGATATGGATTGCAGAAGATTTCATACAGCAAGAAGAAAACAAAACACTAGAAGATACTGCCCATAATTTTTTGGAAGATTTGGCCCAGAGGTACTATTTTTTTCTGGAAGTAAATTGTGTATTTATAGTATCGCCATTTTCCATTGGTTTTTAAATGTTCAAAAGTATTCCACACAACACAATAACACAACATTAACTATTGAACTATGAAATTTTGAATTTTACACCTAACTATTATTCGATCCTTGTAATAATATAATAATAAATTTAACTTCGCCAAAAGTTTTAAAAATTTTGCCAGTGTAATTAAAAAAATTCGGATACCAGTATTTCGCTATCCTAATCCTAATGCTTATAAAAACACCCATAAAAAGATTATAACAATTACAACTAGAAGTGTAAACAATCTGTATATCAAATATGGACCATTAATTTGCATGATCTAATCTGATCTGTGGTGCAGATTTTGAATTTAGATAAAATATCAAACTTTTTGACAGAAAAAAAAGACAGACATTATTTAAACAATTTACTTTTGGAAAGATAACTATTTGGTAGATTTGAGTCACCTATCTTTATGCCTAACATATATTGTTCTATATGACAAAAAATAATATCAATTATTTTATTTTTTTTATTTGCTCATATATTGGAGGCGTATAATAATTTAGATACGTATAGTTCTAAACGATTATAGGTAGGGTCTCTTGGGTTCGATGTACAAGTGTACAACTAGGATGGTCGGCCTCATATCCGTATTTCATAATATTCGGTTTGTATTCGTATTCGCTTAATATCTAACCCGTATCTGTACTCGAACATATCCGTATTTGTATACGTACTTGACAAAAATTGGATTGACATGATTTGACCACTATTCGAACCATATCTGATACGTTTTCATTCCTACTAATTATATAATATCAAAGTGGAATAGAGTGCAAATATTTTGTTCATCAACCGAAAGATTTTTCTTTTTTTTTTTTTTTCCCGTCTAGTGCACTTCTAAATCGAGAACATTTTGAAAAACCCATTTTGCCTTCAAGAAAAATATTCAACATCAAAGCAATACTTCAGATTTTTCTTAGAGGTCAACTGAATTATCAAGTCTAATCCACTTTTCATGTCCGCGTGAATGGAAAATTGGAAAGAACTACAATTAAAAAAAAATTGGAAAGAAATAAAGAATATTTCAATGTAGTGTTGTCATCCAACAATCTTATTACATAATTAACCATTAACGTTTCAATTGAATCTTGTAATCATATCTTTCTGGTTATGACAAATATTACAAATTCTATATAACAGATAAGAAATACTCTTATCCATGTCCTTATCCAATAAATTAATGAATTTCTTTTATCCATATTCATACCTGATAATTTAACGAAAATAAAACCTCGCTTATGTCCGTCTGCCCATCTTATCGAATATGATATAGATAGAATAAACGATTAAACGAGTATTATCAACATTGTAATGAAGAAATATAGAGTATTTGCACCTAGTCTTGGTTGTACAAATTTCTTCAGACTCACTATACTTTTTCCTTTTTGCTGTTGATTGTAGTGGAAATATATTTGTATTAATTGGAAAATACATGTGGCATTTATATAGTATATTTTTTTGCTAATTAGAAAACTTCAAATATGCTTTTTCATTAAATGACACTCAATATGTTCAACAGAAGCATGATTCAAGTAATGCACAGAGCTTTTGATGGATCGATCACAAGTTGCCGTATACACGATGTCCTACGTGAACTTGCCATTCAAAAAGCCAAAGAAAATAACTTCTTCATGACCAGTTCAAAGATAGATGACATAGAGAATTGCAGCCAAACACGGCGCTTGGCAATCAATTATGGCAGAAACACATCACCTAAAGAACGAGAATTACTTGGCCAATCAATAGCTTCGGCAACACCAAATCTACGCTCTCTCTTGTGTTCTCCGAACGTGCCTAACCTTTCTGAGCTTAGGTATCTTAAAGTGTTACATAGTGGGTATTGCAATAGGCATCAACTGGAGAAGTTGCAACCGCTGGTTAGTCCAGCTGGTAATGCATCTTTCTTCCTACGGGAAGAACTGGGGTTCGAGGCCCCCCGTTGGAGTGTGGCTGGAAAGTGTGTGTGTGGGGTGTGGGTGCCTACGGGCAGTGATCAAAAAAAAAAAAAAAAAAAAAAAACTGGAGAAGTTTGGGGAATTGAGTCAATTAAGGTATGTTAAGGTTAAATTGCAAGTTGCAAGCGAGGTGGATGACGTGTATAATTTCCAAACGTTCATAGGTGGTATGAGATTTTTGCAGACCCTTGATCTCCGAGAGAGCTGGATTAATTGTGACCTACCTGATTGTGTTTGGCATGTAAAGACATTAAGGCATGTTTTCCTACCCACGTGGGGAAAACCTCCTTCCGGTCCCCCATCAGGTCCCCCATCATCAGCAGACCTAATAAATTTACAAACTTTACAAGGAGTGACCAGTAGAGAATCGTGGGAGGTAGAAGGGATACCAAAGTTACCTAATGTGAAGAACTTAATGATTCGTGACGAATTTCAGTGGAATACTGTCGCCACTTTACTAGGTACGCTGAAGCATCTCAATTATCTTCATATAGAAGGCGATGATGATGCTCCATTAACTATAATTGATATGAGGTGTTTTCCATTTTATCATGGTTTACAAACTCTTTTGTTAGAAAGGACCCAACGTTTCGGCTCTAAGAAAATAGCTCTTAGTGTTGGTATGTTCCCGATCAACCTCATTGAGTTGACACTTGGAAACTCACAAATTTGGGAAGATCCAATGCCAGTGTTGGAGAAGTTAGAGAAACTCAGGCATCTTAAACTAAGGGAATCCAGATTTCAACAAATGTGCTGCCATAACAGAGGGTTCAGCCAGCTAGAAACACTCTGCTTGTTCGGTTTGTATTTTTTGGAGGAATGGAAGATAGAGAAGGGTGCTATGCCCATGCTTAATAAACTAAATATGGATTGTTGTTCTATATTGCGTGTTCCTGATGGACTACAACATTTGACCGTCCTTCAAAGCCTAGAGTGGATTGGATTGAATCCAGAAACCAGAGCGATAAGGAAATATGAGGTCAACAGCATATGCAAGCATGTCCCCTCCATTGTATTTCGGTGAGTTCCTAATGTTTCTTTTATTCATTTTGTTTTTTTTTCCTTTGAGGTAGCTTGGAATTTATTACAATTCTTAATTTCTTTTGTTTGCACAAATGTGACTGAGTTTCAACTCTGTACTCGATCTGCCTGCATTTGTGTCTGTGTAGCTTGCTATTTGTTTGTTTCTAATTGTTTTGTCTGAATTTCCTTCCATTTTATCTGCTTTTTGTTTGCTACAATCTTTTACCCCTTGAAATATTAAGGAACAATAAGAATTTCAGCTTTCAATGTTGGGGCGGTAAACAGAGTTTTCGACATGAATCTGATGTGGAGGCAGGGATAAAACAGAGTTTAGATAACAATATAACTGACGTATATGCAGATGATATAATACCGTATACTTTTTTTTTTTTAAGATAAATTGGGGGTCTAAGCCACCCAACTTATTTTTAAATTAAATGTCTATGAAAGATCCTTCAGCCGGATTTCGAACTTGCGATCTTACACTTAAAGTGTATTGCTCTTTACCACTAGATCAAGAGCTGGTTCTCACCATTTGGTACTTGATATTGAAAAGAGATGGCATAATTCTGCGAACTGATTTGAAAAGATGGTTATATTTATTGATATTAAAATAATCAATGCGTTTTTGTGTATTATTAGCTCTGGAATTAGTTTCGACCTGTTATTTTATGCGCAGGTAGTTAATGATAACCCGGCAACTTCCTCTGTGCTGTTGAAGCAAAAGGGACGCCACAGGCGCCTCATTTTTTTTACGGGTCAGTTTGCGATTAGAGGCCCCGTCTTAGTTTAAATAAATCTTGTTGTAAACAGGAATATAGATTATTGGTTAAGTTTCATTTGTTAATTGGTCTTTACATTTCATTGTTTTCCTTTTCTTCTTTCACCTTCTCATATAATTAGGGGCCAATTTCTCATGTACTCCATTAATCAGATTTTTTTTTTTCCCTGACTTCAGCCACGTTTGCTATGATATCTCATATCTGAGACCAGCCTTGCATTTTGACTTTGAGGTTACAGCTGAGACAAAATAAATATTCTATATATAGTGATTTTGATGCATTATTTATTTGAGTAATTTCTGGTTTTGTTTTTATCTTTTTGCCCCATTGAGGCCACGCAAAATGGCCACGATAAACGGTTAATATACTTAATTCACCCAACGTTTTACCCCCTTGCCATGCTGACTTTAATTGGCTGACACTCCATCATTTTCTACCTTCTTTTTTGTGAAGGCCGGGTAGCGAGAGCTACACATCATTTTATAGTTTCTATAATAATATTATTATTGTTTAACATTTTTTATGTATGCAACTCTTTATTTACAGCCGAAGGAAGCCCACAAAAGGCAATCCTCTCCGTGAATTACCTCCATAGAAAAATTATTATCAAAATCAAATTAATTCATAATAAATTATTCAAATTAGTTGATGCTTAAGTCAATAAATTAGATTGTAAGCGTGTTAATTTTAATCTTAAAATATATATTGTTTTATTCAGTCATAATCAGTTTAGAATCCCTTTATATCAATTTTTCTTTAGCCATCTTCACTATATTATTTTTTGAGTTCAATGCAGCTTAAAAACTATTTATGAGATCTTTTTGATGATGCCAACAGTGAAAGTATTAGTATATCATCTATCTATTAAGATTAACTATTTTATATGATCAGTTTAACAATTCCATATTGGAAAATTCAAGTTGTTACATGATAATTTGATATTAATTGCATTTCACTTGACTTCACCTTTTTGTGATATAATTTATTTATTATTTAAAGTACTAATAAAAAAACGTTGTGAATTTTAGATACAAATCTAAACAATTAACATTGTTCATAATTTTCTGTAGTCAGGCATTTACATTTGTTATTTTCTTATAACAAATCAAGTCGTAAAAATGGCAAAATTCATTATAACTGCTTCATTATCTTGAAAAATTTTATCTCTTAGACCCATATTAATTAAATCCATGTGGCATGACGCACTAAAAAAAAGGGGTATTAAAAATCCCTGTTGTTTCAAGATTAAATTTAAAAATTCAGATTATTGTATAAAGTTTAGTTTTGTAAAATAACGATGAATTAATAATACAAGGTTTTTTAATTTAAAAATATGGAATTGAAAGCAAAAAGTCATCAATTATAGAGATTAAATAAACTAGCAAAAGATGCCACAATATGTGGACAAACAAGAAAACAAAGTAATTAATATTATTTTTATTTTATATAGAATTGTAGCAATAAAGATATTGTCAAATTAATGATTTAGTTTCAATTTTAAATGATGAGCCAATTATTTCACCTGAGGCTTTCATTTTAAGAATCAGTGGTCTAAATTTATCCTATTTAGAAATTATTTACATCTCTTGTCTAGTTATTTACACCCCTGAATTGGTACTTTCATAATAGTATGGATTTAGAATTTAATTTAAATTCGAATCTGTCTAAGCTACGTGAATTTCTACTAAAATTGATTCAATTTAGACCAAGTAAGAATTAACCCCATCTCCGTGACATTTATAATATCTATAATAACGTACAAAATAACCCCTATATTTGTCAGACTCTCCAACAAGGTCCTTGTGTGCCTGAAACCGAAACAGCAGACTACTTAGTACTTACAGAAATCCAAAAAGTCATGCTTATCGTATATCGAGCATGAGAACCTGTTATAATTTATAAGAACATTCACGGATCATTTGATAGATAATAACAACTCAGGCTTCTTTTCATTCTAAGTTTCTAACTTAGAACGACACTTTCTTTTTTTTTTTTTTTTTTTTTTTTTTGAATCTCAGAACGACACTTTAACACCTCAAAACAGCCCAAAGAGCAAAAAAAAAAAAAAAAAAAAAAAAGCAAAATCTACAGAAAGATTCGGGCCCAAAACAGAGCCCACTGGACTCATCACATAAAGTCATAAACCTCTGCACATGGCCCATCTTCTTCTTCTTCTTCTTCTTCTTCCAACCTAGCTGGCCTCCTAATGGAGAAAGGAAATTAAAGCACTTGGCCTCCTGTCGCCGCTCAGTAGGTCCGCGTTCTTCCACCGAGAGCAAGGCAACATCTCTCTCTCTCTCTCTCTAGCACCCTTCCCTTCCCTCCAACTGAACAAGGTCAGTTTCTATCGTCGTCTCTCTCACTTGTTACTGTTTATTTGCGCCGTTGGCATATCTAGCTAGTTTCTTTTGAAATTTGAATTAATAGGATATCAGGGCCGGATTTATTAAGGGCAAGTCTAGCTTCTTGCCTCCCTTTGTCCCTTTATTATTTTCAATTCTCTAGTTATTATTATTACATTTCTTAAAGAATCCAACAGATTGAGCACTATAATCAATATTCTTCAAAGTAAAACATAAGGGGCTAAATTAATCCAGGAGCCTTGACAAGATATTTCACATAGCATTTGAAATTGCACCAGATATTGTGTAGGACTCTTTAATTTGAGATGAGCACAGCTCAGAGAGTTGATTCGGTGGGCTCCACAACTAAGTTGTCTCAGCGTGCATTAGAATTCAAACGGTGGGGCCGAAAGTATCCCTTCATTCGATATGGCATTCCCCTTATTTCTTTGACAGTTTTAGGTTCTGTCGGGCTCGCTCATCTCATACAAGGAAGGCAAGTACATTTCTTCAATTCTACTGTTTGATAAGCGAATACCCATAACGTTTACCAAACTTGTGATTATCTCTTAATAGAACTTCAAATTTAGGCCTATACAATTTAATGAAGTGAAAACCCTATACATTTTGGTCTCTAGCATTGTAATTATATTAGGATGGATTAACACTATATTCAATCTCTGTCTATATAATCATTCAAAAGTTGTAAGCTGTTTTAATGTTATATGAGAAAAGCCACCATCGGTTTGCACTATTGATAAAGATGATTTATCTCAGTTGTTTTATATAACATTTTGAAGTGCTAAATATGATAAGTTTAAATGTTTTTCTTAATCACAATAGTAAATAGTGCAATTTATATCAATTTGTATCAGCATTATGGATATCAGAAAGGATTGAGGGATCAAACTGAAACTTTAGATTATCTATGAACTTCTTTATATTGTTTATGAGTTTAATATTAGGACAGTGTGATACTAGTTTTCATAATTTTGCAATTGGGACAAATATATTAACCTGTTTTTGCTCAATTGTTGTGAGTGTCAATTTGATCTGATATCATCTAAAAAGCCTAGTGTTGCGAAAAAACCATAATACAATAACATTACCTGATTTGACCTCTGATTTAGTCCGAATATCTAAGTGTACTGGCTTTGTAATTGCTTATTTCATTTGTGTTTGAAAACACAGCAAGGAGGTGACAAAAGAGAAAGATGATCTTGAATGGGAGATTATAGAAAATACTAGATCCTTGAGCCGAACGGGACCCACAGAGGGCTATAAGCCAAAGAAGCGCTCTTTGGAGGAAGAGCTCAAGGTAAATTTCATGTGTTTCTTTTTATTTCTGTTCTTTTCTTTCAGCAGAATGGGCATTATTCTAGTCATACTGGTAAAACGTAAAAATATTTCTATGTACCAGCTGGTTTTAGTTAACATGTGATCTGTAACATATGTGAGTAAATCACATAATGCTCCTTGAAAATATATGGGTTCATTTTTTTTATTTCCTCAGATCAAATCAATCTGGACAATATTGTTAGATCTTCTTCTATTCAAATGTCAAAAAGCAAAAGAAAAAAGGGTAGTAGATAATTCTGTTGCTGGTCAATGCAAGAAAAATTGTGTGGCTGTGCATACTAAATCCTTTAATTTTTCTGTAGGCATTACAAGAGAAGGTTGATATTAACAAGTACGACTACAAGCCGGTACCAAAACCTAATGAAACAAAATCAAAGTCTTGACGAAACAAAGAAAATTCGATTCTTCCAATAAAATAAGGTTCTTTGCTAGAGTTAAAATCATATTGGCTCTATTGTTTTTTACTGTGTGATGTGATAAAAGCTAGATGTTTGATTTTGTGTTGTAGACTAGTAGTTGGGGTTAGAGAGGGGCTCTATACAGAAAGAGGGGTTGGGGGTTCAGGAGTCTGGTAAATGTGCATCAGTTTTGGTTTTGGTTATGGTTAAGTATTTTGCATCGGTTTTAGTTTTGGACATGATATGATGTGAAAACTTACACGCTATGTCTTAATGGAATTAAATTTCTTACTTGTGTACAGATGTAATGGCAAATAAGTACATTTGATTCATTCGAAGACATTTTTAAGTTCGTGTTTACATGGAACAATTGATTCATTCCTCGTGAACATCTGGTCTTTTGTTTTCTGAATTTATTACATTTTCAATTTCAATTGGTTGGAGACTGGAGAGACTCATTGCGCTAAATTATTGTCTTGAGAGTTGAAACTTATCCCAGAGAACTGTTGTCTTGTCTCTTATATATATGTGTGTTATTATACATAACCAGTCTATTATAGCTTACCTGTGCTTTGCAACTGAGAAGTCCTGAGCACATTTTAACAATGGAAATTGTGTTTGACAATGATCACTGTATTTTTCCAAATGAATCGTGAAATATTTAATTATGTAGCGAAGGTTTCTAATTTAAATAGTTAAAAAATGTAAGTAATTAATCGTCAATGTAGTCTAACCTAATTTTTACAATAATTTAATATGCGAATTAATCGATCTAGGAGAAAAATGAGATTTCTTGCACATAACTCGCCTCTGCTCGAAAATCCGCATCAAATGCATGCATTCATAGTCTTTATTTTTTTGGATAAATATGATAATCAATTGTTCCAATAAAAATTATGGAGCCGGATTTCAAATACGCAAAGTTCAAATAGACGCTTTCAAAAGATTTTAAGACGAGCATTATTTTATTTTATTTTTCACTGCTTCTGTGGTTCTTGCAAATTTCCCCAAATTTATGCATTGAGATCATCTCTTATTCTCTCTGAATTAAGCAATTATGTATTATCATTGTTGATCGTCTGATTTCATATCTTTCTGAACATTTTTTTTTCGAAAGATTGTAGATTCTATTCAAATTTTGTTTTTAGACACTGAAAAATTTAAATTTAATCAAATTTACCCACCCCAATACCCCATTATGGTTTTGGGTTTAAAATAGGTGATAGAATCCGACATCGAATGATCGAATAACATGGATACATTTAGGGGGATGAAAATGGGTACACGAATCAGTTCTCATCGCTCACACTTCACGTACGGTACGAATAAAAAAACAAAAAGAAAAAAGGGCACGATCACTTCGCCTTCTCCGTTCTCCGTCTTTCCTAAATAAAATACATACGCGAACGCTCTTCTCTCTTCTCAGCTGGAGACTGGAGAGTGCACCATCCCAAGCCAGGCGAATCTTTCTCACTTCAAGACACGACCTAACCTCCTAAACCTTAAACCCTAAACCCCCTTCGTCTCCAATTCTTTCTCCACCGATCGACCTCTGTTCTGAACTCTCTCTCCCTTGTCTCTTCCCTCACACGTAAGGTAAGGCTTATTCCTAGTCGCCTACATGTACCTACATTTGTATTTCGACTTTGCATCATTAGGTTTTCCCATTCAATTTTAACCCTTATGATAATTTTAGTTGAAGCTTTCACAATTGGCTTCAATTTGGTAAAACCGTGCGCTGCTTAGGTCTGGTAGAAAACTTTGAGGTTTGTTTATAATTGCTGTTGAGAATATATATATATTTTTTTTGTCACAAAAAAAAAAAATAAAATACTTTTGGAAATTGGAAACCATAATGCGATTAGGTTCATCTCGGGATTAATTTTCAACATATCATTGTTGGATTGAAATTTCTGTAATTTAAAATCCTAACAGAATAGAAGCACTAATTGTGTTAACTAAATGAGTTGATGTGGTGCCATAAAGTACAATAGAATTGTGATTTGACTAGATGGCTCAGTATTATTGTATCACACAAGTATATGAATTGTGAAGTGTGTTATTTCTGTTCTTGGCCTTAATATCTCCTCGTTTTTCTGTTTGGTCCGTGCTCAAGGTTTAAGCTAAGCATCAAACATCAAATGGCTTCCAGCTCGAGGAGTAAGAAAAAGACCAAAAAGGTTCTCCCCCTCTCCACATACACACACCCACTAACACACAGGATTTCCCAGAAAATAATTTGTACTTTGGCTACTCTCAACTCAATGAAGATGGCAATTATACCGAACTAGTCCTAAATTTCATTTCTGGCATAGAGGACCCATATGAAGCTGAGGTTTCATGTATGTTAATACTAGCCATTATGCTTTAATATGTGCAATCATATCCGTTTTGTGTAGGAAAACCATTAACAAAGACACTGCAGATAAATTAAATTAAGCGGGCGTGTGCAAGAAATGCTCCTGGATGTTGGCCAATTTTTTTATACTAGTCGCATCTTCCTGGATGGATAAAGAGTGCCTAATTCTATATATATGTTTTCTATGAAGCCACCGTAATTAGTTAATTGTGACAAGTCCTAGTCTTCAAAGTAAATTTCAAACATAAAAAAAAATGTCTTTATGCATATGACTGGGTGTAGGTGGGACTGAGTCGGATGGATGCTGCATTGGACCACCTTCTACCGTTTGGGTTCAAAAAGCAGAAGATCAACAGCACCATCAAATCCCTCCTGAAGGTTAATTTTTGCCTCTTAATTTGTTTCGTTGTTTTTTTTATTTGTATGTCTGATCTTGAAGACGAATTATGTAGTTGGGTAAATGAGTTCCAATAGGTGATCTTGTGATGACATAGCATGGCCTGACCTGATGATTTATTAGTCAAACGAATTAACCATTCTATATTGTTATTATAATTTCTGATATACCTACAACATAAAAGGAGTATGGTGGAGATGAAGGGTGGTATTTCCTGGAAGAAAACAACTATTGCTTGGTGATAGACACCATCATCAACGACCAAAATGCCATTGAAGACGAGCAGCCCCTTCCCCTGCTTCCGGCCCCTCCTTCCCCTCCTTGCCTTCCCTCTCAGGTTTTTCATGTTTTTCTTCTAATTTCCTGTACTCATACCATCTTTATGCTTGATCATGCCTTGCCATAAAACCACAGAACATATGCACGCTTTTTCTAAAATTGTTCCAAAGAAAGGAAAGAACGGAATTCTATAAAAACAAGAAAAGAATAACAGTAATTTTTGGTTGGTAAGGTACTTATATTGATTGTCCGGATGCAGGTAGAGGAAGAGCAGCAACAAAACAGGGTTAGTAGTGATGAAGAAGTAAAAATGGAGGAGCAGAGGAAATGTAATGGAGGAGGCAGTGGTGAGGTAACAACAATGAAACCTGCAGAGATTCAATTTATGGATGAGAAGCTCCTTCATATCATTCTACCTGGACGTCGCCGAGCTCCCCTTTATGGGTACCTTAGTGAGACTGATTCTGATTTCGATGCTGAGCTTGATGATGATGACCATCTCCCCTCACCTTGATAAATTTATTTTTTTTTCATTTTACTTAGCTAACTGCCGATGCTTAACGATAAAGTTTTGTAGTTGAGTTATTAGAGATTAGTAGTTGGTTCTAAAATTGCTGGTTACAAGAAAGCTTTGTAGATGATTGGTCTCTGGTTGGCTAATGGCTATGATGCTTAATATGATTAGTAGTTTTTTTTAGATCGAACAGATATGTGGCTTTCTAGTAGAGATGCGATATGATGGATAGTTTTATTGCCTAATTTGGTGCATTGCACTGGCAGTGAACACTATCTGTTCAGTGGAGCACCAGTTCTTGGTGTGTTTGGCAAATAACACGAACAGCTTGTTCGTGAACAGCGCCAGTTCGCATGGACTAAACACTGCATGAACTGGACTAACTGCGAACTAGTAGCTTTGTTCCATATTCCCCGATTTTTGCTAACTGTGAACTAGCTGTTCCTAGTGTTGTCAGTTTTCAAAATCCGGTGCGTTTGTGTTAATCTTTTCAAAACCCTGGAAGATAAAAGGAGTATTGGTACAGGAATCCAACAATATCATAGATTTACCGATCAACTATATATGAAGTGTTTGGCTTGTTTGACAGTCGCTGTCCAACTTTCGAAAAAAAACTATGAAGTGTTTGGCAATCACGTGAACCCACGTGAAATTCGAAGGGGGGTGGGGGTTTGGAAAACCATCGTTTCGAAAGGATTCTATCAAATGTTTTGGAAGACCAAGGCAAAAAAAAAAACTTTGGAGAGGACATTCTTTTTCTTTTTCCTTGTGTGTGTATGTGTGTGGTGGTGGTGGGGGGTGGGGGGTTGGGGGTTGAAGAAATGGCAAAATCCCAATCCAGACTGGCAATATTTTCAGAAAATAATACTACTAGTAAAGCACTTGGTTAAGTCCCCCCTTGCCCGCCTCTATTTACGACACGTCACAAGTACGAACTATACAAAAAAATTAATGAAATGTTCTTTTGCGGGGGCAAAGCTCCAATCATGTAAGCGATTTTGTCTCTATTTGTCTGTTTTAGATGTGTTGTCAGTCTATCATATGTCTTCTCTTTCCTTAAACCCAATTCATCTTAACTGTAAGAATTTAGTTATATGCCTCAAATTTTTTGTTGGATCTTCAATTCAACTTTTGTAAACTTAATTGTGGTGGCTTGGTGCCAATTTTCAAGTTGTACTAACAAAAAGCAGATTATGTGGCATGTAGGAAGCTTAAAGTTTTCTGTAATTCTAAAAAAAAAAAAAAAATCAGATTAAATTTTTCAACAAAATTTCACTATAAAGAGACGGACTATCCGACCGTAACTGTGCATTTATGCAATACTTTGCTTAAAACGGAGGAAAATATATTGTTACTATTCAACTCAATAGAAACACATGTTACAAAACTTTTGTTTCGAAGAAGGATCAAATTCGCAAGAAATAGCACGTTAACTGTTTGTTCCTAGCTTAGGTGCTTTCATTCACAACTTCATAATACATGCAGAACAAAAAGGATTCAAGCACTTGAATTTGAGTAACTACATTGAGGATTTTATGCTTACAGGAAAAGTGGATTTAATTTTTAAACAAAAACACAGAGATGTCTCATTGTTTGAGATCAAAGACTTTGTTGTTGTTATTATAAACACAGAGATCTCTCATCTTGCTCTGATTTACAAGTAAATTTCAAATATCTAATTAATCCCGGGACCAAATTTAAAAGGTTACATTGATCCGCGACCTGGTCCAATAGTGGGGTCCAATAGTAGGGACTATGGTGTACTTGGGAAGCACAACTCTATTAAACAATTAAGAAAACTTAACTTCACGAAACACATTTAGTTTTCTTTTGTTGCCTTTTGTTTTTTAAAAAAAAAGTAAAAGTCTTCTTAACCAACAGTAAATCATCATCAATTCTGCCTATATAAGACCATTCATATATTCCGCAAATTTTAAACCAGATTCCACATTTACCCGTTCCTCTGATTTAAACGACGAAGAGAAAAGAAAGAAAACCGAAATAGTAAAACAAGGCCTAACCTCTGGATGCTACCCTCTTCTTAGTTTAGACATAAAAATCACAACAAGAGAGATATAATTTTAACATTGCCATGGGTTCATATGACAAGGCGATCGAGTCGTACAAAAAGACCCTAACCATGGCGGCTTCTGTGGCTGCGTCCGTAATGCTGGTACGTGGAGTGATCAATGAGTTTGTACCGCACGAGGTGTGGAACTTCCTTTTCTCTGGTCTAAACCAGCTGCGCTCCCGAGTTTCCCCCCACCACACCATTGTAATAGAAGAAAATGAGGGATTCTGTACAAACCAAGTCTTTGATGCGGTACGAACTTATCTTGCATCTCGAATCAACACCAACATGCAGAGACTCAGGGTTAGCCGTGTAGATGAATCAAAGAACATAATGGTAAGCATGGAAGCTGGTGAAGAGATGATTGATAAATTTGATGGAACTGAGTTTAAGTGGCAACTGGTTTGCCGTGAGAACACAGCGAGCTCCAGCATGAACAACAACAATTTTCGACAACTTGAGATGCGGTCTTACGAGCTCCACTTCCACAAGGATTACAAAGATAAGGCATTGAAAGAGTACCTACCTTTTATTCTGCAAAAGGCGAAGGAAATAAATGAGCACGAGAGAACCTTAAAAATTTACATGAATGAGGGTGACATGTGGTGTCCTGTCGACCTTCATCACCCATCGACTTTTGACACATTGGCAATGGATTCTGAGCTGAAACAGTCGTTGATGGATGATCTTGCCATGTTTGTTAAAAGAAGGGATTATTACAAAAGGATCGGTAAGGCATGGAAGAGGGGTTATTTGTTGTATGGACCGCCAGGTACCGGTAAGTCAAGCTTGGTTGCGGCGATCGCCAATTATTTGAAGTTTGATGTGTATGATTTGGAGCTCACCGAGGTTAGGTGGAACTCGACTCTAAGGAGACTGTTGATCGGCATGTCGAACCGGTCAATTCTTGTAATTGAAGATATTGATTGCACGATTGAATTGCAGCAGAGGGATGATAATAATTATGCTGGAGGTGACGATGAGAAGGTAAGGATTCCATAAAGGATAAATAGATGTGAAATTAAATAGAACGTGTACAAAAACAATTTCTTTACATAACTTTTCAATACAAAATTTTATTACAGAATTAGCTTAATTTCATTTGTTAAAGTTCTTTAGTTTGTGGCATCTATAATATATATTACACCAAATAGTACTGCACATTTACCATATACTATATTTTGATTTCTGGCTTTGGAAGGATATATGAGAATATTGCCAATATTGTTTTTGTATTTCAAACGATATATTTTGTGAATGACAATATTTGCGGAATATTTCAATCTCCAGCTAGCATTTAAATAGTTTTCTTTATTATTATTTCTCAAAGTCATAGATCGTGAAACCCACAAACCACACTTTCACAGGTCATACGTTTAAGTATACAACAGACTTGTTCAAATACACAAAAGAATATACTCACGTATTTTGTGCAAGCAAAAATCGTACTACCCACACATGAAGAAATGAAAAACTAAGCATATTGTTGTCCGATGTCAATTTCACAAAACTAACATGGTACTATGCCAAAAACAGATCACGCTCTCAGGACTGCTCAACTTTGTCGACGGCCTTTGGTCAACAAGCGGAGAAGAGCGAATCATTGTGTTCACGACAAACTACAAGGAAAGACTCGACCCAGCTCTTACAAGACCTGGCCGAATGGATATGCACATCCACATGGGCTACTGTAGCCCGTGCGGGTTTCGAGTTTTGGTCAGAAATTACCATTCAATTGACAATCATGCCATGTTTCCTGAAATAGACGGACTGCTGAAGGAGGTTGAAGTCACACCAGCTGAGGTGGCAGAGGTCCTAATGAAGAGCGACATCACTGATGTGGCGCTTGAGGGCCTCATTGAATTTCTGAAAGGAAAAAAGGAGAGAGCAACAGAGGGAGAAAAGGAGGGTGAAAATTCAGGGGAAGAGAAGGATCTGTTGGAGTTGGAAGGGGGCGAAAGCAGAATTATGACACCAACAACTACAAGCGAGATAGAAGATTGAATTAAGGACTTTGAAAATTAGTAGAGTTTGTCAAATTGGTAATGTTGTCATGTATTTTTGCACGAGATGTGTGTTAAGGTTTGTGCTGTTTTTTTTTTTTTTTTTTTGTTTAGCAAATAATGCCTTTTGATCAAACTATCTATCGGCTACGATAGAGCTTCTATTAGGTGTATGGAGGTTCAACTACTCCTATCGATTCACAATTGTGCCTCACTTTACCATGGATGTCGCAATTTAAGAAACACACTATAATAAAAGAAAATAGCATACAAGGCAGTGCCAACCCCACTAAAATGGTGCCGCAGGACAAAGATTGCATACCATGCTAGTTGCCAAGAAAAATTCTGCCCCCATCCAAAGCATCCTGTTTCATATACACCAGCATTATATATTATCATGTTGTCTGGTTTTGAAATAGTAAAGTATTTGCTGTATAAAACATCACAGAAAAACAGAAGAAATAAAGGAAATTATAATATGAATAGCTTTTAAAAAAAAATTACACCTACAGAAATATTAACAATGAACTTAAGATAATTACACTCATTTCATAATGGAAAACAATAATAAACTAGTACAGAAAGAACCAACCTCGTGCATAAATCTACTAAACTAATACACAACAGCGTTACCTCACTCCACTGTCCCATGAGTCTTTAGTTGACATCACCATCTTTATCTTCACGGAGATCATATTCAACTATTAATCCAAGATTATCCACAAATTTGTGATAAACTTGACAACCTCCACACTGTTGAAGAAAAACATCAAATAAGTTCACAAAAGAACCAAACACAGTTTCTCAAAATAGAAAAATTGATTGTCTTCTTCCCACAAAAGAAATGCATAATGATAACTATAAGTCATCAGGAAGTTTAAACCATATTCTGAATGTAAAACAAAAAGAACGACTATTGCACAGTAGAAAAGAATGCAGTATCAAATTTTTGCCAGGCATCATGTGTGCCACTCATAGCTGGTAACAGCACAGTTATTTTTGCTGGTCACTGTTTCAGCAATAACCTTTTCCTACATGTTTTTGTTGACTCAGGTTGCATTTAAATTAAGGTAACTGAGTCGAAGCCACATTAGATTCCAATAATCGAATGAATACAGAAAAATGAAGCACAGCAGCACATTTAAGGTTAGTTATGGAAAAATTAGCAGCACTCATGATTAATTGCATAAGTGAAGCTTAAATAAGCTTTTCCAAGGTTGGAAAACTGGCAAACGTAAATACCAGTGAGCATTCAGCTGAAAATGAAATACCACTTGTATATGGGCCTCGGGGCCCAAATATCAGCCCAATAAAGACCCAAAGGACAGTAACAGGTTCAGCCCATAAGCAAATCTGGTTCGCAGTTATGACTTTGCGAGATCAATGTGAAGGGTCACAGACCCACAGGTTATTAATGACCAGATATCTCGGACCAGGGCTCAGGTCCAATATAACTTTCCAATTCGAGTACTTCATCTTGACATCAGCAAGCAAACGACCTATATAAAGTTCTAAGGCAATTGAACAAGTCATTCACTCACCCATTCTAAAAGGGCTACTATTTCACTACTAGCCATTAGGAACCAAAGACAAATCCCTAACCCTACTAAAAAGCTTAGCTTGGTATTCATTGAATCACCTTTTGATTGAATAAGTAAGTACCACTACAATATCGATAGAAAAAGTTAACCACACAAACCAAAGAAAACAAAAATTAAGGTACCTGAAGGAATACAGTTCCTTTTTCATAAGCAATCCTGTTTATAAAGCGTGAGGTTCTCTCACCACAGGCATCACATGTAAATTTTACAAGTAGGCTTCTTCTAGGGAGCCCAATGTCAATTCTTGCCTCCTTCATAATAATAAAACAAACATATGTGAATTAAATAAGACATAAAAATACTTGAAATTAAAAATAGGTGGGCTAGCAAATTTATTTCGTAGCACAAGGGTCCCCAATTATTTGAAATAGCCTCCTCACCAGTAAGGAATTGTACTGTGCTGATTTTCAAAATTTTCACTGATAAAAAAAATGTTATTTGACCATGACATTAAGGACTAGATAATTCAAACAAATTTGATTTTAGAACAAAAGGTAAGAAAATTATAAACCTCAGCATTTGATGTGCTCTGACTGGGGTCCAAATCATTCTTCGCATTTTTCCCATTCAAACAAGCAACAATCCCACATTTTCTTCTGGAATTAGATATTTGCAACCTGCCAATATTAAAATTACATATAAAATATGTCCCCAATTTACAGCCACAGTACATTATTAGAATATTCAGAATTCAACTCATGTTTCAAGCTTTGTTTTACATGCTTTTGTTTGATTCACATCTGGGCATCCCAAATAGCCTCAATTAAAATAAAAAATAATTAAAGAACAGAAGAAATAAAGAAAAAACAACACTAGTCGACTTACTTAGGAAATGACCTTCTGGACGCTGGAGCATGAACGAAAGAGAGGCGATGATTTCGCGAGAAATTCGTGTGGAGATGGTTTGAATGGACGAAAGAGGAGAGGCTGGTTTTGTTTACAACGGCCTCCATGTTGATCTCTCTCTCTCTCTCTCTCTCTCGCCTTTCTTTGCTCGGAGCAGTAAGCAAATGGCGAGAGTGGAGATAACAAAGGGGTGAGAGGGTCCATCATCACCGTCATTATTAGATCGGACGATGCAGAATGCACCTCATAGTTTTCCCGAACTGACCAGAAGCCGCCTCTATTGGATTTGGGAAGCTGCGATAGGTGACTCGGACTGTACGATCTGAAATGAACGTCTGTGATCCTAAAATGAGAGTTACAAGGAAACTGGAGAGAAGCCCGGATGGACGGAGTGGGAAGACAAGTCCAGAGACCAGAGCCAAGAGGGGCGAATTAAAATTATTAAAGAGTTGATACGTGGGCCGAAAAGTTACATATTATTGGGCCTACATTTTTAGGATTTCTTTTTTGGAAGATTTTTTATGAACAGAAAACAAACAAAGGCAAAGAGTTCAAGTGTTAGTGCATAGACTATTTTTCATCTTTTAAGATGAATGTTAAAATATGAACATGCTTTAAAAATTCAGGACTTAAATATAGCAGGTTTGAAAATGAATAACCTACAGCATATTGAGGGCAAAACCGGAATAAAATGTAGCCATATCTCATCTTTCCAAAACCAGTGAGGATATAACATAAAGCATTCATTACACAAGAAATACAGGTATTGTTTCACATGTTCTTTCAAAAGATATATGCAAAAGGAATCGTATGCTCTGCTCACCTTTAAAAGGTGAGCCGAGTGCTCACTTTTAAGTGATCCGTCCGATTCCAATCTAATGGTCCGCGTTGAAAAACAATCTGATGGCTTTAGAGAAGGGACTCTTAACACAAATATTTTTTACAGAAGTGCCTCTCTTAGGAGAAGTAGAAATCATATTGCTCATATGTTAATCGATGGAGTTGAGGTTAGAAATTTAACCACAATTCAACATCATGTAATGGATCATTACAGAAACCTGTTTGGAATGGGCTATCAATATGGGGCAAACTCCCTTAGTGGTTTTTGGGGGGAGGAAGATAAGATATCAGATGAGGAAAATAAGTTGTTAGTGGCCCCTTTCTCTGAGCAAGAGATACACGAAGCTATTTTTGCTATGGCTCCTGATCATTCTATCAGAAATTTTGGGATGTAGTGAAAGAGGATTTAATCAGGGCTTTCAATGCTTTTCATCAGCATGATTTTGATATCTCTAAGCTGAATAGAGCTTTGATTTGTTTGGTTCCTAAAATAGAGGATCCTCAGAAAGTGACTGATTTTAGACCTATGTTACATGGGGTACGGTGGTACGAAAATTTTAAAAAATCTCCGGTAATGGTACAACGATATATATATATATTATTTGAATATTTTATTGATCTATAATTATATTATATTATAAAATATAGTATGTATAACATAATTTTGTTTAGTTAAGACTTGGATTTACACAAATAAATGACATAAACTTGAATTTTACACAAATAAATGACATAAACACTAATATCAACACATTGACTGTTAACTGTTGACCATTGACCGTACCGGTACGTACCGGGTACAGTACCAGTACTCGGTTCGTACCCGGTATGGGTGCGGCTGATGTTCCAAAGTACCGAGGTAAACCATCAGTCTTCTAAATTGTAGCTATATGATCTTCACCAAGGTGTTAGCTACTAGACTTGCTCCCATTTTAAATAGAATAGTAGATAGGAACCAGACTGCTTTCTGAAAGGGAGATCCATTTTGGATGGTATTGCTTCTGCCCATGAGATACCGCATTGGGTAAATAAACATAAAAAGTCTGGTTTGGTCCTTAAACTGGACTTTAAGAAGGCGTTTGACTATTTGAATTGAGACTTTATTTTAGATTCCTTTATTCAAAGGGGTTTCAGTACCAAATGGGTTAATTGGATCAGAGCTGTGTTGCAAGGGGGATGGCGGCTGTGCAACTTAATGGAGATCAGGGAAGTATTAATTTAGAAATTTGGCACTTATACATCCATCTCCATACACAATTTCTTGTATTGACTCAAATACCCTCTCAAATTTTAAAAAAAATCTAAAATTTTAAAAATAAAAAAATTAAAATTTTCTAATTTCGAAATTTGAACTTTAGATTTCTAATTATAAAATTCAAAATTATAGAATTTACGAACTTTAAATTTTAAAATTTCTGAATTTCAAATTTCAAAATTAATTTTTTTATATTTAAAATTTCTGAATTTTAAATTTTCAAAATTATAAATTCTAAAATTACAACTTTTAATTTTCAAAATTTCAAATTTAATTTTTTTTATTTTAAAATTCGAAAATTTAAAATTTCATAATTACAAATTGAAACTTTTTTTTTTTGCTTCATAATTTAATATTTGAAATTTTAGAAGGGATGGTATTTTGGTCAATATAAAAAATTATGTATAGAGATGGGTGTATATGTGGTAAATTTTTAAGTAAATTAGATTTGGAGTGGCATTTTTCAAAGATATAACTTTGGAATGTCATTTTTTTTAAATTTTCTAAGTTTTGGAGTGGCATAAATCTATTTTTCCCCTTTCTTTTGATAAAAGTAAGCATGCACTACCACTTTATTGAAAATTTACATCGTGACAATTTTTTGTCTACATAGAGGGAGAAAAGAAGTGTGTTTTGCATGATCTATCATGTATATTTTATTTATCTTGACATTGAAATATGTGTAGAATTATATAAATAATACTAAGATTTATTATACAAAGGAAAATAGTAAAAAAAAATCTTGCACATAAGTCTAACTTTATATTTTATACAAAACTTCATAGAAACATATTTTTTGATAATTATAATTATAAATTTTACAATGAGATATTAGAGAAAATTAATGCACATGTAAACCAGAGTACATTTTTCAAATACAATGACTACAAAAAAAAATTAAAATATACAATATTCATCATGATACTCGCGAAATTTAAATATGTCATCAGAAGAGATGACAATGACACTGGCGCACTAGTATATTTCAAGCTAAAGGAGCCGAAGCTCAATGCATTTCAAGCTAAGCTAGAAAGTCACAACTTCAAGGAAGGCCAGAAAGTACATCTCGAATATACAGAAACAATACATTTATGGTAGTACAAATATACGGAAACAATATTTTTTATTAATACAGACGAATGAATTAATTAGTACTCTAAACATCAAATTCATATCTTGGCTCATACATGCATCTTGCTTGTAATCTGGATACATTGCTTACCATCATCTATCTTATTAAGTTTAAAATGTCTAAAATGGGCCAAACTGAGTTGAGAAGATTGAGTAACAGTAAGCTCAGGTCAGATACAATTTCTTGATTGGGTTGAAGCATTAGCCACGTAAATACGTAATAGCTGGTTAACTGGATAAGCTGCTAAGGTTTTTACTTGGATTTGTACAAAATATTCTTATATTGTTTTGAAGATGAAATCAATTTTTTCCATTAATCCTCTTTCTCACTAGTCTATGTCATAACCCTACTTCCATTCTCTTCCAACACCAGCAGGTCTGCCACCTCAGCCGGCGCGACCTTGACCTTGGCCTTGACCTCCTTTTGGCTCTCCTTTGCTCCTTTTTCTTCTTCTCCCTCTTTTTGGCTTTCCTTTGCTCCCTTTTTTCCTTCTCCCTCTTTTTGGCTCTCCTTTGCTCCCTTTTTTTTGTCTTTTAAAAATTCAACAAGTCCTTTAAGCACCTCATCACGATCTTCACTCTTCATAAGCATCTCTGCCACCTCAGCTGGCGTGACCTTGACCTCCTTCAACAATCCCTCTATTTCTGGAAACAATTCATGGTCATCGATTGAATGGCAATTTCTAGCCAAAACCCTAAACCCACAAGGACCACAGTACCCCATATGGATGTGCATATCCATTCGCCCGGGTCTGGTCAGAGCTGGGTCGAGTCTTTCCTTGTAGTTTGTTGTTAATACAATGATCCGCTCGTCTCCACCTGACGACCAGAGGTCATCGGCAAAGTTTAGTAGCCCCGACAGCGTGATCTGTGTTGATCACAACACATTATTATTATTATTTTGTATGTTACACTAATTAAAGTATAACATTGTTCTTGTTTTCAAATATAGTTCCATGGTAAGATAAAATAAGGTGTAATAATAGGTTTATGCTGTATATAACTTTTAGGAAAATGTATATGCAAAATTTTATTTATTGTAGCACCTAGAGTTTCAAATAGTCAACAAAGCATTTAACTGTTTACTGAAAAAATATTCAATAACAAATTCTGCATTATTATTTTGGTGTCAAACTGTCGATATTATATTACTTTAAAAGGAAACTAATTAAGGTAGGCTTCATGAATATTATTGAACTGGATGGTAATATGCACACAATACTTTCACACGCATATTTATTATGGATTTACCTTGTCTCTTCCGTTGCCATAATCTTTACTGTCCCGCTTGTGCAGCTTAATCATGCAGTCAATATCTTCAATTAGGAGAATAGAACAGTTTGACATGCCGATCAGAAATGTTTTAAGTATTTCATTCGAATTCAGCGAACTGAGGTCCAAGTCGTACACGTCAAACTTTAAATAATTAGCCATTGCCGCAACTAGGCTCGACTTACCAGTACCTGGTGGTCCATACAACAAATACCCCCTCTTCCATGCCTTACCGATCCTTTTATAGTAATCTTTTCTCTTGACAAACCTTGCCAGGTCATCCATCACTGTCTGTTTCAGTTCAGAATCAATTGCCAATGTGTCGAATGTTGACGGATGATGAAGGTCGACGGAGAGCCAATTCTCCCAGTCATTCATGTAGATTTTTAGGGGTCTCTCTTGCTCAGTTATCTCCTCTACCTTTTGCAAAATAAATGGCAGGTACTTGTTCAAGGCCTTCTCTTTGTGTCTTTTGTGGAAGTTTAGTTCAAAAGACCGCATCTTAAATTGCTGAAATTTGGTTTTGTTGTTCGAATTGGTGCTAAATGATGATCTATTATTAACAACCAGTTGCCACTTGAACTCTGTTCCCTCGAACCAGTTGCCACTTGAGTCTTTGCAAGTCGGCGCAGTGAAGTCGGGAGGAAAGGTAAATTCGCACAGCATCAAAGACTTGGTTAGTGGACAAGCCCTCATTTTCATCGATTACAATGGTGTGCTCTGAGAAAACCCTGGACCGCACCTGGCACAGTCCAGAGAAGATGAAGTCGCGCACCTCGCATGGTACAAGGTCGTTGACCACTCCGCGCAGCAGCATCGCTGAGGCGGCGAGGGAAGCCGCCGTTGCAATGGTTTCTTTGTATGACTCAATTGCCTTGTTGTAGGAACCCATGCTTATGTAAGATATTTGGGGCTTCTCTCTTTACTAATTTTTTTAGTTTGAAGTGCATAAATACTTAAATGGTAAATGTTGGTTTGAGATTTGAGAATCGGGGAAGGGATGAGTCGGTGTATATAGGAAAAATTAGTCGTGACTCGTGAGTTATTATTGATCAGGAATATTTAATAATTATAGAAGGATTATTCCGTGCAGTCCAAGACTTCCTAATTAATCTTCAAAAAAAAAAAAAAACATTTCCTAATTGTTTTGTGAAGTTTGCTCAATGAGTATCCTTCTTAATTTCAAATGAAAGATTGTCGGTGTGAAATCTACTTTTGAACTGGCCAAGGTCAAAAAATATGACGAAGATCCAACGGTTCCAGATCTCCTGTCAACAAAAGCGACCCCATTTTAAGATGACGCAGGTCATGGGTCTAATTTATCAGATTCAAAACGAATATGTTAGATCCTTATAGTTTTTTTAGATTATAATTTTGATAATTTGAGTTAGCCCGATTTAAAACGAACAGTTAATAGTCTGTTTTATGATATTAATATATCTATAAATGGAAAATTTGAACTCTTTTTTTTTTATGCATTTCTCGTGTTAATTAATTATGTATTCTCTGTATTAATTTGAGCCATAATCAATTTATTCACTTATAGAGTATACTCGTGTTAAATTTAAGGCACAAGTATTAAAATTATATATTGCTATATTATGTCTCATATTATCTTTTTATGTGCGTGAGAGTCTTAGCGCTTAATATGAGTTCTTCCTTAACATGAGGCCGCCAAAAAATATTCTAAGTGGGTAACGAAATTCCTGAATTGCTTATTATCATCTCAGAGATTCTATCATCCTCTCATCTCCAAAATTCTCATTAATTATCCAACGTCCTCATTAATAAAAAATCTAGGAGATGAGATAGAAAATCCAAGGAATGAGCGTAATTAGGGGATGAGCATAATTATTCAATGCACTCATTAATTATCCAGCGCCTCTACTCATTCCTTGTCATCCAGCCATGTCGCCCAGTATGTACCCACCCTATCGCTTAAGTAGAACAATTAGGTATATGAACCGGAACAATTATGTATATTAGTATAGAAAAAACTAATTGTTTGAGTTTTAGAATATAAATATTCTAGAAAAAAAACTAATTGATTTAGTTTCAGAATATAATTGTTTTGGAAAAAAAGCTAATTGTCTTAGTTGTAGAATATAATTGTTCTATAAAAAAAATTAATTATTCTAATTTCAAAATATAATTGTTCTAGAAAAATAACTAATTGTTCTAGTTTCAGAATAAATTATTTTGGAAAAAAAAAATAATTGTCTTAGTTGTAGAATATAATTGTTTTGTAAAAAAATCTAATTGTTCTAGTTTTAGAATATAATTGTTCTGAAAAAAAAACTAATTGTTCTAGTTTCAGAATATAATTATTCTAAAAAAAACTAATTAACGAAGCATGACGTTGGGGGAGGAGGGAGCAAAACAGAGATGAGGGAGGGGAGGAGCGAAATAGAAAGGAAGAAGGGGATGATTCACGCGTTTTTTTAGGGAGGGACACAATATTTCATTTTTCATTCTATACATGACGCGTAAAAATTGTGCTACTAATGTAATGACTTTCAAATGGGATGTCTGTTAAAGTTATGTCCTAGAAGTCAATCATTATATGGCTACTTCTATGGTTTATGTTATTGATAATATTTGATCATTTATTCCTTGATTTATTTATTGACAGATCATTCAGGTTGAGAATCTGAATTGTAGATCTCTGTGTTTCATTTATAATAAATGACAATAATAAATCTAAAAGGTCCATAATCTTGATAATTAACAAGGAATATTAATTATCGGATAAGATTAGTATGCAAGTTAAGTGATGATTAAGTTCTACAAATCATAGGTAAGGAGTTGCCAACTTAATTGCATATGTGTGTTAGAAAGTGCACAAATTTTAATTTTGAAGCTAATTACACATAATTAACCACAAACAAGTGCGAGGATCTAGTGCAAAAGTCAATCAACACAAGAGAAAGGGTTTGGATTTGTACCTCCCGCGAAATCGCATCCGCGGGGCTCGATCCAATGGCGTAGGAGTCGGTGGAGTGCTCTCCTTGTGCCTCCACCATGGTTGACGACCGCCTCGAGTCCACCTAGAGATTAACCAAGGTCTAAATCGATTCGTGCTAGCGATTCGATTAGAACAAAACTAATCCAAAGGTATTCTCTCTTCTTCCTTAATTAACCATTTAATTAGTAGAGAGAATATTGCTCAACACATGAGCTAATGGAGAGAGAGAGGAGATGAGGCCGGCGGCCAAAGAGGGGGAGAGGAGTGGCGGCTAGGGTTAGGGAAGAGAGAAGGTTGGTTTTTGCATCTATACATCTCTATATATAGTGCACAAACCCTACCTACCACCAACCAACTATTTACACAAAATGCCACTCTACCTACCACCAAGGCCGGCCTCTATTATGGGCTATATGGGCCTCTCATCTCATTTATTTAGGCCTCTAATTCATATAATTAGAAGCTACTCCAAATGCTCTTCAATTGGACTATATATTTAATACATACATATTGGCCCAATAAATTAATATAACTATTTATATTAAATTGTGTTGAGCTAAACTAATTATTAACTAATTAATAATTATTCTAGGATTAGCTAATGCATTAATTTATTTCCATATGATCCATTTGACTTAATTAATTATAACGGTATATAATTAATCAATCAACTTATCATATTTCCGCAATACGCACTGTTGCGAATAAATAAATAAATAATGCACTGTCTTGGTCAAAACTCTATTTTGTGTGACCCTTTGAGGATTTATGCTAAGTTGGACATGGGATTAAATCGTTATTTAATTTCAATAATCATAAGCGGTATCTAGCAACACGTTATGATTTCCAATTCGCATAAATAGTGTACTGCTACAGTATTTAAATCCTGCATAAGAGAATAAAAGTATTTCTCTATTTTGATTCTTATGTCTCACGATATCATCGTATAATCCAAGATTGGAACGTGTCATTCTTGCAGATTATACGTTTCTTGATCTAGAGATAATTGTATAAAGTTGCATGCAAACAATCTATCTCCGTCAAGGGGCCCAAACAGATATCGTCACTCACTAAGCGAATTAATGAGGGACATACGGTTTTCTTGATGATTAGCTTTTCCCCGCACAATTCAAGAGAACATAAATAAAGTCCGTATAGCAGCCCTTATCAGGAATCAACGGTAGACGATATTTATTGAACCTATCCTCATGTGGAAAAGATAAACATCTCAAACTTAGAACCAAAATCATAACGAAATAAATAATGACACATAACACAATCCATACATTTATTTCGTTGGGTCAAGTCCTGTGCTATGTTCCATAACATACACATATGCAATTAAGTTGGCAACTCTTTACCTATGATTTGTAGAACTTAATCATCACTTAACTTGCATACTAATCTTATAAGATAATTAATGTTCCTTGTTAATTATCAAGATTATGGACCATTTAGATTTATTATTGTCATTCTAAAGAATGATCCACAGAGATCCACAATTCAGATCCTCAACCTGAATGATCTGTCAATAATAAACCTAGGAACAGATGATAAAATATCATCCATAACATAAACTAATATTTAAGTCATTAAATCATTGACTTCTAGGACATAACTCCAACAATGTGTATGTTATGGAACATAGTACAGGACACGACCCAATGAAATAAATATATGGATTGTGTTATGTGTCATTATTTATTTCATTTGAGTTTGATTCTAAGTTTGAGATGGTTCAACTTTTCCACATGAGGATAGGTTCAATAAATATCGTCTACCGTTGATTCTTGATAAGGGCTGCTATACGGACTTTATTTATGTTCTCTTGAAATGTGCGGGGAAAAGTTGTTCATCAAGAAAATCGTATGTCCCTCATTAATTTACTTAGTGAGCGATGATATCTGTTTGGGCCCCTTGATGGAGATGGATTGTTTGCTAGCAACTGATACAGTCATCTCTAGATCAAGAAACGTATAATCTGCAAGAATGACACATTCCTATCTTGGATTATACGATGATATCATGTGACATAAGAATCAGACAAGGATATACTATTATTTCTGTTGGAGTTATGTCCTAGAAGTCAATGATTTAATGACTTAAATATTAGTTTATGTTATGGATGATATTTTATCATCTGTTCCTAGGTTTATTATTGACAGATCATTCAGGTTGAGGATCTGAATTGTGGATCTCTGTGGATCATTCTTTAGAATGACAATAATAAATCTAAATGGTCTATAATCTTGATAATTAACAAGGAACATTAATTATCTTATAAGATTAGTATGCAAGTTAAGTGATGATTAAGTTCTACAAATCATAGGTAAAGAGTTGCCAACTTAATTGCATATGTGTATGTTATGGAACATAGCACAGGACTTGACCCAACGAAATAAATGTATGGATTGTGTTATGTGTCATTATTTATTTCGTTATGATTTTGGTTCTAAGTTTGAGATGTTTATCTTTTCCACATGAGGATAGGTTCAATAAATATCGTCTACCGTTGATTCCTGATAAGGGCTGCTATACGGACTTTATTTATGTTCTCTTGAATTGTGCGGGGAAAAGCTAATCATCAAGAAAACCGTATGTCCCTCGTTAATTCGCTTAGTGAGTGACGATATCTGTTTGGGCCCCTTGATGGAGATAGATTGTTTGCATGCAACTTTATACAATTATCTCTAGATCAAGAAACGTATAATCTGCAAGAATGACACGTTCCAATCTTGGATTATACGATGATATCGTGAGACATAAGAATCAAAATAGGGAAATACTTTTATTCTCTTATGCAGGATTTAAATACTGTAGCAGTACACTATTTATGCGAATTGGGAATCATAACGTGTTGCTAGATACCGCTTATGATTATTGGAATTAAATAACGATTTAATCCCATGTCCAACTTAGCATAAATCCTCAAAGGGTCACACAAAATAGAGTTTTGACCAAGACAGTGCATTATTTATTTATTTATTCGCAACAGTGCGTATTGCGGAAATATGATAAGTTGATTGATTAATTATATACCGTTATAATTAATTAAGTCAAATGGATCATATGGAAATAAATTAATGCATTAGCTAATCCTAGAATAATTATTAATTAGTTAATAATTAGTTTAGCTCAACACAATTTAATATAAATAGTTATATTAATTTATTGGGCCAATATGTATGTATTAAATATATAGCCCAATTGAAGAGCATTTGGAGTAACATCTAATTATGTGAATTAGAGGCTTAATTAATAGAGTTGAGATGCCCATTTGAGCCCATTAATGGCCAGCCACAAGAGGTAGGTGGGATGGCATTCTTGTAAATAGATGGTTGGTGGTAGGTAGGGATTGTGCACTATATATAGAGATGTATAGATACAAAATTGAGGCTTCTCTCTTCCCTAACCCTAGCCGCCACCCTTCCCCTCCCTCTTTGGCCGCCGGCCTCACCTCTCTCTCTCTCTCCATTTGCTCATGGGTTGAGCATATTCTCTCCACCTATTAAATAGTTAATTAAGGAAGAAGAGAGAATACCTTAGGATTAGCTTCGTTCTAATCGAATCGCTAGCACGAATCGATTTAGATATTGGTTAATCTCTAGGTGGACTCGAGGCGGCCGTCAACCATGGTGGAGGCGCAAGGAGAGCACTCCACCGACTCCTACGCCATTGGATCGAGCCCCGCGGATGCGATTTCGCGGGAGGTACAAATCCAAACCCTTTCTCTTGTGTTGATTGACTTTTGCACTAGATCCTCGCACTTGTTTGTGGTTAATTAAGTGTAATTAGCTTCAAAATTAAAATTTGTGCACTTTCTAACAGTGGTATCAGAGCCAGGTTGTGCTTAAGTTATTTTGACACTTAATTAAGAGAAATTGGTTAATTAATGGATTAGTAGAGTTGATGCTATTGCTTGCTGTCTGGAAACAGCAATTTCTGTGTTGTTTTGCGTTTTTTGCTATGAAATGTTCTCTGAAAATTTTTTCTGTCAACTAGAAAGTTGTAGATCTGTGGATTGTGATTCTTTTGGCGTTGGATTCACATTTTTCTGAAATTGTATGAATTTACTGTGAATAAAATGGCAACGGTGCGCAGAACCAGTTTCTGCTTGCACTGTTCTGTTTGAATGGCTTAAAAGATTTATATTTTGAATATAAGTACCAGTGTTCTTTGGCTAGATTTAAAGAGGACTTGAAACTCTTTCTGGACATGTATAGAATGTTGCATGGTTCAGATTAATTCGTGGGTTTTCAAGTATGAAAAGAAAGATCTCGTCAGATCTGGTTTATTGAACAAACTGATTGTTCTAATAAACTGTACCAACTGAGAACTCTTTCTGGAAAATTGTTTGAATATAGTTGTTTACTTTTAAGTTAGGATTCCAGGAAAATTAATTTCATAATTTTTCATGGAAGTTTGGTACCTCAACTAGGTCAAACCTTTTCGGTCGACAGTCTGTTCCAGTACAGGTCTAGTCGATTGTTAAGCTTGTAACTTGAATTTCTTAAACTGAACTTAGTGGTTTTCTTTTCATGAATAGTTAGCCAATAGATTAAACAAGTTTTTCTATGTATATTGTATATATAAAAACTGGATGGAAGGTGATCTTTCAGACCGGATGGTTGAGAAGAAAAACAGAATATCTCAAAACGGTATTTTCGCGCACTTGTTTCAGATTTGTCTTTTTTGATTCTCTCAGATGGTTTATGATCTCTTCCTGAATTTTTGACTGGTAATTACAATCTAGACAAGGAGCTTATATAAATTATTTCATTTTTTTTGGAGACCGAAAACTGTGGATTTTGTCGTGTCCCATTAGATACTTTTTTTATCAAAGTATTATTTACTAATTATTCAAACTAGTTGAAAAAGTAATTAGGATACTCCTTGTGTGATCTCCTTTCAGTTTTTTGATGATTGAAAAGTTTTCAAAAGAAATTTAAACAAGTTTGGTTGTTTGAAATTTGAGCATTTACACACGGAAATTGCGAATGGCAAATAATACGCAAAGACACTTGAAAGTCATTAATTATAAACAAATTACACTAGTGGATAGACTTGTGCTAACTTTGTTTTGTAGGAGGATGTGGATTTAGTATGGTTCATGATTCAATGCCTTGTGGTTTGTAAATTGAATGCATGTGTGATTGCGTGTAATAAGGCCTTTGGTGCCATTAATTAATTTTGATTAATTTTTGTGTAACTTGTGTGGCTTGCATGCCCCTAAGGTTAGGATGGGAATAGAAATTTACACATGTAATTTTGTTCCTTTATTTTATATAGGATTTAGATCCATATATAATTTAGTGGGAGGGACAAAGATTAGATTAGTTTTGCTACATGGAGATGCGGCGAAAACTAATGCAAGAGGGAGCCATACAAACCCACAACAATGCTTGAGATGCTTTATTATGTGAAAGTTTGTGGATGCTATGAATGTCATAGGATAGGTATGGGTGTATGTTTACACGACCACCAAACAAGAGTCACATAATTGTTTGTCCCATTAATTTGATTAAGTCAACCACCCTCCTTCTCTCTATCCCCTTCACGTCGTTCGGTGCCAAATGACGTTTTCTCGCCGACGCGGGACGTCTTTTGGTTAACTTTCGAAGTCGGGGTGTAAATCGGATTTACTAGGAGCAAATAGAGAGAGGTTACTTATCGATGGACCCTAATCGGATTGGACATCGGGGCAAAGTTTGTGGATGTACATGAGACATTTCACAAACCAAGAGTCATATGGTTAATATGATTGGTTGGAGAACCTACCTTATCTAGTTATTTTGGTGTTATGCCGACGCTGGCCCCATCTCAACGAAAATAGAGATCTTGGATAACCAACTACATTTGGGACATTAAATAAATGTAGTGGAAGTTTTATTTGTTATAAATAAAACATTTGCATAAACTAAATGACCTTAAATTGATTTTGTTATAGATGTTAAAATTGTTAATTTTGTTGCGATCAATCTTTGAAAAGAAACTTAAATATATCAATTCCCAAAACTTTACTCAAACTACCCGAACGTAGTATCGCGATGATTGATTGACTTTTGACGAAAAGTTATTCAATAAAGCGTATGACTAATATCCTCATTTGAAATTTCTAGACCTTTGAATTAACGAATTCATATGGACTAGAATTTAACTCCTACGCTCTTATCTACTTACTCAAGAAGGCGTTCTTGGAGAAAGTAGATATTGACTCCATCATTTACGATCGAGTGTGAAGGGCATGAGTTGACCAAGAGATTCTTCTATAAGAAGATATATGAATGTTTCGTTAGCTTACAAATCGAAAGATTTAAGTAGCTAATTGACAACTAGAGATATTACGATCTCCAATGTCAAGGATTGTTGATATTGTCATACGATCTTTTTGGAATTATAAAGGATATAATGTTACCTTTTTCACACTTGTTGATGCAAATAGGTAATTGGTTAAGTATTCAAGAAATACTTCACCAAGGTATGAGATGACATTTCGAGACCCTCAATTGTGACTATGTGTCACATGAGTTGTTTCATTTATTGTTTATGGGAGGTATTTGAAAGGTTGTTCGAAATACCATGATTGTAATGTTCTAATCCTAAAAGTGTATTTGTCGTTCAAATTATCTCATTATCTCTAATTCACACTAGTAACTTGATACTAGTTCATATGCTCGCATTTAACGAAATGTGTTGGCAATGAAGAATAAGAGACACTTCGAGAGACGTAAAGCAAACTCCGTATAGGAAATGACTTGTTCGTCTAAGTCATTACCATTGGATACGTAGAGTTATCTTTATTAAGAGTTTGTTTAAGAATTGAAGGTTACATACCTTAATCCTAACCTCTCAAAATATTATCTCCATTTCATATTCGATGATGGACGATTATGTTATTTTATTTTGGATATGTTTATATGATTTCATGTATCTTGATCGAATTTGCTTGAAATAGATAAACATGTTTTTGAATGACAAACAGGATGCGTAAGACTTGACTTAAAGTGTTTGACTTTTATGTGTAATAGCCGCTTAGTCATAAATAAACGAGAATCGCATTATGAGAGTCTACGTAACGTAGAGCTCGTAGTTCAATTCGATTTTTCATCAATTGTTATATGCGAATCATGTTTGTTAATTGACAAAAGCACCTTTGACCTACAAAGGTTTAAGGACAAGTGACTTGATTAGGACTTATACATATCGATGTATATAGATCTATAAGTACTTGTGAAATAAAAGGTTGTTTATACTTTATTACTTGACCAACGATCATTGTAGATATTAACATATCTATTTGATAAGGTATAAGTATGAATCTTTTGATTAGTTCAAAGGAGTTCAAGAGTGAAGTTAAAAGACCGTTCAAGGAAAAGAAAAAGTCTTACAATTAATCATGGTAAATAGTTAAGTCGTATGATTTGAAATATTATCTAAAGAGTATGAAAGTAGTTTCACAACTCGCTCCATGAGGAATAATATGTCCAAGAATGGAGGTATCGAACAATATTTAGTATAGTTCGATCGGTAATAAATCAAATTGACTTATTCGACTCATATTAGGAAGTTATGTTTGAGGACAATATTGTTTAGACTGAATAATGTTCCATCGAAGTCTATTGAGAAAGATATTTTACGAGATTTTGATCTCTAACTATATTGGTTCTCAAGATTTGGTGTTAAGAAGCTTATTTCAAGGTTTGTTGACTTATAAGCTTGAACCAAATAAGACACTCTATATTTTGTAGGATACCTTAAGTCGAAAAGACACTACTTCCACGAACATGATAAGAACAAAATAGTTGTTGCTAATCATAACGTAGTCTTAGAGAATAAAATTCTCAAGAAGAAGTAGTGGGAGTAAAGTGAGCATTAAAATAGTTTGTGCGTCACTACAAGAAGTATTCTTATAGAAAACTTGTTACTCTATGCATGGTGCTTAGTGGGAGTTGATCGGAACTTCAATCACAAGCCGTAGTGAAAGGAAGAAGTTTAATAGTACGCTCCTTCCAATAAGGACTCAACCATCTCACGAGTTGATGATGTTCGAGACACTCATGGAATGTAAGGAGTCAAGAATTTATTCTACAAATCGTTGTAGAAATAGTTCATGAACCTTAAGTACCGATCTTACAAAAGTCAACGCGAGTTGATTTCCTGAGCCGTTTGATGCATAGGCTTCACGACATTCTCGTACTTGTCATATGAGAATCCGTTGAGAAATAAGGAAATGATGGAAAGATATGATTCCACATGTATGGTTTAAATCCATACGGTCTTTAAATGCAATCCATGTATAACAACAAGGTATAGACCTTGGTTGATGTTCAAGAATGACCAATCCATCAAGAACGTTTAGATCTTTAATGGAAAGATTGACATGGACGGCAAGTTGACTAAGTACAAAGTACAGCTTCGCGCTTGTAGCTATGTCTAAGTCGATGACGAGTTGACTATATACTAAGCACGGCTTATTGCTTATAGCTATGTATAAGTCAATAAAGATCGTTCTAGCAACAGTTATATTTCGTATATATTGATATATGGAAAGGAACATCAAAACCGCCTTATTCGAATGAATGAAAGAAGATGTTATGTATATGATGCAAACCAAGGTTTTGGTTTTGTGCTAGAAATATATACACACTTCAAGTATCCATTAATGGATTAAAGTAAGTATTGTGAAAAATGGAATAAACATTTTGACAAGGAAGTCAAGGAGTTGAACTTCGTCAAAAGCGTCTTGTATAGACAAGATATTCAGTGGGAGCATGATTGTGTTACTTGTATTGTACAAGGTAATAAGATATTAATTGGGAATAACATTAAGAAAATGAATGTTGTCAAGATCTCATTGGAGAATGTTTTCTCAATAGAGAACTAGGGAGAAATCGCCTAAATCCAAGGAAACAAAATCTATGGTGATAGATTATGATGGATGTTAGGTTTGAGCTAATGTGCATATAACGACGAAGTGTTCGAGAAACACGAAAGTTACACTCCAAGATAGGATGTCTAACTACGTCACAAGGCATGACTTGAGTATTTAACTCGGTTTATTGTAACTCAATTCGAGAAAGTGCATGAAACAGTTCAAGCATTCTTTCGTTATGAGTTTCATTTTGTACGCCATATTTATGCATATGCCTCGATGTGTAGTATCCAAAGGATATGACAAACAGTTGTCAAATGGATACAAGAGAGACACATTTGGACAATAGTCAAGGATATTCTCGAGTACCTTATGAGAAAGAGTGATATAATGTTCCATCTCTTAAGATGAAAGATAGTTCGTGTAAATTGATTACATTGATACTATTTTTTCAAAAGATTGATATAATCACAAGTGAGCTACATATTTAGCTCAAAGGTGGTGTTGTAAGTTTAGAAGGTGTTCTAAATGGAATATTACAACCGTTTCCGTCACCAAAGCAAAATTCATAGCAACTTGTGAAGCAATAAAAGAAGTTTATTTGAATCGAGTTCTTAGTCAAGCTAATATGGTTCTATTGCATCTCGAACCGTAGCTTAATACTAAAGAACCCTTTGTTGGAGATTCAAGTATGATCTATAACGATATCACTTGATATCATATGATGATGATCAAGAATATATATAGGAGTATACATATATAGGGTCAAACAAAAGTGGATAGGTTCGCGAACACAGCGAACACTCTAACATGACCTCTGCCTTAAGCGATATACGGGATGCAAAATGTGCATCCATACGTGGTGGACGTATGAGTAACTTGCTTTAAGTGTATTATTTCTTTTGAGGTCCGAGACAAGTATATATGCAGATATATAACATCGTTCTCAATTCTTCGTTGGCTAGAAGTCACTATTGATTGACTCTAGGCCAAGTGGGAGATTGTTGGAGTTATGTCCTAGAAGTCAATGATTTAATGACTTAAATATTAGTTTATGTTATGGATGATATTTTATCATCTGTTCCTAGGTTTATTATTGACAGATCATTCAGGTTGAGGATCTGAATTGTGGATCTCTGTGGATCATTCTTTAGAATGACAATAATAAATCTAAATGGTCCATAATCTTGATAATTAACAAGGAACATTAATTATCTTATAAGATTAGTATGCAAGTTAAGTGATGATTAAGTTCTACAAATCATAGGTAAAGAGTTGCCAACTTAATTGCATATGTGTATGTTATGGAACATAGCACAGGACTTGACCCAACGAAATAAATGTATGGATTGTGTTATGTGTCATTATTTATTTCGTTATGATTTTGGTTCTAAGTTTGAGATGTTTATCTTTTCCACATGAGGATAGGTTCAATAAATATCGTCTACCGTTGATTCCTGATAAGGGCTGCTATACGGACTTTATTTATGTTCTCTTGAATTGTGCGGGGAAAAGCTAATCATCAAGAAAACCGTATGTCCCTCGTTAATTCGCTTAGTGAGTGACGATATCTGTTTGGGCCCCTTGATGGAGATAGATTGTTTGCATGCAACTTTATACAATTATCTCTAGATCAAGAAACGTATAATCTGCAAGAATGACACGTTCCAATCTTGGATTATACGATGATATCGTGAGACATAAGAATCAAAATAGGGAAATACTTTTATTCTCTTATGCAGGATTTAAATACTGTAGCAGTACACTATTTATGCGAATTGGGAATCATAACGTGTTGCTAGATACCGCTTATGATTATTGGAATTAAATAACGATTTAATCCCATGTCCAACTTAGCATAAATCCTCAAAGGGTCACACAAAATAGAGTTTTGACCAAGACAGTGCATTATTTATTTATTTATTCGCAACAGTGCGTATTGCGGAAATATGATAAGTTGATTGATTAATTATATACCGTTATAATTAATTAAGTCAAATGGATCATATGGAAATAAATTAATGCATTAGCTAATCCTAGAATAATTATTAATTAGTTAATAATTAGTTTAGCTCAACACAATTTAATATAAATAGTTATATTAATTTATTGGGCCAATATGTATGTATTAAATATATAGCCCAATTGAAGAGCATTTGGAGTAGCATCTAATTATGTGAATTAGAGGCTTAATTAATAGAGTTGAGATGCCCATTTGAGCCCATTAATGGCCAGCCACAAGAGGTAGGTGGGATGGCATTCTTGTAAATAGATGGTTGGTGGTAGGTAGGGATTGTGCACTATATATAGAGATGTATAGATACAAAATTGAGGCTTCTCTCTTCCCTAACCCTAGCCGCCACCCTTCCCCTCCCTCTTTGGCCGCCGGCCTCACCTCTCTCTCTCTCTCCATTTGCTCATGGGTTGAGCATATTCTCTCCACCTATTAAATAGTTAATTAAGGAAGAAGAGAGAATACCTTAGAATTAGCTTCGTTCTAATCGAATCGCTAGCACGAATCGATTTAGATATTGGTTAATCTCTAGGTGGACTCGAGGCGGCCGTCAACCATGGTGGAGGCGCAAGGAGAGCACTCCACCGACTCCTACGCCATTGGATCGAGCCCCGCGGATGCGATTTCGCGGGAGGTACAAATCCAAACCCTTTCTCTTGTGTTGATTGACTTTTGCACTAGATCCTCGCACTTGTTTGTGGTTAATTAAGTGTAATTAGCTTCAAAATTAAAATTTGTGCACTTTCTAACAATTTCTTATGCAGGATTAAAATATTGTAGCAGTACACTATTTATGCGAATTGGGAATCATAACGTGTTGCTAGATACCGCTTATGATTATTGGAAATAAATAGCGATTTATTTTCCATGTCCAACAGAGCATAAATCCTCAAAGGGTCACACAAATAGGTTTTGACCATGCGTGCATTATTTATTTGGTTGTATTAAGGAATGCAACAATATGATATGTTGACTGATTAATTATGTACTGTTGCGAACCGTCATAATTAATTAATTAAGTCAAACGGATTATATAGAAATAAATTGATGCATATTCTAATCCTTAAATAATTATCAAAGTGTTGATAATTAATTTGTTCAACATGAATTAATTAAAGTAATTAATTTGAGCTAACGGGCCTATATTTAAATGGTAAATTAAAGGTCCAAATTGAGAGCAATTAATTGGGCCACTAATTAATTGAATTAGAGGACCAATTAAATAATTGATAGAGCCCATTTAGGCCCATTTTATGGCTGCCCTAGTGATGGCATAGTTGTAAATTAGTTACAACTTTTTGGGAGAGTGGTTGGTCTATAAAAGGACCACTTTGGGAGCCAAAACCCTAGCCACCTTGCCTTTTTCTCTCTCCCTAATATTTTGGACGAAAATTAAAGGAAAAATTTCAGAATTTTTCCTCTCCACCATTGCTCTCTTAAGCTCATGTGTTGAGCACCTCTTGCCTCCATCCAATTAAATAGTTAATTAAGGCAAAGGGAAGGAAGGGATTAGGCTTAACCTCTCATCTACTAGCATAGATCGAGGTTTTGGTTAATACCTTGGTGGACTTGAGGCCGAGACACGCGTGGTGGTGCGCACAACCTCGACATCGCCGGATTCGAGCCTCCTTGTTGCGATACAAGGAGAGGTAGCCTTCCTAACCTCTCTCTCTTGTGTGTGAATGCTTGGACTAGATCCTTCGAGGTCTAAGTCGTTTGGATTGCTTATTAAATGGTTAATTAGCACAAAAAAAAATTTGAAAACTTAGACTTCCTAACAATGTCTTGATATTTATAAATAACAATACACGCATTCAACCAAACGTCAATTACAACACAATAATCATTCTATCAAGCTTAATCTTCCTTCTCTCTCTTTACTGGCAATCAATTACCAGTTTATGGAAACCTCAAATTCACAATTCCTGTCAGGCAAAAACTATCAAATGAAGTCAATGTCCAGATATTTAACTCTGAAAAAAAAAAAGACAAACGAAGTCATTGTTTTTACCAGAATCATGTCACTCATTTAGATGACAAAATTAGGGATAGGGGCGAAGCCAGGATTCCGTGACAAGGGGACCGAGGTCAAACTTCTGAGTTGCTCGGTCGACCAATAAAACTTGAATATGATTGTATACATTAAATTTGAAAAAAAAAGAAGTCATTTTTTGTATTATGCAAGAGAGAGAGTTGCGAGAGAGAACAAGAATAGAGTTTTCATTTCCAGTTTCTACTTAGTCTACTAATTTCAGTATTTCACTGGTGGAGTAGAAGAAAAATTATTGGGTTTTGTATCAACTAGCTAGGAGGAGCCCAATCACAATATTCCATTTATTATAAAAAAACAGCATGAGCCAGACTCTCTTGGGCCCCTGCGCTAGCTCCGCCCCTGATTAAGGAACAAATTAGACGCACACTGGAACATTTACCGTAGTTTTGTAAAATTTACATTCTATTCTCTATGGATTTAAACCAAATTAGCCAAAATAGCAAAATTAGGAAAGAAATTAGGAACAAATTTGAAAAAATTAATCCCAAACAACTAGAAAATTGAAATTTAATTAAACGGAAATGGAAAAATTAAGCCTTATAATTACAAGTAAAAGCTACTACCTACTTTGATCTAGCTTTTAGGTTAAGGGAGGCAGAGAGAGCCATGTGTTGGAGATGAGGAGCAGTAGTGAACAACAACTGAGGGCTAGAGACGGAGAGAGAGCACAATTAGAGGAGAGAAGGCAGAGAGAGAATAATAACTGAGGTGATTCATGGAGAGAGGCAGATAGGCGATTTTCTAGGGTTTTGGCTTTTGAAAAAGAAACGAGAGAGAGAGAGAGAGCGCGCATGTAGGAGATGATACAGATACGTTTATCCAACGGAGAGGAGAGTAACGGAGGAGCCCGGCATAACGGAAATTTGGACTTCTCGTGAAACCCAAACAACACAAGAATAAGAAATTTGGACTTATTCGGGTCCTTATTCATATTTCTTATTGAACGCCTCATCCAAATTTATTAATATATATATATATATAGAGTTTTGCTATGGTGAGTTGCGATCAAAACTCATAGATTTAGTTTAAATTGACCGATCCAAATCGTCTAATATGATCTCCTTATTGAAATCTCCATGCAGACCAAATTTTATATTTTTTTTAAAATTTTTAAGTATTTTTTTGAAATTTTAGAAAATCGTTAATCTAATTAGTTCTGAACCGTTCAAAAACAGCAGTTTTTAAAAATCCGAAAAAAAATACTTAAAAATTTCAAAAAAATATAAAATTCGGTGTGCATGGAGATTTCAATAGGGAGATCATGTTGGACGGTTTGGATCAGTCATTTTGAACTAGATCTAGGAGTTTTGTTCGCAACTCACCGACCCTTTGGTGAATTGCAACTCACCATAGCAAAACTCTATATATATATATAGAGTAAATATATTGTGCACCAAGATTCATATAAGCTTTCGTGCACCATGACCATTTTGGTCGGTGATTTCACAAATTGTGAAATCTAATTTAACCAACCCAATTTATATATTAAAATCTCATAGCAAACAAAATTTTACAATTTTTGAATTTTTTTTTACTATTTTTTTCGAATTTTTTAAAACTTGTCATTTTTTGCTATAAATACACTAATTTGTAAGCAAAAAATGATAAGTTTTAAAAAATTCGAAAAAAATAGTAAAAAAATTTCAAAAATTGTAAAATTTTGTTTGCTATGAGATTTCAATATATACATTAGATTGGTTAATTTAGATTTGTCAATTTGCAAAATCACTGATCAAACGGTCGTGATGCACGGAATACTCTATGCATCATGGTTTACAATAGATTTACTATATATATATATATATATATATATGAGACAGAGAGATCGGCTTAAGTTGACTCCAGCATGGATCGAATCCGTATGACTGAGTCATTTTCGAAAAATAAAATTTAAACAATCGATTCGAACCGTTCGAATTATTCTCCATATTAAAATATCCTTGGTGGAAAGAGTTATTGGTTCGCAAGTATTCTCAAGATGAGGGAAAAATATTCTCTCATTTTTGGAAGAAAGTGATGGATTATGAACAGATAGTCAATATAAATTGTAGAAATCCAGTGGGTCAGAACTGTTAGATTTTGGAAGGATGCCTGGTGTACAGATAATCCTTTGTCCATTGAGTATTATTCACTATATAAAATCTGCTCTAATCCCAATATTAGTGTAGCTGAGGCTCTGAGGGATATCCATAGATTAGTTACTTTTGTTTGGAACTTAAGTAGATTACAGATGGATGATTGGTATAGCTTAAATGTGATAATATCTCAATTTTCTCTTTCTCTTTCTCTTTCTTCTGACAAAGTGACTTGGAGCAGGTCAAGAAAGGGAGAGTTTTATGTTAAATCTGTTTACCAATGTTAGAACATGGAGGGGTTGTTTACACAAATTGTGATTTGGTGTGGCAGTTAAAATTACCCTCTAAAATCAAAAATTTTCTTTGGTTGTTGATTAAAAGAAGGGTCCTTACAAAAGATAATCTTATCTTGAGAGGTTGGAGTAGAGATCCATATTGTGTATATTGTAAACATATTGAAACAATCGATCATCTATTTTTTAATAGTGATCAAAATAGAGTAGTGTGGAGCTGGTTCTTAGATCAATTTAATTGTAACTGTCCATGCTCATTGGAAGATTTGATGAGTATAGCTTATGATATGGAAACAAAACTTGCTTTTTTGCATTGTTGTGTTGCTATCTGTTGGATTTTGTGGATTAAAAGAAATGAGGTTTGCTTCAATTGTACTCGGCCTCACTCTCTTTTTTTAGTGTGTACAGATGGACGATTCCATCATCTAGAATAAAAAAGATTAGTAATAAAAGGGGTGATGGGCTATTGGCAGGGACTCTGGTCAGATAATCTTAAAGAGGAGATATCAGATATGGAGCATGTTCCCACTGCTTATGGAGTTTCCCAATCAGCTGTTGGAGGCTCCAGCAATGGAGGAAGAAGGGAGCACTATGATGGAGGTGTCAAGCATGGCATGTATGGGGCTGTAGGATGGAGATTGAATCATTGTCGCGCTCCATTATTAGATCTGTTTTGTATAAAAATTAAAAATTCATTTGTTGGTTGATTTTTTCTTTTTATAAGTTCTGGAAATGGAGTTTTGTTAATAAAATGACATAGTTCAGATTTTAGAACTGAGCCGGTATTAAAAAGGATATCATGCAGTGTGATTGACAAGAGATAAAAGAAGGGGATGAGTATGGTGTCAAAAGTGGATTGCATTTCTCTGCAGTTGCCCCACATGTTGACTTGCAGCGATTTGTTGTTTCATTGATACATGGCTTTTTTCAATTTTTCTTGTATGTAAAAAAGTGTCGGTCATATCGATTGTTGTAGAGGTGAGTTGGAGGTAAGGGGGATAGTTTATGGTACAAGAGGTGTACCGGCATATGTGCTTTCTTGCATTGGAATTAGATCTTTGTGTAACTTTATTTGTAACTCTCGTTAATTGAAATGACAGGTTTCCTGCTTGTTTCAAAACATATATATATATATATATATATATATATATCTTTGTAAGACTAAATTTTATATTTTGTAGATTTTTTAACTATATATTATGCTATTTTCAAATTGAGAGTTTGAAATACTCCTTTATAGTGTTTTTTTTTTAATTTAGCATAATATATAGCAAAATAAATTCGAAAAATATAAAATTTGATTTCCTAGGAGATTTTAATATGGAGAACAAGTTGAACAATTTGGATTGACTATTTGTATTTTAGATTTCGAAAAATGACTCAAACATACGGGATGATCTGCTTATATAATACGCCAGTTTCCAGTACATTTGTAATATTGAGGTATTACCAATTAATATATTATATTTCCTAGCTGGTCAGGATGGATGGTTTAGCTAGCCTCGGAAATTAATTATGGCCTGAACACATTATATAAATAAATTAATTCAAGATACGTACTTAATTAATTAGCAAGAGAATATTTAGAGAAACAACTAGATCCATATATATTCCTAATTTCGGATTTACAAATAAAATTACAAGTTGTGTAGGAGTTCATATGCACAACTAATGAGGACTACAATGAAGACGAGTGTCCATATGACTTCTAAGGGTAAAATATCAACATCGGCAAAGCAAGCAAAGAGAAGCAAGGTAAAGAAGAGTATGATCCAGGACCAATAAAAGATACCACAAGATATTTCATCTCTTCGCATCTTATTGGTCAAGAGCAGCGCCACTGCGAGCAGAGCAACGTATGGAGTAATGACACCCCATAGAACTGGTGGCTTCCTTCTGTGATGATACACCAATTTAACAACAAATGGAGCCAGTAGAAACGCTATCCCCATCAACATCCATCCGAAAAGCGTCGGCGGATTCCTCAACTCAATTGCCTCCACATTGATTACTTCAATTTCATGAGCATGATTCGAGGGGGCACTCTCCACTCTTGCAGGAACAATATGGTACAAACAAACATTAGTACATTACATACCACAAGCAAAATTTCCCAGATCAACGAAACATATGTACGCTACGGTGTATGCTCTGTGTGTAATTTTTGCCAGCCATCTAAATTAACATCTTCCTCTACCTCCAATTTTCTTTTGAAAAAAAATAAAAAAATTAAACAAAGAAAATAAATACCTTACGGCGATGTCAGAGCGCCCAACGCCTCCTTGATTGTTTTCCATTAGCTAGAGCCTAGAGCCTAGAGCAAAATAATTATATGTATAGGAGGATGCAAAATTAAGAACAAGGGTAAATTTCATTTTTGCGTTTGAATGAAGAGAGAATATTTATATTTGTTATTTCTGTCATTTGTCAACATAAAAATTTGAATTTTATATTTTTGTACTATTGTTTTCGGGGGGCTGCTATTCTGAGTGATAAATTTCTCTATGAGAGCAGAGAGAATATTTATATTTGTCATACTAATATATATATATAGTTCCTCAGCCTCAATTAAGAAAGCTGTCTATAAATCTGTATTTTATTGATATAAATAATTTAATGCAGGCATTTACAATGATACAATAATTGGAATAACCTGGCGTAATTCGGGTAGGGCCCAATATAGATACCATTTAAAAGTTGTAATCTTTTGAATAGGCTATCAATAGTAGAATACTATACGGTAGAGACATTTTCATTACTCATATCCTTTAAAATTTTCTTTATCCATAACAGTTGGAGTTGTGTCTTACAAATCAATATTTTAATGACTTAATATGGTTTATGTTATTGATGATATTTGATCATTTATTCCTTGAGTTCATTATGACAGATCATTCAGGTTGAGGATCTGAATTGTGGATCTCTGTATTTTATTTTGTTAAATAACAATAATAAATCTAAAAGTGTTCATAATCTTGATAATTGTCAAGAAACATTAATTATTCACAAGATTAGTGTTCAGTGTTCAAGTTAAGTGATTATTAAGTTCCGCAAATCATAAATAAGTAGTTACCAACTTAATTGTATATGTGTATGTTATTGAAACATAGCACATGACTTAACCTAATGAAATAAATATATGGATTGAGTTATGTGTCATTATTTATTTCATATGAGTCTGATTCTAAGTTTAAGATAGTTCAACTTTTTCATATGAGAATTAGTTCGATAAATATTGTCTAACACTGATCCATGATAAGGACTGCAATACGGACTCTATTTAAGTTCTCATGAATTGTGCGAAAAAAGTTGTTTATCAAGACAACCGTATGTCCTCAATTAGTAGACCTAGTGAGTGATGATATCTATTGGACCCCTTGATGGAGTTGGATCATATGCATGCAAACTAGACGATCAACTCTAGACTAAGAAATGTATAATCTGCAAGAATTACACATTTTTATCTTGGATTATATAGTGATATCATGAGACATAAGAATCACAACAAGAAAATTATCTATTTCTTATATATGACTGAAACTATAGTATTTATTTATATCAATATGAAATCATAACGTGTTGCTAGATATCGCTTATGATTATTGAAAAGAAATAGTGATTCAATTTTCATGGCCAACATGACATAAATCTTCCGAGGGTCACACGAATACATAGCTCTTAACCAATGGTACATTATATTTAGTTTATTTGTATTGGAGAATACAAAATATGATAAGTTGAATAATTAATTATAAACCGTTCTGATTAATTATTTCAAAGGATCATATGAAATTAAATTAATATAAAGTCTAATCCATTGATAATTATCAAGGAATTAATATTTATTTGTCTCAACTCAATTAATATAATTATGGGAATTATATTAATTAATATGCTAGCTTATAGTATATTGAATTGGGCATAGTTTTAAATGCAATTAAAAGGAGATTAAAGAGAGACAATTAAAATAAACTTAATGGACTTCTAAGCCCATTAAATAGCCAGCCAAAAAAGGTAGGAGTGGTCCCCTTTAGGGTTGGTCGAAAGGTCTATATAAGGACTACTAATTAGTGAATTAGGACAACCAATTACCACTTTCTCTCTCTTCCTCCATTTCGGTTGAAATTTCAAGGGAGAAACGAGATTTTCATATCTAAAATTTTGTCTCTCTTGTACTTGATTAGGTGTTCATAAGTTGAACATAGTATTCATATTAATAAGAGAATTAATAGAAGAAGGAAAACTAGAGGATTAGGCATTTTCTATTGAATTGCTAGCATAATTTAATTAGAAATTGGTTAATCTTTGTGTGGACCTAAGATACAAGGAGAAGAAGAAAGAGGAAGAGCATACCGTCGATTCCTACGTCGTGGTTCGAGCCCTCTTGTTGCGATACGAGAGGAGGTACTAATCGATTCCATCTTTTTGTGCAAACTATGCTTAATTCAACTAGTTCTTGCTTGTTTGTGGTTTTGTTGCTTGTAATTTTGAATTAAATTTGCACAAACCACTTAATGAAAGTTTCTTCAAATGGTATCAGAGTCAGGTTGTGGTTTTAAGATTTTTCTGTGCTTAATTAGTGATGAAAATGACAATTAGAAAGCTAATTGGTTGATGCACTTGCTTGCCTCTTTGGAAATCTGATTTTTTGTGAAAAACTCGTGATTTTTTTTTTGTGTAAATCATTCAATTTTTTTTTTTATTGGAGATTATACTATAAGTTATGGTTGTTTTGAAACTGGAAATACACCTATCCAAGTAAAAACAAAAATAGAGTTTTTGTGGATTTTACGATAACAGTGCGCAGATTTGGTTATATCTGAACTGTTCATATTGTTCTAGCTTAAAACAATTATTTTGTAGTGTAAAAGCCTGTTTTTTTTTGCTAGATAACACCTAGACTTCACGTCCTTTCTATCATGACAATTTGATGTCGTGATAAGAAAGTTTTAAGAGGTGTTTAAACTGTAAAAAAAGAAGTTATTGTCAGACCGATATGTTGGAGCAATTTGATTATTTGTAAACTTGCAGTTTATAGAAATAATTTTAGAGAAACGTGTTTAAATAGGTTTTTTTCTATTACAAGTTGAAAATCTGAGAAAATTAATTTCACAGATTTTTATTAAGGTTTGATACTTGAACTGTGTCAAAATTTTTTCGTCATCAGTCTGTTACAAAATATGGATTTTGTGTTAAAGGCGTATTAAATTGATAAAATTGTATAGACCTAGTGGATTTTTTTTCCATGACTTGATTGTCAATTTACGTGCTTCCATTGTACATTTGTAAATTGCAATATATACAGAGATAGGCTAAATTGTGCTTCAGAGCATACAGAGGGTCTATATGCTAGAGTGTTTTAACCGTCGGATCTGAAATCTAACGATCTAGATTCAGGCGGTCAGGTTGAGTACAACTCCCGTTTTCTCTGCGTTTTCCGTCACTTCTCTCCTCCGTTAGGTTATTAGATCGAAAATTTAAAAAAAAAAAAAACGAAGAGACTCTTCATCTCTCTTTCTCTGACGCAGAGAGAAGAGAAACTAAGTTCTCTCCTCTTCTCTTCTCCACTCGCTCTCTCCTAAACCTTTTCCGATTAAAATCGCTGAGGGACCTCCATCGCCCGGCCACCTCCTCTGTTCCGATCAAAAAACGAAGAGACCTCTTCGTCTCTCTCTCTCTCTCGTCCGCCGCTCCACCTCTGGTCGGAACCCTAGTTCTCGCTCTCCTCCGCCAATATGAAGCTCGTCAGGTTCTTATTAATTTCTGGTTTAATTCCTTTGTATGTACCAAATTTGGTATTCGCCTAATATCCAATTCAATAGTACCATTGTACATGGTTCTGTAGACATTTTTTTGAGATTGTGATTGTGTAGCAATACTAATAACTCTCTTTATCTTCTCTCTGTCTGTAGTCAATTCAAGTTTGTTTAGCTGAGTATGAGAGGGAAAGCAAGGATCCACGACCCCCTCCTGTTGTGAACTTAGGCGCTGAAAAGTCACCATGTTAGTCTTTCTCACTTTTCCATGCTAATTAATGTGTTAAATGTGGTTTACGTTTCAGTTTTTTTTTTTTCCAAACTGGCCCTCAAGTGATCTGGCACATAGATGCTGGTAAAATTACAACCAGCATGTTTTGATTATGTGGAAATTTTGAAATTTGAACAATACCAATTCATGTTTTGATTTAGGTTTTTGTATTATTGTTTTGCTTAATTTGAGATCTTATGGAAAGGAGCGCAGCAAAGACAATGAAGCCAATAGACAGAGCTGATTATCAAAAGAGTTACTGATAACAACATTATGGAAAAGAGAGTAGCAAAGACAATGAAGCCATTGGACAAAGCTGAGTATCAAATGAGCTTGAATTTACTTCTTAATCTTGTATCTCTGGAATTTTAGTTATTAGGATTAGTAGAGTGATTCTATCTATGTTATGCACACAATAATCTTGCTTTCTTTTGTTATTTAATGATTGTATCTGTGCTATGCAATTAGGAAGAGGGTCCAGATAATTAGGTGTTTCAATGGTTATGTTATAAATATTCTATTTTTCCTTGAGCATGCATTTTTGGGAACATTGGTTCACCATGCGTTTCTGTTTTGCAATTAAATGTTAATGCATGCCAAGTCAAATTTTATCAACAACTTTGTGGCACAATAGATACCTTATATACCTTGTTTCATATTATAAAATAAAACAGTTACAAAGAAACTAAATTTAAATACCTTGTGGCAGCAAAGAAACACAAACAAGTGAGATTGGCACAACAACAAGCAGACCCTCTAATGTGATATTAGATCCTCCAGTATCACAATGCAAAGGAAAAAGAAAAAAAACCTCAAAGGTTAAAACCACCATCAGAGTCAAAGAAACCACGAAAATGTGGCATATGTGGAAGTACAAAAGGAGGGCATAACAGTAGAACTTGTCCGGTATAAAAGTTCCTCTTATTAAATTTCATTTCATGTCATGGCCTTCCTTTTAGTACAATGGACTATTAAATCTGTATATTGATTTTTATTTTCAGATGAAGAAGGATGGAAAAAGCAAGAAAAGAGGAAGAGGAGAAGAAGAAGAAGAATTTGTTGATGATGATGATGAATATGAGGACTTGTCAGGTTGAGATATCATGGTTATAGAATTGTTATAATTTAGAGTATAGGATGGTTATATTTTGGTATAGAATGGATATAGAAAGGTTTATTTTGTTATAGATTTGAAATGGCTATATTTTGGTTAAAACTCTGATCCTATGTTATAGACTTGGAATGGTTATATTTTGGTTAAAACTCTGATCCTATGTTATAGACTTGGAAATTGTTATAATTTAGATCTGATTTTGTTTTGGATTTTTTTCCTGTATGATTACTTGTTATTATCTGATTTTGATTTAGGCATTATAGAATAAGTGTTTGTTGTTATCTAACTTTGATACATTTGTTACAATCAATGCTTGCATGGATTAAAATCTGATTTTATTTCAGCGCTGGTACCAGCTACTAGTTTTATGTATGATTTCAGGTACACCATCACGTTTGTGCAACTCAATTAATATGGAACATGGAAGCAGTGCATTGAAGCCATGTATTACTTGTCACTTGTTAGGCGCATCATTCAACTCACTTAGCAACATTTATAAACGTATTAATCATGACAAGTAAAAGAAGATATTTTGTTTATAAACATTCTGACTTCACTAGAAAAATGAATGTACATAGTAGTAGACTAAAGACAAAAGAACAATCATGACTCAGACAATTTGAAGTGGCCATAGACTATTGAAGGAAGTATATGGATCCGCATCCTCGACAGCCAACTCATTTGGCTGTCCCGAGCAGCCAGCTAAAACTGACCATCCGATCTCATCCAAGGGCGCGCAGAAAAATAGCTGCGATTTCGCCTCTCTCTCCAGTACCCGACCTGCCCGTCTCGTCTTCGAGTTAAGTTGAAAAACTGCAATCGCCAGTCCGTCGACTTCCCACCAAAAACATATATTTCGCTTCTCAATCTTTACGATTTCGCTTGTATTCCCTCTCAATCTTTTCGCCTCTCATCCTGTCGCCTCTCATCCCTCTCAATTTTTTCGCCTCTCATCCTGTCGCCTCTCAATCTTTTCGCCTGCCTCTCAAGGTAAATTCTGTCTCCTCTAAATTCTGAGTTGGTTCTAAACTGGTAAAATCCAGTAAAGGCTTTAGGTGAACCAGTAAATCCAGTAAAGGCTATAGCTTTTAAGTTTGCAATATCTTTAATGTCGGCCTGTCAGTGATTAAATGATTTACTGTAATTCAAACAACAATGTTTGCTATACATGTGCTCTTTGCTAAGTCCACCTCTCTATTTTTAGTATGTTTTAAAGTATTAATGAATCGCCAAATAATGAGACCTACATTCTTGGGAAAAAGAATAGCAGTGCACATTTTAAAGGGGGCACTGTAGTTGGTCTAGTTAGCAAATTTTTGTGGATATTTTGATGAAGTATCTTGCTGGCAAGAAGATTTTTTTCCTGAATAGACAAACTTATCTACTGCAATTCAAAGCATTTGCTATCACTAATTATGGATTTTGTTTGAATACATTAGATAGGAAATTGAAGGGTGCAAAAGGAGCTTTTGATACTAGCCTTGATCTGGGGTTAAATTTTATTGATACTGCTGAAGTCTATGGTGCAGGGGTAACCTTCCAGTTCTTCTTTTTCAATGTATTTGTCAAAGATGTCTGCATTTTTGTTAGGGTAATTTTTTATTTCCTCTGATATTGTAGATAACTGGTGCCATTAATTCTGAAACTCTTCTCGGGAGGTATGGAATTTTAAATTGCATATTTTTGTTGTTAAGAATGTTATTAGTGAGATGAAAAGTAACAATAATAGCAATAGCTATCAAACACCAAATGTGCTAAACCGAGTAATAACAGTTTTTTCTTTGCTAGCTCAGATAATACGTACTTTGCTGTGCAAGAGTAGTGTAATTCAAACATGACCTGACTTAGTGTAATTCAAACATGCCTCATAGTTAAATTTTTTTGACTTAGTAGTACTCTATTCTCTTTTAAGTTATATAAATGCTCATAGTTAAATTTTTTTGTTCTTTTTGAAGGATATGGAGAATTCCAATAACATGCCTCAAATAGCCAACCTTTGATAAGGTAAATTATTTGATACTTAATTTTAGTTATAATAATTACTTCAAAGTAACCCTAAAATACATCACCTACCAGCTTTCTGAAAACCATGATAGGTCTCCTTTAGAACTTATTCCACAAAGAAAAGATTTCATAAGTTTTACCAGGGTATGTATATAACTTTCTCAAAAGAAATACATATGTAGTTTAGCAACAAAGGGCTCTTATTTGTAGAGCCTACGGCACATGCAACAAAGGGCTCTTATTTGTACACCCAATCCATCCAAATGATTTGAGAATGTATCTTCTTGAGTACTCTCTCTCTGTATCTTTGTTTTTCTTTTATAGGATAGAATAGTGACTGGTAACGAGCGACTGGTTAAGTGTCTATACTTTGATAGACTTGCATTGGAGCAATTTAAATGTATTTTCTAAAAATTGTGTTCGGCTCTTGTACCTGTCAGGTGTGTTTGTTGTAAACCAACGGAAAACAAAATCTCAGTACTATAGCACACTGGTTTAGTGAGTCAGCAAAGCAAAATCCATCACCCAATTTATTTATGTTGTATCCAATTTTTTTTCTTAATTATAGGCCGAGCAATAATTTGTCACAAGATATAACGGAGGAGCATTTTGGGTGCTATGGTGACCTAGAAGATATACAATATAGTTTAATTAATTAAAATATTTCAATTTATGCAATTTGGAAATATACATTAATTTGTCTAACTAATTTTTTTCCCTTTGTTTTTTTGCAGCAATTTGGAAATTTGTCAAGATTAGGCTAACTTAACATTAATTTCCTTTTGTTGGCAACATTTTGTAATTGATAGTGGTCAGGTATAGTTTTTGGCAACATTTTGTAAATCAAAATAGTTATAGCTTTTGTGTGTTGAAATATAGCAATTTCTATAACTAGAGGGCTGAAGTGAAAATGACATTGTAAATGGGTTTCAGATTCTATATCATATATTTGAATTGCGCATGGTCACTTCATTCATTTTTCTCTCTGGATTGCGCATGGTTCTATATCATATATTTGGAATTTGTAATTATTTTATACGAGTGCACTTGTAGTTATTTCATATACGTTTGGAATTTGTAATTATTTTGTACGACTGCACTTGGGTTCTATATAAATTGTAGTTATTTCATATAAAGTGTATGGATGGTTATTTTACAGGTACGCACTGTACATATGCTGGTATAGAAGGAAAAGTTAGAGAGGAGCTGGAGCTACAACTAACCAATATAAATTTTTTTATTACCCATTTTGTTTCGTCAGTTCTCTTCTAACCAATATAATAATATAAATTTTTTGATTACCCATTTTGTTTCGTCAGTTCTCTTCTAAATAATGTAATATAAATTTTTTTATTTCGGCAGTTCACTAGCCATCATTTTGATTACCCATCGATCATACTATAGCATGTTACACCTAGTAATGATCCATTCTGGCTGATTGACATTGAAAATATTTGCATTGCAATCCATCTCAACAAAGCATAGAATGCACAGATACAGAAACATTTGCTTTGTCACAAAACATAGAATGCTAATACATTTTCTTTGTCACAAAGCATGAAATGCACAGATATAAGAGGAACAAAATCATAGGAACACAGAAACATTTGCTAATACCAAATTTCACATTCAACACACTGATTGTTGTTGCACTCACGGCAGTAAGGATACACTTCAACTGAGTTGTATACATTGTGTGGGCTGCTTTGAGAGCTCATCGCTATTTAAAAAAAAAAAAAAACTTAGAATCCGCTGGATTAGCCATCATAAATAAACTCTGACAAAATAAATCAGTTCAATAAACGCTGACAAAATAAATCAGTTCAATAACCAGAACACAATAGCCCTTCTAAACAACTACAATGCTGAGTGAATTCTGCAATTGTTACAAACTGTCTCTTCCCCTTTATTCATGCTAGCCCTTCTAAAGTAAAAAATTACAAATAGCCCTTTATTCATGCTATTGTTCAGACTTTAATAACTGCAGCAACAACTTTTTAACATAGGAAAACAAAAAGAAGGAAAACTGTTAAAAAGTACAAAACAAATGATGGAAACCCATTAGGGACAAGCAAGACAGTTAATTCTGTTATGTGGTTCACTAGTCATTATCAATATGAAATTGGATAAATAACAAAATACTCTCATGTGTATCACGTTAATACCTGGAAAACGTGGATTTGACAGATAAGTAAAGGTAATTACAAGACTTACAAACTACAAATATCAACATGCAGAAAATCACTCTAATTCCGCACTGGTACCCTAACTACTGGTACCAGTGCATAAATGCTATCTCAGCCCCAGAATTAAAATCCAACTTACAAAAACACTGCTAAACAACAATTCAAAACAAAGCAAGCAGATTGGAGTGTTTAATTTCACTGAACCTGTCTAGGGTTTCGAGAGGAGGCCGAGGTATTTGGAGAGGTCCAGATTGGAGTGCTAAGTGGTCTATCGCTTGATCTACTGACTCGCTTCAACGATTCTACTGTGATCCCTCGCTCGATCAATCTAGGGATTTCAAGCTTCTCTTCAGGCGGAGGTAACGAAACGAAAGAGACAAAGAAAGAGACGGGAAATGATTTTTTTAATTTGTTGCATTTTATTTTGAAGCGATGCGGGCAGGCCGGGTAGGCTGGAATCGCTGCTTTGTTGCTTTCGCCCTTGGATCGAGATCGGATGGTCAGTTTTAGCTGGCTGCTCGGAACAGCCAAATGAGTTGGCTGACTTCACCAGAAAAATGAATGTACATAGTAGTAGACTAAAGACAAAAGAACAATCATGACTCAGACAATTTGAAGTGGCCATAGACTATTGAAGGAAGTATATGAGCATGTCCAGTGTATAAACTTCCACCGATAAAACCTCCAGTACATACAACCTTGACCTTTTTTGCATTTTATCATATTTCAACAACTTCATTCAATTTGCTGCTCCCATGTCAAATTGACCATCGTCCCCTCTTCTACTCACTAACTCAATCCTAAAAGACCTATCAAACAACATCCTGTTTCATGAAAACCGACCAGTACCAGACCAACACCTCAGGCTGTACCAGTATCCGGTACTCTGACCATCTGAAGCCCATGAACCACAAATTTAGCAAATATTTACCTTCTCCTCTCTGTTACAATGCTAGCAAACCAAATTATGTCGATTGTCGTGACCGGAGATGGTCGAGAAATTTATCGGGTCCATACCCGTTGCTACACGGACCCGTTAAACAAGAGCAAGATGAGAGATGGGCGAATGGAGCGGAGTTCTTTAAGGTACTGATTAGAGAGAGAAGCAAGAAAAAGATGAAGAAGGGGAGAGGTGGGGGAGCACAGCTCTCACGATGAGGAGGAGAGAACTTTGGTTTTTCTCTCTGCGTCAGAGAAGGAGAAAGAGACGAAGGGTCTCTTGGTTTTTTTTTTTTTATTTCCGATCTTTATTTTTTTTACTTAACGGAGGAGAGAGGTGACGGAAAACGCAGAGAAAACGGGAGTTGTACTCATCCTCAGCGCTTTGATCTGAGACGTTGGATTTCAAATCTGACGGTTTAAACACTCTAGCATATAGACCCTCTGTATGCTGAAGCACAATTTAGCCTATATATATATATATATAATTTGTTGTTCCTAAAATATGAGTAATTTGATCATCGTTTTTTTTTTAGTGATTTTGATAACAAAAATTCGAATATATTATATTATTTTCTTATTGACAAATATAAATTGTTGGTTCGGGCGTGTTAATATTCAACATTTGCATGAAAATGAAAGGTGTGTCATATTATCAGAGAAATGACACGAGCTGCACTTCGCAAGGGCTTAATTAATAATGGAAGTTGATTATTGTCATCGTTTGCCATAGCTTGAACAAAAAATATATATATATATAAAACAGATAAGGTAAACATATAAAATGATCAAAATGAATACATACAAACAAATAAGTTCAATAAAAATAAGATGAATATGCATATAAAAATCTGAACATGGGATGACAAAATTTATTTTTTATATGTGTTCACTTTGATCATCTATATTTTCATCTAGTCTATTTTATGTGTTTACTTTGTTCAAGCGATGATAAAATTGCATCAGTTATAATTTCTCATTAATAATTACTCTCGGGAAAAACAAAATTAAATAACCCAATGAGCAAAAGCAATAACAAGCTTTGGTCACAGTGTAAATCAAATAAATTTGGAAGCAATCTTGTTAATGTGCATCCTCTCCCCTAATAAGTGGGCAATTGTAAAAAAAAGAATAATAATTCTGACAGTAATCCTGCATGATAATAAACATCAACTGACGTATCAATATCAACATCAACTGTCTCTATCGCAAGTCTAGATAACATTAACATCACCTCTATCACAAGTCAGATAACATGAACACAACAACTGCCTCTATCCCAAATTAGATAATATCAACATCAGCCGTCTCAGTGGCACATGCAGTCTGAGACTCTGAGGGGTACAACAATATGATCTTCTCTTACACACAGCTGAAGGAATTCAAATACAGTGCTCTTTGATATCGATATGGAGGCCCACAAATGGGCAATGCATTGCTTAATTACATGTTTTCAGGTCGAGTACTGATGTATTGACGCTAGTGTTTTGCTTCTCATGTTTTTTTTTTTTTTTGTTCTGTAACCGACAGTTAATTAATTTTCTTATCTTGTAATACTTTTTTTTTTAGTTTAATAAAATCTTACTAGTATGGCACTTCGCCAACCACCCTAGAAAAAAAATAAATTAAATAATTACTGTCTCTACCAATTGGATATGTTAAAGTTAGATAACATCCACATCAACTGCCTTGAAAGCAATTGAAAGCAATTGAAGCCCCTAACGGACATAAGAATAATGATGTCCTTGAATGTAATACTAATCTATTGGAATCTAGCAATTAGAATTGGTGATAATCATAGACCTAATTTTAGTCATCAAAACATGCACCTATTAGTCGTCAAAATATTGTTATGATATTGGTTGCAGCGACTCAAAGCTGCCGAATGAAAGAAATTTTACTCGTTCTAAATTGTTAGTTTAGGAAAAGACAACTAAAATGCTAATAGAATATCAACACCAGATAGAGATTTGATAAAGATTTGGGATGTTGTGATTAATTTTAGAATCCAAATTGATACTAAAACGTAGGAGTAAATTTTGGGTTGAATATTACCTTTGAACCTTCATGAAGAAAAAAGGAAGGTGAAACGTTCAAGAGGTACAGGAGGGGGTAGTTTGGTAAGAATTTGTATTCTGCTGATTTATTTAAATAGAAAAATAGTTGAAACTAATAAAATGGGTTATATCCTTAATAGACATGATTGGAGGGGGTTATATCCGATTTTCAAGATTAGAGGGGGTTATATCCGGTTAGAGAAGATTTGAGGGGGTTATATCCAATTTTGCCAAAGGAAAAATATAGGAATTATACAATGACCAATGGTCCAATCAAATAGAAGTGAGCTGGAAAACAAAATTAATTCATATAATACTGAACATGCTCTTAATTTAATTTCATTCAATTGGTTGGGAAAAAAGGCTGCTACTTCAGAAAACCCTTAACTCTGTGTATACAAATTTTAGATTTCTATTAGACTAGCCACAGCGTCATTATCTCTCTCATCTCTTCCTTTCTTTTTCAATTTTCTTTTCGTAACATGGAGGAACGAAAATTTAAAAATAAATAAATAAATAAATAAAGAGATTCTGAAAATGAAGTTCGCTACCCGGAAAATTTTAAAATAATATAAAAAATATTCAAGGATTTCAAAAATATTACTAAAATAATCTGAATTATATAAATGATATCACAATATCGTTCTTTGAAAGAATGGGACACGATACTGGCCATTTCTATGACTTTGAATATTTTATTAATATATATTTAATATATTTAATATTTTTAATGGTTTTTTCTATGTAATTTTAATGTTTGTATGGTTTGGTATTGTTGATATGTATTTTTTTTTATCAAGTTGTATTATTTTGTTTTTGGAATTCGTTGCATATTTTATTTTGAAATTTTAGTATTTGTCCAATAATTAAGAAATAACATTCATAAAAATAAAAAAAATTTAAATAAATATGAGTAATATTTAAACATATTAAATTATAAAGTATAATCTATATAATATTTATTAATACTAAAAAAATTATATATTATGCATATCTACTCTCCTCTCCTCTCATCTTTTTTCTCTCATCTCCTCTTCTCTCATCCCATCTCATCTCCTCTCATCTCTACTTTTCGATTAGTCTATCTTTTTTTCTCTCTTTCTATCTGTCTTTGTATAGTACTCTATTTTTCTCTCTCCTTTACTATGCTCAATATTTTTTTCAATATTTAACAATCACCTTTACATCTCTATTTCGTTCTCTTATCTAGTAACAATTTTTGTGCTAATTAAAAAAATTATAGTTATTTTATGTTATTTTTAGATTAAAAAACTTTCAAAATGAGTTTCAAAAGTTTAGAAAGTATTTTTTGGTCATGAAAATTAAATCCTGTAGATCTCCTTGCAAACTTTTCAAATTAGGGTCAATCACACCAAACAGATGTTCCTATCAAAAGTTAAACCTTTTTGAAGTTCTAACGCTCAAAAATATATTTTGTGTGATTTTTTTTATAATTCTTTTTAGTTTTTTCATTTTTTGTGATATATATGTGGTATCTATTTCAAAAATAAATATATATCTTATCTTATTTTTTAAAAAAATAAATCAGTATACTAAATAAAGATAAGTGGGTGTTGATTAAAATTTTAGTTTAATTTCGCGCGACACGGCATCTACGCCGTTAGTTTATACTTTCTGATCTGTTCCGTTCATTTACCTCTTCTTATTATTAATTTTTTAATTTCTTCCTCTCCTTCCTCTGTACACACCATGGCCCACATCCAAACCTACCTCCACTCCTTCCCTTCGCGAAGTCTCTGTTGGCTATCAACCAGACGCTGTCCCTGTACCTGCCCACCTCCGCCTCCTTTTTCGCCGTCTCCAAATTCCACCTCTTCTTCAGATCTCACTACTCCCTCCTAACATACCTCATCTCTATTTTCCATGATGTCCGGCCAATCTTCAACGTTCTCAGCCTCCAAGTCCCAAACCAAGCGAGCTCGGTTCTGTTGTCGCAGAGGAGAGGAGTGGATGTACAAAAATAGAAATCAGTGAAGTTTGGTGACGGTTTTCGACGAGCGACATGGTTTTGACAAGAGGGGTAAAGGCTTGAGTTAGAGTTTTCTAAAAATAAGAAGTGAGAAATCAACTTGAGGGGGTTGGCGAGGCACCGTCGAGTTCAGATATGTTGCTGTGAGACTCGCGATGGGGTTGCAAGAGGGTATGGCGGGTCGGATTGCACACGAGTGAATGATGGAGGTGGAGCTCGGTTTTGAGGAATGGAGAAGTGGCATGAGGGCAGGGGTGGCCGACTGGGGCGGGTCTGGTGAAGGAGAGAGGGGGCGACCCAGTCGTGAGGGATGGAAGAGACTGGAGATGAGGGGTAGCGATCAGGTGGTGTGGTGGAAGCTGGATCGAAGGAGGATAGAGCCACACGGCCCACACTCCAGTGTGGTGGATAAGGAGGTCTAGAGAGGTAAAGGCAGTGATGGAGGAGGAAATCACATCCTCTGCCAATCTTTTAGGTCGGCAGGGTGCCAACCTTTGATCTGAATCGTTAGATCTAATCTCAACAGTTAATGGGAGCCCCGTGCATGATATCAGATTGATAGGCCCGAAAAATTTGAACCGTCCAGATTAGATCAAACGGCTCGGATCAAAAGTTGGCATCCTGCCAACCTTAAAAGGTTGGCAGAGGATACTCTCCCGATGGAGGAGTAGGCGAACAGAACGAGGTAGAAAGACTGGAATTAAATCCCGATATTTCCATCCCAAAATAAAATTTATGTTTACTTATTTATTCAATTTCAATTTTATGTTTAGACATTTAACATTTTACAATTCTAATTTTAGTATCGCCATACTAATATTAGTATATTACTATTAAATTGAAACGAAAGTCATATTACTTTATTTTTTTGTACCATAATATTTTTATTTTGTATGTGTACTAAAATTTTTTTTTAAGATACGAACTTAAGTCATTTTTATTATTTCATCTTATTAGTGTTATCATTAACATATTATAATTATTAGTTTTATAATTCATTTATCATCATGTCAGTTTTGTAATTTCATTTTTTTAGTATGGTTTTATTAGTTTATGCTTTCCATTATATCAATTGATGTTATAATTCAATTAGAATTTTCACTAATTTTCATAATTGATCTATTTCAAGTTAAATTAATTTATTTTGTGGATTATTTTCACAATTAATTGAAATCTGTATGAAGATTTAATATATCATCTATTTATAATTAAAATAAATTTTATTATTCAATCAAATATAATAACTACGAGCTTAAAGAATTATAAAACCACTATATTTATTAATTCAGTATAGCTTTAGTAACTATTAAAACTTTTATATATATTTGTTATTCTACAATAAGTTTTTAGGTAACCGTTTCCTTTATTTATCCATCACGAATTCACGACAATATATATGATTTTGATACTATGCTGATGACGAGAAAGACCCTGTTGCAGACATATATGATGTTGAACATTAACTATAGAAATTTGACTTTTAATTTTGGAGCTATCATGTACCAATGTACGTTTCAATATTTTATCATTTAAGTTGCGATTAGATTTTTCAATTTCAAATATTTTTTACACTCTTTTCTCTCTTAGCGTGAAATTACTTGATTCACTAAAAAATATTTATTATGTAAGAAGATATTGACATAGATATATATAAAAAAATACATCATGTAGTAAACTTCAATTTTAATACTAACTCGATTTAAAATAGTACCCACAAAGTAAAAATATAAACATCATATATAATTATTTTCATCATCACTTAAAAAATATTACGTATGTTAATCTTTACAAATTAATTAATTATAACATATTTGAATATTTATTTGTAACTCAAATATCGAGGGAAGCTCGATTAGCCCCCCTAGTACATTATAAAATTAAAAACCATGATGAATTAGAGGATATACAAAATGATTATCTTATTTCTTAAAATTATTTATATTAACAAAATACCAATGCATAAAAGACAAATATATATTACCTTTTTCATTAATAAAATGCATTAAAATTTATTTAAAAACATTAAAAAATAATTTTTTAATAATTCAAAAGGCGTAATAGCTAATATCGTTTTTTTCTTTGAAAGAACGATATCAGTATCGGTTTTTCAAAACAAGATATTGTGAACCTATTGTTAAATTTTGATTAAATTAGTAATGTTTATGAAATTCTTGAATATTTTAATATTATTTTTAATTTTTTTCGGGTGTGCTACTGAGGTGCTATTGTGCTGATTTGGAAACATTTGGGCCAAATTGGAAATTTGGCTGATTTCATTTATTTCTTGTATTCATTTCGTCATCCCAGATTCCCATATTCCCATTGGACCGAGAGTTAGTTTGTAGCCGGATCTCAAACAGTCTCGAGACGGGCGTGTGTAGCGGGTCTCATGCTTTGAGTTAAATGAAATATAATTTAATAAAATGAAATTTCGAGGAAGCTAACTCGCTACATGTTATAACTAGAACATTCGCCACTGGGAACTCAGATCCAGGATTTTCGATTGCTTGATTGCTTCTGGAAGAAGAGAAATCATTTTTCATTTCATTTCTCAGTTCCCGCTGTTTTTCTTCCCAAATCCCAAGTTCCCCCAAATTTCAAATCCGATTGTGGTTTGTGGCGCGTGGCGAAGAAGAGGAAAGAACCGAGCAGATTCGTGGTTAAAATTAGTTCGATTCTAATCGACAGTCTCAAGGTATTCGTTTCTATTTTCTATTCAAGGTATTACAGTTTGCACGAAGCAGTTTATGCGCATGCCACCTGGATATAGGTCGTTTCTGGAATTATTTTTTTCATTGCTCCTTGCATTTGATTGAAAGAGAAATAAATTCTAGTGTTAATTTAAAATAATAGAATCTGCTTATATCAGTGATCCTTTTGACTGCTTAGACTTTGCTAGTTTTGGTCTCCTGCAAAATCAACTATTACTCTAGTGACTTGACATGAAATTGATACTTGTGTTTACCTTCCTCGGCTCCTTGCTGGATTGCACAGCATTCTGTATTATTTGAAGAGCAGATACTGTGCTGAATGGCTCAAGCTGCAAGGTTAAATCTGAGAATGCAAAAGGAGCTCAAAATTTTGATGACAGATCCACCTCCAGGAATCTCCATTGACATCTCAGATTACGAGAACTCCTCTTGTCTCACCAGTTTTGAAGCAAGTATAGTCTCTACTCTCTACTTTTAATTACCATAATGGTGCCACTCAAAACAAGTAGCTTCTCCAGTTTTGACTTTTGTACCAGTACTCTTATGGTTGGTCTGTATCATGACAATACATTGCAATTAGATCTTTATTCTTTCTGTGTGATTATGATCAGTTCACAATCTATTTGCTATTGTTTCTTTTTTGTTCATATTGTTTAATGGGATCGTTCAACAAGGCACTCCTAAGTGCAAAAACAAACCCTACTCAGTTATCAGAGTGGAATTATTTGTGTCGTCATATTTGCAGTTAGCTTGATGATAAGTAACATGCATGCTTAAATGTTTTGTAGGTATTAATGGACCTGAAGGCACAGTTTATTCAAAAGGGGTTTTTAAATTGAAGATCCATATAACTGAGAGGTCTTGACTTTTTTTTTTTTTTTTTTTTTCATCTTATTACTTTCTTTTCTTATCTGCATGTGCTAGCTTCTAGATTTTAGACATTTAAAATGCAAGAGTGCTCATTAACAAATTGGATATGGCACTTTCTTGGTGCCGGTAACTGGTAAGGAGCAAGTGTGGTCTATGTTATGCAATTGAGGGTATAAACATCAACTTTGGCAACTTTATTTATGTTGGTGTTGAGAATCACAACTTTTGAGTTATTTTAAAATTCAAATGCAGATATCCTTTCCAGCCACCAAATCTGACATTTTTAACCCCAATTTATCATCCCAATATTGATGATGGGGGCCGTATTTGTCTGGATATTCTAAATCTACCTCCCAAGGTACAGTTTTCTTTTCTCTAGAAGCTTTTGATTGCTACTTTGTAGCTGCACTTATTTAAACTTTAGCAAATAACACTTAATCTTTATTGGATAAGCTCATTGTAGTAATTGTTTCTGTCCTGGTACTTAGCTATCTGTATAATACCAAGCTGGTACTTAGTCAAAATGGCATCTGTTCAATTACAATCTGATTAAACCTCTGCCATACCTCTATTAAGCAGCAACTAATTGAATTTAATCCCAACAAATGAAATCCTTAATTTGACCCAAATTTCAATTAATTGTGCCCTCAATTGTTCAATTAGGTGATATGTCAGTTAAGAAAGGGAAAAATCAGAACAAATGAAGGGACAAACCGTCAAGCTGGTCTCTGAAAACTCAAAAATTATATAAAGATCAAGGATTGTACTACTGAAAATAAATAACAGCTTCAAGCTTCTTTTCGGGCGACATGAGTCTGTGATTTATTACTTTTAGGAAATTTCTTGTTGTCTATTTTACACTGGTGTTATTTTGTCTTTTTTTTTTTTCCCATTTCAAACTAAGATTGATTCTATTTCTAAATTTCACTTAAAAGGGGGCGTGGCAACCTTCTCTCAATATTTCAACTGTGCTAACCAGCATTGGATTATTACTGAGCGAGCCCAATCCAGATGATGGCCTTATGGCTGAAGCAGTAAGAATGTTTACATCATATATGTGTTTAAACTAGACATGGACTTTTCATAGAACAATCCCAAGGATTCATATTATTTAATGTCAAACCCTTTTACATCATTGAATGCCGAGGAAAGGTTAACTTGAGGAAGAGATGTTCCTAGTGCTGTCACATGTCCATGATATTAATATATTTTTCAGCTTAGCCAGTACTGTCACAAGATGACACAAGTTTGAGTTGAGCTTGTTTAATACATGCACTTATACCAATATCCAGCCATCTTGAGTTTGTCTTTTGGTTCAATTTGTGCATGTTCAATGAAAAAAGAGGTTGGGCACAAAATAGTAAAAAAAAAAAAAAAAAAAAAAAAAAAGAAGAAATGTATCTGCTTTTTCATTCAGATGACTATGGTTTCTGTTTTCTTTACTCTAAATGTGCAATTATGATAAAGATGCAGCTATTTTTGCAAATAAGGTTGTAAAATGACCCATGTATAATTACTCTTTAAGTATATCCCGCTAATTTTCCTTTTACTTCTATTTCCAGAGTAAAGAGTACAAGTACAACAGAACAATATTTGACCAGAAAGCTCTCCAATGCACTGTGAAGTATGCTTATCCTGGAGCCAAGGGAAGTAAGGAAGAAATAAAATCAGAAAGTGCATCCATGGTAATTATGTTGTTTTATTAATCAGTGTCATGTGCTCCTCTAAGAAACCTCAGATAATAATCATACCCAATTAAATGATGCATATTATGCATCCTCAACAATCTCCTCTCATTTTTTTCTCTCTTTGCTTGTAGTAGAGTAGAGCAAATTTGTACTAATTTTGGTAGAGCACTGGGCTCTCTTCTAGGAGGTCCAGGGTTCAAGACCGCATGTTTGCGATAGGCTTGGCGAGCCAGCGTAAAAATTCAGCCTTTTCTAGCCTACCCAACTTGTTTGAGACAAAAGGCTTTGACTTTTTTCGTGGATCCTTCTTTCTTGCTGGGTTTCTTTTCTAGCCTACCCCAACTTGTTTGGGACAAAAGGCTTAGTTGTATTTGTACTAATTTGGTTGGCATGTAGGTGACATAAGTCTTATGTTTGAGGATGGATGCATACTTTCCTGCTTCCAGTATTGTATGCATAATTTGTATTTTTTCGTTGGTCTGAAAAGATTCTCACAGAAATAGCTCTTATTGTATATCTAGGTAGGGGAGCCTCTACAGGAAACAGAGAGGAGAGAAACCTCAGCAAATACGTCTCTAAATTGTGAAAGACACAGAAAGAGATTGCGGTTACAAAGCCCCAACCTCACAGTAAAATCAGCATCCACAGAAAATAATGGCATTGATGGCAAAGAAAATCTGACACCAGAACCAGAAATTGCATTGAAAGATGAAAATTTGAAATTAGATACAATTGTGGTTTCAGATAGTGAGGAAAGTGAGGATGAATGCAATAGGCCAGCTCGATCAAGGTTATCACTTGCACGGAATCGGCTTGCATGGAAATGGACTACAGGGAAAAAATGAGATGTTGTAAATGAAAGAGTAGTGGGATAATAAGGGAAGCTTTTATTGCTTACTGGTTGTTTTAGGTTAACCTGGTTAATGCTATGCCATTTTTGCAAATATAGCTGGAATGAATGTGATGACTTTTCTGTTACTCTTCACTTATTAGTACATGAGTTCTTCTATTTTCTTGTTACAACTAAGATACACACTGGTACTCATTAATTGGTTACGAGTCCAGCGAACAAGAGATTATGACACTTAGAAGTTCCTTTCATTGGTGCTCTTGCTTCTGAACTCCAAAGTAGTAGCCTCATCAAGGGAGCTAAAGCACTAACGTCCAGTTTAAGTACATTAAACATGATTGTTGATTATCTTTGAATAGACATCCAATAAATGTGTTTTTTCATAGTGTTTTCCACAGATAAACTTCTATTGAATCATTTAATAAGGTTAATAGCTTTGATTTTTGTTTTTAATAGCTTTGATTTTTGTTTAATTAATACATTTCTTTTACTTCAGTGAAATCGCAAGTGTGGAAGTGATTAGCCAGTATCTTTCATCTTTCAATGCAATTTCTGGTTCTGGTGTCAGATTAGCCATTATTCAATCTGACACCAGAACCAAAATCTCGCTAACCACTTTCGCTACTCTCCGTAGCCACTCGTAAGGCATCTCCAACATCACTTTCTCCTCCAACTCCAGCTACCTCTCCTCTGCCTCTGACGACTGTACCATGCGCCTCTGGGTTCTCAGAAACCTCCCCAATTCCAACTCCAACTCCAATTTTTCTGATGAATTAGGTGACAGGTGCGTTCGCACTCTCTGTGGCCACACCTCCTATGTCTTCTGTATTAACTTCAATGCTTAGTCTAACCTCCTTGAGTCGGGTTCCTTTGACCGCACCATCTGCATGTGGGATGTCGTCACCGGCCGCTCCATGCACTGCATCAAGGCCCATGATGCGCCTGTTACTGCTCTTCATTTCGTCCATGACGCCTCCATGATTGTCTCGGCCAGTGACGACGGGTCTTGCAAGGTATAGGATGCCACCACCGGTGTCTGCCTAAAGGCCCTCATTGAGCCCGGAAAGGGCCCTGCTGTTTTCTTTGCCAAGTTCTCTCCCAGTGGCAAGTTCGTTCTTGTGGCCACTCTTGATGACAAACTGGTATGTGGATCTCTCAGTTTACTTCTAATGCTCCTTCTCTTTGTTATATTTAGTTGTGGTGATTGTAATATTTGGTTGCATGGTAACAGAGGCTATGCAATCTGGCAAGCGGGAAATCTTTGAAAGTTTACACAGGACATGTGAACTGGGTTTACTGTATCACCTCACTACGCCATTTTTTGTTATTAGTACTGGTTAAATATAGATTATTAGTACCGGTTGTCAAGCGGTACGGTACTAATAACAGGGGTGCTAAAGATAATTAAAAATCGGTACTAAAAAGCCGGTGTTAAAAACGCACTGGAAATCGCGGCAAAAAAGGCAGAGACCTTTAGTACCGGTTTTTAACTAAAAACCGATACTAAAGATCTCCGCCTTTTTTTTTAATATTTACTATCTTTAGTACCGGTTTTTTTTGTTAAAAATCGGTACTAAAGATCATTATAAAAAAAAAAATTGTTTCTGGGGCTAGCGTCATTTTTTGCTAGCCATCAATTAATACCGATATACCAGTCGGTATATATACGCATCACATACAATAATACATATCGAATTTAATCAACACAAATCAATAGAAATCCTAATTAAGGTTTAGAATTTATTTCGGTTTAATACAAATCCTAGACAATTAACACAAATTAACACAAATGAGAGGGAGATCGATGTGCCTTACACAAATGAGCAATGATAGCAGTGAGGAGTAGAGGCGGCAGTGAGAGTAGATTGAGGTGAGAGGAGTAGAGGCAGTAATAGAGAGAGAAATGAGAGGAGAGGTGGCGCTATAGAGAGGGAGAGGCAATGGAGATGGAGAGGCAGTCGAGAGAAGAGGGAGAGGCACGCGCAGTGTAGAGGGAGAGACAATGGAGACGGTGAGGCAGTCAACAGAAGAGAGAGAGGTGCTTAGGTTTTGGAAGAGAAGAGGGAGAGGCAGTGTAGAGGAGTACTTAGAAAATTTCGTGCGAAGATATAAGTTGAGTCAAGGGTTTTGGCGGCAAAAACAAAAAAAAAATTTTGAATTAATCTTTAGTATCGGTTTTTCTAAAAAACCAGTACTAAAGATACTATTTTTAGTACCGATTTTTAATAAAAAACCGGTGCTAAAGGGTTTTAAAAAAAAATCAAAATTTTGTCTATCTTTAGTATCGGTTTTTCTAAAAAACCGGTACTAAAAATAAACGGTTTTTTTATTTTTTTCGCCAACATTTTAGCACCGGTTTTTTAGAAAAATCGATACTAAAGATAATCCCTGACAATTACGAAATTTTATTTTTTATACCGGTTTTATTAAAAACAGATATTAATGGGGCGGTACTAAATCTCTTTTTTGGTGTAGTGCCTCAACATTCTCAGTGACGAATGGCAAGTACATAGTGAGTGGTTCTGAGGACAAGTGATGTTTACATTTGGGACCTCCAAGGCAAGAATGTGCTTCAGAAATTGGAAGGCCACAATGACACTGTCATATCAGTCTCTTACCATCCCACCCAGAATAAAATTGCATCTGCGCAGCTTGACAATGATCGTACCATCAAGATATGGGTTCAGGATGCTTGACTTTCTTTTTGTTTCTTTCCTTTGTTTTTGGAGTATCCTTTAAAGCTTCTATATTTTTAAATCGTAATCTCGCAGAACTTCTTGTTACAACTTAACGCATAGGTTGTCATAAGATCACTGCTGACATGAGGATTGGGGGTTCCCTTTTAAATAATCAGCATTAATTGAGAAGCCTCTAAAACTTGAAGATAGATAACGCAAAAATATTATTATTCTGTGAGAATACAGCACTAAAATTATTCTTCTACTATTGATTTGTACGTACGTCTATCTATCTGTAATTCTGGGTTTAATTTTTCTTTGATTAATTTTTTTTTTGAAAATAAAGTAGCAAAATTGTTAAATTACTAATTTGAAAGCACAATTTAGTCATAATAAATTATTAATTTCAAGGTTAATAAAAGAATCCCACAGTGTGGGTGGAGTGTCAACTTTGCTACCGAACGCATCCAAAGTTGATATAGTAAATTGAAAGGGCAAGTGGGCAACCAAACCTAAACATATATTAAGAAATAATAATGAAGGGAGAGTACAGCTAGCGCATATTGTCATGGAGCGTGCCGCCACTAGTGACTACTGACTAGTGAGTCGTTGTAGGCAAAACAAGCTCTTGAGTCTTGGGTTGGATCAATCCTATTCTTTTTAATTACCTAACTCGATCATCCACAGAACAGAAATCCCAACATTAATTATTGGAGGGACTAGGGAGGGAGGCAGTGTTAGATTATTTGGTGTTGGAACGGCCCGTCCCAATTCTGGGGCGGCCCGGTCCAATGCTCTGGGGCGGTCCGGTCCAAGTCTGGGACGGCCCGTTCCAGACTCTGCGCCATATTAGGAAATAATCTATTTTTGGTGGGCTGATTCTGCTTGGTTTCCAAGTCATTAAGTTATATGGTAATAGGCTAAACGTGGCTGTGAAGAAAAGCAAAGTTTTGTGCAGGGGTGTGTTGCCTTTTATAGGTGGTTATATTTAGAAACAATGGCTATTTTCTGATGGGTAAAATAGGTATTGTTTGGAGGCCAAGAAGCCTTTGGCTCTCTGTATATAAAGGGGTTGGTCCCCAAGGGACAAGATAATCACGTTGCTGGCTGTATACATGTGTTGATAACAGCCATCTTCAGCCTCTCTCTCTATTCTTCCATCACATAGTTAGAGAAGGTGCCCTAGTTCAGGCATAAGGGTACCAAGGCGTGTCTTGTTCTCTTGGAAGACTTCTCTCCCGACTTTGGCACGTGGAACAGAAGGTGTAAGGTGCATACACATCACAAGATATCAAGAACTCGAGGAGATCCAAGATTCAGGCCATAGCGATGGAATTAGGTAAGCTTCCGCTCAAAGATTTAGTTTCTGGTGTTTTTGGAACGGTCCGGTCTATGACCAGAACGGTCCGTTCCAACTGCTGGTTCAGCGAGTTATGTTTAAGTTTCTGGGTTGCTTATTTGACATGTTAGAACTGTTAATCCTTTGGCCTTTAAAGCAAATCCACAGGCAGAACCATAGATCCATAGTCTTCTTTAAAGCCATCACTCAAATTCCACCTTACTCTTTCTCCAAAAACATATATTTGACTCCCGGAAGTTCATTTAGTGACAGATATGATTGAGGCAGCAATTCTCACCCCATTGGGGTGGGTGGCATCACCATTGATGAAGATGCTGTTTGACAGAGCACATGATCTTCTCGGCACCAGCATGGACGAACAAAGGAAGACACTGGAAGCAACAGTACTTCCTCGCCTTTCTCTGGCAATGATGAAAGCCGAAAGGAGCCCCAACAAGGACAGACTCCAGGCCTGGCTCCAGAGGCTCAAGGATGCATACTACAAGGCTGAGGAAGCAATCGACCTATTCGAGTATGAACGGCTTGAGCATGAGGTTAATGCTGATACAAAAACACTAATGCAAAAAATCAATACCAAAGCTGGAAGACTAATTAATAATACTTCTAAGATCAAGCTAAAGCGTCGTATTGACAAATTGATAGAAATTGCTAAGGGAGCCACTGAATTTTGTGATTTATTAGTGGCACCGCCCGAAAATGCTACTACTCGTAACTTTGATAGGGAAACCATCTCAGAACCTTCGGGCAGACTTTTTGGCCGTGAGAAAGATAAAGAAACTATAGCTGACTTACTCAGGGGAGAACCTTTAATTTCTGACCCTGGACAAGGCACTAGATCTGGTATTTCTATCATAGCCGTAACGGGCCGTTCTGGTATCGGTAAAACTATACTTACCCAGTATGCTTATCAAAATATGAAGGAACAAAAGTGCTTTGATATTTTTTCGTGGGTGCATCCCCCTCACAACTTTAATGCTACTGAGGTGGTTGAGAAAATAGTACAAAACACAAAGGCGACTGAAGGTGCTTTAATTGAAGCTATTTATGGTCACTCTGTGCCTCTTGAAGCCCTTAAAGAACAAATGAACGCAACACTGGGCTCTAAAAAAGTTTTACTTGTTTTAGATGATTTTTGGTGTGATTCCGAGGATGAGAGAGAACAATGGGAGAAGTTCATTTGTTGCTTGAGTGGTTGGTCACCAAAGAGCAAAATACTAATTACAACTCAAAATGATGGTGCTGTAAAACAGGCCGGTCTTCCTAGTGTTACAGAAATAAAAACCTACCATTTAGAAGAGTTAGAAAAGGGTCAATTTTTTTAACTCTTTATGCAACATGCTTGGCCAAGTAATTGTAATATTCCAAGGGAGGAATTCGAAAATATTGGTCGTAAAATAGCTGCTAAGCTGAAAGGCGACCCTGGTGCAGCAAAGATAGTGGGTCATCAATTGAGGAAAAATGTACCTGACATATTGCATTGGGAGGAAATAGCACAAAAAGATTGGTTGGGGGATACCATGAAAGCGAGGATTTGGAGCTACCAGCAGCTACCTGTACATCTCCAACGTTGTTTTGCATTTTGTTGCTTATTCCCAAAAGGCTCCAGTATTTTAGGCCATTTATTGATTCAAATCTGGATGGCAGAGGGCTTTATTAAGCCAATAAACAAGGAAGAGAGGATCGAGGATATCGGTGAAAAATACTTAAATGAGTTGGTATGTAGATTTTTATAGAAAGACATGTAGATGATGGAAAAAATATATATTATCAACTTCATGACCTGCTTCATGATCTTGGACAAGTGGTTCAAGGTGAAGAGTTTTTAAGAATAGAGTCCCCTAATTCCAACAATGCTTTGTTGGACAGAATCCAAGTGCTTTCTCAAAGCGAAAACATTCGCCACATCCATTTATCCGTGAGCACAATAAATAAATTTGAAGATATAATCTGCTCCATGAAGAACTTACGCACTCTAATTTGTAGAGGTACTATTCCAAAGAAAGTATTGCAAAATATATTGGAAAAAACAAAAAAATTGCGGGTACTATATCTCAGGGAGTGTGGTGATATTGACTTGCCGGACTGTATTGGAAATTTAAAGCATCTCCGTTTCCTGTGTCTTGAAGGTTCTCGGCCTATTAAGAAGCTTCCAGACTACATATGCAAACTCTACCTTCTGCAATGGCTTGGCCTGTCAGTTAGCTGTCAATCCCTACCCAAGGAATTTTGCAAACTCGTTAGCTTGAGGTTCATTCTTTTTTTTGGGGAGACAAAGCCCATTATTACAGATGTTGGCAAGCTGACTTCCCTCCAATTGCTTCAGAAATTCAATGTAAGGAAAGACTGTGGGTATGAATTACACCAACTAGAAAATCTGAACCAACTTGGAGGGAACTTGCACATTACAGGTCTTGAGAATGTAGGGAGTATAGAAGATGCTATTAAGGCCAATATGCCGGGTAAAAGCCATCTTGTTGGACTCAAATTTGAGTGGAACTCTAATGAAAGAGTGATTGATGATTTTCAATTACTAGATAACCTGCAACCTCATCCTAATATAAGGTTTCTCACAATTAATGGGTTCAGAGGAAATAGGTTTCCTAGTTGGCTTCTAGGCCAGAATTCACTAAAGCATCTCACTGCGCTAAGATTAATAGATTGTACTAACGTAGAAGAAATTTCATTCTTCTACGAATATGTCCCCAATTGTGAGTTGCTTTATCTAGCTGGCCTCAACAACCTTAAAGAAATGCCTCATCTTCATCGGAATCTTACTACTTTAGTTATACAAATGGTTCCATTGCTTACCTATTTTTCTGAAAATGATTTGAAGGAAGAAAGAAAACAATTCATGCTTAAGGCTGCGAAACAAATAACAGAGTATGTTAAATTACGATGTGATCTACAATTACCAGAATCATTTGACGATTCAATTAGGAGATATTTACAATTGACAAAATTAAGGTTGAAAGCTACACCAGAAATCTGCATGACGAGTTCAAAATGTGAAAATCTTTATCCAGATGTTGCAAAAATTGACCCTTGGAATAAAGATTATACATGTGATTGGCTTATGGATGTATGGAATATGTCCATGCTTTGGCACATAGAAACAATGTTGAGTAAAATTGAAGAGTCCAAATTGATTTTACCATCTTCCCTTACTAAGCTCTGGATACTGTCATGTAGTATTACCACTGATGCGTTATCTGCCAGCATACAATGCCTTGTTTCCCTTTCTGAACTGTGGTTATGTGAAATCCATACCATAACGTCTCTTCCATCAGAGGAAGCCCTATGTGCTTTGAGGAACCTCTGTTCTTTCTGGGTTGAACGTTGTTATTTGCTCAGTTCCTTAGGAGGTATTAGGGCCTTGACCTCCCTGACAGAGTTCCAATTGGAATACTGCCTCAACCTGGGCTCATCAAATGGACAATTGCCTTCCTCTTTGGAGATTCTAAAATTTAAAGAATGTGCATGTGTTGATGCTATTCTTGACCAATCAGATTTACCATTACTACGTGTCCTAGTGGTTGAGGAATATTTAAATGTTGGATGCTTTCGTGAGAAACATGATAAAAGAGTTTTACATGTTGGTCGAGTGCCTTGTCTCAAAGAGCTGACCATTATAGGTTGGAAAGGTCGTCTGGAAGGATTGAATTCATTAACTTCACTCAATAAACTAGAGGTCTTCCGTGGGCTTCATCCCTCGTTTCCCACTGGTAAATCCTCAATCCAAAATGCATCAGTTAAGGTTTACAACCCGTTACTACTGAAGCAGCTATCAGATGAAACCATCTCCTTAACAGAAATTTTGGAAATTGTTTCATTCGAAGGAGATTCCATAAATGATGAGGTGTTCCTGTCTTTCACCTCTCTCAAGTGTTTGGTCCTTGAAGACTGCAATATTACACATCTGCCCGTGCACTTAAAGGACCTTACCTCTCTCCGAGGATTGTATCTAAACTGTCCAAACCTACGTGAAGTTGAATCTTTACCCAAGAACCTTCGCTTTTTGCAAATTAAAAACAATCCAACCTTGGCAAAGAAGTTCCACTGCCACAATGATGGCTCTTACCAGGTCATCGGAGATGAAGGAAACACCTTTTTAACATTTCCAACAGAAGGTATGCTTAATTATTTTGATAACCTGAACTAAACCAGTTTTATATTGTATGTAAATATATTTCTTCCTTTCAATTGACAGATCCACAACTCTGATTAGTGTTTACTTTTACGAGCTGCTATTCCTATGCTTTATAAAAATGAAATTAACCTCAGATACGTCACTGCATTTTAGTTCTTTTGTTTCAAAATTCGTGACTGAAGAATCAGTAGAAAATTTATAGGGCATTGAGTTATGAGAAGACCTTTTTCTTATCTTTTTTTAAGTTAAATATGAAAAGACCTTACTGGTACAGCCCTGGTGCTGAACAGTAATGACCAGTTATAATCAGTTTCACTGTACCAGAGTAACCAGACCTCTTATTATTATTTGTTTTCCTTTTTCATGCTTTGATTTCAGCTGGATTTTTTTTCTTTTTTTTTTTGTGAAATAAGTGGGTTTTGATTAAGCTGGATTCTTGGTATGCTCGTATTTTTCCTTGGCCCATTTTACTTGCGTTTCTGTCTATTAGCACTTGCCACTTTTATATTGACTAATCCATTCATTATAATTTTATTTTATACCCATGAATTGCATTTCCTGCTACAAATAGTCTTAAAAAAAGGCACTACGATTTTTATTTAATAATGTTATAAAGTATAAATTTAAACTTCCAATAATGTCAGAGGTATTTAAGAAAGATTGCATACAACTGCAACTATATTTGTTCAATTATGAAATTATATTTTCTTTGATTTACACTGAAATTTTAGCTTAATTTCCTTTTTGTATTATCAGCTATCCAAGAAAAATTGCATACAATTGCAGCCTTGTCACGTCATAAAATAATTAAAACTTTGGTTTCATGGATAGTATATCAGTGTTGTAAATGTATATCTAAAGTTCCGGGTTAAAGTAGGCAGCCAAATGCTGGGTTGAAAATTTCAAATAAAATAGATAATTATGGTTTTTTTTTTTTTGGACGAAAAATAGTGGCCAAGCCCCTACGTACTGTTGATTAATAGAGAAATATAATTTGTTTTTAGTTACCAAATAAATTAAGTTGACAGTTTATGGATAAACATTTTTGTCAGATAGAGTGGTAAGAGGGAAAAGTTTGACAGTCCAAGTGCAATTTTTGATAATGGAACTTACAAAATAGACCTAAGAAAGATACAAATAAGGTCCTAAAGGTGATAAGAAAATTTTCTAACAGTTTTAGCATTAATTTTACCAAATTAGGTATTAGGTAGTAGATTGTTGACAGTTTACGGTTGAAATAATGAATCCTTTGTTACTTAGTAGATTATAGGATATATGGTTGACTGTTAATTTAGCTCCTAAACCATAGTGTTTAATTAATTGTTCATAGGTCAAACCATGCCGGGACCATTCCAGCCGATTCAGCAGGCCAGCACATCGCAATCGGCTCAACAAGTTGCGGCCAATCCTCATGAGGGACTGACGCAACGTTTTCTCCGATTATTAAGTAATTGACCCGGTAAGTATTATCTAATATGCTTTGTTAATTTATTACATACTTTCTTTAATTAATACATTTTGTAATGCTAACACTCCTGTTTATAAAAATGACAAATAATAGAAAAGAGAGTTTGTATTAATGTGTTGTTGTTTTACAGAATTATCAAGGCATACATATATAGGGGATGCATTATATGATGATTAAAGAAATAGAATCGATAATAAATCCTCACAGATTCTACGTATCAGAAGATTTGATAGATTACAAATACAATAATAATCTATATGAAGGCTATCTATGACATTAGGCCATCTTCCTATGTGATCTTTCAATGATACACTATCAAAAATGCAGACTGATAACAAGGGACTTAATTTATGCAATTTCACTAAATGAGGGACTTAATTGAGTTAATTGAGATTTCTTAGGGACTTCTGGTTCAAAGGTGGATTATAGGGATTTGATTGATACAATTTCACTTTAATGAGGGTTATCTGTAATAGAATCTGGCCATGTCAATGATAAATTTCACAACTTAAACTAAGCTTGTTTTAATCTCCCAACAAAATTAATTGCCAATCTGTCCTAACATGAAATCGATACTAGAGACATTAACTCCCTGAATTGCACAGCATTCTGTATTTTTGAAGAGCAAATACTGTGCTGAATAGCTCAAGCTGCAAGGTTAAATCTGAGAATGCAAAAGAAGCTCCAAATTTTGATGACAGATCCACCTCCAGGAATCTCCATTGACATCTCAGACTCTGAGAACTCCTCTTGTCTCACCAATTTTGAAGCAAGTATAGTCTTTAGTCTCTACTTTCAATTACCATACTGGCGTCATTTAAAACAAGTAGCTTCTCCACTTTTAACTATTGTACCAGTACTCTTATGGTTCATCTGTATTGATAATTTGATATATTACAATTAGATCTTTTTTCTTTCGATGTGATTATGATCTGTGCACAATCCTTTTACAAATTTTACTTTTCATATTGTTTTATGGGATATTTCAACAAGGCGTTCCTAAGTGCAAAAACAAACCTTACTCAGTAATCAGTGTGGCATTATTTATGTCATCATATTTGCAGTTTGCTTGATGGTAACTGACATGTATGCTTAGGTATTAATGGACCTAAAGGCACTGTTTATTCAAAAGGGATTTTTAAATTGAAGATCCATATACCTGAGAGGTTTTGGCTTTTTTTGTTTTCTTTTTTTATAGTCTTATTACTTTCTTTTCTTATCTACATGTGCTAGCTTCTAGATTTTAGACATTTAAAATGCAAGAGTGCTTATTAACAAATTGGATATGGCACCTTCTTAGTACTGGTAAGGAGAAAATGTGGGCTATGTTATGCAATTGGATATGAATTTGATGACTTTTATAGTTACTCTTCATCTCATCTCAGTAGATGAGTTCCTTCTATTTTCTTGTTACAACTAAAACACACTGGCATGCATTAGTTGGTTATGAGTCCGGCCAGTGAACAAGAGAGATTGTGACACTAGAAGTTTCTTTCATCGCTGCTATTGCTGCTGAACTTCAAAGTAGGATTGGCCTCACCAAGGGAACTAAAGCAGTAAATAACGTCCAGTTTAAGTACATTAAATGTGATTGTTGATTGTCTTTGAATAAACATCAAATAAATGCGTTTATTCGGAAACTTTTGGTAATGTTTGTGAAGGATAAAATTCTAATGAATTTTTTTAGAGGTACTTACAACTACCTCTAATGAATTTTAGAGGTACTTAGTAAAATTCTATACTAAGCTCCATGGCTTGGATTTTTGTTTACTTATTTCATTTCTTTTACTCAGGTGAAATCCTAAGTGTCAAACTGTCAATCTCTTGCCACCCTTATAAAAGGGAAGCTTTTACTGCTTTTGGTGGACGATACAACAGTTTTCAGAAAACAAAACATTTCACCTTATTGCTCTCTACAAGCGGTAAAATATTTTTCAATACGACCTTTTTCTCTCTATAAGCGGTACAATATATCCCAATCCCATCTTCAGGATTCTGGAATAAAAAGAGTCAAATAGTTTTTTCTTCAAATCACCATTTTAGACTTTTAGTCCAAACGGATGTCATTTGTCAATGGGAATTAGTCTACGCAATCATAGACTTGCGCAATCACACAATCAGAGGGGAGCGCTCCCTCCCCTCACGCCCTCACGCAGCGCTCTCACCCTCACCCCCTCACGCGATTCTAATTTCCCTCCCCTCACGCGCGATCAGTGCCTTCTCTCTCCTCACCTTCCTTCCTCAGCGCCCTTCCATCTTTCCTTTTTCAATCTCATCCCGTCTGACTTTGCTCTCCCCTCCTTTGCTTTCATCCCTTCCTTCGTTTGACTTTTCTCTCCCCTCCTTTCGCTCCTTTCCCCATCCCACTCCATCTCTTTCCAACTCCTTCTGTATAATTTCTTTGTTCCTCATTCTGCTCTCTCACCTGTATCTCTTTCTCTTTTTCCCTTCTTGGCTCTGAACGTTTCTCTATAAGAGAGTAAATAATGATTGTAAGGGAGTAACTAAATACCTATAAGGGAGTAAATATTTAGAATAAGAGAGTATCTAATATATGTAAGGGAGTAAATAATATTGATATCTGATTATGCTATTGTATGGAGTAACTAAATACCTACAAGGGAGTAAATAATTTGTATCAGAGAGTATCTAATACATGTAAGGGAGTAAATAACATTCATATTTGATTCTGCTATTGTTTGGGAGTAACTAAATAACTATAAGGAAGTAAATAATTAGTATAAGGGAGTATTTAATACAAGTGAGGGAGTAAATTAACATTCATATCTGATTCTGCTATTGTTTGGGAGTAACTAAATAACTATAAGAGAGTAAATAATTAGTATAAGGGAGTATTTAATTCATGTGAGGGAGTAAATAACATTCATATCTGATACTGCTATTGTTTGGGAGTAACTAAATAACTATAAGGGAGTAAATAATTAGTATAAGGGAGTATTTAATTCATGTGAGGGAGTAAATAATATTCATATCTGATTCTGCTATTGTTTGGGAGTAACTAAATAACTATAAGGGATTAAATAATTGGTATAAGGGAGTATTTAATACATTTGACAGAGTAAATAACATTCATTTCTGATTCTGATAATGTTTTTGTCATAAAGGAGGGAGGGCTGACGGAGACGGGAGGGCTGCGACGAGAGAGAAGAGGAGCGACGAAGACGGAAAAGAGATGCGACGGCGACGGGAGAGAGGCACGACAGCGATGGGAGGGCTGCGACGGGAGAGAAGAGTGACTGCAACAGTGACGGGAGGCGATGTGCGCGACGAGAGAGAGAGAGAGAGGGTGAGGGTGCGGCGGGAGAGAGGAGTGAGCGATGGAAGAGAGACGCGAGAGGGAAGGGGGTGTGCGACGGGAGAGGGGGTGAAGCGGGGGTGAGAGAAAGGGCAAAGCGAGAAGGAGACGTTTTCCGTTTTTAGAAAAATCTGATTACGAAAAATTTTATTTTTAGTCTTTGATTGCTTAATTACCTTAGACTTTGATTGCAGTTATCAGCTCCGTTTGTCAATTGTTAATTGTCATGTTTGAATGTATGTGACCTTTTTCAATGCTTCTACAGTGATCCAAAGGCGGTGCAGCTTCTAACTAGGCCCATGGGCCGTTACACAAAACAACTCCTGCATCTCTCTCCTTATTTCTCGTTACAACTTGCAAGCGGAACAACTCCTCGATAAAATCCCAAAAAATAAAGGATAAAAAAGAAAAAAAAGGAAGCGAGAGATGGGAGACGCCTCAGCTGGGGCCGGCGCCGGCGCTGCGCCGCCGTACCGGCCATACCGTCTGCTACGCACGGTGACAGCGCACTCGCGAGCAGTTTCATGCGTGAAGTTCTCTCCTCCCGACGGGCGTCTCCTTGCCTCGGCTTCTCTAGACAAAACAATCGCCGTCCTGTGCTCCTCCACGCTCGCCACTCTCGCCACTCTTCGCGGCCACTCTGAAGGCATCTCCGACATCGCCTTCTCCTCCGACGCCAGCTACCTCGCCTCCGCCTCCGACGACACCACTGTGCGCCTCTGGGTTCTCAAAAACCTCCCCAATTCCAACTCCAACTCCAATTCTTCTGATGAATTAGGCGACAGGTGCGTGCGCACTCTTCGCGGCCACACCTCCTATGTCTTCTGTGTCAACTTCAATGCTCAGTCTAACCTGCTCGTGTCGGGTTCCTTTGACTGCACCATCCGCATGTGGGATGTCGTCACTGGCCGCTCCTTGCGCTGCATCAAGGCCCATGATGCGCCTGTTACCGCTCTTCATTTCGTCCGTGATGCATCTATGATCGTCTCGGCCGGCCATGATGGGTCTTGTAAGGTCTGGGATGCCGCCACAGGCTCCTGTCTCAAGGCACTTATTGAGCCTGGTAAGGGCCCTGCTGTTTCCTTTGCCAAGTTCTCTCCCAATGGCAAGTTTGTGCTTGTGGCCACTTTTGATGACACACTGGTATGTGGAACTCATCGATTTACTTCTAATTCTCCCTCTCTTTGTTATATTTAGTTGGGGTGTTTTTAATATTTGGTTATATTGGTAACAGAGGCTTTGCAATCTGGCAAATGGAAAATCTTTGAAAGTGTACACAGGACATGTGAACCGGGTGTACTGTATCACCTCGACATTTTCAGTGACAAATGGCAAGTACATAGTGAGCGGTTCTGAGGACAAGTGCGTTTACATCTGGGACCTCCAAGGCAAGAATGTGCTTCAGAAATTGGAAGGCCACAATGACACTGTCATATCCGTCTCTTGTCATCCCACCCAGAATAAAATTGCATCTGCCGGGCTTGACAATGATCGTACCATCAAGATATGGGTTCAGGATGCTTGATTTCCTTTTCATTTCTTTCCTTGGTTTTTGAATGGAGGAGAGGACTAGTCATTGAGTGGGCAGCTATGAAATACATTTGAAACTTGTACCTGTGTGATAGATGTTGGTTATAGGAGGTACTTGTTTGAATGCTAGTAGATAGATGGATAGGAAGATATGTAGCTGAAGAGAATGTAGCTTCTATGGCAAAAAAAAATTTTGGAAAGTTTTGGTCTCTCTTTTGTTTTAAATTTTCATCACTGTGATGAGCCTTTTTAGTTATGTTGAACAGTTCAAGCTTTCTGTGTAGTTGTATTGGTGCCTAGAATCTGATGTAAAAAGTGCTTCATTGTTATTTTGTTCCATTCGTAATTCTGAGTTATTAAATAAATTCTCATAGAAAATTGTTGAGTGGAGTTTGATAAAACATACTTGGAATGAAGAGGGAGATCTTTTATATCAAAAGCCAAGTTTTTGCACTACTTGTTACCTTGCACATACAGGTCATTCTGTTAGCATGTGATTTTTGGTGTTTATGATTGATGTAAGCTGTCCATTGAGGTCCTTGGGAGGGGGGGGGGGGGGGGGATTCGAAGGGGGTGACTGCATGGGGTTCACAAATCCCTATGCTTGGACACAGAATCTAGAGATGAGATAGTTGCATCAGGGTAGGCTTTCTCAGAAAAATAATATACAACCTCACAGGACCCACCGAAGATTGCCTCCTTGAACAACATTATGCAAGTATTTACTTTCCATTCTTATTCTCCCTCTTGTTTAATTTATTCAATATGTGATGATCATGTCAGTTACTAATTTCATTGTTTCTAAGTACCTCCTTTTAGATGTCAGAAAATCAGGGACAGTCTTTTTCTGTGCGATTTTGCCTTATGTTTCCATCTAATTTGGAAAAATAAATAAGTTTGCCACTGTTCTTACTACTGTGTTCTGTTCCTTTTAAAAATTATACAGACTTTATGGTTGCAAAAACTTTAGTATTTGATTCTGCTCATTATCTTTCAGAAGCAGTAATTGTAGTGTTGTTTACTGTTTTCTTGAAATAGGTAATTTGGCAAACTTGTCCAAATTAATCTTGTATCCTTATTTATCCTGATTTTCATAGTCAAATTTCAGATTTGTAAATTTTTGTTAGTTTGACTGAAAGTTTGCTCAGTCAGTAAATGGAGTTTAAAGGTTGGTGATGAACAGAAATTGGTCTGACTGAAACCCCCTGAAACACCTGAAGCCTCAATAGGTAACCAAAAAAAATAGAAGGCAAACCAGCAATACCCACAATATGAATGAATGAATGAATGAATTAATTAATCCAAATAGGTAACCAAACTATTCCATAGTTCACACCCCATTTCCTGGTTATATTTTGCATAATCCAATAGTAACCTTCTCGTTTGCATAAAATGCAGTGTACCCGCAGCACTATAGAAAAAGGAGCTAAATAAGCTGAGCTCTGAGCTAGAACAAAAGGCAATAGAAGAGGCCAGGAGCGCCCACAAATGAAAGCCTTGAAGATATGGGACCAATAGTTGAACAAAAGAAAGGGGTAGAATGAAACATTACAACGCTTGCAGCCTCAGTCAGGACCACTGTTTCAGGGAAGTTCTGTCAATCCTGCCTTTGTGCAGTGCAAAGATGAAGAGCTACATGTTTTATAACTCGAGGCAGAAGAAAAGCATAGCTATTTTGAATGTGCAGTAACTCAAGGCAGAAGAAAAGCATAGCTATTTTTAATACATTCAGTGACAGTTCTTTGGTGGAACTGAGGAGAAGATTGGGTACTGTGGAAGCATTTCAATTGGTTGGGATATAGAGAAGCCAGAAGCAGAAGTATAAGAAGTGGAATTAGGATCAAAGGGATATTGCTGAAGCATTAAGTGTTTATTCAAATCCAATTTATAGTGAAAATGAGATGGATTTAACAGGTGGAGAGAGGAGGTTGGAATTGAAGAGGAGAGCTCGTTCTTCTACCTTTTTTAAGAATTTAGATCCATTGAAAGGGTATAATGTTGTGCAGTTATATTAACTCATGTAAAGTTGTAAACAAATAAGAATGATAAAAAAAAAAAGAAAAAAAATGTTGTAGCTTCTGCTCTTGAGAATTTACAACGTAAAACATGTTTGTTTATAATTTATACTAAGAAGGTTTGCTTTGTAGTTTCTACAACTCAAATTCTTTACTTTTGCTTTGGTGATGCAATTATGAAATTTACCACTGCATAACAAAACTCTCTCCTGCCAACACAATTTCCTGATATGGACTCGATAAGTCGAGCAAGAATCGATCCTGAATACATGCAACTAATAGCAGATAAAAGAGTTATCAAGGTTCTATTAGCAATAATTGAGAACTAATTGCACAAACAGTAGCTTACGAGAACTTAACAACAAATGGCGTTTGGTTTTTACCAAGGTTCTATATTGGTGAGCTTGCAACCTGAGTTTAATTCCAGTAACCATTATCAGTTCACGGAACTGTTTTGGTAAATTGATATTGATATTAATAACAATGTTGAATTAAGGATTGGTTGGGGTTCGCCAGGCCCATGCAATAGTGCAGCGCAAGGGCGACGCATGAGGGTCCCAGTAGCAAGCTACTGGTGGGTGGACCCTTCCCCAGAAAAAATAAATTTAATATCGTGGTGAGCGCATAGCCCACATATCAGATATTAAACTGATAAGAACAGATACTACACTTGATCTTAGCCAAAAGGCCGAGAAAGGTATGCTTTGTCACGGCGCCTTGCCTCACTTTATATAGCTTCTCCGGAGACTTGGAGAAAGTAGGATGCGACATGTGGGACTAAACAAGCGCTTTTTTGCTTTGCTCAATTAGTCAATTGTGATTTGTGAACTAAACCGGTCTTCCGCTTACAGTCCCAAAAGACACAACTGAAACGTTTTATTTTTCATTTCAAGAATTTTAAAGTCCGGCATCATTACTTTTGTCAACTAATTTTGCTGACATCAGTTAAATTAAGAGGCACTACGATAATTCAATTCAATGGACCCTTGTGGAAACCAGTCCAAACATTAATTATTGTAACAAAATCCAATTGAAAAGTAACTTGTAATCTTCTATAATCCCAAACGTTTCATTGAGAAATTACGTAGGCTGTTTCTTAAAATTTTTTTTTTTTTTTAAGGTAGGAAGACGAGAAGTCTCTCCTACAATTTCATTGAAAGGTTTAAAAATCCGTACATCCAATTTAAAAAGAAAAACAAAAAAGGCCAAAAAGTACATCAAAATAAAAAAACCCGATGAATTAACCATAAAACACCTCTAGCTAACACACCAATTGCACGAACGAGTGAGCAGCAATGCCGGTACCACTGTTTGGCTTCCAGCAATATCGTGCGAACAGTGGTTTCTTAAAATATTAAACTGGAAAAAAAAATAGTTATAGAATTCTTGACTGTCCGGCCGTCACTACCCTTGTAGTCTATTTCAGTTGAAAGCAAGTTTTTAAAAAATTTCGTTTTTTTCTGTTTTATCGCCGTTTTATCTTAGTTTTGGTTCATACCTCACTACCGTTTTAACCGTTTTATCTCTGATAAATGCTAAATCACCACTCAAACGTCAAACCGCATTTTAAAATCTTGGTTGAAAGAAAAACATACTAGACTACTAGCAAAAAAAAAAAAAAAAAAAAAAAAAACAAACAAAAACAAAATGGAGAGCAAAACTGTTTCCTACACATCGGATGACAGGTGATCCGATCTCCTCTTTCCTGAGAATGGTATCTGCTCTCAAGTCCACAGGCGGATCCAGGATTTTTTCTAAGTCTGGACACAATTATAATATAATAAAATTTAAAATTACAAAATAAGATAAATCAGTATGTGTTTCGGGAATTGATTGTACCATTTCTTATTGAATCTCTTTCGTTTGTCGCTGAAGAGTTGTTTGGGAAAAATCATGTAATATGGGTTGTATCGGACCGGCAAGCAAATATTGTCTTCTTACAAAGTCATGGTCATTTGGATCGTAATCTCTAATTGGCGGTCGAAGGCCCGGACAAAGTTTGAGTTAGGAATTAAACGTGCTCACTTACTATTTGATGATGTCACTTTTAAAAAAAAAAATCGCTCCATATCTATAACAAATAAATTTTTAAATAATTATGAGCATCAAAGCTAATATAATAAATGACTAAATAAGCATTGACTGTATGAAAATCTAAAAAGAAAACGCATTATGCAAATACATTATAAGTATATTAATTTAAGCCTACGGGCAGTTCATTTTCAAAAAAAAAAAAAAAACGTATATTGATTTCAAACTGAGAGTGGACTGTAGAATAACTTCAAATCCCGTCCATCCGTTTCATTCTGCTGCGCTTCATCTCAGCCCTCCGTTCCTTTGTCTTCCTACTCAGCGTGGGCTAGCGCTGAGCTGGCCATTCACGTGCTTGGTCTTCATCCATGCTATCAAGGGCTCCATCAGCTCCTTCTGATCTCCCTCTTCCTCCTGACTTCTCCTGTTTGTCTTGCGTTTCCAACCGTTTAGGGTTTTCTTCTCCTCCCATACTTCAGTCTGTTACTGACCCGATCGCGTTCTCTGGCATCACGGTGGTACTTTGAGGTCACAAGTGCTTTCAATTGAGGCTTAATACTCCAATTTTGAGGTAATTAGTTCTAAACTTCCTTTGATTTTTCTGATTTGCTATATTTCTTAGCTATAATAAGATGTTGAATCTATTTGTGCGAATGTTATTAGAATATTCAGAGTTCTTACTATTTTAATTTTTTTGCATTTCCAATCCATAGCTCACCAAGCTGCTACTGTACCTGTACCAGAGATGCTTGGCAAATTTTGTAGCAAATTCAGAGGTACTTTTTTTCCCTATTATTTTGATAGCACCTCTACTTGATATGTGTGCAAAATTATTCTAAATTCATATACTTCTAATTACACGCTAATGCTGGACAGTATTTGGTTCTTTAATTAAATATATGTTCTTTATATTACTGTTTATGTTTAGTTTTCGACTTTCTTCTATTTATTTGCTGATTTAATGTCCGCAATTCGATAACCTTCTGACTTTAGTTTGTATTTTTTTCAGTTTTTAAGGTTACTGCATAATGGAGCTGAAAAAGAACTGGTATCTTTACAGCCAAGAAGGAACCAGAGAAAAATCGAAACAGATTCCTATGTTAGTCTTGGATGCACCAATATATCAAAGGAGCAATGTCAAAAAAAGGATCGCACATCAGATTATTGGTATGATCTCAAACTGCAGATTCATGCTTCAATTAAGCTCAATTTTGTGCTCTTTTTTACTTTTCTTTCATTGCTTTCTCTCTATGGAAGTGATCTCCTCAGGTTTCTTCTTTTCTTAGGTCCGTTGTTGTTCTACAATAGAATGGTCATCTCTCGAGGGTCTTAGCAAGGGCTTCATAAAGAATTGAAACATGTTGTGTTCGAGGCTTCGAGCTAGCTCTAGGCTCTGCCGACTCAGTTCACTGCCATCAAGATTAAAAGGCAGAATAATTTAAAAACAATAAGATCAAGGTAACTAATTCTCTTTCATCCAAAGCTATATACATCAGGAGTAGATTTTTATCAATTTTCTATGTAGCCTCTAGAAGCCATTATATTAAGCACTCTAATCTGATGGTGTATTGACTCTTCGCATGAACTTCATCAAAATCTTATACATGGCTGCTTATGTCCTGTAGATGTATGGCTGTTTTTTTTTTTTTGGGTCCAATTAAGCATATACCAATGTTATTTACCGTGTTAAATAGTAAGATTTTCTTAAGTGCTTGCCAAGGTTCTTCTCAGAAAAGGGTTGTTTTTTAGCGAGCATGCTGACAACTGCCTTATTGTCACACAAGGGTTGATTCAATGATAAAGAAAGGAACTAGATAGAAGGGTCTACATTAGTGTGCACACAAGGCAAAATGGTTTACATTAATGCACCGTAAAATCAGGAGTGAGTTAGTTTCTTTCTTTAGATATAAATATGATGTGTGTAGACTTTGTTGATTTACAGAGATCTGCTTATTTGAAATGGGTTCACTATAGTTTTTTTTTTGGTCTTATCCATCATCTTATGTTTAATTTTTCAGATTGGCAAAATATGATTTGTATAGTGAACAATGGATGTTAACAGATAGATGTCTTTTTTTTCCAGATATCTAATGTACTATGGGCAAAAGTTTTGATAATGATGTCCCTTATTGATCAGTATAAGTAGTCTCAAATGGTATAAAGTAAATAGTAAATTGAAATTATTTTTTTCGTAATTGGAATAAACAAATTCATTGGCCACTTTATTTTGTCTAATGAACGCGTCATTCTGAATTATTTAGTGTTATGGAATCTTTCTCATGGCACTGTTTGTCAATAGAATCTCAAATACCATTTGAAATTATATAAAGATATTTTAAATTTGATCGTTCATCAAGTGAAGCATGATGCTATCGCTATTGAATTCTTTGTTATATGTCAGTCAAGTAATTCCTGTTCATATTTTATCTTCTTACTGTGTCCCTGACGACGGCTGTGGAAAGACTTTGCTTGCATCCTCACACCAAGAAATAAAAAATTATTTGCACAATTAACAAATAATCTTATGTGTTTTTATTTGTTTGAATCGAAATAATCTCATCTTACAAAACAATTAAAAGTTAAAACTTCATCGCGCGGAGCGCGATGCAATAGCTAGTTACACTTAATTGCTAACATATATAATAAATCTACATTATATATGTAGCTGATCAATACACAGTCAAGTCTCATCCTAACTACTCTATCATGGCTCTTTTGGCGAAAGTTTTTTTTTTTTTTTTTTTAATTAAGCTAGACAGTGACTGTCTAGTGTTACAGAAAGTAATTAAAAGCACAAACTAAAAAAAGAGTAAACAAAGAAAGAAAAAAGCAGTACTAGAAAAAAGTTATCCATAATAATATTTATTCTCTTCCACTAAACTATCATCGTAATTTAGTCATTTTCTATTCCTGAATGAGTCAGTAGTTTGTCTTCATGCGTGTCAACTGGTGCATGTCCGCATCTCACTACATAAACATTCCACGAACTCAAAATTAATACATCTTAGTTTATTGCGCCACCTTATCTCCTCGACTCGAGTGACCACTCTTGAAACGAAAGTAGCACCTAAACAACTTCTAAAAGGGCAAATTTAAACAGAGACAAAGTGCCAAAGGTGTCGAAATTAATAAGAAATTAAACAAAATTTTCAAACCAACGTCATGAGAATATCTAACATTTTTGAGATTTTTTTCACTATTTTATTCAGATTTTTTATAGATCATTTTGTTAGGAATTTTTTGTGTTATCAGTTTATATAAAAATAATAATCTTTAAAAATTGGGAAAAAATAGTAAATAAAATAAAGAAAATATAAGTTTTGTTAGGCTCTGCATAAATACTTCTGTGCATCATAATGCACCAGATTATCTCTCTTAACTCTGCTAAATTGAAAATTTAGCAGCTGGCTAAATGTAACAAACCATTTTATTTCTCTTAACTCCTAAATTGACAATTTATCATCTGGATAAATGTAACAATTTCAAACTATTTCAATTGTACTAAATTTTGGCATCGCAATAATTAATCTATATGTTGGAAATTGGAAATATATATTATTGTGGAGGCACTGTTGAGTACTAGTACATCACAACACAACTCACATTCAGAATGACATTTTTCTTAATTAACATGGAATTTTATTTCATTAGAAAATTTTTGATCAAAATGGATGGATTTCATGTCATTTGTCAGATATTATTAGACCCAATGAAATCTCACGAAATCAGTTCCAATGAAATGAAATCTCATGTAAAAATCATTTTGATCAGGGCCTTAGAGTTCATATTCACCGATGCAATGGGTGGATACACACTACACCAAAAAAGATTTTTAGTACCAGACTATTAGTACCGGTTTTTAAGAAAACCGGTATTAATAATACATGGTGGCAAATTGGTAATTCTCAGTATATATTTTTAGTACCGGTTTTTTAAAAAAACCGGTACTATATTTCCGGGAAAAGAAAAGAAAAAACGCATATATTTTAGTACCGATTTTTTTTAAAAAACCGGTACTAAAAATATATTTGTAGTACCGGTTTTTTTATAAAAAACCGGTACTAAAATATAGCCGTTTTTTTACTTTTACGGCAACTATTAGTACCGGTTTTTTATAAAAAACCGGTACTAATATTCCGCAGAATTTCACATCTACCTCTGGCCTCCTTCTCCACTCTATCTCCTTCACTCTCTCATAAACTGTTCTTGGCCTTTTCTTTTCCCCTCTAAAACCGAGAATATTTTTGTGTTATCCAAAAGCACATAAAAAATAGCTAAAAATCAAAAAAAATTCCGAAAAATAGAAAAATCAGAAGGGAAAGCAAAGGAGATCTACGAGAAGCTAAAATAATTCTCATTTTGAGGTATATTCTTTGTTTTTTCTGTATTTTATTTATAACTTTGTAATTATATGCATATTTTTTATTTTTTTTTATTTCAATCTAATAAAATAGAAAACGGAAGAGAAAGAGAAAATGTTATTTAAATCGAAGAGGAGGAAAAGGAAGAAAAGACAATTTCGGTAATTTTTTATTTTAATCTTGATTAATTTTAATTCGATAATTTATCAATTTGTACATGCATATATATATCGTTAATTTGGCATTTGCATTTATTAGTTGTATTGTCATATAGGACCAAATTGCCGGAATTTGAACTATTTTAGGTCGTGCCCGTCCGAGATTAATCCATTAGGGATTAATCTTGGATAGTACTCCCGGTCGGGAGTACTGCTCTTTGGATATTCTGTCTCATTTAGGAAAGCGAGTTGTACGTTAGATGCAGTGTGTTGTGTGAGAAAAATTCGACAGTATTTTCTCTTATGTTCCCACGGATACGTACGCACGAGCAATCGTGTGTTAGCGTATTCAGGGAACATAAGGGGAAATGCTGTCGAATTTTTCTCAGACAACACACTGCATCTAACGTACGCTCGTTAATGAGACGGAGTATCCAAAGAGTGGGCTAGGATGGTAACCGGTCCAAAAATCTATTGTGATGCATGCATTGAACCTACAAATCATAAATCCTGACATTTTTTATATATATTTCTATCTACACAGATGGATCTGAGGGAGAAATACATATATGAGTATTCGAGAATATCGGATGAATTTGTTGGAGTTGTTGAAGAGTTCCTTAAATGTGCAGAAGACCATCGGAAGTTGACTGGAAAGCCCAGAATATTATGTCCTTGTAAAAATTGTCTTAACTTTGAGAGACAAGATGGTAAAGTGATTAGAGCACATCTGATTCAACGTGGATGGATGACAACACCTAAATATCTCCGGTGGGTTTTACATGGAGAAAAATTGGAAGAAAATTTAGATGCCGAAACGAGCATTAATGTATCTGATATTTTTGAAAATACTGTACAAAATAATTGTATGGATGATGCAGGGGATAATGTAATTGTGGGTGATGATATAGAAAATTTAAGTGAACAACAATATCAATGTGATGATGATAATAGAGAAAATGATTTGGATGAAATGATGAATGAATTACCCGGTGATTTTATCGATGATGTTCCTGATGTGTTTGAAAAGTTGGATGAAAACTCTCATATACCCTTATATCCCGGTTGCAACGAAAATAAATTTTCCAAAATAAAAACAGTTTTTAAGTTGTATAACCTGAAAGCTAAGGATAATTGGAGCGATAAGAGTTTCACATCTTTGCTCGGTCTTTTGCGAGAAATGCTTCCAGCAGATAATACATTACCCGATACAACTTATAAGGCTAAAAAATTATTATGTCCTTTGAAATTGGAAGTAGTGAAAATTGCAGCTTGTCCGAATGATTGCATACTATTTCGTAATGAGTACGAGAGCCTCCATAAATGTCCAAAATGTAATGCATCTCGGTACAGACAAATGGACGGTGAATTGGATAATGAAGAAGATAGTGGTAAGAAAAGACCAGCTGCGAAAATATTGTGGTATCTGCCAGTAATACAAAGGTTTGAGCGTCTTTTTAGTAATTCAAAAGATGCTAAACTGTTGAGGTGGCACGCGGAAGTCAGAAAGAAAGATGGAAAACTCAGACATCCAGCAGACTCACCCCAGTGGAACAACATAGATAGTTATTTCACGGATTTCGGCAGTGAGCCTAGAAATTTGAGATTGAGATTATGCACGGACGGAATGAATCCTTACGGCCTCATGAGTACAAATCGAAGCGTATGGCCTGTTTTGTTGGTTATTTACAACCTTCCTCCATGGTTATGCATGAAAAGGAAATATCTGATGATGTCGTTACTCATTTCTGGTCCAAGCACAACCAGAAAACGATATAGATGTGTATTTAGCTCCGTTAATAGAGGATCTTGATATGTTGTGGAAGGACGGAGTGAGGGTTTTTGATGCACATTCCAAAAGTTATTTCACCTTACGTGCGATGATATTTTGCACAATTAACGACTTTCCGGCATACGGAAACTTATCAGGTTACAAGAATAAAGGAGAAAAAGCATGTCCTGTTTGCATGGAGGAAACACATTCGATATGGCTATCGAATTGTAGAAAAACAGTATATTTGGGACATCGTAGGTTTCTTAGCCGTCATCATCCCTATCGCCGACAACCTTATAAAAATAAATTTGATGGCAACACCGAGACCCGTCGGGCACCTATACCAAAAACTGGAAGACAAACTTATGAACGGGTGAAAGATCTTAAAATTCAATTGGGCAAACCATTTGCGAATAGAATTCCAGAAAAGTGCTTTTGGAAGAAGAAGTCTATATTCTGGGACCTTGAATACTGGACGTATTTAGATGTCAGGCATTGCTTGGATGGGATGCATATCATCAAGAACATTTGTGAAAATCTTGTTACTTTAATTTTGAATGCTCAAGGAAAAGTAGATAATGTTAATGTGAGAAAAGACATGGTAAAAATGGGAATTCGATTGGAACTAGCTGCAAAGGAAGATAATAGTAAGAAACGGGATTGGTTACCTAATGCTGTTTATACTTTAACCAAAAAAGAGAAACTCAGTTTGTTGGAGTGTTTGAGGTCTATTAGAGTTCCAACTGGTTATTCCTCAAATATTTCACGGAAGGTGTCAATTAAAGATATGAAATTGATTGGAATGAAATCACACGATTATCACGTGTTGCTGACCCAGTTGCTTCCTGTTTCAATTAGAGCATGTTTTAAAGAAGAAGTTCGAAATTCTATCACTAAGTTGTGTTTTTTTTTCAATAAAATTTGCTCTAAAGTGATCGATCCTGAAAAACTGAATCAGTTAGAAACCGATGCGGTTCAAACCATATGCGAGTTGGAGATGCATTCTCCCCCCTCATTCTTTGTTATAATGGTGCATTTGACCATTCATTTAGTCAGGGAGATAAAACAGTGCGGTCCGATATTTCTGCGATACATGTACCCTTTTGAAAGAGCAATGGGTCAATTGAAAGGGTTAGTGAGAAGCAGATCTCGACCCGAAGGAAGTATGGTTGAAGGATATGTGGCAGAAGAGGTTATTGACTTTTATAATGATTATTTAGATGGAGTTAAACCGATTGGCCTCCCAAAAAATAGACACGAAGGTAGACTTCTAGGAAAAAGCATAATTTGTATGAAAGTAATTACAATGGATCTTGCAAAAAGAGAAAAAGCACATCTTAAAATTCTCCAACAGATCGCCGTTGTGTCTCCTTATGTGAATGAACACATAGCCGAATTGCGAGAACATAACCCTCAGAGATCAGAAAATTGGATCACCAAGGAGCATAACAAAAGTTTTGTAAAATAGTTTACAAATAAAGTAAGACAGTCCAGACCTTCAAATGAAACGGTGAAATGTCTTGCTAGAGGTCCTAACACCAATGTGCAAACCTATCAAGGGTACGACCTGAATGGTTTCACTTGGTATACAAAGAAACAAGATGGAAAAAGCACAGTACAAAACAGCGGAGTCACAATAGTAGCCATATCAAGTGATGGAACATCATCAGAGCCGTATTATGGGTGGATTGAAGAAATTTGGGAGTTTGATTATAATGCATTTAAAATACCAGTGTTTGAATGCAAATGGATGCTGAAAAGCGGCGTAAAAACTGATAAAAACGGATTTGTAACCGTTGATTTCAAAAAGTTAGGATATGCTGATGATCCTTTTATACTTGCAAACAAACAAGCAATGCAAGTTTTTTATATTGCTGATCCGGCTGACAAGGGACGACATGTGGTACTTCCCGGAAAAAGACGCATTGTCGGCGTTGAAGATGTCGTGGATGAAGAAGAATATGACCAATTTGATGAAATAGCACCATTCTCTACAGGTATATATAATTAAATATAAATCTAGAAAAATTATTGAAATTAAATGTAATAAGAAATTTCACCAATTTGATATGTACATATATATTATTATTCACAGGTATAGACGGGACACCGCAACCAATTGAAGAGTTAACAAGTAATTTGCGTTCCAATCAGGAAGAAGGCATTTGGGTAGATCGACCGAAGTCACCAAAAAATAAATAAAGTTGAAAAAAATGAAATAGGTAAATTAACGAGAGTTCAAGACTATTGTATCTTTTTTCATTTTCATAGTTCTTTTTCATGTAATATTTATTACAATTTATACTTTATTTCATTTTCATAGTCCTTTTTCATTTTCGTAGTCCTTTATTACAATTTATTTGGTTTATAATTTAATCTCGGAAATTAAATAATTAACTTAAAAAAACAGAAAATATTTTAAATAATTTAATTTTTTTGGTTTATAATTTAATATTATAAATTTATTAATCAATTTAAAAAAACAGAAAATATTTTAAATAATTTAATTTATTTGGTTTATAATTTAATTTCAGAAATTTATTAATCAATTTAAAAATCAGAAAATATTTTAAATAATTTAATTTATTTGGTTTATAATTTAATATTATAAATTTATTAATCAATTTTAAAAAACAGAAAATATTTAATTTCCGAAATTTAAAAAAAAATTTAGTACCGGTTTTCTACTAAAAACCGGTACTAAATTCCAATTTCTGAAAAAATTTTAGTACTGGTTTTCTATGAAAAACCGGTACTAAATGCCGGTTTTCTTATAAAATTTTCCCGGTTTTCTAAAAAAAAAAAAATTTAGTACCGGTTTTCTGCTAAAAACCGGTACTAAATTTCGGTTGTTTTTTAAAAGTCATTTCTCTCGATCTCTCTCTCTCTCCCGTCCGAAAACCCTCCTCTCTCGTCCGAATTCGAAAACCCTCTCTCTCTCGTCCGAAAAACCGAAGCCCTCGCCTCCCCCCCGCGCGCCTCGCTCCCTCGGCCTCCCTCCCACGCGCAGCTCTCCCTCGGCCTCCCTCCCGCGCGCCTCTCTCCCTCGCCCTCCCTCCCGCGCGCCGTTCTCCCTCGCCCTCCCTCCCGCGCGCCTCTCCCTCGCCGCTCCCCTCACTCGCTGTAAGTTCTCCTCACTCTCGCCAATATGTGTTTATGAGGCTTCAAGCAAACGTTAAAAAGTAGTAATTGTTAACTGTTTATTAGAAAAACTCCCTGTGGAGAATTAATTAGGAACATCATCAACTGATTGGGTGATTTGAGGAGTTTTTATGATTTCTGGCTACAGAGTTATGTAAAAGAAGAGGGCTAAATGCTTAATTTAACGAGGAATCTGCATGCATGAGTTGTGTAATTCTATTATGCATAATTATTTTCTTATGTTACATTAATCAAGCTTATTTTCTGTAAAAATTATATAAATAAAAAAGTTCAAAATTTTATACGTCCTTCGTTTTATACACACGTACATAAAAAAAAAGCAAATTTTAGCTAGTATAGTTTAAAAAATAGTAAAAAAAAAAAAAAACAAACTAAGTTAACAATTGGTGTGTTTGGTAGTTTCATTCACATGGGACAATTAACAATTAACAATTAGCAATTTGTGGCTTATTCAAATTACTAGTTTCGCGTTTGGTTTGGACCTCAATAATCAATATTGTGGTCAAATTAATCAATATTGGAATTTACAATCAATATTGCATTTTCTTCAGTTATTGTGGTCAAATTAATCAATATTGGAATTTACAATCAATGTTTATGAAAAATATAACAATGGGGGAATTAAAATTTTTTACAAGATGCTAACTATTTTTATACACTAGCTCTAATCAGAATTCTTGATGTGGAGTCCATTTTTGTTGCTTCTCTTGATGTATTTACAAGATGCTAACTATTGTTAGTAGCTCTGATCAGTATTTGTAGATTTTGTTGTCATAAGTCAGACAAGATCATGAGAAAAATATACATAGCTGCATTTCAAAAATACTATATTAATTCTTCTAATATCTCTTGGACCAAGATAAAGTTAGTAGGACCGTTTAATTAATCCAAACACGCTCTCTATGGTCCCATTCAGTAACCGCATCATTTTGTCCCAAGAAGAATATTTCACTGTCACAACCTTTTCCACTCAAATATACAAAAGTTACGTTTCTAAAGAAATTAAGTTCTCCTCACTCTCGCCATAGTAGCTTAGATAAATGTGGTTTTGTCGTTTTGATAGTTGAGCCTGTAAGCAGTACGCATTACAAGAGAATGAAGGATTATGGTAAGAGTTGACCTAACAATCATGGCCAAACAAAATTTAAAACATAAAGCACCAATTATGCATCTTTAATTCGAAACTAGAAACATCTAATGCTTCCATGAATGCATCACCATGTGAATTGTGTTATATACATTATGAATTGTGTTATATAAATTTGATTTGAATTTGCAGCAATGTCGAATCATGATGATCAGAATATTGCGACAAATCAAAACGAGTCGAGTTCTGAAGAGGAGCAGATTCCTGTTGTTAGCAAGAGGGGAAAAAGATCAACGGCTAAGTGTATGAAGACGCGCAAATCGATAGCTGCCGGAGATAATTTACATGTCGAATTCAATAAAGAAGGCAAACCATGCGGCGAGAATGCAAAGGCATTCACGAATTGGTGTGCAACAAAAACAAGAGATATGATCCCTTGCAGGTACCTATACGTATATATGAATTTGAAACCTATTGATATGAATTTGTATACGATAATAGTATTAATCGGGTTCAATGCAGTTATAGTAGTTGGCATGAAGTGCCAAAATCGTTGAAAATTGATTTGTACGGAGAAATAGCGAAGGTTTGGAATCTTCCGGCTGACCTACCATTGTCTACTAAGAAGAAGATTCTACATAATTGTAACGATAAATGGAGGCATTGGAAGGGCAGATTGGTGAGATATTATTCTTGCAATATCATTTCCATTTATAAAAGTTTGATTAAATATTTATTTTAATTATAACGTGCATTTTTTTCATTGTAGAATAAAAAATACAGGGTTAATCCGCAAGAAGGTGCACCAAATCCATGGGATGTACAGAATATCTCGAAGGAAGAATGGGAGGCAATGGAAGCTCATTATTCCAGTGAGAAATTTGCGGTATGAAAACAGATTTCTTATAAAAGAATCATTCGTCGCTACTAATCCCATTAGTTTTGTATTTATACTAACAGTCTTCTTAATTTGTTAATAGAAAATGAGTAAACAAGGAAAGGCAAATGCTGCAAAGAAAGACATGCCCCACACACTCGGATCAGGCGGTTACATAAGTGCTGAGTTGAGATGGAAAGAGGGAGAGGTGGTCCATGGTGGGTCCTCAGTTATTACGAAGGATATGGATGGCAGAACTTATAGTTGGAGTAGGGCACGCGCAGTAACGGATCCAGAGACCGGTCAACTTGTGGTTAGAAACCCTAAAGCTGCCGCGGTGATCGACAAAGCGGTACGTGTAACAATTCAGATAATTTTATTTTGTGTATTCAACGAATTTAATTTACTCTAACATGAATTTCTTTTGTGATAGGTTGCTTTAGTTAAGTCAGGTGATGTTGTGCCTGTTCGTCAAAATGATATCTTGACGTCTGCGATCGGAACGCCAGAGCATTCGGGACGATTGAGAGGATATCCACTTTTTTCCAGCGTGAAGCAGGTATTTGGTGGTGGTAATAGAAAATCATCCAAGGGGTATACCAAAGATGAGGTTGATCGGATGGTGCAGGACGAAGTGAAAAAACGAATGGATGAGGAATTTAACAGGCGAATGGATGAGGAATGGAACAGACGAATGCAGCAAAGCTTTTCGCAAATGTTTTCGCAAGGCCAAGGCCAAGTCCAAACACTGCAGACGTACGATCCAATAGTTCAACAGGCTTTTCTACTGCTATCACAGGGTAGCAACAATCAACCACATCCGATACCTCACTCGAGTTTTCAGGTTCTTAATTTCACCAACCTAATGATATATATTACTTTGCTCACATATAATATTTACGATTTATGATTTGTTATTATGTTTGATATTGGTTATAAATACAGACGCCTGTCGAAGCTTTACTACTCCTCCCAGGGACGTCCGGGACGCCTGTGTATGTAGCTAGAGCTATGGTGTCTGCACAGACTTACAGTGAGACGGTCCATGGAGAGCCAGTGGGTATAGGTGAAGTGAAGGTACAAATCTTAGAAGTTTTTGATAATGCGAGACAATCGATTGTACCTTTTCCACCTCCTAACGGAGATGATCGGCTTGGTGTTCTGATGTGTTCATTTCTAAGATGGCCAGTTCATCTTGTGGATTACGACCTGACAAAATTGGTAAATCTTAGAAACTATTTAAAATTTAGTTAGTTTATGGTAATTATTTATATTAGTACAATTTAAATTTAAAAATATTATTTCCATGACTGTTATGTTGGTTGTTTAGGAGCAAGTGAGGCAAATGGCGAAACAAAATACACAAATTCTTCCGCAAGACAAGGGAAAACAGATTACGGAAGATGACGAAGACGAACCGAGTGTGGATCAATTTTTTACGGAGGTGGAAATTCAATTGCGCGATCCGTTCGTCTTCGAGGAAAAATTGGCAGAGATTGGACCTAATGCAAAGAAAATGCACGGCTATATCAGGATGTTCGACAAGTCAGTGACTGAGTTCAGCGATCTTCCTGGTGCATTCGACTTTCAAGATGTCAAGACATTCATTCTTGAATTTAAAGATATCGGCCATGTTTTCCATCGAGAGGAACTTTTCGTACAAGCGATTAAAGTTTGGGTTTTGTAAGTATTCTCCTAACTTTACAATAGTTGATTATTAGTTATATGATATTTCTAATCAAATATATAGAACTATAGAAACACAATTAAATTGCGCATATATATATATACAACATGCAGGCGGTGCAGGGAATATTGTGTGAATACCGCGATGAAAAAGTGGATATTTTGGGATCCAGAAAGGTGCTCGGGTATCGATGTGGAGAAAGATCAAATCGGCACTGTAAGCTACATAATGAATCTTTTAAAGAAGTATGCAAAAAGAGATCCCTATCATGTTTTACTGCATCATAATCGGTTAGTTATAAAATTTTTTATTTTGACTTTAATTAAGATTTTAAATTTGCGGTTTCATATTTATATCACCAACAAAATACAATATTTATGTAATTACAGGTCGCATTTTGTGATTATTATCGCACAACTCTCAACACGGAAGTTGTGGATAGTAGATTCACTGCAATCAAAGTCTGGCTATCAATCTCCAATTCTAAGCAATTACGATCAGTAAGTTTAGGATTAACATAATACGTGCATGCATTATTTAGTTTTATACTAATATCTAGAAATAAATTTTGTAACTTTATATTTAATTTTGCAGAGCTTTGTCAAGATTGGTTCAAGTTCCCAAATTTGCAGTTCAGATGATTCCAGTACATAATTTCAACTAATATATATAGTTTAATTTCATTTCTAATTTATTGAATTTAAATTTAATAGTATAATTTTTTTTCCTTGTAGAGTCCACGACAACCAAACTATATAGATTGCGGTTTTTATGCGATGACAAACCTACGCAAGATACTTGATCACTGTACGCTACACCAGGACCTCCCATCGGTATGGATTAAATTTAATTAATCTTACTGTATATGACTAGAGTTAGTAGCAATTTAGTTTTAATCTACTAAATCAAGTTTAATTAGATTAGTTTATAAATTTATAAATTTTCATATGTTATTAACTATATGAAATGTCAAAATGCAGGTTTTGCAACCGATAGGTAAGCGCTACAGTGAAGACGAGATTAATTATACTGTAAATGAGTGGTTTGGATTTTTACTTGCACTTGTAGGTCATCATGGGTAATTGATTAAGTATATATGTGATTTGTAGTGACTTATATATATATATATGTGATTTTGATATTATTATGTGTTTTGATATTTCTGTGTTTTCATATTGTATGGATGCATATATGCATATATATATATATACCGCTGGTATATATTGGTACAAATATTGATGGCTAGCAAAGAGGGGCTAGCCCCAGAAACAAAAAAAGTTTTTTTTTTTTACTTCATTTTAGTACCGGTTTTTAACTAAAACCGGTACTAAAAATCATTTTTTAAAGGCGGCAATGATTTTTAGTACCGGTTTTTAGTAAAAAAACCGGTACTAAAATACTCACAAAATTTCATCATGTATCTTTAGTACCGGTTTTTAACTAAAAATCGGTACTAAAAATCATAGCCTCCGATAACAGCAACCTAATTATTCCGCCTTTTTAGTACCGGTTTATTTTAAAAACCGGTACTAAAAATCCCTCCCGCCAATTCCTACAAGCTCATTATACCGCCTGTTTAGTACCGGTTTTTTATTATTTTTAACACCCCTATTATTAGACCACTACAAAACCGGTACTACTAATACATATAAAACCGGTACTAATAAAAATAAATGGTGTAGTGACATCTTGTGAGTGAATGGATTTCATTGCATAAAACTGAGTGTGATTTGCACCATATTTGCTCTCGCCGGATTAAAACAGTTTCAGTGATTAGAAAATAATCAAGTCTGACACTTAAAAATGTGAATAGTGCGGGTCGAATTAGTTTAGTAATCAATCTCCAACGGTGATAGAAAAAAATTATTCAGCAGAAGCATGACGTGGAAGATATGGTGCAAAGAAAACTCGTTTAAAAAAGAGATCTGAATAGCAATTTCACATTTGGTATATGATTGTGACTCATTCTTTTATGTTTTCTTATACCTGTATATAAGAAAGTAAAAAAACCTTGTTCGTGTCTTTAATGATGTGCCTTAATAGAATTTACTCATCTCGACTATTATATCAAAACTCAAGCATGCATTAATCTTCCAATAGCTCCGAATAAATTGTTCCTATTATTTTGCGTACTAAGTAAGATAAACCAGAAATTGATCTGCGGAGTCGTATCACGTCAGAATTTGGAACTTTTTTCAGAAAAGACCATATATATACAGCTTCCACACGAATTGATCTGTTGGATTTCAACATGTTCTTTTACTGTAATAATTTTATTTGTAATGAAATTATATGTATGAAATTTTACTTAAAATAAGCCCTAGGAAAGAAATTTTTACTTAGAAAAGGACTACTCATGAATTTATGCTCACATTAATGGGTGCTATATATATAAATTTGAGCTAGTGAACATTAAGTTATGAGTTAATTAGCTTGAGAATAATGTAGCCTGGTTCTACTTGAACATAATAAATGCAACGTCATGCACGGCAAGTTCGATCAAGTAGCAGCGATAAAAAAAAAAAAGGATATTACATTGGGAAATGGGAACAAAGAATCCAACAAAATTGGAACTTTTAAAAAGGATAGGTTGTATTAAATAGGATGTAAGCAAGGAAACACTACTTTTAAGGAGGTAGTGTAGGATGTTTCTTAAAAGATTAAGCCAAGTGGCCAACTTGGGAAACAAAATTAAATTATTAATAGCTGTCCATTTCTTTCTTACCCATGACAAAGAATGAAAGAATTATAACAAAATTTTCGACTTCACTTCGCAAAGATGGAATTGAGCCATCGACGAATCCTCATGGACCCTGACATTGTAATTGCAGTGAAACAAGGTGATGAATCTTGTTTTGCACGCCTTGTGGGACTTGAAGAAGATGAAAAAGAGATTACAATTGATGCACCGAATCAGTGCATAGCAAGAAATGAGGCTGACTTTTTTCTAGGAGTGACATACACAGGAAATTCACTTCTACACCTTGCCGCTAGCTCCAACTTCTTGGATCTGGTAGAAAAAATCTGGCGCAAGGAAAGATCTCTTTCGGCAGCCCGCAACAAGATGCTTGATACTCCCTTGCACCTCGCCGCAAGAAACGGGAACCATGACATGATTTCTCGTTTAATTGGATTTTCTGATGAGATGGGGGCTGATGTAATGAAGGAAGTGCTGAGAGCAAGGAACAAGAACGGGGAGACAGCATTACACGAGGCAGCCCGACACAATTGTGCTATTGTGGCACACTTATTGATTACTGCTGATCTTGGCTTAGCAACTGTTGTGGATCACCAAGGGATATCACCGTTTTACTTGGCAACTCAATTGGGCTATGTAGATGTTGTCAGGGAATTGGTACAGAGTTCGATTGGAACAGAGGTCCCTAGAGCTTATTATGCTGGACGTGATGGGCAAACCGTACTACATGCTGCAGTCTTGAGGAGCAAAGGTACAACATATTAGTTTCTTTAATAAATTATGTTATTTCAATTATGTTTATGTAAGAATGTAACGAGTGATGAATTAACAATTAAACATGCAATATTGGTCCTCCTTGCTATGAATTTTTAGAGTAAGCAGCTAGTTTAGAAGTTCAATATAGTAATATTTAATGAGATAGGCTAAAATCAGCCACGACTGACGGATGGACCCGTCAGCTGCGATTACATCTCAACTTTTGCGGTTCTAATGGATAATCTGAACCGTTCAATGTGTTCTCCATATTGAAATCTCATTGGAGACCAAATTTTACATTTTTTCGATTTTATTTACTATTTTTTTGAGAATTTTAAAAATCATAGTTATTGAAGGGTCCATAATTGTTTAGATTAAGAATTTTGTAAAATACCAAACAAATACTAAAAAATTTCAGAAAAATATAAAATTTTGTCTCCAACGAGATTTCAATATGGAGAACACATTGAACGGTTCAGATCGACTGTTAGAATCTCGAAAATTGAGATTTGATCGTAGCTGACGGTCTCATCCGTCAGTCGCGACTGCTTTTAGTCTACCTCATATTTTATTAGATAGTATTTTGAAAACTAGAACTTCTGAATTAATTTGAATGCCACGTCATATGAAACCCAAAAATATGCTGAACTCGAAAAAGTATTCAATTGCTAATCCCATAACTAACTCTTTTCTGTGTGTTTGATACTTGGTTTATTGTATGGTGGTTATGTAACTTGCATTGCTTGGTTAGTGGTATACGACTATACATATAGGTAAAGTAGAAGGGGACAGGGCCACACTGGTACCCTGGTTCAGACTGGCGGTACCAGTGCAATAATTGGAGGCTTTTTCTGTAGCGTTGAGTTTGATTTGAGAACAATAATAAGCTGCATAATCGTTTGGGATGCTCTGGTGGAGCTAGTCTTCTCTACTTAATTCCAAAAAAAAAAAAAAAATGTTTATCCCATAATGACCAATATTACCCCAATCAGCCTAAAAAGAATTATAAGCCTACATATGATAAGCATGATAATAAGTGAGCTAATAGTACCTAATGTTTCAATCTTTAATTATCTCCAGAAATGACTGAAGAACTGTTAAAATGGAAGCCGTTGCTAGCAAGAATGCCAGATAACAGCGGGAGTACTCCCCTTCACTTTGCTGCCTCATATGGTTATGATAAAATTGTTCACGTTTTACTGAAATGTGATTATTCACTCTCATACCTCTGCGACTTATGCGGATTTTTTCCTGTGCATGTTGCTGCTAAAATGGGCCATGTTCAGGTAATTGGGGAAATCTTAAAACGTTGCCCTGATTCTGACGAGCTTTTAGATAATAAAGAAAGAAACTTCCTTCATGCTGCTGCCCAAGAGGGACAATATAATGTAGTCCGGTTGGTTTGTCACACTATTTCAAAGCATAAAGAAATGAAGAACGCTCAAGACAATGATGGAAATACTCCACTTCATTTAGCAATCAACTCTGGCCATGAAATGATTGTTGAAAGATTAATGCGAGACAAGGAAGTGTCTTTGAATATATCAAATAAGAAGGGCTCAACTCCGCGGGATCAATCTGAACTAGGTACTTTCAAGGACGATGGACTTACTCCAAATTTTCAGGTAAACTAATTTACATTTAACTATAAATGCTCCTATACATTCAAGCAAATTGAACTAAACAAACTTAATAATGCCATAGCCACTTTTAAAATATTATGTACATTTCCAAGCTTCTTTTGTTTAAAATTATTTGTTTCTTTTGTTACGTTTTCTCAACAATGCTGGAAAACATATTCACCATTGTGTCAGATTTTTTAACATTTATTTACTTCATTGATTTCAGCAAGTAAATTTTTGGATAAACATGTCCATGAGATTGTTGGGAGCTTATTGTGGTTCACGGCGGTGTGACCAGCTTATTGATGATAATAAAAGCAGAAAAGATCCTGAAAAGGAGAATGAAAAACTTACATCGACAATCCAAACCATTGGTTTGGGCTCTGTACTCATTGCTACTGCAACTTTTGCTGCTGCATTTAGCATGCCGGGAGGTTATCGAGCAGATGATCACCACAAAGCTGGCTCACCTACTCTAGCAGACAAATATGCTTTCAAAGCATTTCTTATCTTAGATACCATGGCCTTTATTTTTGCTTTCCATAGCACCATGTTACTCATGTTCCGTGGAGTAACTTCATCAAAGCCTCATTTGAAAAAGGGATTTGTGTCTGCAGCTCTATGGTATATCATTCTAGCATCCAGATGCACTATTTTATCATTTGCATTCGCAATTTATGTGGTCCTGTCTCCTATCAACAAGGTGCTCGGAATTCTTGCTATCCTTGGAGCTATTTTATGTCAATACGATCTAATTGGTCGAGATTTTAATTTAGCTTCTGGAGTAATAACTCAAAGGCGAGGTTGGAAGCAAGTGAGGCAAAATAAGTTGCCGGAGGCTACACTTCGGTGGAGTTGGACAACTTTTTTCGGCTATGAACGCTCCAAGTTCTTGTATTGGTTAGAGATGGTTTTTCCTCTGCTGTGCGCTGGTGTGGGTCCCCTAATAATCGACCAAGCTTGGATCATTTGTAGGTCTCTTATTATATTTACCGCCCCAAGCATTTAGTTCCAACTTCCAAGTACCTGTTTCATATAGAATTTCGTGTTATAATGGAGAAAGATATTCATCGTTTCATTTTCATGTAAGTTTCATAAGAACTTTAAATTTTATGAATTAATCAAATTTCATTTAGACCTGTAGAAGTTATTTTTCTTGTTAATGATGGAGTTTCTGTTTTTTTTTTTCTGTTGAAAATGACACAAATTTTAGTGAATAACAAGTAACGATGGTGTGCATTTAAATAGAAATGAGTGGGCAAAATAAATGAAAGCTGGTCATGATAAACCTAAAGAAAAGGTGAGATTGGTAACAAAATTATACCATGCTCTTTGCACTGTCCTGAATCTAATGCCGAGTATTTGATAAATTATTTATTCAATTGAATGTTTTATGTTTTGCTTTCCTCTTAATTTACTTAATAAAAATGTAGCTTTTGGACCACCACTTCCCATGAACAGAAACGCCTTATAATCTTGCTAAAGGGCCATATTTAAAACTAGTTATCCATAGCTAATCTTCGCAGGATACTCCTATTTCTCCCCACGCTTTCCCTTCCAAGCCCTTCCAAGTCTACTCAACTAATTGTCGCTGTTCTGGTGATTTTGCATTTTGATCAGCTGTCTAATTTTTATTCCCCCCCCATAATCTAGCTAAAATGACAAATTTGGACCTAATAAACCAAAAGGAACATGCATTTGGTCTAACAAATTAACATGCAAGTTGAGCGTAAGAGGTAAATTTAGAAATTACTTGCATAATTTGGGTCTAACCTGTAATAACCATTCCTCTTTATTAATTAATAATCTACTTTCAATCATGGGACGCTTTCTTTAGGATGCTTATGTCACTACTAAAATGAAAAATCTGGTTTACCTACATGGTTTAATTATTTTCATGATAATACAAAAACGTATTGAAATAAAAGAAATTCTGTTACTGGACATATGTACTGCAAGCATTTAAACCAGCCTAACGCCTAAGCACTACGTCTTAGAGACTTTCGCCTAATATTATGTACAGAAATAACTCATATACTTCGTAATTATATTAATAATTTATTTGTTTTCTAGGGTCCAGCGGTGTAATTCAAAATATCATAGAACTTTTATATAAGAAAAAAATATTGTTGAACAAATCAAGGGAATTGATTTGCACACCCCTGAAATTTATTTAAAATACTTCTAATCAATTAAAATTATTGTTCAGAGAAACCATCATTATTGAAATATGTTTAATTGACTAAGAATACAAAGATTGTTGGATCGAAGTTTCAAAGTTTTTTTTTTAGAGCAAATTGACAGAGACTGTCAACATGAAAAAAAGGAAAACGCAAAAAAGCAAACTATAGAAAGCTAAACATTTCTCTGCAAATTCCTGAAGACTCTATTATTTTACGGGGATGATAAGCGTCATCCACGAAAAAACCATCCACGCCATCCACAGTCATTTTTTTTTTCCGCACCCTCCCTCTCCCCCCCTCGCGCTTGCGCACCTCTGGACTCACGCACCCTCTCTCCCTCCCTCACGCACCTTCTTTCCCTCACGTGCCTTTCCTCCGTCGCGCCCCTTCCTCCCTAACACGCCTTCCTTCCTTGCCAGCCCTCCCTTCTGTCCCTTCTTCCTCCCTGGCGTTCTATTTCTCATTTCCCTCCCTCACACTTTATCATGTCTTCTTAAACTGAACAGATATAACAACTAATTGAACATAAATAGCAAATAAACTGAACATAAGTAACAGACAATGTGTACTCATAAAAAAAAAATAAAAGTGAGCAAATAAATTGAACAGAAATGACAAATAAATTGAACATTTGTAACAAATAAACTGAATAGATATAACAAATAATGTGGACTCATAAAAAAAAAATAAAAGTCAGTAAATAAACTGAACAGAAATGACAAATAAATTGAACAGTTATAACACATAAATTGAACAGTTATAACACATAAACTGAACAGATGTAACAAATAATGTGGATTCATACAAAAAGTAAAAGTGAGCAAATAAACTGAACAGAAATAACAATTAAATTGAACAGTTATAACACATAAACTGAACAGATGTAACAAATAATGTGGATTCATACAAAAAATAAAAGTGAGCAAATAAACTGAACATAAATGACAAATAAATTGAACAGTTATAACAAATAAACTAAACAGATGTAACAAACATGTATAACAAAATAATTTGAATAGGTATCCAACAGAATTGAAAAAAAGAAATGAGTAGAGGAAGAGGAGAGAAGGAAGGAAGAGGAGAGGTAGGCGCGAAAAAAAAAGAGAGGGGAGAGGAGGGAGGATGCGCGGAAAAACGAAAGGGAGGGGAGGGGAGACGCGATGGAGGAGAGATGCGATCCGATGGAGGCGCGGAAAAATAAAGGGCGCCGATCTCTTGGATGACGGGATGACAAAACGATGGATGTTAAGTAGTAATTATTATTATTTTATTCCTCTCAAGCAAGATCGCCCAAAAATAACTTGCCAGAAGCCCAGAACCGTTTTTTAAGTTTCAAAGTTTTAATACGGCCCATGGGCCGTTACACAATACCTGGCACAGTTATCCTTATCGATCATCATTCAATCATTCATCATTCATCAATCAAAGAGCCCCCACATAACTTATAAGTGAATGAGAGACGCGATCAGGTGGCGCCCCGCCGCCCTCTGGTGGCTTGATCCTGACACTCGAACTGTAATCCGACGGTTTGCAATAAACGCACCGGTTCATTTAACAATCAACGGTTAGAGAGTAGGTAATGAATAATTAATTAACAATTAACAGTAATATTAATTCTCTCCGCACCTTTCGCCTCTCTCTCCAGTCTCCAGTGAATCATGTCTCTTTCTATAACGACTAAGATACAGTGGACGTGCTACCTTTTTCTGGCTTTAGTGGTGGTCTCTCACTCCAACTCCATAGAACCCTCCAAGCTTTTTGCCACGTCTAATTCTAGTACGTCTTCTTCCTCAATCTTAATTTTGTTTGAGTTCCTTGTCACTCGATTCTCTCTTTGCAATTATGGAGTTCCATGTCACTCGAGTCCTGTTGGATACAAGACCACATATATATATGCTATTATAACAAGTACTGGACAATTTCTTTTCAGATAGGAAGAAAAGGGAATGAATTAGAGACTTTATGTATTTAGAATTGTTGCTGTTAGTAAGAATATGCAAAGCCCAAAGACCAAATTAGGGATCACATGATATTAAGAGTTGTTGATGTGATTTAGGAGGAGAATGTTGCTTGTACATGATTACTGTTTTAAACCCTAGGAGACTATATGTATGCCTGATGTAATATTTTGTGATAATTTCATACAACTTTGCATAATGCTCCCTTTTCTACTTGTAACTGCAGATGAGGCTCCTGTATTTGTGAAACACCCACTTGGCGTTCCTCTCATAATACAAGATGGGAGGCTTGTTGCATGTTCAAGAAGAAACCTCTTTGCATTTGAGGGAAACGGGTCGGTTGCATGGATGGTTCCACTTAGTTTTTCCTGTCGGCAAGATATTGCCCCTGTTACAGATGATAGAGGAAAGGTCAATATTTCTTTTTTTTATTTCCGTTGTATGTTCGTAGTTTGATGCTTATTGATGCCAAGAGTTGAGAATGTTCAATGTCCAATCAGACAAAAATGTAGCTTGATTGCACAATTGAGGGCTATTAAGCCAAAATGGAACAATTTGAAGCTCGTGTACAATCGTAAAGCTTAAATTATAGCTCATTACAACTCTGTTGATCCTTCTGGTTAATTTTTCCTTGATTTCCTGCATGTAACGGGAAAATCAGTTCATTTTTTCCAGAAGAGACGGACAATTGAAATCAATAACTAATTAAATATTGTTTGCTGAATACTCAGACTCAGTCCAGAACATTTTATTTTTATTTTTTACAGATATACTTGATAGCTGAAAACACACTTTTGGAGATAAACCCTTCAAGAATAGGCTCTTTCATGCCTCCATCAAAAGCATTGTACTCTCATAATTCTTCCGAGGAGATATTGGGGCTCTCAATTAGCCCAGAGTACATGTCAATTTTTATAACCATAAGAAACCGTGGCCTTTTCTCTTTCTTTCTACGTGAGATCCAATGGAGCATTGGCCCCACACTGCAGCGGCTCGGTTACACTCAGGGATGCATGAATGATCCACTGAATTGCTATTATAATTCAGCACCAGTTGTGGACTTATGTGAAGGGACTTTATATGTAAGATATTACCTTCCTTGGATTTTAACTTACATACCTCTCAATCTCTCATCCTTAGATCATTGCTTGGTACAGATTGGTACCAGGCTTCTTTCTTTCTCACCTCTTGGCTTGGCGAACCGTGGCTCGGGTACAGATTGGGGGTGTTGGGGGCAACAAATGCCTATTAAGTTGAGCAAATGTGGAGAAAGTGGAATTATCAGGTAAGCAGGCGTGTGATTGACCGTTGGACAGAAACAACATATGCCATGCATGTGCAATCATATTTCATAAGTGAAACTTTGTCTGCATATCATCTTTTATAATAAATTCTGTAACGTTTTAGGTATCAAACACTGACGGTCAACTCTATTCAGTCTACATCCGCAACCCTCAATTTAGATGGATCCAGGATTTAGGCATGTTTGGCACTATGATGGTAATTACGCCCGGAAATAATGGCCTTGTTTATGCAACTTTCTCCAAACAGGCTATCGTGGTATGCCTAGATGCTTCCACTGGAAACATTACCTGGCAACAGACTGTGGGCCCCCTGAGCAGTGAAACGATCTTTCCTCTTGTAGATTCCAATGGTAATACCTTTAACTACGAACTTCACAGTTGAGGTTTGATTTAGCAATGTAGGTCTGAATTTGAGGGTTGGTTGCACAACTGAAGGGTTTGATTGAGGTAACTTTGGTGTCCAAATTTTGAAGGTGTAACTGATAATGGGCCCCGTGAGCTGTCCAACTCATAGTGCAATAGGGCAATTCCAATGATAAGTGATCAACCCTACAATTAAAACTGGAGCCTAAATCAATTAGCCCAATTACGTCAGAGTTGAATTTTTTATGCCTGTATCATTCAACTTACAATTATTAGTTTACACAGAATAGGCAGTGCCAACACGCTGATTTCTAATGGTCATTTCTCAAATCATGGATTAAAGTTTAGCCAAAATAAAGAAACCCAATTTTAATTGAGCCTGAAATTAACCTCAGCGAACTCTCGATCGTGCAACTATGCGTTAATTGAGCCTCAATCTAAGGAAACAAGTAACACATAATAGCTAAATTAGTGCTAACTGTATGTTAGGTTGGATCTCAGTTGGCTCATTAGATGGAGTCCTCTACTCAATCTCACCAACTGGGGATCTGAAGAAGCTTCTAGAAGAAACTGCATCAGAATCTGTTATACAAGCTAGCCCAACACTCGACTGTTCTGGTTTTGCGGTGTACACTTCTCAGACCAGACTTGATTCAAAGATAATCCATAATATTGGCAGCACTAGTTTTGTCTCGGGTATGAAACCTGTACAAGTTCGATTTACTTTGTTAGCACCTGCCACTGGTACTGTCTATTGGACGGGAGATTATCCTGGTAAGATTTTCTGGTATCAATTATCAATTTTTCCAATTTTCTTTTTACAAGTCTTGACATCCAATTTTCATTTTCTTTTATTACAACCAGATTATGTTTATGAAATGGTATTTTTCTAGGATACTTCTTGTTATGCTGTCATTTAACTATATCTTGTGAATCAAGCCTCAATTGTGGATAATTATTGCTTGGTTTGCATACCCAACAATATTATCTGGAGGATACTGAAATTTAAGATTAAATCATGTAAAATATGGTCAGAAAAAATTTTTGGGGAAATACTCCAAATAATTTTGTTTTTTCTTTAGGTGAGGTTTCTGATCTTTTGTTGAAAAGCGATCTGCAATACTTTGATGTTGATGAGAGGATCCTACTTGCAATTTTATCATCTGGAAGTATGTTTTTCACTTTCTTTCAATTATTTTTATTATATTTTAATTCCTACAGCCTCTCTTTGTAATTATTTAAATTTTCATTACCACTTTTGCAACTAGTACAACTATATCACAAAAGTAAATGAAAGTAAATTTCATTATCTCTCTAGTGAAAGATGAATTTCTAGTTATGTATTTAAGTTCTACTTTTGTGCAGGAATCGGCAACACTCTGCAATGCTACACTACAGGTATTATTTTCTTTCAACCTACAGTATAAAAAAGTCAATCTGGCTTATTTATATGTGGTATACTACAGCAGATATAATCTATGGTTTTACATTTTTACCAGGGCAAAGAACTGCATGGACCTGCTCGCTAGCTGAACCCCAGTTGCCAACAACCAAATCTGGTAAGACCAAGAATTGCAAATTGAGCAGTTTGATCCTTCCTATTACTGTATATAACAATACCCTTAATTATAACTCAATTTTGCACTTATGTTTTGAAATTGGTCATGTTTGACTTTCTGTAAAAAGGAAAGCTATTTAAAAAAAACAGTGAGGTATTATTGTTGGACTTGATTAAATTGGCCATGCAGTGACCTATTATTGAATAATTTCACACTCTGGTGGTATTCTTCTTTTAGGAGATGAAGATACAAATTTAGTGTTCCTTCTGATACAAACCATCCTATTGGTGGTACTCTCAGTGATTGTTCGATTTTGTTGCATCTTTTGGAGAAAGGAAAAGCTTAAAAATAATGGCTTAAGAGGCTTCTTGAAGAAGAGAGTATGCATTTGATTTTATTTATTTGATTTTTTTTGTGTGTGTGTGTGGTAGGTAAGAAGCCTACAATTAAATTCTAATTAAAAGAATTTAAGAGAGTGAAAGAAAAATAAAAGAACATATCAGTTTGATCCCAAATTTTGATTGTCATCTGCTTTTAAACTCCCATGAAGATAAAATAAAGACAATGAATGGAGTTTAAAGGTTGTCAAACTCGTCCTTCTGCAGTACCAGATAGTCCTTGCCAGTATTGAACACAAATTTTTCTGACTGGAGATCCCTTGATAATTTTAGTACTATTTACTGCATCTCGAGTTTCATGCTTCAATCCAAAGAAAAATATGCAAACCAAAATTATTAAGAAAATAAATAACTAAATTGATTAATAGATAACAAAATTATTCCAGATCCTTTTTTTTTTTTTTTTGAAAATTCAATTATAGCATTTGTTTTTTGTAAAATGCAGCGTTCTCTCCATAATAAGAAAAAGGAGCTAAATAAGTTGATATCTGAGCTAGAACAAAAAGCAATAGAAGAAGCCACCAAAAATGAAACCCTTGAAGATCTGGGACAAATAGTCAAACGGAAGGAAGGGATTGAGAAGAAACTTAATAGCTGTTACAGCCTCGGTCGGGACTACACTGTCAGTTCAGGGGCAGTTCCATCAATTCTTCCTTTGTACAATGGCAAGATGAAGAGCCATTCATTTCAGAATTCAAGGCAAAAGGAAAGCATAACTATTTTTGATACATTGAGTGACAGTTCATCGGTGGAAGAGAGAAAAGATAGTGAGAGTGGGTACAGTGGAAGCAGTTCAAGTGGCTGGGAAACAGAGAATCCAGAGGTGGAAATACAAGAAGGGGGAGGAGATCAAGGGGAGATTGCTGAAACATCAAGGGTTTATTCAAATCCAATTTATAATGAAATTGAGATGGATTTAGCAGGTGGAGAGAGGAGATTGGGATTGAAGAAGAGGACTAACTCTTCTACTTATTGAGAAGTTAGGTCCATTCAAAGTGTATGTACTGTTGTGCATTTATTATATAAAATTATATAAACAGAAAAAAAAAATATCAAAAAGAGGAAAAAAAAAAATGTTGTAGTTTTCTGCTCTCTAGAAAAAGAAGTAAATCAGGCAAAAGAAGTCCCTCCAGACAAGCAGCAGTGAATATGAAATGATAAAGGCACCTAATACAATCCCTCTGCAATTCCATATATTATTCGACCTGATGGCCACTTGGAGCCAGTTAATTCAACTATGCTAGATTGTAAGAGGAGATTGATAAAAAAAACAACGGAGGTTTGGGTGTACGTGATGTTAACGAAGAAAAATGTTGTGTTGATAGTTACATTGTTCTAGAAAGGGCCTAAAAGTTTCTTAGTTGGAAACAATTGAGGTTGGCAAAGTTTCTAAAATTTTGGTGGGATTTGAGCATTCGCTTCTATGTAGATTAGTAACAAATTAGTAGATATAGATATAGATATTGAGATAAATAAAAATTAAATTATTAAAATTAAAATATATAAATATATAAATATAAAATATAAATATAAAAATAAAAATAAAAATTTCAATTAAGGATTGGTTTGGGTTCGCCAGGCCCATGCAATAGTGCAGCGCAAGGGCGACGCATGAGGGTCCCAGTAGCTTGAGCTACTGGTGGGTGGACCCTCCCCCAGAAAAAAATAAATTTAATATCGTTGTGAGCGCATGGCCCACATATCTCTACTATATTTATAAACGCACCCAAAACAAGGTCATAAAATTTTCACAAAAGGGGTTCAAATATTTGTTAACATCAATTAGGACCATTGGTCTGTGTACTATACGGTTTAGATTGTATATCAGATAAAGAGTCGACTCCTTTACAGGTATCCTTATCCCGTGCCGCGCGGCACCGTGCCTCTCAGCAATCCGAGCTGTTCAATCTGATCTCGACGGTTAGATTTTTTCGGATCTTACAATCTGGTTACATGCACGGGGCACCCATCATCGTTGGATTTAATCTGGACGGCTCAGATTGCTCGCTGCACGGTGCCGCGCGGCACTGGATTTGATTTCCCTTTACAGAAGGTAGTCAGGTCGCAGGATGGTTGGCAACGAATTTCCGTAGCCGTGGCACGAAAGTTCGAATCCCGAACTCCCTAACTTTTTTTTGTTTATTATTTTTCGCCGAAACTGTGCTATCCCTCCTCTCTCCCCCTCTCTCTTCCGATCGCATATTATCAAATATTCTCAGATAAGAAAAGCAAGAAAAAAAAGAAAAAATCGTCTCCACACCTGGCGCCTCGGAAGATTGTGAGATTATCGCTAGATTGTGAGATTATAAAAGGGAGGATTCAAATTAGGGTTTTTTTTTTTCTCGCCCCATCCTCTCAATTCAATCGAGTACAAAGTTTCATCATCGATGACCTAAAATTTAAAATTAGATCGCTTCCGCTAACCCTAGCTGGAAGATAAAATCCACTACTGATCTCCGGAGTTGGACTGATCTCCGGCTACCACTGTTTCGAGAGTTGCTTCGTTTTGGTTTGATCTAGATATAGATTTTGGACTGAGCTTCGACGAAGTCGGAAAAATCTCTTCCAGTGGATCTTCTTTCCTTCTTCTGGGAGCTCATGCACATGGTCGACGATTTCTAGAGGCAACGATTAGCTGTGGAACCTCTTATTACAGGCCCATAGCCTTCTAATTTCTCTCTTTCTACTCTCGCTGGAGTAGGCTCGCATGAGCGACATGTCTCTCTTTGGATAAACCAAGGAGAAGCGTGCATAGAAGGTACTAATAATTTGATTTTTAAAAATTTTCTTATTTTTCTTTGTTTTAGAACTTACATGATAGATTGTTACTTGTTGATCCCAATTTCATTTGTTTTGGCTTTATATTTTGTTCCTGATAGGTCGTGGTGCTTGAGAAAGGCTGAAGAAGAAGTTACGATGAGAAGGAAACCTAAGAAGCGGTAAATTTCTTTCCCATTCCCTGAATGAATTGCGTTACTAAACCTGTTAACTTTCGCTGGCGGAGTAGAATTGTGCTGGTTTTAAACCGCGCAGTAGGAGGGATCAAGTATCCGTGTTTTTTTTTTTTATTCATTTTTTTGCTTTTCATAAAAAATCCGTGCCCCCTTGATTCTTTCCTTCTTCGTCTACCGAGTGCACAGCTTCAATTCCTTCTTATTTTAGCTACAAATACAGATGAAGAAATTAAATTGATTCCCTAATTCCTCTCCTTCCGACCCTCTCTCTTGGCGTTTGGCGAGTCTAGGTTATGGCCGTCGCTCCCCATTTACCCTCTCACATCCACTTTCTGATCAACCATGGTCACCCTCTCCTTCGCTACACTGCTTCGCCCTACCCTCCATGTCGCTCCTTCACCCCGTTTCACGCGATTCAGGAAGTTGCCTCCTTCTCTCAACCTAACATTTGCAATTCAGGTAGGCTTCCCTACATCTAGGCTCTTTTCTTCCTTTTAACATTGATCAGAGCAAATTCAATCTACCTTTCAATAGTTTTGATTGATTCTGTTCAAAACCTATAAATTTTATTTGCTTTCTGCTTTCAGGTGAGCAAAATTACATTGGTTAACTACTAATCAAGAAACTTTTCCTAGAAGTACTTCTACGTGTCCCTTTTAACTTCGTTTTTCTATTTGGATCTAATTGATTTTGGTTTTGAGTTGATATAATCTGGTTTATTTTTAGTCTAATTTAGTTTTATTTCTATTGATTTAATTTGCTGCAATATCTTTCTTCTTAATTATAACCTTGAAATTTGATATTAGTTGCTGGTAGAGTACTACAGGATTTTATATTATAACTTGCTTCTTTTCTACTTTTCTTTAAATGCATTCAATAAACAGTAACAAATGGTGTTCGGTTTTGAAGGAACCCTGAGGAGATTCCATGGGGTGAGGCTGGTGCTGAGTAAGTATTCATGGAGGGCTCATTTGCCATATTAGGTTTTTCATGGAGGGCCTCTTTGAAATTCTACAGTTGGAAACTTATATAACCTCTCTCACATATCACGCATCCATGATCAAGCAACATAACCAGTCAATATTAGATCGAACAGATCATACTCAGTGCATGCCATGTGTCTTAAGTACCGTCAATGAGAATTGCAAAGAAATCCAGTGGGTACAATATTTATTATGGTTGAGGTTGACACAACTTCATGAGTTAGTTGCACAAATTTTTTTATTATTTTTTCTGTTTCTTTATTGTTCTGTATTTCTCTTTATATATTGTTATTTTTCTGTTTTTTTCTTCTATTTTCGCACTTTATATGGGATTTTGCTGGTATGTACTGGTGATCAGGCATGATCTCCATGATATGGATCTTTGGAATTTCATTTGCAGCTTGATTGGTGAATTTGAGGGGAGGATTCTTACCGAAGCTGAGAAAGAGAACACAGATTGGAGCAGACTTGTCAGTGAGGTCCAGCAACGGCCATCTTCCTCAAAGCTGCCTCCCCTGTTGCTTCTCCTTTGGTCGCAGTTTATTTGCTGCAGTTTTATTATTTGGTACCGTTTACTTATAATCTTTGCTATTGTATTGTTGTTTTAAGTCGATGGGGTAACCACTTTCTGTAATTGATGCGTAGAAGCATTGATTTGGGAAAATTAGAGTTTGATTGAGGTTTTTTGCTATTTGATTTGAGTTTTATAAGAACACATCTTAGTTGGCACTGTTTTTATTATTTCACACAGTATTGTTGGTTTAACTTTTGAGTCAACTGGAAAATCACTTCCATTAATTTGGGAAGATTATAGTTTAATTATAAGAACACATCTTATTTCAGGTTTCTAGAAGATATTGGAGATTCTCTGTTGAGTTTCTTCATCATATTGGTGAGAAATTCTATGTAGATTTGGTCGTTGATTTGATAAGGATAAAAATGGGATAGAGAAAGGCGGTTATAAGGGCATTGGCTTCTTCCACCCATTTAATTGGAACCAAAAATACCGCAAGAAGTTGTTCACTGTTTCTCCTGGTAAAATTTTTGCTTTGAGGTTCTCAATTTGTTCATATAAAGCGATTACAGTTGTGCCTCTTCTGTCACTGATGATGATCTTGCTGGATCGAAAGTACCAGGTGTGGTTGCCTGTTTGAAATGGATGTTCTTTAGCATTCTCAAGTTTCATCTATTATTGTATGTTTTTTTATTTGTTTTGAGAGAATAGATTCCAATAGTTTACAATTGGGTTAACTTTCCTATTGTGACTCCAGTTTGTGCATTTCAAAGTTGGACTGGTGAATAAATTTTTATTTGTATATCTTAACATGGTTTTTTTGCTGAGTTTCAGTTTATTGTTTTTGTTTTAGGAGACTTTAGGTGGAACTTTACAGGGAGTTGATATTTCATTTATGATGTTCTTGGCTTCTTGCAACAAGGGTGTATAACTGAATTTCTGGAGATAAATGAGGATGCATGTGAAGTACGTCACAGACAGCATAATTATGCTCGAATGGTATGTTATCTGTTTTTCTAAAATTTTCAATAATGAGCTTTCTGATAAAATCTGTTGTAATTGCATTAATTAGGTTTAGGCAGCCTTTAGGTGCTAACTTGCATTATTGCATATAGTCTTGCATTTCATCCAATTTCTTTCATCTCTGTTGCTTGAGTTATTAGGTGCTAACTGTCTTTAGGATCTGAATGTATTATAATCTTGATTCATCCTCCTCTTAAGAAAAGTAGACAATGAAATTTGAGTAAAATAATATCTCCTGGTACTGTTAAATAACATGAGCACTTTGTGTTAGAATAGAATATGATTAGCTATACAAATTGGCAATCAATAGATATGTACAAGAGGTACAAGACCATAATGACTTCTAGAGATGCAATCGTATGACTTAGATTCATAAAATACTAAGGTTGTGCTCCAGAACGGAGATGAAGGAGTAAGAGGAGGGGTGGAGATGTAAAGGGTGTCCGGAACTTTATAACCCCGAAATCGGGTGAATCGATTGGGATTAACTCTTCATGAGATCCCTCTCTCTCTCATGAGATCCCTCCATCTTAATCCCTTATTATTTTCAATCTGGAGCGAGTAATAGCTTCCGGGCAAGTGAACTTTTAATCCCTCTCCGTCACCTCATCCCTTCTCCCCTCCGAGATTGAGTTCTGGAGCACAGCCTAAAAGTGTTGTTTAGTTAAATTATTCATTTGGCACAGCATAAGGAAAAGGAAAACCATATGCTTCATTTATATGTTGAGTTTTATGTGAAATGTGATGTGATTTGCTTGCTTGATCTTTTTCAGCTTTTATTTCTTATAAACCATATGTCAATTGTTATTTGCTGTATGATCACTGCATTTTTTGGCCCATGATCTAATCTACAATGAGTAATTTTTTTTTTTACAGTAAAAACCAGAAAATGCAAAATTGCACACAGGTTCAGTTACTTTATACAATACCATGGTTGTAGGATACGGTGAATAGGTATGTTACCTCTCTGTAGCTTGAAATAGTCATAATATAATTATGAAATAATGTAGGGACCAAATGGTAAATAATGAGCCATGTCTGTTCTTGATTAGTATTAAGTTACATCTTCTTTTAAAAATATTATACCTTGGAAAACTGTGCTTTAATTGTTCCAGAAAGCATTATAATTGAATTAGCTAAAATTATATTGTTAGCACATGATGTAAGCAAACCTATTGATCACATATATGAATTACCAGATTTGATAAAGTTGCAGGTCCTTTTATGCAAATGTGACTGTGCCTTTTCTTTCCTTGCAATGACAAGCATATGTTCAAGTTTAAAATTCTTTAATTGATTGACAGATTGTGTTTTTCTAGGATTTTTAGGAACATATGTGAAATTCCTTTCCAAAAGCTTGCTCCCAGTGGAGGCCATGGCAGGATGGAAAAATATACAAGCATTTTGAGAGATAGAAGCCTGAAGAGAAGAAATAGTTCGACTAGACAATCTTGTGATTCACACTGAAAACAAATAGGTAGTGTTGATATTCGATTTGGAATTTGTTAATCCCATATAGGAAATGGATATCTGCTGGTACCAGACGAAGGGAGAAGAGCTAGAGGCTCTGAGGTTCGATTTTCAAATTTTCTTTCTTAAAAAAATTGTAATCATGACAGTTTTGTTTCTGTAATGAAACTGGTAGCAAATGCTACTTTTTGTATAATGATAATTGTTGTATCAAATAAGTCTTTAACTCGATTTGTCGATTTGTAAAACAACACAATATATTTCACAAACTCCTTTTAAGAGTTTTATTTAGTTCGGGATGGAACAAGATAGTAAAATTATGCATAGCGCAAGTACAGACGTCTAACAAGACCCTGGAAGACCAGTTTGGAAGTTTAGAATTAAGTTGGTTGTAATTCTAAACTAATCTCCTTATTTTTCTAAGTAAAATGCTCAAATTTCGTGTGTAACGTTATATAACGCTATAGGAGGCCGTGTAACGCTTCACCAAACATTACACGGTCCTTGATAGGGTTGCATAACGTTACAGAACACCTCATTATGAACTTAAATGCAAAATTAGCTCTCATGCGTTACACAACGCTTCTTTCAATTGTGTAACGCTTCAGACAAAGGCCGTATAACGTTTGGTAGGATTGCACAACGCTTCATACAAATCTTATTTCTACAGAACGTTGTGTAACGCTATCTAACGTTATACAACGTTACAAAAAGAAAACGTTACAGAACGCTTAAAATGATTTTTTTAACGTTTGGATTTTTGGCCAAAATGAGGTAGTTCTGTCGTACGTTTCTTAACGTTATCACGCGTTACACAATGCTTATTTTTTGAAGCGTTGCATAACGTTTCCTGAGGTTGTGCAACATTTCTGACAACTTTTTGACCGTTAAACTCCTCTACACCTAACGTTATACAACCCTTGGTAACGTTGTATAACGTTTCTGAAAATCTCCAACGTATTTGACGGATTTTCTTTTATTTAACGGCTATTTTCAAACGTTTTGTAACGCTTGGTAAGGTTGTATAATGCTTGATTAATATTTTGACTGGTTTGGAGCTCTTGGCGCCTTCTATATATATCAGACTCATTTGGGCTGTTTCAAACTATTGAAAACCTTGCTAAACACGTGCCCTTGAGCTCTAAACACCTGAGATCATCCTTCTCTTGTTATTTTGAGCATTTCTTAGATAAATTCTTGAGACTAGTGTGCCTAAATCAAACTCATATTGTGCTTTTAGCCAAATTATTGAGAGATTTGATTTAGAGCCTCATTTCTTGAGTGTTTGGTAATTAGATTAGAGGTTAGGCCAATCCACCTTGAGAGTCTTGTGACAAGGTGATTTGGTTCGCATTTGTAGATCCGTTCCTTGTGGAATAGAACGGAGCGTGTCCGATTTGGTGGTCGCGAAACTCCCGGAGACGTACGACTAAGACTAGCTTTCTCTAGCGGGTCAAAACTCCGTAATCACATCGCTTGTCATCTCTCTCTCTCTCTCTATTTAATTTGCTTTTGACTTGTGTGTGAACCAACTTGAATTGTTTAGAATTATTAATTTCCGCAATTTTGTCCAAACCGGTTTAGAAATTGATTTTGTGCCTATTCACCCCCCTATAGGCCTTTACTTAGGGACAGCAAAGTGGTATCAGAGCAGGGATTATCTTTTTGACCAATTTGTGTGTTTGATAACCTCGATTTATGGCCTCAAGGGTGATTGAAAAATCGGACAAGTTTGGTTTTGTGTGGACTTTTTCGTCGTCTCTCGAAGAATGAAATGGGTTTCCTCGAGAAATTAGAATAAGTCTTAGATTCACCCCCCTTAAGGTTCGATCTCTGTGCTGAGTATCTCTTGACAACAAGAGAACCTGAACAAGAATCGCTTCTTACGAGGGTTTATTAATTTCGCGGGTCCTTTCTTTCCAGCAGGCGCAAGCCCCTACTGTTAATTACCCCGTAGTTGCCTACGGGAACCTCTGATTAAGGGATTTAAAGAATTATATGTAATAGGCTAGAAAAATCATCTCTAAAATGATTTGATTTTTGCACTTATGCGGGGGTATATTTCTTTTGGCTTAAACCGGACTCAATTGATGGTACCAAATCTAATTGACGGGACCTAATTGAGGACGCTTAAATAATTCTAGATTTTCATTTGGAACAGATTTGATTTCTTATGTCGGAGAGTGGTTTTCAGTCCTGAGGCTATTTTGGGCCTTTGTAGGATTTGGATTTTGATTTTATCAAGGCTATTTTGGGCCATTTGGATTTGAATTTGGTTTGGGTTGTTTAAGGCTATTTTGGGCCTTTGTGAAATTTGGATTTGATTTTGGATTTCTAAGGCTATTTTGGACCTTTTTGGATTTGATTTGGATTTCTCGGGACTATTTTGGGTCACTTGTGAGAAAGGGGCTTCCGGGACTATTTTGGGTCACTTGTGGAAACGGAATTTTGGTTTCTCGGGGCTATTTTGGGCCACTTGTGAAGATTTGAGTTTTGACAATCATTGGGACTATTTTGGGTCGCTTGTAAGGATTGGTTTCTGGGACTATTTTGGGTCACTTGTGGAAATAAAGTTTCAGGTTCTCGGGGCTATTTTGGGCCATTTGTGAGGATTTGGGTTTGAGTTTCAGTTCTTAAATTTGAGTTTGGTTTTAGGTTTCTAGTTTTCGTAATTTGGTTTTAGGGCTAAGAGATTATTTTGGATTTAGGTCTAAAGGACTTGGCTTTGGATTGGATTTTGAGGTTTTAGGATTTAGCCTTTTGGTTTGAGTTTCATGGTCTTTTAGGATCTGTCTTTTGGTTTGAGTTTCAGGGTTTTTGGATTTTGAGTTTGAGTTTCAAGGTTTCTGGCTTTTGGATTTAGTTTCAAGGTTGATTGTGATTTGCTGAAGAGCTCGTCTTTTCTCTAATGGAGAGGTTTCGGCTTTGGTTTTGGGATTCGTGTTTTGACTTTTAATTTTCTGAAATTTATCTTTGGGTTTTACAATTTAACAATTTCATTTTTATTTTTATTTTTAATTTTAGACTTTTGAAATTTCTTTTTATGTTTTTAATTATGCTTATTCTTGAAATTGCTTGACATTTAAAATACTCCTTTTTGAAATTACTTCTGTTTTTAAATTTTATTTTAGAAATTTATTGGAAGAATTCTTATTGGTTTTGACATAACTTTAAAATTTTACAAAATTTATTTAATATCATTTTATAATTTTCTAAAAATTCATTTAATATTGAAGATACTTCAGAAGGACAAAAGATCAGTAATTTGATAGATTTTCATATCAAAGTATCAGTGAATTTGGTTTGTTTAGATTTTTAGAAATTTATGGATATTTTATTTGAATTTTTCTGAGTTTCCTAATATTTTTAATGAATTTTTGAAGTTTTAATTGTTTATTTGTAATTTTTCTATTGGTCCACGTAGGCAGGATGGGTTGAAATAGTTGCTGCGTGGCTTTGTGCTGGCGTAGAGGTGGCGATGACGTGGGAGCAAAGACTGGCGCCGATTTTCATTTGAGGAGATGAGTTTTTACAGGGAAGCCCCTTCGTTCATCTTTATTCCCGTCTGAAACCCCTCCGGTGAAATTCCGGTGGCCTGGATTGCCATTCTTGACGGGATTAGGTCCTCTAGAATCGTGGTGTTAAGGAGAGGACGACAGTGGACTCCGTTTCTGTCGCGTCACCTCCATTTGGCAAGGGGATTCGAGGATCAAATTATGACAGTAGCTAATTTTCTTCGCTTTAGCCCCTGTATTTTTTAATTCGAGCTTTCTGGCAATTGGGGCCACTGCAACTAGCTGTGTTGGGTTCTTTAGCATAAAAAAAAGTGAAGAAAGTGCAGTGGTATGGTCAATTTGCGTTGCGTTAGCCTGGATCAGTGGTAGAGCCACGAGCTTGATACGGTGGTACAGGGAAGTGGTACCAATAGGATTTCGAGAAATTAAGCTGTACCAGAAGTGACACCTTTGGCATCGCAAGAGGGAGGAAAAAGGATTTGAGGCTTTGTCTTACCTTGCGTTTCTTTGTTTTGGTAGAGTTGCATTTTACTGTTATGGCGCTGTGATGTGGATGGGTGACACTTGTCAAGGTTTTGAAGGGCACAGGACACACACAAACTTGTTATTTAACTTAAATTTTATATGTTATGTTTACCGACTATCATCAATTTCACATTTTGACATTTCCTTCGGCTACTCAAGAAGACATCTGCACAAATCCAATAAATGAAATATTCCCTTTATGCATATTGCTTTCTTATAACTCTTCCATATTTCACGTATCTAAACTTTATTTTATTTGACATAATGCTTGGCTGTTATATGCTTGAAACATAATTTTCACAAGTAAATTGTCACTGTGATTCGAACAATATTACCAACTTCCTACCTGAAATTTTTATTTCACAATTCACTTTTGACATAATGACCATATGGTGTATATGATGATCTTTAGTAGCCATAAGAATGTTAAACGAATCCAGCTAATTAATGTAGTAGGATCGGTAAGAAATGTTTGTTTATCAGTAAATGAAACCTCTTCAGCACATGTATCCTTCACATCCAGTTATTTCCATGACCTGCCCTATACTTCCCCCTTAATTATGAAATTTTTCAAATAACATTTAAAGAATGTGTATCAATCTGTATATCTGACAAAGCTCCTGTGATTTTTAGCAACAATCCCCTGGACTTATACCTTATTTAGCAGGTGCCATCACAGTTATAGATGTTCAGTTTTTCCTTTTTTACACATGACACTTATAAGCTCCTCCTGTAACTTTCTTGATTTACAAATTATACAGAATTCACATTCTCTGAGTGCAACGCTGCTCCAAGACATACATTTCAACGTTCAAGTTTGACGGCATTCTAATTACGACCTCAAGTGTTTAAGAAATATGTTGGCCAAGTGAATCTATAAATGCAATTTCACTGAGCCACCACAAATTTATATATGAAATTCCCATGTTACACCTGACTTAAGCACTGTACTGCTTCTCACTTAAGTTACTTTTTCGACTTAGTCCCTATAATTCTTTATTTTTACCACTATCAAGGTTCAACTTTTAATTTCAATCTTTATTAATTATATTGTTTAAAATTTCAGCAGCATAACACCTAAATATCATACAGATTATACAATAGATTCCTCAATTTGAGCTTTTTACAACTCAAATTGCAAAATCTGGGCCTAAAGAAGAGGAAACCTCAACGAAAGCCATTACACGCCTAGTCTTGAGCATAGCATCAAGATAAGCGACCTCTCCTCAGTCTACTTCTGAGGAAACCTCAGTGTAAACCGTAATGAAGAGAGGCGATGAATTCAAGAGTGGATGAGAGAAAAAGGAGAGAACAAAACAGAAAATTAAACAACCAAACTTTCTTTATTGATATGTAGGACAGAGTATTTACAAGATGGAATTACCTAGAACCTCTTTTTCTTCTTCCTTTTGGCTTAATTTCAATTGCCTACAGCTGTTTGATGAAATGCCTTAACCAAAACCACTTCTATCCTATCACAAAACACTTTTTCTACCCTAATAGGTTGTGGCCAGCCTCCGACAGAGAGAGACAGAGAAAGAGGCGACCCCGAATTCTTCGATTTGAGCTCTTTATATAGGCGCTTGATTAGGGCACTCTTCCAAATCCGTGGCACATTTTCATCGCTTGATTTCGATTCAACGGCTGAAAATGGGCTGCCCCTAGGGCATGGTTTCGAAAAACCATAGGCTGGGATGCATGGTTTCCGGTTTCTGGGTTCCAAGAAGGGCCACGTCACCATTTTTGCGTTTTTCACCCGGCTGCTACAGTAAAATCGTGGCTGTCCATCTCTTCTTCTTTTTACCAAAGTAGAAGAAGACTCTTCATTTGGGTCCCACTTGTCATGTTTAATGAGAGAGAGTGAGATGGGTAGACTAGGTTCATGGTACACCAATCAATTTCTTTTGAATTTCTGTGCACGGTTCACATAGAATGGGTGCACCCGACCATATATAAAAGGGATGGTAATTTTTCTGGGGGTGGCAGCGACATCTCTGGCCCCCCCCCCCTTCTGATTTTTCATTGATTTAACATATTTTTCCTTAATGCCAATTCTAAATAAATTATTCGGAGGCCTTCCCTTGGGTATTTTTGCATGAAATTTTATGGGTGAACTCACAAAAATATAAGGAATTTAATGGTTCAAAGGGTTTTGTGAAATTCCTTACAGATATTTTTCGGGAATTTTATGGATTTTCGGGGTTTCTTTGTAAATTTTGGGGTTTCTGTTGATATTTTTGGGATTTCAAAATCATGATAATTCATCATAATTGTTAGGAAATTTTTGGGTAAATTTTGAGAATTTTTGAAGTTTGTTTGGTATTTTTCGTAATTCGAATTTGAATTTTTTGGAAATTTGGAATTTTGGTTTTCGCTATTTGAATTTGGTTTTAGCAATTTGGGTTTGGTTTTCAGGGTTAATTTTTAGGGTCAAACAAATGCCCCCCACCGAAGCATGTTGTGAGGGTCTTGGACAGAACGACGTGCTTTGGTGGTCCCTTCTTGACCCCTTGTTCTTTGTCGTGGTTTGGTTTCTTTAACACTTGTCAGTCTTGTGTTTGATTGGGCTTCCGAGCTCAAGACCTTCTTATAAACTTTTGAAGTGAGGAGTCACCTTACTCCCGCCTCGTTTCTCTTGTTTTGGAATGTGGGTATTTTGGCCCACCTTTGACTTTTTCTTTCTTTTTGTTTTTCTTCATTCAGAACTAAAGCACCCATAAGTCCGCACCACAATTTAGGTCGGGATATTTTGGCCCACACCTGTATTTCCTTGAGTTTGGATTTACACGGGCCTTGTCCCTGTTTTGATTTTTCCTTCTGAATGTCGGCTTTGAAGCATTTCAGTTCCTTCAACACTTGACTTCACTTTGTATTCTTTCATGTTGTCTCTTATCCCCTTAATTTGTATCAGGTTTGGTTGATTATCGGCTCTTGTCCCAGTTTGATTGTTTATCAGCTCTTATTGTTTCTATGCCCCGGTGTGGGCATTTGTTCCAATGTCGACGCTCTTCGGTGTCTTATTTAGAGTTCAAGACACAGAACTTTTATTCATCCTTTTTATCGGTGAGATGAACAGGCACCTAGTACCTTGTTTAAAGCACAAAGCACAACGCTCAGGGTAAATTTCATCATTCCATGTATTCAGAAACCACACAGGCTTCCTCAACACTGCTATCTTTTTCTTGGTTGGTGTGATAGATCACCGCCTTGTGTCTTAATTTATAGTTCAAGACACGGAACTTTTGTTCATCCTTTTGTTCGGTGAGATGAACAGGCACCTAGTACCTTGTTCAAAGTACAAAGCACAAAACTTAGGGACTTTTTTTTTTTCCTTAAATATAGGCCTTTTGTAAAGGAGATGTCCTATGAATGTCCAAAAGGACAAAGACATTCCTTCGAATTTAGGCCCGGCGGGACAAGGTATGGATATGGTTTCATTTCTTTTGGGTTTTATCCTAATTATTTTTTTTTCGGATTTTTTTTTTTTTTTTTTTTTTTTTTTTTTTTGAGGTTAAGGATTTTTTATTAGACATTTATTAATTTGTGTTTACCTTATTTCTTTAGGGCCTCGCAGAGGAATGTTCCATAATGTTCAAAAGAACGGAACATCCTTTTCAAGTTTTAGCCCGGCGGGACGTGAGACTTGCTTTTTGGATTTCGGTTGTTTGTTGTGACTTTGGAATTTTAGGTCTTGAGGGCCTTGTTCTAGACTTTATTGGATTTTCTACATATATTATTTTTGTTTAGTAGATTTTTGGTTGTCATGGTTTTTATTGGAGTTTTGGGTTTTGGAGTTTTCAATAAGGATTTGGTTAAGGTTTTGGAGTTTTGTTTTATTTGGAGTCATTAAAGGTTTTGTTGGTTTTATTTGGGATTTTATTAAGGGTTTTATTGGCTTGGTTTTCTATATGTTTTGGACTTAATAGGCTTAGTAGTTTTTGGCATAGTTTTTTTTTATTGAGGTTTTGGAAATTTTTAGACTTGGCTTTTTTATTTAAGAGTAGAAAGACATTTTGGCTTTGGTTGTTGTTGTTTGTTTTTTTTTTTTTTTGTTGGAAGATGTGGGTTTAGGTGTAATACTTCCTAAGGTGGCGGCCATTGATGGAAGGTATCAAAACTTCTTCTGGGGGCGACTTAAATCCCAATCCTTTTGTGCGCTTCCATTTTCCGTCTACACCCTTCACCCATCGAGATTCCTCGCTCCAAAGATCTTGGAAAACTTTAGCCTTCTGTTTAGAGATCGGGTCCAAACAATGAGTCTTTTCAAAGAGGGGTATTAACTTCTTATTGTAGTAACCCATTATTTCTATCCTTTCACATTCATTTTCTTCTTCTTTCAACCACTTCTCCCAATTGTTGGAATCGGGCACATTACCAGATGGGTCTATACTCTCCGCCTTGTAGAATAAGATTTCTTTATGAGTCACCAATTTTCCTTGGATCCTTTCTGTTTTAGGTGGTACATAGAAGGTTTCTAATCCTTTGACCTGGTTCACTTCTCTTGGTGTTAACTCTTTAAAGCAACCAATGGGAATTTGTTCAATAGCCATCGAGTCTTCCTTTTCATTGAACTCCTCTTTATCTGAGCCACTATCATACACATGGATTACATTCCTTTGTTTTGGTTTTTGTTCACCGTCAACATATAGCTTTTCTTTTTGACTTTTAGTTCCATCTTCTTCATCAGATGACCTTATGTAAAATGGAGTCTTCACGACACATGAAGTTTTAGGCCTTTCTTTCAATCTTATTTTCTCATCACACTCTTTCTGATTTTCTACTCTTGGCCTCAAATCTGGAGAAGTACTCCTTTGAGAGGCTGGGGTATAAAATCGATCTATTTCTTCCAATTCCACTTCATGTGCTCCATAATGTTGTGCATCTCCTTTGATTATCTTTTGCTCGCCATCATTTATGTATTTGATGCACTGGTGGAGGGTGGATGGCACAAGATGGTTTTCATGTAACCATGGTCTGCCTAGCAAAGCCCTGTAGGAGGTATCAGCATCGATTACATAGAATTTGATCAAAGTTTCAAGCTCTCCGAACTTCATGGGAAGGGCAATTGCCCCCAATGCCCGCTCGGAATTCTGGTTGAACCCATGGATAAAGACATTCTCATCTGAGAGTCGCCTTCCTCCTAAGGCTAATTGGTTCAATGATTTAAGAGGCAAGATGTTAATGGAAGATCCAGGGTCCACTAACATTCGACTTATCTGGCTTCCATTGGTTTGGCCTGTAATGTAGAGTGGCTTGTTGTGACAAGCCGTCCCCATCATTAGGTCTGTGTCTGTAAATGTGATTTGTCTTTGTGGCTCTACATTAAGGACCTCGGTCATGTGTTTTTCTGATAGGTAAGCCTGAAATTTTTCGGGCTCTTCCAACACCTTCATCATTGTTTCCCTTAATTCTTTTGACATCATCAACGCCTCAAATACACTGATCAGTGCAGGTGTACGCCTTAAATGAGCCAAGATGTTGTATTCCCCAACAGTTTCTTTTGCTTTTTGACTCGGCCCCGCTTCATCATCTACTTCTTGGCCTCTCCCTTTTCCTTTTCCTTTGTCATTTCCATTAGGTGCTTGCCTTTCAGGAATGTTTGTACCCGATCGCAAGTTCACATGACAGTCTTGCTCTTCAAACATGCCCTTGGCGAATAGACCTCCATACGGTACCTCATTTTCATCTTCAGTGTCATCATAGTAATAAGCATTGAATTCTGCTTCTTCCTCCTCTTCTTCTTTCTTCTCATTTTTCTTTTTCTCATTCTGTACAGTTTTCTTGTTTTCATTTAATTTTGACACTTTTTGCACATATTTTTCTTCTTGATCAGACTCTTCATCCACTATCACTATGACATTGCAATCTACATTGAGTCTTGGGTTATTTCTTTGAGCTACCACATTCGCTTGTGCATGTGGGGCCGGTTCTTGTTTAAAACTCTCGGGCAATATCAAATCTCCTTCTTTGATCATCTTTTCTGCAATGTTCTTAAAGACATAACAATCGCCCGTGGGGTGACCCAAGACTCGATGGAAAGCACAATACTTTGGGTCATTTGTCTTGTTTTGTTCATCGGGCCTTTTACAGTATGGTAACTCTATGGCTTTTCCATTCAACAATTGTTTGAGCAACGCTGCCGTCTTCTCTTTCTTAAATGAATACGGTTTGCTCAAGCGCTCCGCCAAAGTTATTTGGGGTTGGTTACTTCCATTGTTATTGTTATTGACATTCACTTTATTGTTCTTATAGCCACCGCCTCCTTGGCTAGTTGACGTCTCGTTGGCTCCCACTATTTTAATAGAAACTTGCCCCTTAATCTTTTGTTCACCTTTGTTGTATGATGTTTGTGTCTCTTTAGGCGGGCCGATATGCACAACCCTTGCAACCCGAGTCACTAAATCCTCATAAGTGTAGATATCGCTCCCTGAGAGCGGTCTACGGATCCAATCATCCAAATTTCTTATTAGAAACTCGACAGCCTCTCTTTCTGGCATTTGGTGAGTGCATCGTATATTCATATTTCTCCATCTGTTGATGTAGTCGAGAGGCGACTCCCCCGACCTTGGTCTTTCACAAGCTACATCAGCCATAGAAATTCTTTGAGTCACCATAGCGAACTTGGCGCGAAAGAGATCTTCCATTTCATCCCAAGTCTCGATCGAGTCATTTTCCAATGAAGAATACCATTCAAAAGCGGCACCTGTGAGACTTTGGGAGAATTGTTTCAGTAACAGAGCTTCATCATGAGCGGTGTTGCCACACGCATTCCTAAATTGCACCAAATGTTGATCAGGCGTGATGCCTTCCTTTCCTGTGCCATCGAAGAGGTTAAATTTCGGAACTTGGTATCCCGAAGGGTAAGGAATCTGCTCGTACTCCCTTGGATACGGCCTTCCACATCTCTTGCGAAAATTAACCAAACGGGCCGCTCCTGATGCTTGGAGTTGTTGATTTATCATTTCTTAGATGATTTGTTTCGTTGAATCTGACTTTTTTGCCCCTGTCCGAGACCTTGCCCCAGGAATTTCATCCTCATCAGACTCGTATCTGGTCTTGCTTCTCCTTTCTTTGGAGTGTTTTTTGTGATACCTTTCTTCTTCTTCTTCTTCTGATGATTCGTACTTATTTTTGTTCTTCTTTTCTTTAGAAGGCTTTCTCCGACTCTTCTCTTCTTCTTCATCAGAAGTCTCATACTTGCTCTTACTCTTCCTTTCTTTTAGAGCTTTCTTCTTGCTTCTTTCCTCCTCTTCATCAGAAAGCTCGTATTTGCTTTTGTTCTTTCTTCCTTTGAAAACTTTCTTCTTGCGATTGTCTTCTCCTTCTTCTTCTGAGGAAGGATATTCTCTATCAAGCTCCCCGAGCAAATTTTTCTTCTCTATAAATTTATACATTTTCTTAAGTATTTCTCTTTCTTTCTCTCTTTCGCTCATCAATTCTGACATTTTTCTTTCATTCTTTTCCAACATGCTCATCAACCGAGCATTTTCTCCTTCAACCCATCGGCCTTTATCACCGCCATCTTCTTGGTCGATCTCAACTGGCTCATCTTCAGGACGGCCGTGACCACTTGAGGATGGGATCTCTTGTTTCCCTTTGTCATCATTTTTTATTAGAGGAATTTCCTCATCGCTAGCCATGTTCACGAATGCATGCATCTCATGTTCTTTGCTTATGCTAATCACGTTTACATAAGCATGCATCATAGGCTCCTTTTCCCGCCACACTAAGCGCCTTCGCTTGCTTTGTGTTTCTTGGTTGGCCACTTCAACCACAAATCGAGTCCTATCTTTTGGCACCCAAATTTTCTCAACCCCTTCTTCACTTCTCAAAGGCCCTAGTCTGTCTTTAACCAGGGCTTTCGCTCTTTCCTTTCCTTTGTGCCCCAGTCTTTCCTTCACTGGAGTTGCTTCTCTTTTTTGCCCCTTCGGTCCTAATCTCTCATGGACCGGTGTTCGGGGAAAGGTAAGCATTTCTTTCACAGAATGTCTAGTTTGAGGATTTCTGCCCCGGAACTGGACCTGATATTCTGAAGGAAATTCCTCCATTGTTTTCAATACGGCTGTAGGGGAGTTCTTTCGAACCAACCGAAGTGGTGCGAACGGGTTGCTGACTGGGAGGTTAGGCTTTGTGTCCAATTCATTCTTATATGCCCTTTGTACTTTCTTGATAGTCCTCGTGCTTTGAGGGACTGGCATATAGACTTTCCTCACCGCCGTTTTCTTTTGAGGGGACCGGTGGTCAAACTGGCGTCTCTTGTTACTTAGGCTTGGGTGGACCCCCTTTTGAGGAATGAAAGCCCATTCTTCCTCTTTGGAATTAATCTCAACGGGAATTTCAGGGACTGGGGAGACTACCATTGGCTTATTCGGTGGTTCTTCAGTGACTTGTGCAAGCTGGAAGCTACCATCGCTTACTAGGACTATAGGCACATAGGAGTACCCATATGGCATGTTGCCAAGCATGAACTCGTGTTGGTAGCAGATCGGAACTGCCCCAATCGTGAACACTCCTTCGGGTTTGCTCATATCAACGGTTGTGGATGTCATTTCCTGCAAGAAAAGATCTCCACATGTTATCGTTAGAAATGTTTATTTGGAATTTCAAACAATTGAAGAAACAACAATTTATATTTTTTTTTTATATTATTATTATTATTATTATTATTTTCTTTCTCCCTTTTTTTTATTTTAACTTTTTATTTTATTATTATTTTTATTTATTATTATTTCTTTGTTTTATGTATATATATATATATATATATATATACATATATATATTTTTATCAATTTTCCTAGTCTTTACATTATAGTCTTTAGAGCCCAAAGATGAGAGGAGAAAGAGGTCCCACCGGGCGTGCCAGATTATCTGTGTGGACTTTTTCGTCGTCTCTCGAAGAATGAAATGGGTTTCCTCGAGAAATTAGAATAAGTCTTAGATTCACCCCCCTTAAGGTTCGATCTCTGTGCTGAGTATCTCTTGACAACAAGAGAACCTGAACAAGAATCGCTTCTTACGAGGGTTTATTAATTTCGCGGGTCCTTTCTTTCCAGCAGGCGCAAGCCCCTACTGTTAATTACCCCGTAGTTGCCTACGGGAACCTCTGATTAAGGGATTTAAAGAATTATATGTAATAGGCTAGAAAAATCATCTCTAAAATGATTTGATTTTTGCACTTATGCGGGGGTATATTTCTTTTGGCTTAAACCGGACTCAATTGATGGTACCAAATCTAATTGACGGGACCTAATTGAGGACGCTTAAATAATTCTAGATTTTCATTTGGAACAGATTTGATTTCTTATGTCGGAGAGTGGTTTTCAGTCCTGAGGCTATTTTGGGCCTTTGTAGGATTTGGATTTTGATTTTATCAAGGCTATTTTGGGCCATTTGGATTTGAATTTGGTTTGGGTTGTTTAAGGCTATTTTGGGCCTTTGTGAAATTTGGATTTGATTTTGGATTTCTAAGGCTATTTTGGACCTTTTTGGATTTGATTTGGATTTCTCGGGACTATTTTGGGTCACTTGTGAGAAAGGGGCTTCCGGGACTATTTTGGGTCACTTGTGGAAACGGAATTTTGGTTTCTCGGGGCTATTTTGGGCCACTTGTGAAGATTTGAGTTTTGACAATCATTGGGACTATTTTGGGTCGCTTGTAAGGATTGGTTTCTGGGACTATTTTGGGTCACTTGTGGAAATAAAGTTTCAGGTTCTCGGGGCTATTTTGGGCCATTTGTGAGGATTTGGGTTTGAGTTTCAGTTCTTAAATTTGAGTTTGGTTTTAGGTTTCTAGTTTTCGTAATTTGGTTTTAGGGCTAAGAGATTATTTTGGATTTAGGTCTAAAGGACTTGGCTTTGGATTGGATTTTGAGGTTTTAGGATTTAGCCTTTTGGTTTGAGTTTCATGGTCTTTTAGGATCTGTCTTTTGGTTTGAGTTTCAGGGTTTTTGGATTTTGAGTTTGAGTTTCAAGGTTTCTGGCTTTTGGATTTAGTTTCAAGGTTGATTGTGATTTGCTGAAGAGCTCGTCTTTTCTCTAGTGGAGAGGTTTCGGCTTTGGTTTTGGGATTCGTGTTTTGACTTTTAATTTTCTGAAATTTATCTTTGGGTTTTACAATTTAACAATTTCATTTTTATTTTTATTTTTAATTTTAGACTTTTGAAATTTCTTTTTATGTTTTTAATTATGCTTATTCTTGAAATTGCTTGACATTTAAAATACTCCTTTTTGAAATTACTTCTGTTTTTAAATTTTATTTTAGAAATTTATTGGAAGAATTCTTATTGGTTTTGACATAACTTTAAAATTTTACAAAATTTATTTAATATCATTTTATAATTTTCTAAAAATTCATTTAATATTGAAGATACTTCAGAAGGACAAAAGATCAGTAATTTGATAGATTTTCATATCAAAGTATCAGTGAATTTGGTTTGTTTAGATTTTTAGAAATTTATGGATATTTTATTTGAATTTTTCTGAGTTTCCTAATATTTTTAATGAATTTTTGAAGTTTTAATTGTTTATTTGTAATTTTTCTATTGGTCCACGTAGGCAGGATGGGTTGAAATAGTTGCTGCGTGGCTTTGTGCTGGCGTAGAGGTGGCGATGACGTGGGAGCAAAGACTGGCGCCGATTTTCATTTGAGGAGATGAGTTTTTACAGGGAAGCCCCTTCGTTCATCTTTATTCCCGTCTGAAACCCCTCCGGTGAAATTCTGGTGGCCTGGATTGCCATTCTTGACGGGATTAGGTCCTCTAGAATCGTGGTGTTAAGGAGAGGACGACAGTGGACTCCGTTTCTGTCGCGTCACCTCCATTTGGCAAGGGGATTCGAGGATCAAATTATGACAGTAGCTAATTTTCTTCGCTTTAGCCCCTGTATTTTTTAATTCGAGCTTTCTGGCAATTGGGGCCACTGCAACTAGCTGTGTTGGGTTCTTTAGCATAAAAAAAAGTGAAGAAAGTGCAGTGGTATGGTCAATTTGCGTTGCGTTAGCCTGGATCAGTGGTAGAGCCACGAGCTTGATACGGTGGTACAGGGAAGTGGTACCAATAGGATTTCGAGAAATTAAGCTGTACCAGAAGTGACACCTTTGGCATCGCAAGAGGGAGGAAAAAGGATTTGAGGCTTTGTCTTACCTTGCGTTTCTTTGTTTTGGTAGAGTTGCATTTTACTGTTATGGCGCTGTGATGTGGATGGGTGACACTTGTCAAGGTTTTGAAGGGCACAGGACACACACAAACTTGTTATTTAACTTAAATTTTATATGTTATGTTTACCGACTATCATCAATTTCACATTTTGACATTTCCTTCGGCTACTCAAGAAGACATCTGCACAAATCCAATAAATGAAATATTCCCTTTATGCATATTGCTTTCTTATAACTCTTCCATATTTCACGTATCTAAACTTTATTTTATTTGACATAATGCTTGGCTGTTATATGCTTGAAACATAATTTTCACAAGTAAATTGTCACTGTGATTCGAACAATATTACCAACTTCCTACCTGAAATTTTTATTTCACAATTCACTTTTGACATAATGACCATATGGTGTATATGATGATCTTTAGTAGCCATAAGAATGTTAAACGAATCCAGCTAATTAATGTAGTAGGATCGGTAAGAAATGTTTGTTTATCAGTAAATGAAACCTCTTCAGCACATGTATCCTTCACATCCAGTTATTTCCATGACCTGCCCTATACTTCCCCCTTAATTATGAAATTTTTCAAATAACATTTAAAGAATGTGTATCAATCTGTATATCTGACAAAGCTCCTGTGATTTTTAGCAACAATCCCCTGGACTTATACCTTATTTAGCAGGTGCCATCACAGTTATAGATGTTCAGTTTTTCCTTTTTTACACATGACACTTATAAGCTCCTCCTGTAACTTTCTTGATTTACAAATTATACAGAATTCACATTCTCTGAGTGCAACGCTGCTCCAAGACATACATTTCAACGTTCAAGTTTGACGGCATTCTAATTACGACCTCAAGTGTTTAAGAAATATGTTGGCCAAGTGAATCTATAAATGCAATTTCACTGAGCCACCACAAATTTATATATGAAATTCCCATGTTACACCTGACTTAAGCACTGTACTGCTTCTCACTTAAGTTACTTTTTCGACTTAGTCCCTATAATTCTTTATTTTTACCACTATCAAGGTTCAACTTTTAATTTCAATCTTTATTAATTATATTGTTTAAAATTTCAGCAGCATAACACCTAAATATCATACAGATTATACAATAGATTCCTCAATTTGAGCTTTTTACAACTCAAATTGCAAAATCTGGGCCTAAAGAAGAGGAAACCTCAACGAAAGCCATTACACGCCTAGTCTTGAGCATAGCATCAAGATAAGCGACCTCTCCTCAGTCTACTTCTGAGGAAACCTCAGTGTAAACCGTAATGAAGAGAGGCGATGAATTCAAGAGTGGATGAGAGAAAAAGGAGAGAACAAAACAGAAAATTAAACAACCAAACTTTCTTTATTGATATGTAGGACAGAGTATTTACAAGATGGAATTACCTAGAACCTCTTTTTCTTCTTCCTTTTGGCTTAATTTCAATTGCCTACAGCTGTTTGATGAAATGCCTTAACCAAAACCACTTCTATCCTATCACAAAACACTTTTTCTACCCTAATAGGTTGTGGCCAGCCTCCGACAGAGAGAGACAGAGAAAGAGGCGACCCCGAATTCTTCGATTTGAGCTCTTTATATAGGCGCTTGATTAGGGCACTCTTCCAAATCCGTGGCACATTTTCATCGCTTGATTTCGATTCAACGGCTGAAAATGGGCTGCCCCTAGGGCATGGTTTCGAAAAACCATAGGCTGGGATGCATGGTTTCCGGTTTCTGGGTTCCAAGAAGGGCCACGTCACCATTTTTGCGTTTTTCACCCGGCTGCTACAGTAAAATCGTGGCTGTCCATCTCTTCTTCTTTTTACCAAAGTAGAAGAAGACTCTTCATTTGGGTCCCACTTGTCATGTTTAATGAGAGAGAGTGAGATGGGTAGACTAGGTTCATGGTACACCAATCAATTTCTTTTGAATTTCTGTGCACGGTTCACATAGAATGGGTGCACCCGACCATATATAAAAGGGATGGTAATTTTTCTGGGGGTGGCAGCGACATCTCTGGCCCCCCCTTCTGATTTTTCATTGATTTAACATATTTTTCCTTAATGCCAATTCTAAATAAATTATTCGGAGGCCTTCCCTTGGGTATTTTTGCATGAAATTTTATGGGTGAACTCACAAAAATATAAGGAATTTAATGGTTCAAAGGGTTTTGTGAAATTCCTTACAGATATTTTTCGGGAATTTTATGGATTTTCGGGGTTTCTTTGTAAATTTTGGGGTTTCTGTTGATATTTTTGGGATTTCAAAATCATGATAATTCATCATAATTGTTAGGAAATTTTTGGGTAAATTTTGAGAATTTTTGAAGTTTGTTTGGTATTTTTCGTAATTCGAATTTGAATTTTTTGGAAATTTGGAATTTTGGTTTTCGCTATTTGAATTTGGTTTTAGCAATTTGGGTTTGGTTTTCAGGGTTAATTTTTAGGGTCAAACAGGTTTCAATTGCAAGAACTTTCGTTATTGGAAGAGATGTATGGTTGTATACCTCAACTTGATTGACTTTTGGGATGTAGTTGACAAGTCTTATGCACCAAGTTTGGATAGTGAAGGTAATGAAACTTATGCCTCCAAATTGCTAAGGGCAAAAAATGATAATGCCGTAAATGTCCTTCTTAACTCGGTCCATGAGTCCATACCGGTCATTTTCGGTAGTTCTACCAATGCACATGAAATATGGGTTTCTCTCTTGAACCGTTATGAGAGAAATTCTCTAATCAAAAGCTCCCGTCAATTTGAGTTGGATTCTAGATTAGACAATTTCCGCATAATGGATGGTGAATGCATTGAGAAAATGTATACTCGGTTTATACAATTGCTCGATGAATTCAACAGCATTGGAGAAACCATATCTAATAGCCGTGTGATAGGAAGATTGCTTAGGGCTTTGGTGGGAAGACCTCAATTTGACAATCTCATCTCGACTCTTGAGACACAACAAAGGTCCCACAACAATCTCACACCGGAGATCATCTATACTCATTATCGGTGTGTAGAAGAGAAGCTCAACCAACTTGGTGAGTTGAGATATGAGCCCAAGTTCATTGCTTTGTCGGCTAGTGAGAACAAGACATCTCCCTCCAAACACCGCCATAATGACAACCTCATCCCGGTTTTGTTGACCATTTTAACCCCAACCATGTGTTTAAGCTTCACAAAGCTTTATATGGTTTGAAGCAAGCACCTAAAGCTTGGTATGGTAAACTTTGTACCTTCCTACTTAACAATGGTTTTATTAAGGGTAAAATGGGCACAACTCTTTTCACTAAGAAAATGGATGACCATTTGTTACTTGTGCAAATCTATGTGGATGATATTATTTTTGGCTCTACTAATGCAACTCTTGCACAAGAGTTTTTTTCTTTGATGAGTAGTGAATTTGAGATGAGCATGATGGGAGAACTCAACTTCTTTTTGGGGTTACAAATCAAACAACTCTAAGATGACATCTTCATTAGTCAAACCAAATATGCCAAGTAGTTGATTAAGAAATTTGGTGTTGAAGATAGCAAGAGCTTGGACACACCAATGAGCAAGAGTGCAAATATTGATGTGGATGAGAAGGGCAAACCGATTGACATAACTTTTTATCGAGGCATAATTGGAAGCTTGCTCTATCTCACGGCGAGTAGGCCGGATATTATGTATGCCGTATGTCTATGTGCTAGGTACCAAGCCAACTCTAAGGAGTCTCACCACAAAGCGGTAAAAAAAATTTTGAGATATGTTAAGGGTACTCAAAACCTTGGTCTTTGGTATGGTAAACAAACCAAACTCGACTTAGTAGGGTATACCTATGCTGACTTTGCCGGTAACCGTATAGATCGAAAAAGTACTAGTGAAACGTGCCAATTTCTTGGTGGTTCACTAGCCTCTTGGTCAAGCCGCAAGCAAACTTCGGTTGCCTTCTCAACCGCGGAAGCCGAGTATGTAGCGGCCGGTAGTTGTTGTACACAACTAATTTGGATGATGCAAACCTTTAGGGACTATGAATTAGAGTTTCGAAAGGTACCAATCTTGTGTGACAATACTAGTGCCATCCTTATTTCTAAAAACCCGGTATTGCACTCTAGAACCAAGCACATATAGATACGAAATCATTTTATCCGGGATCATGTTGAGAAAGGTGATGTGGAGTTGGTACATGTCGACACGAAAGAGCAAATCGCCGACATCTTCACCAAACCATTACCTACGCAACAACATCTTGAACTTAGGTTCAAGCTCGATATGCTTGAACTCAAAAATTAAATTTCTATGCATATCATGTTGTTCTCTGCTTTTCTGAGTGTTCTTTGTGTGGATTTCAGTTGAAAAAATGTCATTTTTAACTTCGTTTCAGTTTTCTGATCTGAAAAACTATTTTTCTGGTACTAACGTTATGTAATGTTTTGAAGCGTTACCTAACGCCTGAGTATTTTAAATTATTCTTTGCAAATTTTTCAGCTTTTCTGTAGCGTTGTACAACCTTAGATAAGGTTGTGTAACGTTTCAATGAAACGTTACACAACCCTATCAAAGGTTGCACAACGTTTGTGATTTTAAAATAATTTCTTCTCAAACGTTGTACAACCATTGATAAGGTTGTGTAACGTTTTCTGTAACGTTACACAGCGCTATATAAGATTGCACAACGTTTCAAATAAATTTTTTCAAAATTTTCTTTCCGTTTTGAATTTTGAATTCTTTTTGAAACGTTACACAATGCTTCATAGCGTTGTATAACGCTTGAACGGAACTTTTTACGCTTGGTGCATTTTCTTCTTCTCTTTCTTTCTTTCTTTCTTCTCCAACTCGACAGCCCTTTACTCCTTTACTTCTCTCACACCTCTTCACCTCCATCTCTCAATACTACCTCTCCACTCACTCTCTCTCTCAACCGAAACCACCTCTCCACTCTCCTCACTCTCCTCTACAACCTCCTACTCTCCATTTCCTCTATTTCTCTTCCTCTCACTCAATTCGCCAAAACCCTAACCTCCCTCATCATCTCGGGTTTCGACAATCCGACCGTCGGATCTTCAATCGGCTTCGCACTCAAGCTCCTCAAGGTCTTCTCCTTCACTTCCTTGTCTCTTTTCAAGGTTTATTTTCACTCTTTCTCTCTCAATTTCTATGGCACCACCAAAATCAAGTTGTTTGGTACCACCAAAAGGCCAACCTAAACGGGCTAGAACCGGTGCCGGTAATTCATCCGGTGCTCAACCAACCGAACCAACCCAATCAACTCAACCTCTTCAAGGAACCGTACCCCGGTCTTTACCAACTTCTCCACCCGAAAACTGGGCCGTTGTTACTCACAACTGGTTCCTATTCAAAGAGGACTCGGCCTTTCGTCACTACACCGCCAAAATACAAGGTGACTCTATTGCCGAGTGCTATTACCTCCTTCAACCGAAAGACAACAAGGAATGGAGAATACATGATGTTGATTGGGATCGGATCAAGCCTCACCTTGATTACCTCTGTGCAAACAGTCTCTTTCATTGCACCCAACCATACAATTCACACCACGTGAGCCTCTTCTATGCCAACTTGGATATCACGTGGGAGGATGGGTTACCCGTTGCTCACTCCTATGTGTGTGGCCGTCCCATCACCATTACTATGGAGCGGGTATGCCGAGACCTCTTCTTTCGAAATGATGGTCGAGAGATTTACATTCACAAGAATTGGCGAACGGATGCGGATATCGAGCCTTTTGAAAAATAATATCTTGAGTTCTTCTATTGTTGGCGGGACTATTCCTTGAAGCAATTCACCGCCACGGAGCTTCTTGCCTACCATAGGCTTTTTTCCCTCATAGTCAACAATATTCTCGCTCCAAAGAAACAAATCAAAACAAATATGGAGTTGCGAGAAGTGTTCTTTCTACGGTGTATTCTCGAGCGAAACCCTCCGCTTAATATTGCCTATCTTTTCTTCAAGCACATGCAAAAGGCAAAGCACACGAGCAATATGTCCTATCCGTATGCTCATATCATCTCCTATCTTCTAGCAAAGGACGGATTCAATCCAAGGACAACGTGTTTCAATGCGGATCAAGTTTTCTATGTGAATGATCTGACCAATCTTATAGATGCGCTTCCCGGTTTAGGATGGGTGGTCGATGAAACAACCAACATTGTTACACCGGACCCGGAGAACATTCGGAACCGCTATCTCCACCAAGACGGTGCTAAAGTCAACCAATATGTACCGGTGGGTCAAGAGCCAACGGGTCCACTTAGAGGTCCTTCTACAAGCCAAACAGTGGACCCGGCCGTACAAGCTTACTTTGAGCAACATTTGACCAACTACGGAACTCGATTGACCAACTTGGAAAATGATTGGTCTCAATGGAAAGAGGTCGATGCAAAATGGAAAGAAGATGAGTTGGTTTATCGTGCCAACAACACGGCCAAGTTGGACAAGATCGAGACGGATGTCCAACGTTTTTGGGGCTCTATGCAAGAGGAGTTCAAGAAACTCCATGTGGCTATCAAGAAAGGTTCGTCTAGTGCCGGAGAAGACGATGAGTCGGAGGAAGAATAAGCCAACAAGCCTTGTCATGCCAAAACCTTTTAGCCTTTTCCTTCTTCTTTTCTTTTTTTTTTTTTTCTTGGTAGCTTTGTATTTTATTTTGATGACTTATGTGCTAAATGGCTAAATGGCATTTTATCTTGGATTGTATGTGATGTCTTGTGAACTAAGTGGTTATCTTTTGTTGTGCTATGTATGAACTTGTTGAGCTAAATGGCTTCGTTAATTTGTGCTATGAATGCCGTTCTACTTTTCTTTCTATCATGCATGCATAATTACCTTCCGTTGAAATGCTTGGGTTTACTAGTGGCTCTTCCTTTTGTTTTAGAATCAATTGTGCCTAAATTGCAAAATTTAACTTGTAAGGGGGAGTAACTTTGAACTCAAACCTTAGCGGTATAGGGTTGACCATCCCACTTTTGCCTATTTGCAAAAATGGGGAGAATTTCTGGTAAAGCCTAGTTCTATATTTCTATATTTTTTTGCTTTACCTTGTGTTGTTTTGCAAATCGACAAAAAGGGGAGATTGTTGTATCAAACAAGTCTTTAACTCGATTTGTCAATTTATAAAACAGCACAATATATTTCACTAACTCATTTTAAGAGTTTGATTTAGTTCGGGATGGAACAAGATAGCAAAATTATGTATAGCGCAAGTACAGACGTCTAACAAGACCCTGGAAGACCAGTTTGGAAGTCTAGAATTAAGTTGGTTGTAATTCTAAACTAATCTCCTTATTTTTCTAAGTAAAATGCTCAAATTTCGTGTGTAACGTTATATAACGCTATAGGAGGCCGTGTAACGCTTCACCAAACGTTACACGGCCCTTGATAGGGTTGCATAACGTTACAGAACACCTCATTATGAACTTAAATGCAAAATCAACTCTCATGCGTTACACAACGCTTCTTTAATTTGTGTAACGCTTTAGACAAAGGCCGTATAACGTTTTGTAGGATTGCACAACGCTTCATACAAATCTTATTTCTACAGAACGTTGTGTAACGCTATCTAACGTTATACAACGTTACAAAAAGCAAACGTTACAGAACGCTTAAAACGATTTTTTTGACGTTTGGATTTTTGGCCAAAATGAGGTAGTTCTGTCGTACGTTTCTTAACGTTATCACGCGTTACACAACGCTTATTTTTTGAAGCGTTGCATAACATTTCCTGAGGTTGTTCAACGTTTCTGACAACTTTTTGATCGTTAAACTCCTCTGCACCCAACGTTATACAACCCTTGGTAACGTTGTATAACGTTTCTGAAAATCTCCAACGTATTTGTCGGATTTTATTTTATTTAACGGCTATTTTCAAACGTTGTGTAACGCTTGGTAAGGTTGTATAACGCTTGATTAATATTTTGACTGGTTTGGAGCTCTTGGCGCCCTCTATATATATCATACTCATTTGGGTTGTTTCAAACTATTTAAAAACATGCCCTTGAGCTCTAAACACTTGAGATCATCCTTCTCTTGTTATTTTGAGCATTTCTTAGATAAATTCTTGAGACTAGTGTGCCTAAATCAAACTCATATTGTGCTTTTAGTCAAATTATTGAGAGATTTGATTTAGAGCCTCATTTCTTGAGTGTTTGGTAATTAGATTAGAGGTTAGGCCAATCCATCTTGAGAGTCTTGTGACAAGGTGATTTGGTTCGCATTTGTAGACCCGTTCCTTGTGGAATAGAACGGAGCGTGTCCGATTTGGTGGTCGCGAAACTCCCGGAGACGTACAACTAAGGCTAGCTTTCTCTAGCGGGTTGGAACTCCGTAATCACATCGCTTGTCATCTCTCTCTCTATTTTATTTGCTTTTGACTTGTGTGTGAACCAACTTGAATTGTTTAGTATTGTTAATTTCTGCAATTTTGTCCAAACTGGTTTAGGAATTGATTTTGTGCCTATTCACCCCCCTCTATGCCTTTATTTAGGGACAACAAATAGTATAGTTTTTTCTTTGAATTGGTCGCATGAACTGTTTGAAAGATGTACACAAGAAAATTGTATAAGCTAGCTAAGGAAGAAGTTGTTTCGTTTGTATTATAGTTTTTTAGTTTCTTCTTTTTTGTATAATTCATTTCCTTCAGTGTAAATGAATATACAATGAACTAAAAGAACAAAAATAAGTGGGCGCGAAAAAAAATTATTTGGATTGAAAGATAGTATTATTACTCTGTTAGCTCAATGGCAAAAATTGATTTTTTTTTTTTTTTTTTTGAAACTGAGAGCCTCAAGAAGGGGTTCCAAAATTAAACCAACAAAAAGCGATTGAGGCACTCTACAAACATATAATTCAGAAGAAAGCAAAATATTGAAAATTAATCATGACATTATTCAATAATAATTATTGATTATAAGATAAAAATTTGCCCACACATTGAGTGGGCATTGCTGCTAGTCAGATATTAAACTGATAAGAACCTGAAAAAATTAAAACTAACGTTACTGTTCACTCGAATTTCGAGATTAACTGTAAAAAATTCAAAATTTTAAAAATAACGTTGTAGGATCGGCATTTGGATTGCCGATCCCACAAATTTCTTGGATCGGCATTCCAATTGCCGATCCAACACACATTAAATTGTGACGGTTTTTACTTTAGCCAAAAGTGCACTTTGTCAATTTTTTTATTTTCTAGGTGGGTCCCACAACATATTTTTTTTTTCCTCTTTCACTTTGGTATATTTTCATTAGGTCCTTTATCTCATTGAAATTATAATTCGCTCCAAGTATTATTTAGATAAATATTATACTATCATTCATAATATATATTTATATAAAAATGGATTTAATGCATTCAAGTTTCTTTTTGTATTAACAAATACAACATTAACATATTCTTAGATTAATATTATACTATCATATTTTTTTGCCTATAATTGTGTGAAAATTTGTATACGATATTGAACCGTAATAAAAAAAATGTATATGAAAATTAATATACTGATAAAAATTAATTGACAATTTTATGAATTTTCATACCTATCATTTTTTTTCAATTTTAGTTTGTTAAGTGATAAACCCATTGTATACGACATCACATTGAATAGAGGAGCGCATCGTAGAAAAATAAAAATAAAACAACATATATCTAATTCTATTTTTAAATTTAATTTGTGTCATTTATTATTTAAAAATTTATAGTTTAATAATATAAATAAATTTAAAATTGAATAAAATATTATCATTGAAAATGACAAAAATATATCGAGCGAGTGCGGTACGCTCTTAAAATTATTTCATGTGACAATACTCAAAGTCAAACCATGCAATGTTATGAATAATTTAACAATAAATGCTCTGAAGATATTTTAGAAAAATTCAATGGCGCCTTGCCTCGCTTTATATAGCTTCTCCGGAATTTTTTAGAAGATGGGATGAGTCATGTGGGACTAAAGGAGCGCTTTTGCTTTTTTGCTCAAGTGCGAAGCAAACCGGTCTCACACAGCAATTGTTCCAGGGCCAATACATTATCATAATTTAGTCCTTACATAAATTGTTTTAAGCTCAGTGCCCCTTTTGTTGTGGCCAGAGAACTTTAATTGGTCATAGAAAATTTCAAAAAACATTTCGTTTATCTGAATCATATCTCATTCTTTTTTCGTATTTTGATTAAGCAGAGCACCTTGCGACAGAGAACAAAGGATAAAATTACTATGTCAATGATACTCCTTCAGAAGGTAATAGTATACAATTTTTTTAACCCAATGGAAAGCAGAAATTAGAAACCAAACTCTTGTGAACACTAAAACAAGATAAAGTTGCCAAATAAATCAGAAAGCAAGGGAAAATAAAGATGTTTCGAAAACCTTTTTATATATCTCACTTTTTGATAAAATTAACTAATCAAGTTCCTGGCTTACGTCAGTGACTAAGTTATTTGTGCTTTCGATATGCATTTCCTCCATTGCCATTTCCAGATCCAGGCATTCCTTGAGCACAGCAACGACCGAATTCATGGTAGGTCTTTTGGTAGAGGTGTGCTGAGTGCACATACATGCTAGATCAATAACCTTCAATACTGAGTTTACATCAGAGATGTCCTCCATCCTGGGGTCCGCTATGCTTTTTATGTCTCCCCTGGACAGGTTTTTGTCCACCCATTGTACCAAGTTGCCTTCTTCTTCTAGACCCGCAACAATAGGAGGCCGGCCCGTGATGATTTCCAGCAGAACAACTCCAAAGCTATACACGTCGCTTTTTGCACTTACATGGTTCGATGAATAGTACCTAAATGTGCATGGAAGAGTTTAACCACTAATCACTATTATATGCAAGAAATTATAACATAGCTATAATTTCATTACTTCTTCATTTATGATAGAGAATACAATTTTTTTTATCAAGACATTAGTAGGTTTTCTTGATCGATCAAGAAAACCTACTAACATCTCTAAACCACCCAATTGAAAAAATAATTGTATTCTCGATCATAAATGAAGGAGTAATGAAATTATAGCTATATTATTCACTTATAAGTGGGACTTCAACCAATTTTGGAGAAATTTGAAAGCCAGCGTGTTATATAGAAAGTGGTTTATAAATTAATTTGATGGTTGAATTTTATTGTTTTTCCTCAGTGAATGCATGGTACTAGAGTTGTACACATCCGATGCTGACTTTATTTGATGGTTGAATTCGAAAGCCAGTGTGTTATGACCGATCTAGACAATTATAATATGCCTTCATTTTTTTTTTTTATGTTTCTACTAGTTCTGATTCTGACTTTACAGTTGTCAAAGAAGATCCTTATTTGTAATTAGTATATATAACTATATAGATGAGCATGAGATATTATGTAATTAAGAGATCTTACTCTGGGGCCACATAACCAGGGGTGCCTACTACTCTGGTCGAAATGTGACTGATATCACTGCTAAAAATCCTGGAAAGCCCAAAATCAGAAAGCTTTGCCTCGAGATTTGCACTTAAGAGAATGTTGCTGGTCTTCACATCTCTATGGATCAGTGGTGGATTACAAGCCATATGCAAATGCTCCAATCCTTCATTGTATTTGTTTCAACATGTATTATTACTACTCAATATTAATTGTTACAATGAACGAGTACTGTTCTTAATATATACTTGGGCGCCGTATAATCCATTTGTTCTTGAATACAGTACTGGTACGTGTCTATTAATTTGTTTTCCCTTTTTGACGGATAAGAGGTGGGAGGAATTTTTTTACCGAAAGAATATAAATTACAAAGTGCTTGTGTTGTTGCTCTGTGGGTTGCTTGTTGCATCATCTAACATTTTTTTTTCTTTGATGGCCGCATCATCTAACATTTTGTGTGAGAATAAAAGGGGATCCGCAATAGCTGTAATTCTACTTTTGGTGACTAAACCAGACAGTCATAAGAGTGTTTGTTTCTTTAAAAAAATATATATCTAGAAAATGTTCCCTTGGACCATACCTAGTGCAGATTCATATGCGATTTGAAGTCGTTGCTTCCAAGCAAGAGGCCTTTCATTATCTGCAACTTAATTTAATGTAAATTCCTTTGATATGAATAATTCATTTTATTCAAATTTAAGAAAAGACGCTAGATCAAGATTGAATATAATCACCTTTAATTTTATCATGTAGATTTCCCTCTGGCATGTACTCATACACAAGCGCCATGAAACTCTTATCAATGCAATAGCCCACTAGTGAGACCAAGTTTTTGTGATGAACTCTTGCCAAATTTTCAGCCTAAAAATAATGTATTAAGCACTTATCTTTGAAACATTACCATAAGAAAATTCCAGCTGAAGTGAAACTATGAATGCTGAATGGTATGATATTGCCACTGTATCATAAGAAAATTTCAGCTGAAGTGAAACATTTGGAGTGCCAATGTTTGTATGCAGCAATTACCTCGGCCATAAACTCCTTAACCCCCTGTTTAGATGATTGAGAGCGAATTTTTACTGCAACTTGAAATTCATTTTCTAGGAGGCCCAAATAGACACTTCCAAATCCTCCCGTGCCAATTTTATTCTTGAAGCCATTTGTGATTCTCTTGAGATCTTTATATCTGAATTTACGATTCTCAAAATTTGAAACTCCTTCTGATTCAAGTTCTCCTTTAGGGATCTCAGCTTGTGAAATATTTACATAATTTCTGGCATGATCAGGGCCTGATTCATAATTTTCATTTGGCTTTGCTACAATTGATTGGTTATCTGGAAAAGAATATATTCAGGTTTGTCAATTTTTGGTTTGTAACACAGAAAAAAAATTGTCCTGGACAGATCAAACGTCTGCTGGTTGAAACTAACTATTACTTTCATGTTGGGTGTGTTGCAAATTGTATAATGGACTTGGCTACTCAAATTTTCCTCCTCTGACATTCAAAAGAAATGAGAAAATTTGTGTCTTAGTTTGCACAGATTTACCATACATGTTATTTGTAATTATAAAGTTATTCACATTTTGTTACTCAAGAAGAGAAAAGGCAGAGAAAATACAACTTACATTTCTTCCTTTTTAACCCAAAAATTGTTGCAATGGCAATTGCCATAATGAGCAGAGAAACTACCACTGCAATTGCTATTATGACATTCTTCTTAGCAGAAGCTGATGGACTGAGACTTATATCTCCAAACCTAACATACAAAAAATTAGGAATAAAATGTCAACGGAAATCAAAAGTACCTGCCAACATGATTAATACTGGATCATGAACCAAGATTTTTACTTGAGTCAATGGTGTACTCAATTTCTGTTCTTTGGAGAAATGCTACTTTAGCAGTCCAATATTACAATTAATCTTAACTACACTATCCATTTTTTCTAACAATTCCAAGTCCATTGATTTGAGTTCTAGATGTAATTGGCCTCTTGCAATGAGACATGATTCTGTTATAATGTTCCTTCCATATATTGTAGGCGACTACTTTAAAATTGATTTAATCAATGCTTAGCTCCTTTTTATTACCATATAATTTAAGTATCAATTCATTGCATCAAGCTTTAGGTAGAGATGTTTCATTCACTGGGAGGTCCAAAAACGCTGTTAGGTTAGTGCCGAAGATATTGGCGGAATGTCGACGCAGATGCAAAACCAAGTCTTAATGTTAATGCTTTTCACGAAGGCAAGTGAGGTCCAATTTATTGAATGTAACATCCTCCATTAAGTAGTGCCTCCCTGCAATTTGTAGCTGGGCTGGAGGGAAGACTAAAAGCTTGCATGTTGCGGGGTCATTGGGCTCTAAAAGAGAGTCATCGACCTTTCCATCCGCAAGTTTGGTTTCGGGTTTTTTGTGGGAGTGGTAGGGGGCATGTTTTTTTTTTTTTTTTTTTTTTTTTTTGTCTGTTCAAATCTTTTGGCACTATCTCACTAATGACGCATTATTAAGGTTTTTGGGTCATTATATTGGATGGCACAATATTGCTCGTATTCCTTCTTAATTAATTGGAGGGTCACAGGTTAATCTCATTTCATGCTAATTTAATACTGATAATAAAAAAGAACATTCGTACTCCCAAATTTCATACCCAATTTTTAATTCAAATTCGCAGAAGCATGTTTCCATTCGAAAAGTTATGTATCAAGTTTATTTTAAGTATAACTCGTTTTGCTTACCTTGTGATGTTCCTTTCTGGTTGTTGGAGGATTGGCAAGAAAAAAATCAAAAGGCATTTTTTCTCTCAGAAATTATTAATGGTGGAGTTCGTTAGGCTGCGAGCTGAATTATAATTACAAAATTTCTAACTAGTTAGATCATCTAAAAAATGTTTGGACACCTATTTACTTTTAGCCTTTTGTTTTTTTTTTTTTTTTTTTTTTGAAGATAAGATGCGAGTCAAGCTCTCCAACTTATTTTGAAATTAAATATCACTCCCCAACCAGATTTCGAATATGCAACCTTCACTGAAAGTTGTATTAATTACTTTTATTTACTTTTGTTCCCTTCCCTTTTGTTTTAATTTACTTTATAGTTGTTTATATCATCTAATTTGTATCAATAATTGTATTAATTAATCTATGATATTTGTTGGTAGCGCCTATTAACCTTAAAAACATAAACAGCGACACAATAATAAACTCAAATTTCCGGACAATCTACAAATCTGGATCGAGCCAAACAACAGGGGAATAAATTAGATATTTATTACCAATACTTAAGACTTCCATCTTGTTGTTTTCTCTGAAGCCCTGGAGGAAGGAAGGTGGAAATCTTGCTGTTTCCTCTTATATCCCTGAAAAGTCAACAAAACAGTGAAATGCATCGAAATTGAACTCAGATCAGATATTAAACGTTACTTTGAAAAGCATACAGGTATGTAAGAGCTGTTAAATTGTCTAGAGAAGTAGGAAGAGATCCGGACAAATTATTGCTTGACAAATCCCTGAAATAAGCCATATAGTTAAGTGAATGAACAATACAAAGACGAAGTTGGCAAATAAAACAAGAATTTTATTTTGGCAATAAAACCAGATGTTGTCATCAAGATAAACAGCACATAAAAAATTAATGAAGATATTTGTGTGTAATAGTAAGATGGAAAACTTGGTCTTAGCTTCGAAAAACTTACAGTGATACGAGGGCAGTAAGATTACCAAAGTCATCACTCAATAGGCCTGTCAATCCACTAGACAATAGTTTTCTGGAAGTAGAAATACTTTGGCAGTTAGATGAAAATTGTAGCTTCTCATTCCAAAACGAAATATGAGGAGATATATATGGTTCATAATTATGTTTTGTATGATGAAAATATGCTAGAAGATCGGAAAAGGAAATTTAGCTCACAAGCCTGTGATCCTTGTGATGTTGGAGTTGGTACTGCAGGCGACACCAGTCCATAAGAATTGTGTAGGTAGACAAGGATCACCACTCCACCCTTTTTTGATCTTATAGTACACCTTGATACGATTGATCGCAGCAACTGCGTGTAAAAAAGGTAGTCACTTGAAAAAATCCATTACTGTCGATGAGGGTTCAATTAACTGTCATATATCACCGCTATGTAGTTTTAATTGAGGATTTATAATTAATATTGGTGCAAAAAATCACCATCTCCAGCATCAGTCGGGCCCCATAGAGGTGCAACTGTGTACAACTCAATTGCATTCAGCAAAGGCGGAAGAGTTGAACTTGAAGTAGCCACCATTGATACATTATAATTTGTAAAACCTGTGAGTGTGTAATTAATATAGGATGAAGATAAAAAACTGGGGATGTACTCCGGGGACATCAAACGTCCGTTAACATATACACTAAATTTCCTTGAACCATTTGACGATGCGATGTCTGCAAAGTGAAGAATGACATAATATTTGGTGGAGATGTCATCGCTGCTCAAACTGAAGTTTAGGGGTTGTCGGGTACTTGAGGTTGTGGCTGCAGTCTGCATCACAAGTGATGGCGTGTTAAAGTATTTGTCTGTGATTACGGTTGAAGAAGTTGAGATCTCTAACCACCCACTAGTGGTGTAGTTCCACCACCACCGGTCATTTATATCATCAGGATACCTATTTTTCGTCCAAGATTAATTGACCAACAGAGGAAGAGCATAAGTACACATCACAACATGAGACAATCTTTAATTTATGACAAAATTAAATTTCTGATTGACATTTGCTTGGATATTAGTTTACTTGAATTAAGCTTTTCCAATTAATAAACCAAACTGTATCGAAATGTCAACAAATAGTTCTAATTTCTAAATCTGCAGTGCTAGCTCCTTAATCTTTGAGAAATTAATAGAATTTGGGATTCTAAGAATGCTTGGTAAAGAGAATGCAAAATTAATGAAATTATAGGATAATTAAGCTCTCTTATAAATAGAATTAGTCGCAACTAATAACAAATGAATCTTTAATTTCTTATGGACCTTACAAACTGATGATTGCTTGCGCCCAGATTATGCCTCCATACCAAAATCTGTGATTGTGTCGAATACACATAGGGATATAAGCCCTTCAATTGCCTCAAGTGTAATGAAGAGATAAAAGGATTGCCGTGATCTGTATTAACCAAACAAACTTCCAAGTAATCAGCAGCAGCCATGACGATTATTTCAGGATAGGAAGGAGAAGATGTGTTCACAGTGTACCAAAAGTTGATCCCTAAGTAAATATCAAATGTCGGGAGATTATTTGCATTATCATAGTTCCCGTAATAGAATGTTGCCCTTATGAGATATTTAGAGCCTACTGTCAAGGATCTTAAGGTGTAGCAGTTTCGGGTTCCAGCAGGGAAGTATCTAACGGTCAAAAATTCCTTGAATAGGCTGTTGGAGACGTAGGAGGAAGAGATGTTGGAGATGATTCCTGTGTCGACAAAGATCTCATCTGATACATAAGTTAAGCCCGTATCACTGTCAACAAAGAGAGAATTTGCCGGAAGCCCACAATCTATGCTCAGAAACCCTGTAAAATTGAATCATTTTAGCAAATTAAATTTAAAGTGAAGATCACAACCAATATGCTTTGGTCGATCTCATTAAAATGTCATGCATGCCTCATAATCTTTTGAAAACAAAAGTTCCTCCCTTTCCTTTTGCTTTTCTACTTGTCAAATTAGTTTGGTCCTTTAGAAAAAAAAGATGACCACAGAGAACAGATTTCAGATTATAAGTAACAGCACTTTGCATAATTACCGTGAGAATCAAGCTGGCAATGGACTTGAGAAATAACTGCAGACATGAGCAAAAGAATTAATAAGCACCACAGTACCATTCTTAACTTTCTAGTAGACCTTGATTATCTGCTTCCCTGTTTTTTTCTGATCAAATGATTGCTGATTCTATAATCTATAGTGCAGCTGTTTGATTAATCCTACAAAACTGTTGAGTTATCCAAATTAATGAATGAGTATTTGACTCTTAATTATAAAACTTTAATTAATTAAGGACAGTTTGCTTTCAAGGACGTACGTAGTAATTATTTAAAAAAGGTCCAAAAATAAAAAATAAACAGAAACGATCAACAAATTTATTTAATCTCTTATGCCGAACCCGCGCATGTGGAATACCATCTTCTCTCAGCTAGGTGACAACATTGACCATATGTAGGCTCTGATTGTTCGTCTCTTTTGTATTGATACGGTCGATTATTTCACAATTATGTAGTACCATCACTGATCAATCAAAAATTGTAATGTATGATTGGTTAGCGTTAGTGAAGTTGTAAGTAATGATGAGTTTGTAAGAGAGTTCTATGTTACGTTCCACGCATTATTTATTTTATCTTTTATGTGATGGGCTGAGTTGTGTGTGTGTTTTTTTTTATTTTTTTTGGGTTGACAACTGTTGTGTGATCTATGGACCAAGCTAGCGCATTTTACAGGAATTTGTTGGTACCAAATAAGTTACGTTGATGTGAAATTATGTTGTATTTTTTGTGTGATTGTCTGATTGACTGAATTTATATCATGTATATTCCGACTTAATTGTAAGGGTATAGTTTTATTGTAATTATTGTTTAGGTAATATTAATTAGACTTGCATAACCTAATACAAATACAGTATATAGTATGATTCTTTAGAGCCATTACACTCCTCCATTGCCTCAACCAATTAAGCTCCATTGTTTGACCGATATTTAGTAGCTGTTTTCTTTTTTTGAGGGTCGGCACAAGCCAACAAATTGTATTAAAAGAAAAAGTATATTTACACAAGGTGCCAAAGCAGTTTAAAGAAAGAAAAACAAATTATCTATGCCAACTAAACAATATTCCACAGCCTAACCGATTGCTCTATAATAGTCTATATTTTGCAACACAGCCTGTCTGTACACCTGTAAATTTGAGAAAATTTTCGCATTTCTACAATTCCATAAATGTCAGAAAATTTTAGTAGCTGTTTTCAGCTCCATCTTTGTATTATGTAACATTGTGACACAAATATACGTCTATATCTTAACAGGAAAAAATATTAAATAAAGTTGAGTACAGCTGGCTTGTAATTAAGAATATTTAATTTCAGTATTTAGATGATGGAAGCCGAGATTCTCTATCAATTAATACGAAGTGTTAGTGCTAAATAACCAGGTAAATCCTGCTGGAAGAACAATATTTTTTTTTTAAAAAAAAAAGAGAGGAAAGAAAAAGACAGGTCGAGGCTGGTTTTTAATATACAATATTTAAGTAATATATACAATTCGTTTGTGTTCGCTCTGACCGCATTTGGTGCAGAACTGGTCTTGTTTGTTGAACTAAGTTTTTAAAAGTTGAAAATTAAATCTGATCGGCGCATTTGGTTTTGAAGTCATGGAATGCTTGTTACTAGGCTTCTAGCCCCGTAATTGTGTTCACTTTTAGTTTTTTTTTTTTTTTTGAAAAAAAATATGAAAATATATTTATGCTTCAAGAATAATTATTAAATTATGCTATATATATTCTAAGTTGCGACAATTGTGTTTAGCTCCGCTTCCATGTAAGAAAATCAGAGAATAAACAGTATTGTAACGGAAATCGATTTTTCAAAATCTCTTGTGATTTCTTTCACGGTATGACACGCACAAAGCCCTTCCTCATCTTCAGGATTATCGACTTTATTTGCTAGTAGGTGACAACCACGAAAACCGAGTTTCACCACACTATCCACAGTCACGGTACCAAACCGATTGCCACATGCCAACCTCTTGAATATATTACTGTGTTTCATTCCCCATTGAGTGCTCATACTTGATATGGCAACCGGCAAGTATGAGAGAAGTGAATTTTCTCTCCCTCTATTATGTGTCTCTCTCTAAGCAGAATAGTTCACACCCTTCATAATAGGTCAGTACAGAAAAATATATAAGGGATGACATCCAGTCACCAAAAGGTGCGACCAGGCCTAGCGGTCCGCTACAACTACGTCTACAATTGCAACAATCGTCTTCAATTCTAAATTCTAACATTCCATATATTTATGTTTTTCAAGAGTTGCAGAACATTATAAAGCAAATATAAGCAACAGTTGTCTTCAATTCTAAATAACAATTCTAAACTCAATTGCAATAACTCCCTCTATTCTAAGCAACAGTTGCAAAACAAGTTGAACAAATATAAGACAATTGTTATCAGAACATATATTATTCCGGAGTGCGGATCGGGGTCCCTAAACCCGCATCCGTCACTATTGTAGAACAGTTCTTGGAATAGTAATGCAACCTCACCGCTGGTTTGCTCTGATCCCATCGTGGCCTTCCAATTCTTTTCTTCACATCCCTTGGATCTCCTTTCTTCTCGAGAGTTCCGATGTGCTCAGTTTTTTTAATCTTTCTCCTCCTCTCTCTCAGAAATACCTTCGATGGACCGGACAGAAGAGTGAGCCATGTGGGTAGAGTACGAACCTCTGTTTGCGACTTGGTCTTGGTGCTCGAAGGTTTGAGCGTTGCTACCTTTTCCTCTTCCGTTGGTGTACTCGGTGTTTGACGACGCAGCTCCCATCACATCCCTCATTTCATGCGAGTACTGCACTGCTGCTGGTCCATCCATCTTCCTTTCGTTTTTTTTTCCTGCTCTCTCTCTTCTTTCTCTCTTCTTTCTCTCTTCTTTTTTGCAGTTTCTTAGATCTGTTATCTTTCAAGAGAAGAAATTGTTCCTTTTTCTTTTTTTTTTACCCTTCTCAATTTTGCTTCCTTTTCTCTATTTTCGATTGGAATTTATAATTGTTCTTGATTTCTTTGCTGCTTCTCTTTCCGTCTCCTCCTTTTCTTTTTTTTTTCTTTTTTGCTTTTCTCACTTGGACTATTTCCTTTCTCTTAGCTTCTTCTTTCTCAATCTTCTTTGATTTTGTTTTTCTAGCTCTTCTTCATCCTTTTGATCACGTTGCTTTTATTTGTCGGCTGGTGTCATTCCTTTTCTTCAATTATATGTGATTTTGTGGCCTCCTTTCTTACTTTTGTAGTTTGGTTGCATATTGAATGAGTTTTGTTTTGTTATTTTTCCCAGTTTCAATCTCACAACAAATAGTCCTTTCTAAGGTTGAGAGAAAAGATTGATCAGATAAATAATTTTAACATGTTTTTTTTCTCGATGTGTAGGATAAAAAGATCTCCTGCCATTATATAGAGCAGTGGAAGTGGAAATCGGAGACTGGTGGGGTCCATGAGACTTGCTTCTATGATATACTCTCAACAAGTTCTTGGTAATCATTTTATTGTACTCTTAATTTTTCTTATCATTGATTATTGAGGATTGATTTTGTAAAGATGCGCCTCCAGCTCGCATGATAGATCTGGCATTTAGAGACAATAAATTTGAAGCAAGTATTTATCTAATTTTGGTTTTTATATCAGTATCTAATTTTGGTTATTTATCTAATTTTGTGTTTACTGAACACCAGGTCTAACAGATGTCGCCAGTTCATAATTGAAAATATAGGAACATAATGATATTTACTGTAGAAAGAACATTGATTCTTATGAAAATGCTTAATATTATGAGATTGTGACAGATATGGAACCTCAAGTCACACGAGGTTGCTATAGAAATAGTACAGGATGCGAAATCAAGGTGTAGGATTATATGTTTTTTTTAGTGTATAGTTTGGTCTGTCCATGTAATGCTCAGGTCAAAATTGATGATATCAATGGTTTGTTTAAAAGTAAATATAAGGTTAAAAGGTTACACTGGCATCAATAAGTAATGCATGATTCTATTTTGGTTGATGCTAATTTAGTATGTTTATGTGCGCAGGAGATGACTCAAATTGAACTGAGGGACTTGAAACACAATCTTTGCTTAAAGCTAGACCATTGCCTGATTTTTATTTTAAGAAGAAACCTATCAAAGAACTGGATGAAAGGTAAATCGTTTTATTTCATTTAGGATTTGATTGATATCCGTAGTTCTAAATATAATAGATTGAAATTCACATCATAAGATAAGATAATGGCAGCATGTCTCACTTTACAAATTTCTGGCTGCAAGTGACTACAATATGGTGCCTCTAATATTCAATGGCCTCTAATTATTTTTGCTCTTTTCAACTTTATCAGTGGCAAATTGCAGATAGACTATGTAATCTCAATATAGAGTAGACCTTGATATGAAAGCTTTTTAAAGAGTACACTGGACAGGTGACTTTTATTTCGTTATTAGATTAAAATTAATGCATCCAAGGAACAAAGACCCATAAATTTAAGATATGTATATTGACAAATAAATGCAGTTAGAAAGAATTATGTATGGTAGGAACATATTAAGCGATTTTGTGTATCAGGTTGCAACAATGGACGAGGTGAAATACAATTGACGAATATCTCTTGACAGCTTCTGTCAAGTTTTCAACAAAAGTAAAAAAAATAAAAACCTTCTGACAAATAGTCTTCTATCAACTTCCTTTGTTAATGTGTCATGGGCAAATTTTACTGAAGCATGATAAATTATGTATAAGATATTCTTAAATTGCTGTACATTCCAAAAAAAAAAAAGATTATTTCCATTTTTACCCCTGGTTCCCTATTCATATCTATTTTATGTTTACTTATCTGAAAGGTGAGATTTAAAATGTGGCATTTCAGTTATACAGCCATATAATAAATTCATTTATCTGTGCACAGATTGATTAGAACCGATACAGAAGAAATTAGGGGAAGCTTCCAATCAGCCATATAATCAATTCAATTATAGGAAAAAAAATTTTGTATCTTCCAGAGTTCTTTTTTGTATTACAGCATCTCCAAATGGTATTTAATTTTTCATTAATATATTTTTCAGTTCCTTTATTTGGTACTAAATATTAATACAAAATATTTCAGAATATCATGTGCTTCTCTTATTCAATATTTTTTTTTCCTTCCTATCATTTTGTATTATCCATCATGTAGAATTTCTTGAGGTTAATTGAATTGGTTCTCTCTGCAGCTTATCAACTTCAAAGCCATATTTCACCAGTATGTTACTATGGTTGCTTATTTTTTATTTTTGCATTGTTTAAGCTTTTTAGAGATTATACACATTTGGAGGTCAGGGTGGTTAGTGGTAGCAGTGCTTATGATCAATGAGATGATTTTATTTGTTCTTTATAGTACTTCAGAAAAAAAAAATGGACAAAGAACAAACAATATCCTGCCAAAAACATGTTGAAAAAAGTTTTGGGTTTAAATAACGTCATGTTTCATTTTTCTTTTGCATAAAATTGATAACAAAATACTGTGTTGCCTTAATAGGGGTTCCCTGAATACCTTACGCTTTTGCACAAAATAGTAATTTTTAACCATCTTTGAACAAAAAAAAATACTGACATTCTAATCTATCCAATTTCATTTGGACCAGATCCAACTGAGAGTTCAAAGTAAACACCTCATGCAAGCATTTGAAGCATTGTGTAGACCATTTAATCTATTTTGTCATATGAGCACCTGGTCCAACAATCTTTTGTGCGTGTGTATCTAAATTACTTTATACTAGGTGGGGGAAGCGCGGCTTCGCCGCGCCTTAGCGGATTTTTGATAATTAACAAATGTGATCTTCTGCTTGAATTATCTAAATTTGTTTTTAATGATGTCTTCAAATTTGTTTTTTTTTTTTATATTGAGAATTATCTAAATCTTTTTTTTCAAATTTCTTAATCTATTAAAGTAAAACAAAAACTTTTGGAAATGATTAATTAAATTTTCAGATTTCATTGTCTTTACATTAGCATCGGTACCAATTTGATATATAGTTCATCTTTATTATGTTATTATAATTTAGTTATGTTCATCTTTAGATATATAGTTCAGCTATGTTCACTTTTACGGGCATAATTTAGTTATGTTCCAAATAAGATGACAAATATAAAAAAAAGACATAGAAACTATGATTCAGGCTATTGCTACTTTGATGACTCCAGAAACTACCCTATAACAATTAAAATCTCTACTTCACCATTAGTTTCTTTCTTTTATAGCATCTCACTAAATATGTTACTGCCAGTAAGTAGTTTTGGTGACATTGCAATGTCAGAAAAGGAGTAGCTACTAGAATTTTTTTAAGAAAAAAGAAAAAAAAATGAAAGAAATTAATCTTAGTTGAGTTAATTCCAATAGAATACATTTTTAAAGAAATAAAAATATTTAATTTTTTTTTACCATTGGAACAAATTAAAAGATAGCCTTATCTTGGACAATTGATTCGACAATGAAAAAATAGTAACGTGGGCTATAGCATAAATTGCATGTTACAGGTCATACACTCATGCTATCAAAAATACAGTTGGTACCAATACATTTGGTTGTAATGGACTATAACATTCAATAAGGGTTGTACAGAAAAGCCTTCAACTGATAACAGTCGGACAGTAAAATGAAGTCACAAATTACACTAATCATTTTATAAAATAAACAAAGAACTGGAGATTTCTCAATTTCTATTAATTGCAATTAAGATAAAATTTAGTATGCATCATTTGCAACTAATAACAACAAAGCATTAGAACTTATGACGTATGTATCAAGTGGTCTCCTGTGAGTGTGATTTTAAAGAAAAGATAAGTAATAATTCTATATTCGAATAAGTAAAAACTTGGATTACAATAATCATAGAGGAACTTTGGCAATGCACATATTGGTCAATAGCAAAGTAGCAGCTCGATCATTGTTGTTGTTATTACTGATATTGAAACCATCCAAAGCTTGGATGCTTAAAAATCTTTCAAACTATTCTCCATATGATGCCGTCGACATGCAAAAATAAATAAAGAAAACAATAGATTAGTTTTTTTTTTCTTATGACGCGAGTACTGATATATATTGTACCAAACAAATATAACACACTAAATATAAGATCCATAAGAAGGGTAATTAAAAAGGGTAATAGCAAACTTGAAAAATTTCGGATGTTAAAAAAATTTCTGCTTACAAAACTTGCCAAAATATAAAATTAGTAACTTCTATCATAGGAAGTTGCCATAAATAAAATTACTATATAATTTTTGCCATAAATAATTTTTAACTTTTAATTCTCTTCAATTTTAACTATGTTTCTTATGGGATGTGATTATCTGTTTAAGAGCTTTAAGAAACTTCAATCAAACAAAAAAAAATTAATTAGAGAAAATAGTAAATTACTGCTTGTATTGGACCTGACTGGTACTTGCTATGTAATATAAAAGTAGAAGGATCTGACAAAGCATAGATAACGATAAACATCTTTTGTCTTACCAATAAACATCTCTAATTACTCAAATATTTCAAGATCCACCCGAAGTCAAACCCACCTATGCTAACTCTCTGGCCATAGCAGCTGCCCTTGGAGAGAAATCCTTGGATGGTAACCAAGGGTTTTGGGGTTGAGCGACAAATTTGGGATAAGCAATTCGTCCTTCCTTCCTTCGTCTTTCATTTTGTTGGAGTTGGGGGGGAGTCGACAGAGGAGGATGGTGGGGTATTCATAGGGGACTCAAGTTGCTGATCTGGACATTTCTCTTCAAGGTGTTAGCCTCAGCCGCCTTCTCAGGTGAGCCTGTTGTCAGACACAAAGAAATAGGATATTACATATCGTACTAAATTATCAGTAAATTTCACAATTACCTAGCACTTTCATATTAGTTGGGATCCAGCAAAACAGTGAGCTCCAACGATACCGAAAAAAAAATTAAAAATCCCTACTTAAGTTAATAGAGACACACCTCCCACTCTTCTTGGCTGTTTAATCCTTCATAGGCCATCAAGAAAGGTTTTTCTGTCTCCAAGGCCTCCTCAAGAGACATCGGGGTCTTCTCTTCTATATTTGGGTTTCCAAATCCCACCAAGTACTCTGGCTCGAACTCAATCTACATCAAACATAAAATATGAAAATTAATTATTCGAGTTTGTATTATATGAAGGAAATAAAAGTCACTTTGAATTACTGGACTATCATAGAATCACAGTACCCTTGATCTCGAATAATTTTCATGAAGCTTAATTCTGCATCTTTGATTAAAGCTCAAGGTTACTGTGGTAATACTTTGATTAAAAAGTCCTCTAAGGCCAGACACCATAAAAAATGTATCCAAATCCAAGTAAAATTAAGTATGATAGGTCAACATCAATACATATCAGTTAATCCTAAAAGCTTTGCCTCAAAGTTAACTTAAAATAGACAATGGCCTGCACAAAGCAACATGCAGTGAAGCATGTCTATGCGGTCTGGCTCCACATTGTCCAAAACGACAAACTGCCATAGTCATTAGTACATAAGCACAATGTTTACATTTTTTTTTTCAGGGTATTCTGACAAAGCTCTCTCATGGCAATGGCCATAAGGCCATTTATACTGGTACTGCTAATAAATATAGGCTTAGGAGAAATCGCACCAAGCTGTACCAGATATGTAAAATGAAGGGGAGTAAACTTGCTGTAAAGACAAATGCAAGTAATACTGATAATCAATAAGATATAAGGTTCAATCTAGGTGTTATAGAATAAAACATGACCGTAACACTATGATTATATGTTAAACATATTGCAAGCAATAACTAAATACAAAGATTTTTGCAAAGCAACCCAATGAATACATCTTTTTATATATAATAAGTTAATAACATGATATGAACTTTATATATAAATTATAAAAGCAATTCTAAATTTTTCAAAGAAGGTTTAGAATTGATCTAACTATACAATTATATTCCACATTTGCACATATATAATATGAGTGATAATTTCATACCTATTGAATAATAAAAAATGATGCTGGACATTAGTACAAAATTAAAGTAGGAAACATAATAAAAGTAAGAAAATAAAGAGACAATTTACATACATATATAACCGTTGCCTAGTGTAACTGGATTGTTCTTGCCAGGAATCAAGTTTTTCAACGTTGTCCAGTACAACGCCTCGACTTTTACATGCCCTAGTGGCACCAGTGGCTACAATTCATCTCACAACTTTTGCTCCAAACAACCATGCATTACGCCCAAACTGCATGCCTTAGATCAAAAACCTATGTCGAAAAACAACCATATTCAAATGTAAAACCCTTATAGTATTTCAACATGATTGATACTAAATGTGTGTATTTTAATATTTACAAATCGATATGGATTTAAAAGAAGATAAATTGCTGAAATACAAAAGTTATCCACATTGTTGACCTTACAATCTATGGTCAAAGAGGAAATTAACCAGACCTAATTAGACACTCTCAAAAAAAAAGAAAAAAGAGAGAGAGAACAAACGAAATTGTGATGAAAGATTAAAATCAGAAATGAATACGACTAAATTAAGAGCTGCTAGATATAAATGTTACAAAGACTTGTTAAATAAGGACCATTGCTCTATTAATATTTTTTTTTGTTCAATAATCAATTTCCGTTCAAGAGGAGCAGCAATTAAATGTGGCCATTTTTTGAGATAGTAAAATAAAATGAGGTGTTGTTGGCTAGGGAAATATTTCTTGCGTCATGTGGCATGTGCATGTGTTATGTGGCTGAGGGCAAAAGTTGTGGCGGTAAAGATGAAAGTCGTAGGGTAAAGCCGTGGCCATAAAGATGAAAGTCTTGGTCGTGGTGACAAATAGAAGATCCAATACAATTATTAAATTAAACTAAATGTGCTAGAAAACTCAATTTGAAATGGAAATGTTTCTGAAAGTAAAAAGAGATCCAGAAATAGAATTGTCATCAATTAAATTGTCGGACTCCGACACACAATACCAAAAGAATTGTGATGGGCGTAATCAAGATGGATATAAAAATTAATTTTCCAATATCAAAGTTAACCAATGAAGGCTTGCCAAGTAAGTGCATGAGTTGCGCATGTTTAAATTCATAAGAATTGCCAAATTAAGGGTTGTAAGAGCCTTTACTGCTATAACCACGCACCTTCTCATAACTGTTTCTGGAGCCAATCAGGCCTCGCCCAGTCAACACATGATCTATCCAGGTTCAAAAGAAAACCCCAAGATGGAGGGTTGCAACCTGACCAGAGACCAAAAAAAAAATATTAATTCATTTATGGTTATCTAGACATAGTGAAAAAAATATTTTGAGGAACAAAAAGAATCCATTTTAATCAAAAAATGGTGAAGCAAAATTATCAAAGGTACATAATAATATAATATTTCATTTTGCAATGAGCAAGGATACTGGTAAATGCATATTGCAATGAATTCAACAATGAGCAGCAAGCAAGCAACAACATATTAATTACAAACCATAGAAACAGAAAGTTGTGCATCTTGAATACAAAGCCATATGTATGTATATAAATCACAAAATATTTTTATTTTTGAATTTATAAAAGCAAAAAACAATTACAAAATATATATATATATATTGATTGGACCAATCCTTGCAAACTTGTACTCATCCAAATAAAAATGTGTATCACAAAGCTTGAACTTACCAGTAGAGAACATTGTAAGCTCAAAGGAACGCACCAAGTGCAATGCAAGTTCAGAAGAAGACTGAAGCAGGATTTGATGCAAGTATGACTGATATATATGACTTTCATCTCTCATTTTGTATGAGAAAAGATAACAATATCAAAATCAAAACTCATCAACAAAACTACAGTAATTTATATAATGGAGTGGATATGGCTTCTTAGTTTTAAAATAAAAAAAAACATATATGGTAATTGAGGCCCTATGAAGGAAGGGGTAAAATTGGAAACTGATTCAAATTATATAAACCGAGAGTTCTAGGCTTCCAGCTACCTCCACATGTTATTATGCTATTTACATAATATAATATTCACAATTTAATTATTATAGTATATAATAATTCGTTTGCGAGACATCCAATACTTGAATAAAGATAACTCTTATATTTGACCATGCAATCTTTTTTCGAAAAAAGTAGACAGGTTCCACAGGTCCTTACCATCAAGATGTTATCATCACCATATACTAGATCAATTATCTTAAATCATCTTGAATCTTATGCCACGATATAAGTATTTTCTAATCATAAGAGTAATTTGAGAAATTAAGTATATCTGCTAACCAAGGTAATCATCAATATGCAAGTCATGCTAATAAAATTAAACTGATTTTGACAACAATATAAAAATATCTCAAATTTCCATACATTATATATCACGCCACCAATTGACATCACCTATCCAATTTATATGAAAAATAGCACCTAACCACACAGAAGAAAATTATAGCTGAATGACCCAAATTTCAGAGTAAATCAGTTAGAAATCACAAATGTTACTAAAGTAAGAAAACTATGTTTAAAAAATGTTCAATCAGATCGGCTATACTATTCCTAATTTCCTACAAAAAATATACAATCATAATTTCTATTATAGGAAGCATGTACCAGTTTGGTTATAAAATCGCAACACAAAGCACGATGGTTTTCCGCTAGTAATAGAAATAGGAAAAGAATAGATAACATTGGAACAACAATAGTTCACTTCATCAGGGTTTCCGACCCGACACGACCAGCCTTCGAAATTAAATTTTGTAATACTATGGCTCTGTATGAAGTTTGTGTTGCCAGAACCCCATATCGACACAATAAGTTTGGTGTGCCAGTAATGACATTGAATAAAAAATAATTCATATTGAGATTCAATAAAATAAAATTGAATTCAGTGTAATCAGCTGTTTGTAGAAACAAAACAAATTATTCAGTGCACAGCACCATATCTTCTTATGAAACATAACAAATCGAATAAAGCTAATGGTTTCAAAGTGCATAGACTTTCCAGTAGAAATTTTCTTAAGAAAAAAAAAGAAATTAATGATAGATAATTAACACAGCCAATAAGAAAAAAATTATGATTGCTTATCCATACTGGTAAGAGAGGCAGTCGCTTATTTCTTTTGATGAATGGGTTTTCAACACTGAAGCACATCCCCTAAAAATTGTAACCAGGCACTCTGGAGCAACTGACAGCAAGCTCAATTCCAATCCAGTTGTTCGGCTCTTTGGAAGAAAGCAAGGGAAAATTAGTGATCCTAAAGGTTGCTCTCTTTAGAATAAGGATGGATGACGGGCGGTGTTGGCGGAGATGGAGGAAACAAAGGAGAAAATGAAGGGTATGGCCGTATGGATTGAGGCGGTGTTAGCAGAGGAGGAGGCGACAGAGAGGAGGGGGTTGAGGTGGGAGTGGAGGAGGAAGCAAAGAGAAGGAGAGGCGGAGCCGCGGAGGATCTGGCGACCACCAAAGCAACGGAGAGGAGGGATGAGTTGCAGGGGGTAAGGCAGGGATTGTGGAGGAGGCGCCGGGGGGGGGGGGGGGGCGAGCCGAGGGAGAGGCGACGGAAGAGAGAAGATGAGAAATAGGTTAGAGTTAGAGAGCGTTATAAAAAATCGCTAAAAATCTGTTAATGGATCAGATCGATCGCGAAAAAAATGAAGGGCTCAGATGCCGCATCGTAATCTGCCAAAAAGCGGCCACGGGATTTAATTAATAAAATACTATAGATTCCATAATATTGGTATCCTGTATTTTTAGATCATGATTGAATACAGATATAGGATAGCAACATGATGGAATATAAAGTCCTCTTTACAACTATTTAGTACCAGTCCTCTTCATAATATTGTTTTTTATATGTCATGATGAATAGGCTCTTACACTTTCTCTTTCTTCTCTTCACAGACTAAAATTAGGTGTACTGTAGAGCCAACTCTTTTGTTTACCGGTGAGCACAATGTTGTTGCTTATTTGAAGGATGCAGTGGTATGTTTCAGATTAGCAGTAAGCCTGACATTGGCATCTTCCTGTGCTAGCTGCTTGCTCATCACCAATGAAAGATAAATGTGATCACTTTTGAATCATTTTCAATTTTTATAATGATACTTTTGACATGTGATAATAATGGTAATAACCTTTGTATATTTCATTTTGTACCAAGTTGTCCATGAAAATTAAAGCATCGTTGATGACTTTCTGGACATGGTATTTGCAAGTGCTGTTAAAGCAGTATAAATTTATTTAGTATATTTTACTGTGTTTGTTTATTGTTGATTCATGTAAATAAAGTTATAACTATTTTCTGATTTAGGATGATATCAGGACCCTTGGTGCAACGTGCACCAAATTCTGCTTATAACTATTTATATTAGAGATTTTTTAATTAGATTACTAATTTCAAATGTTAAATTTACTGATTTTCCGTATGATTGATACATTATAACAAGCAGACCCACAGGCTTCACCTTCAACAAAAATGGTAAATGAAGCAATGGAGAAATACAGAGTAAATCACCAAAAAAATTAATATTCGTAATGAAAAGGAAATATTCTTTAAATGAAAATAACATTGAGTCAGATTTCAAAAACATATATATCTTTTCTTTCTACGCCAATGTTTTTGGTCACTCAAGATTATCTCCAATTCCATCTATTAAAGTTTGATTTAAAAAAAAAAAAAAAGATCGCGCAACGCGCGAGTTCTCACTAGTTTACTTCAATTCTAAACTCATTATAAAGCAAACTGTTGAAATAAATCTCTCATTATTTCTTGTTTGGTTCAACTTGTTTTTCATGAGTTATTTATGTTATTTGTTCAACTTTACTATATATGTTCATATTGTTTATTATATTTGTTCACCTTTATGATCCTTAATTTATTAACTTTGAACTTATCTTAATGGAATGCATTAGCTCAAGCTGAAAGGAGTAATTTTATAATGATGGACCCAAAATAAAATATTATCTAACAAAATTATCCAAAAGACGAAAAATATCTTTGGCGCAACAAAATAAGTGTAGTATCCAAAGAAGATAAAGAAAAAAAAAATAGAACGATACTTTCAATTACAACAAGAAGCAAAAAAAATCTTTTTAGTACTAAAGCTACATCTTATATCAGTAAAATTGTAAGTCGCTCAATCGTAGCATCCATATTTGCATCCACAAAATAAAATGAATGCTCATAAATATTACAAAAATGAAAAAATAGAAAGAACCACTTAGGCACATTAAATTTCATGTTAAAAGAACCAAGTCGCATCGGTACTTAACTCACTGTGTAAACTTGCATATTTGTTCCAATATGAGTTAACTCGTTGTGTAAATTTCATGTTGTTTTGGAAAAAAAAAATCGAAATTAGTATTTTAAGATGTATACTTCTGAAATGATAACATTCAAGACAACACTTAACTTTGCCAACATCGCACTAAGGTTGACTACACCAGCCGTTAAAGCAGCCGTTATTGCTCCTGAAATGCAGTTTAATTATGTAAATTCCTTCCTTGTACATTCTTCCAAACTACCCTCCTTTCGTGTTTTTCTCTAAATAGTATATAAATTTAAGGGGCCTTTGTCGAAATATAACTTACATCCGAACATTCTATCTCTCATCTAACGAGGTCCTACTAGATGTAAAAATTATTTATCATAAAATTGCTTTCGACCATTCTAAAGATATTATTAAATATGTCGATTTCTTATTTAATTTACAAGTCAAGTAAATGATCCATGGGGCAAGAATAAGATTATGTCAGAACCACAAATAGCATGATTAATTTGCATCATATTGAATATGGTACCTGAATTAAAATTGATGACAACTGACTGTTGGGGCATTGGAAAGCATGAAATTGATTTATTTTGTTGTGTGTGATAAACTCCGTGCTATTGAAATTAAAGGAATTAAAATTTTTTATTAGCATAAAGGATAAATATATATATAAAAAAAGAAATAATTAGATATATGCCACCGTTAAATTGTAAATTAGTGTTATGTCCTTTATAAATAATTAAAATTAATTTCATCCCGTTATTTATTGTCAAAATTAGAGATATGCCACTCTAACACTTTAAAAATGTCCAAATTGTCCTTATTGGATTAAATCAGCAATAAAAGAAAAAAAACTTATTGACAAGAAATAAAGTTCAGACTGATTTTAAAATTATAAAATTTCGAAGTTTCAAATTCTAAAAATTTTATAGTTTCAAATAAAAAAATTATAAAATTTTGAATCTAATTTTGATATTTTGAAATTGCAAGCTTTCGAATTTTCAAATTTTGTCTAATTTCTAACTTTTACATGGTATAAACCTAAATCACCCTAAAAAAAATTTTATTCTAAACTTCATAGGTGTGTCATCAAGTGAACAGATCAATACTTCGAAATGATGGGCTAAGAGGCATGAAAATACTATATGGGCACTAAGTGTAAATACATCAAATGAAAATAAAAAATGAGAAGTGCAAATCAGCCACATTCGTAACATCATGTGCCAATCAACCATATTTAGATTTTTTTTTTAAAATAATTTGATTTATGAATAACATGTTCTTAACTATAGATAATAAAATTAAAGAACCTATATATGCATATCCAAAAAACAAAATGCATTAGTATATATGCATAAACTTAATACTTGAATTATAACAATTATTTTATTTGACAAATTTTACGTTAGTAGATTTCCTCCAATGTTCCATGATACTTTTTGAGTCGAAAAGCATTTAAGGTTAAAATAAATAAAATTGATAAATATATATCAGCAACTCTTTTTATATTTTATGTCAATCTTGATTCACAACTAAATGATTTCATGCGTTCCACGAAGCCCCTTTGATAAAAATGTGAAATTCATCAATTTTATGTTACTACTTACTGATTAGTTAATGTTCAAAAGTACGACGTCGTATTTTATTTTGCAGTCATACAGATGTTGTGGACATCGATTGATGTTGAAAGAAATATCGTAGTAGATATTTTTTAAATTAAAGAATAGCAAACTTAATTGTTTTAATAATCATATGGAGCCTTACAAAAGTACAAGCAACGCATGCATCCTAAAAAAAAAAAAAAAAAAGATCATTCACATTATACAAGAAAAGAGGTGATTTTACTTGATCTTACTTATGGGAGTGGTGTGCAAAGAAATTTAATACAAAATAAAATATTATTGAAAAAATAATATAACAAAAGATAACATAAATGTGTTTAATTTAACCATTGGAGAAATTTGAATGATGTACAAGTCATCCATATAACCAGAAAATTGCATCTTACCATCCAGAACCAGAGTCCAATGCTCCCTCTCCTCCCTCCCACAGTCCCACCCTACTCCCAAGTCCCAACGTCCAGTGCTTCTTTCGTTCCCACACACTTACTCGGTTACTCCTCCCTACCTCCCAAGCACTATCTCCCCTTTCTCTCACCCTACTCTCTTCCCTCTCATTCCTTTCTCCCTTCAATTGCTCCTCTCTCCCTTCCGCCAGCGACTCCATCTCCCCCTCCTTTTGATTCATCATCTTATCCTATTCGTCCACTCTATTCGCTCTCTTACAATGCTCCATTTTTCTCAAGTTATTTAATAAAAAATTTCATTGTTTTTTTGGCTCACTTTATTAAATTTATTTGTTCAAATTATTTATGTATCCATTCATTTATGTTTATTTGTTCATTTTATCTGATTGATGTGTTCAACTTGTTTTTCAAGTAATTTATTGTATTTGTTTAATTTTATTTAGTGTATATGTTTCTATTATTTATTATATTTGTTCAAATTGCCGTTGTATCTATATTTTTCTTATGGACAGTTGTTTAATTTGTTTGTTAAATATTTGTTCAATTTAATTTTTCATTGTATTTGGTCACTTTGTTTATTTATGTGTTCACATTGTTCATTTATGTGTTCATTGCTGTTGAACTATTTTGTAAGTTTGCTGGAAAATTAAGCAAATCATAGTGGCGAAGTGAGGGAAGAAAAAAAGAGACAGAGGGACGCATGGGAGGGAGGCGAAAGTTGAGTGAGAGAGGGAGAATTGAGGCTGAGGGAGAAAGTGTTGTTGCAAATTGAACAAAGAATCGGATAATATGAAAAAAGTCAGAGGAATAAAAGGAATAGAAGGAACAAATTTACCCGAATCGCGCTACGCGCTGTCCTTAAGCGTATTCCGTCTCAACGTGCGACAGGAACCGCAACCAAGATAATTCGGAGTTGTCACCTTTTAGGGCACGATCATGAAGATGACTGATGAAAGCCTCCAAAAATATCCAGTAGAAATACTTTGAATATTTGAGAATAGAACAGGAGAAATTATAGAATTGGAATTTGAGATAGATATATCGGTCAATCACATCACCAATTTTCAGATCTTCTATTTTCTAGTGAATAGACTTGTTTATATAGAGAATTATAAAACGTCTAATACAGCCAATAAAATTCAACAATTATTAGGCCAATTACTCAATATCAACGGGTGAAAATTGAATGAGATATTAAGGCATTGAGGAGCCAAATGGAACAGTAACTTAAATAATTAACTACTGTATATCATGGGTACATGAACCAACTCAAACGAAAATAAAATAAAAAATGTATTAATGGGCTAAGAAATGGAATAATATAGAAATGTATTCATTGAATTAAATGGATATTGCAAAAACTGAAACTTGAGGGAAATGAATTTCATGATTTGATATTTATTAATATAGCTCAAACGAATTTTCATAGAATATGTTTTAATGAATTTTGAGTTTTCCAAACTATATTTCCAACAATCCCCCACAAAACTCAAAATTTACCAAACGAGAAACACACAAATTAGGGGTTTTATATAACCAAATGATGAGTTTTATAGAAGCAAATTGAATTTCATAAAATCGGATGATGAAACAAATTGCTGGATATTTATATTACGCATCGTAGAAGTAGCTTACAAACTTTGAACTTCACTTAGTGTTGATGGATTAAATTTGGAGGAGACAGAGAGAACTTATGTCTTGAACTCGTTCCTTGAACCCAAATTACACCATCACACGCGCAATATAGAGTCAGTCATCGCGGGGTGCGCATTTATGGCCATACGCAAATAACTTGGATTTTTCATGAGAGTCTTAAGGGCTTACCCATACCCCGCACTGCGGCCGTATACAGGCACTCTCATATAGGTGAGTCCCTACCAAGGATGTGTGCAGATTCACATCCCACGGAAATTACCGATTTGGTCCTCATTAAGAGCATTGCTCGAGCTAAAGTGCTCATCCTTAACATCTACATAAAACACATTCAACATAGGGATGGGGCTGGAGTCAATGCTCCAAAATTGTGTGCTAAGTGACCCACTTACGGCTTGTTATTACCCATTGAATCTCTTTCCAGGGGGCACCCTTTCGGAGATTGGGTTGCTACCGCAAGAGGCCTATTAGGGCATAAACCCATCCCCCTCGATGAATATAGAACTTAAGTTCTATATAAGTCTTTTAGTTAGACCATCATTTTATAATTTTCTGATATATATTATTTCCTTTTTCATTTTTGACATATTGCTTTATTGATTATGATCTACAATTAATATGTCAATTTATTTTTTTATTTAAATCGCTGTCTTATATTGGCAATTAATTATGATTCAAGGAATTGTTTGTGAGATAATAATAATTCAGTTTTGGTATATTAAATTATAACAATTCAACTTTCCACTATGCTTTTGTTCGAAATTATTTTTATTTTCTTTTAATGTCTAATCTGATATCAAATTCGATTTGAAAAAATTTTAAATTCGGAAGATGATTCATACAATCATTGTAATCATATGATATGATTTTTTTTAACTGTTTTTTTTATGATAAATTTAATATAATTCTACTGGTCAAATAAGAAAGATAATATTGTGATCAAATATAATTTCTTTTGTTATGATTATATGTTGTTGTCGAAATTTGTATATTTCAATGTCATAAAATTTATATTAGTCACCATGACTAAATAAGTATAAAGAACTTGATCATTAGGATTTGTCATTAACATTTTTTTTAATAACCCCCACATTTTCTTCTTATTTCATGTGAGGTCTAACGGTTGTTATGTGCTGTGTAGCAAGGTTGAATTTTCTCAATTAACATCATTTCAGTTTAATACGAATATTTAATTTGACAATAAAGTCCATGGTGATCAACGAGAATTAATAGGTGGCCAGTCCTTTAATGCTTGTGTAAAAACACCAATGCACCTTATTAAAAAATAGATAAGTTGTATTACTCTTATTATAATTATGATTATGATTATGATTATGATTATGATAATGATTATTGAAAATTAAGAATTTAGTTTGTATTCATGAAGTTCATATAAATAAATTTATTAGGTCTATTTATAAAATATCTTATATATTTTGGATAACAGATTAAGCTTTAATTTCTAACTCCTTTTTTTTTTCCAATATGCATAACTCTTCTTACAAAAGGATTTTATAACATTTAATTTTATATAGTATTTTCAGTTATAATTGATGGTCAAGATAATTAGAATTTATTATGATTTAAGTTGACAGTAAAATTTGATTCAATAGATCATGATATCTTGATTCTTCAATGCAATTTATGTCTTTTATTTTACAATTAAATTCTGCAATTCATTTCGGCTCAATATACAACACTCATAAATAAATTAAATGATTTTTGGGTTATCATATAAATTGAATTCATTAAAATTATTAATCCTCTTATAAAATTATTCTTACTCCGTAATTAATTGATCAAATATGAGCTATAAAGTACTTTGATGAAATTATCTTTTCATCATCAAATTAGTATGCTAAAAAATTATCCAAATATAGTATTGATTTATACAATGCGTTGTTCATCAATACATTTATATCAAAGCAACTAACCGTTGCAATTTTATTTCCCATTGATGCAATAATTAAATTTAACATTCATCAGAATAATTAAATTTATTTCTCCTTACATGATTTTCTAGCATCTTTGATTCATCACAAATTTCACAAATAGAATCTGGATTCGTATTTAATTTAGATATAGAAGTAAGAGCTCATTTTGAATAAACAATGGCCATTGAAATTATGATAATATTCTAATTGTGATTCATATATTATATAAGGATCAATATTCTTTTTTAATAATTTATCAATTATATTTAGATATTTCAACTTTATTTGAATCAATAACTGATTTAGATCCTAACTGATTTATTAGATTAATAAAGATTCGTTAATTAAATTCATTTTAAAATTGAAGCTATTTTGTACATCCCAATAAATAAGATTCATTAAGTTAATTTTCTTTTTCGAGATGTTAATTTTCAATTTACATCTCCAACATCTAATACATTAAATCATTTATAGATATTACATTCTTTAACTATGATCACACTTCTTCCACTTCCAATGTGGTAAGAAGAAAATTAAAGATCTATTCGCGCATACAAATTTATTAGCACCAGAGACTAATCTCCAACCTTGATTGATTGATTTATTGATAATATAATTTAATTTAATAATGGTTTAGATTGTTTTGTTTTTATCAAGTTTTATTATAGGATTTATTGAAACTATTTTAAATAGTCCAAATAACTTATTTTATATCATATTTACTTCAAGTTCATTTTTATATGAACCTTGCTTTATATCGTATGTACTTTTCTTTTTCTTTCTACAAGTTTGCTTGAAACATACTTTAAAATTTAACAATAATTTCATAAATTATTCATCATCTCATTTCGTAGAAAATAGAAAAATAGTTTACAATTGATCATTGAGAAATATATAAATTTATAGAGCTTATAAACATGTAAATTATTTTCTTTTATTGTATATATATTTTCTTTTTTTTTATCCAACTATTTTATCTTTTATTCAGAGTAACTATTTTGTCTCAGCAATTAATTAACAAAGGCTACTGTTGTCCCTAAAGGAGGCGGCTTAAACAAGATTTAGCGGAAGCAATTAAGGTTTTAGACCGGTTTGGTATGAACTTGTTAGAAAGTCCATGTTTTCAAATTTTAATAGTTAATTACCATTAACTAACTATCTAAACAACAAAGATCACGATTGATCTTGTTCAAACATCAACACATCATGAGATAGAGAATAGGAAGGCTACCTCTCCTAGACTAGCAACTAGGAGGCTCGAATCCGTCGATGTCGAGGTTGCACGCACCACCAAGTCGCCGGCGGCCGCCTCGAGTCCACCAAGAGCTTAATCACAATCTCAATAGTTGTGTTAGCAACGAGAGATTGAGTCTAAACCCTTCCTTCCTTTGCGAATTAATTCCTTTAATTAATTGGGGAAGAGGGAGGCTCAACACATGAGCAAAAGAGGGAGGGGAGGTGGTGGTGGCGCCGGCCAAAGAGGGAGAGAGAGGGTGGTGGTGGCGGCTACAAGAGAGGAGAGAGAATAGCTAGGGTTTGAGCCTCCAAAGGGGGGTTTATATAATGCTCCAACCCTAGACCATAGTTTCCACAAATTACACAATTGCCACCTACCTACCTCCTTCTCTTTGGCCGGCCTCAATGAGGGCCTATATGGGCCACCTATCCTCCTATAATGGGTCTCTAATTACTTTAATTAAAGCCTCATTTATTTGCTTTTTAATCGGGCTATTCATTTGCTATTAAATGGCGGCCCAATTAATTAATATAACTATATTATATTAAATTGTGTTGAACCAAAATAATTATTAACCAATTAATAATTATATAGGGTTTAGATAATGCATTAATTTATTTCTATATGATCTATTTGACTTAATTAATTATAACGGTTCGCAACGGTATATAATTAATTAATCAACTTATCATATTTTCGCAATACTCATTATTACGAATAAATAAATAATGCACCGTGTGATTATAACTCTATTTGTGTGACCCTTTGAGGATTTATGCTACGTTGGCCATGGAATTAAATCGCTATTTTAATTCCAATAATCATAAGCGGTATCTAGCAACACGTTATGATTCTCAATTCGCATAAATAGTGTACTGCTACAATATCTCAATCCTGCATAAGAAATAATAGTATTTTCTTGTCTGATTCTTATGTCACATGATATCATCGTATAATCCAAGATAGGAATGTGTCATTCTTGCAGATTATACGTTTCTTAATCTAGAGATGATTGTATCAGTTGCTAGCAAACAATCCATCTCCATCAAGGGCCCAAATAGATATCATCGCTCACTAAGTAAATTAATGAGGGACATACGGTTTTCTTGATGAACAACTTATCCCCGCTGTGACATAGGAAAAAATACCATACTATATTTAACTCAATTAATTAGAATAACTCCATTAATAATATCAAAATAAATAAATCTATAAAAGTAGTGTACAAAGATAATTAAAATGAATAAAGAATTGTCAAATATTTATGGTAAACATATCAAATCAATTAGAAAATAATACCATAAAAATCAGACCTAACTAAGACTAAAGAAATATTAGTAAAATAAATTAGGCGTATGCTAAATTAATCTAGATAGGAAAAATTAATATTTTTAATTTATAACTTGAGGAAATGATTTTGATGTAACAGTAAAACTAAATCGAAATTGAAATCTTCCAACTTGTGTAGTATCTAAATATAGCCTAAATGATTCTAGCAAAATCAAAGTTAAGATCAAATTTAAAACTAACATCAGATCAATTAAATCTTAATGAAAATAATTATAAAAATAACTCTATATGAGTTGCAGCATCCTAGGTCACAAAATTCCTGTCACATAAGATCTTAAGGGACTAAATTTTAATAAAAATCCAAAAATCCCTTCTTCATTTCTTTCCACTGGCACCATCCCCTTCCTCCCTTCTTTCTCTTTTTCTCCGTCTCGATCGTTCTATCACCTTCGTTCTTATCCTCTTCTCCGATGTTTCTCGAAGTTCAAAGGTCAAAGAGGGATGCGTTGTGGCCGGCCAATAGCATCGTGCCACAGCAAGGAGATGCCCTCTCGATTGATCTTATCCTCTTCTCCGATATTTTGTTGAGGCGGTGGATCAATCGGTCGTGAATCTTGAGTTCAGAGATGGATTGATCTCCATCGTTAGTAGTAGGTTGTTCTTATCCTCTCTCTGCTGTGCGCCACCTATAAAAGGGGGCAGTGAGGCTGAATTTTGGGTTGCTGTCAGTTTACCTTAACTATGTAGAGAGAGAGAGAAAGAGAAAGTTGAGAAGAGGACCGAAGAGAAAGAGAGAGATGAGGGAGTAGGCTCAAGGTATATCGCCCTTTTCTCTATTTTTGATTTCGATGGACAATTGAAAATGTTATAAGGTTGAGTTTAAGGTTTAAGCCCTAATCAAAATTTCACAGTGAATTAAAGTGGGGCTAAGATGAATTGTGATTGTTGGGATTTTTGAGTTATTGCTATTAATTTGGTTGATTATGTTGAACCGAAATGATAAAACTGTATAAACCAAACATATAGGGAATAGGAGATGCTATACTTGCGTTAAATCACTGTAACACCTTCTCTGTGTGTTTGTGACATTGGTATAGGTCTTGTACCAGCCTCAATCGAGGCCAAACAATTTCTGGTACCGTTCTGGTACCATTCTGGTACACGATGTTAGGGTTCAGGGGCTGTATTTGAAAGGAAAACTTGCACTAGGGATGTGTTGGTAAAATTTTAGGGACCTATGTGTGAATAAAAAGGACTCATTTACAAATAATTTAAGTTTATGGGCCTCTGGCTAAAAACTAAGGGGATTGTGGGACGGATCTGTTTTCTTGGCTAGCGGATCTGGTCGGATAGGTTTCGGACTCGTTAAGTATGGCCTAGGTCAACTGGGTCAGGTTGACCTGGCTGGACCCTCTCGCATGTTTAAGCCGACATGGGCTGAGATGGAATTTGGGCCTTCCGGGCCTATGTTATGTTGTGACGAATTGGGCCTTAAATAATTAAGAGTTGGGCTAGGCAAAAATAAAATGGAAATGGACTTAATTCTGGGCCCAGCACAAATATTTTGATGGGTTTATTTCTTGAGGCCGAAATAATTAGATGTTGGACCTAAACTTAATATTAAATATTAATTAAACTTAATCCAAGATTAAGTTAAATAAATTGTGGGCTTGAGATTAAATAAATAATTAAAGGAGAGGCCATTAGAAATAATTGGGTATCCCTTTAGTTAAGTCGGATTTCGGATTTCGGGAGATGATGAGAATAGTCTGAGTGAAACCAAGAATAGATACCTTGACATAAATCACTGACTTTCTGATCCCATCTCAAAACAAATCAAATAGTTTTCGATTTTGATTTTCTATCTCCAATTGATTTCCTTGATTTTAGATTTTTATTTTTCTGATTTAAATTTTCGAGATAACAATTAGTTAAATAAGCAAATAAACAATATTATAAAATAAAATAAATCAATATGATATAAGGGATATTAGAAAAGAATTATAAAATAAATAAATGAATACTTTAATTCTAAAATATAATTAATGACATATAATAAAAATAAATGCTAATTCTTAACAACTGGAAAGTCAAAACCAATTACTTAATAATATATTTTAAAACATAATCCCCTTAATAAAGAATTTGAACTTAACCATCCCAAATCTCAACTAGTCTGGTTAACCTAGACCGTCAGTATGGTAATCCAAGAACCGTCTAGGATTAGGTTACTTAGGTTACTTTAAGTATTTAACGGTCAGTAAGGAAGTCATCTGTTTTTATTAGGAATCCGATCTAGGATCACTTGATATGAGACTATCAAGCTCAAAAGACCGTCAAGCAGGAGAACCTGGATAAGATGATCATCTAGAACTCGAACCATCATAGGATATCGAGAAGCTACATTTAAGCTTACGAATCAGGTGCGGAATTACGTTGGATTTTTGTTAAAGTTGAAGTGATTATTAAACTGTTTTGAATGCATATTAGTTAAGTGGTTCCGTGTTTGCTAAAACAAAACATTTATTATTCAAATGCATATTGGAGAGTCGTTTGGTTGCATAACCATATTTCTGCATTTTAGGGATAGAACCCAAATATTAATAAGAATGCATTTTGAAAGATATGTTCTCCGCTTTGAGAAATTTGAAAGGTGACAGTCAGATATTTGGCTATGCCGTTGCTATTGATGAATCTGATTTATGAATGATCTGACTGAAAAGAATTGAATGATAATTGGGATATGTAATGATGTGATTGATATGTGTGAATTGATATGTTTGTATCACTCTCCGGAGTCGGTTGACCCTTGGCTTCGGCCAGTTCGGTAGCGCTATGCGGATGTGGAATTCTCTTTTGCTTGCCCAGGGATAGAGATGAGTCTCTTTTGCCTGCCCGTGGGTTAGGGAAAGGTCTCTTTTTGCTTGCCCAGCCGGTTGGGTTAGGGGCCTGAGTGATTTTGAATATATGAATATATGATTATGAGATTATGAGAATGATATGTGAATTTTGAAGTTCCCTTTTGCCTGCCTTCGTGTTAGGGAATTATGTGAATAAAATGTGAATTGTCCAGACTCATGCTATGCTTAGTTCTATAATGCTCGGACCTCTAACACGCTCAGTTTCCTTTCACGCTCAGACACATGTTGTCTGTGATGGGATTCGTGCCACGTGTTCAGTTCCGACATGTACATGACTTTTGTCATAGATGAATTTTGTTGCATGTCCGGTTTTGATTATATTGTATGATGGATGTCATTTGCAATTGTTTTTGTTAAAATAGAGATATGCTTGTTTTATTTTATATCAAATGAAGATAATATTCAACATGTCTCATTATATAAATGAATTATTTTATTTATGAGAATTAATTCTAGAACTTGGATTTTAGCTTAAATCCACGTACTGGAACTAAAACCCGCACTGAGAATTTAATTCTCATTCTGTGCTTTTGCATGTTTTCCACAATGGTTGTGGGTTCCAGGTTGCAGAGACGGGCGTGATCAAGTCAAGTAAAGATTAAGCCAAAAATATCTTGCCATGATGACTCAATGAGTCGTAAAACATAGCTGGGTAATTCATGGTAGGCTGAGACTTAAACCTTGTAATTGGTAGAAAAGTTTGTTGTGTTGCAGTGTTTTGCTTTTCTTTTCTTTACTTTTATTCCTGCCTTAGCTTGATAATATTCTCTTATATTATCTGATTAATTAAAAAAAAATTGTGTAATAGCTATGCTAAGCCTTACGAAGGTACATTATCATGTACTTTTCGTGGCGGGAGCTGCTACATCCAGCTGCAGGATGTGACACCCGCACAATTCAAGAGAACATAAATAAAGTCCGTATAGCAGCCCTTATCAGGAATCAACGGTAGACGATATTTATTGAACCTATCCTCATGTGGAAAAGCTGAACCATCTCAAACTTAGAATCAAACTCAAATGAAATAAATAATGATACTTAACACAATCCATATATTTATTTCATTGGGTCGTGTCATGTACTATGTTCTAATAACATATACATATATAATTAAGTTGGCAACTCCTTACCTATGATTTGTGGAACTTAATCATCACTTAACTTGCATACTAATCTTATCTGATAATTAATGTTCCTTGTTAATTATCAAGATTACGGACCTTTTAGATTTATTATTGTCATTTAATTATAAATAAACTACAGAGATCTACAATTCAGATCCTTAACCTGAATGATCTGTCAATAAATAAATCAAGAAACAAATTATCAAATATCATTAATAACATAAACCATAGAAGTAGCCATTTAATGATTGGCTTCTAGGACATATCTCTAACAGAACTATCCTAACACAATTCAATTGGTACCCAACAATTAACAAGCACACACAAGCAATTCAAGTAGCAAGAAAGTAAAGGGAGAAAGAAAGAGAGAAATTGAACACTCGATGTGATTACGGAGTTCCGACCTGCTAGGAAAGGCTAGCCTTAGTCGTACGTCTCCGGGAGTTTCACTACCACGAAAGGACACGCTCCATTCAATTCCAATAAGAACGGGACTACAACTTCGAACCGAATCACCTCGTCACAACGACACTCGAGGCGGATCGGCCTAACTCGAAAAATAAATGGCACCAAGGCCTCCGATGGAGATGAGCTCTCAATCTATTCCAACCTACACCTAGCGACAATGTCGGGACGGTGGTGTTTGAGGCTACTTTATCTCTCAAATGATCTAGATAAGAAAAGCTTAAGTGGGAGAGTATCCCTGTGCTCAAAGGTTCAATTCTGGTCTAATTTTGCAAGGCAAAGCTCTCTAAAGAGAGAGAACAAGGAGTGGATATATATAGAAGGCGCCTAGAGCTTCAGCCCAGTCCAAAAGCCGTCAAGCGTTACACAACGCTTGAATATAGCCGTTATAAAAAGACAAAATCAAACTAGCCGTTGAAATTTGTCTGAAGCGTTACACAACGCTATCAAGCATTACACGACGCTTGAGCAGGGAAAGTCAAACAGTCATTGACAAGAGTCAAAACGTTATATAACTCTATCAAGCGTTACACAACGTATGCCAGAACTATTTCAAAATGGCCAAAAAATCAAAGCGTTAGAATTTTCTAAACGAACGTCTTGTAACGTTTGATTTTTGTACCGTTACACAACGTTAGAAAGCGTTGCACAACGTTTTCTTAGAAAAGTATCAAAAGAAGATTGTCTTGATCAAAACGTTGTGTGACGCTATGAAGAGTTGTGTAACGCTATCAAGCGAACATAACGCTTGAACACAGAAAATTGAATTTTGCTGGTTTCTTAAGCTTTTCTTCTATCTAGATCATTTTAAGGATAAGTAAGGACTAAATTATACCTTCTATCCTAGTCTAAGCTAGCCTACAAACTCTCTAAGGACTTGATCTTGAACTTGCTCATAGCTCTTATCCAAGTCTTCATAATTTGCAACTTCTTCCTATAAAACTCAAAGAAGATTGTTAAATGATATTATTTTGTAATCGACAAACCTAGAGACGTTTAGTACAACAATCTCCCTCTTTTGACGATTTGCAAAACAATATCATTAGTAAAGCGATTAAATTTTGATATTTCATAAGCTTTACTACAATTCTTCTCCTTTTTGTAAATCGACAAAAGGAGAAAATGGTAGAAAGCTCCCCCTAAATTTGTGGCTCCCCCTTAATTTTGGAGAAATAAAATTGGAGAACCAATTTAGGACACTACACAAGGTAGTGTGACCAATTTTTAACCTCTTAAGGAAATAAACGATAAATAAAAGAGGCTCCCCCTAAATATTTGGCTTATAAGATCGGGGGTAAACTTGGTATTTAGGTCACATTGGTTACCATACCATTAGTTGTAGCACTAGAGGTACAAGCTTGTGGAATCCATTTACCTTTGGACTCACCATTTGATTTCCTAAGCTTGCATTCCAAAGAGATATGTCCATTTTGACAACAATAATTGCAAAATGCATTGGTTGGCTTAAGTATGGAAGAATCCTTAACAAAGTGAGAATAGTAATGGGCTCTAAGGTACTTGGCCTTCTTCTTAGGATCGGTGGATAAGGCTTTGAAATTCTTGTTGCGATCCTTTTGAAAATGTTGGAAAACATTCTTTTGATGCTCATCGAATTAAGCCTTTTGATTTTGAGAGTAGTGTTGCTCTTTAAATTCATAAAACCATCCATCGGGTCGTCTAAAATAAATTTTATTGGACTCCTTTGGAACAAAAACCTCCTTGTTTTGATTTTGCAAATTCATTTTCTTTTGCACTCTAGTGTTTCTAGATTTCCGTTGGTACATATGAGCATGACCACGAGAGTTCCTAGGTTTTTTAAATTGTGTGTTTTGTGCATTTTGTTTTCCATTATTGTGTGACAAGTTCTTTTTCTTGGTTTGATAAGACTTTTGGTAACCAAGACCGGACTTGTCATGAGGCTTTTGGCCCTTGAAAAGGTTTTTCAAATCCATTTTGGGGGCTTGAGCTAAAATCGGTTTTTCAAGTTATTTTTCAAGCTCTTTTATTTTAGCCTCACACTCACCCATCTTAGAAGTAAGCTCATCTACCTTGATTTTTAGGGTCTCAACCATATCGGTTTTTCTAACCAAAGCATTATGGGTGGCATCTAGAATGGAGTTCAACCTATCACAATCAATACATTTGGTTGAACTAATTGGTTCATCATCACTCTCACTATAATTATCACTAAGAAAATTATTGAGAGGAAGATATACCTTAGGAGAGCTTAACTTTGGTGAAATCGGTGGAGATGGGGGTGGTGTTGGTCTACGCGCTTGGCTTAGCGGGTGAACAAATCTTTTCCCTTTATTGTATTTGTTGAGGACGTCCTTCACGAACTCATCTTCAACGTCATCCGTTGAAAATACCACCTCTTCCACATTTGCCACCATAGATATACCTCATGAGAATCCTAGTCGGATGAGCTTGTTTTGAATTCAACATCCCATAAGGCATGCATGGCTTGAGCCTTCTTCTTTTCCTTCTTGTGCTTCGGTTTTGGTTTTTTGGTTTGCACTTGAGAGAAAAGCTTGTGACATTTGTGCATTGAATGCCTCTCTTTATTGCACACAAAGCACAACTCCCGTTCATCATTGGCTACCCTCTCCTTGTTGAACTTCTCCTCATGCTTTAGTAACCCACGAAATATCTTTTCAATCATGGCCTCTTGCTTGGTCTCATCAAACTCATAGAGGTTTTTGGGTGTTTGACGTGGGTATAGGCGATGAGAGGATTTGGAGGACGATGTGGAGGCGGGATTGTTTGTGGATGTCATGGCTAGGATTCTTGGAGTATACCCTAGTTTGTCGAGTTACTTGAGATTCTCCTCCACACATCGGAGCTCGATGTACATTTGGTCCGGGGTGTACTCGTGGTCCATTCGGATAATGATCTCAAGCGACGTGACATGAGCATCCCATTCACGCCTTCCACTCATAGCCCGCAACATCTTTCCTACAATCTTGCCATTTGTTAGGGACTCTCCTCCTTCGGTGAATTCATTTTGAAGTTGTACAAGACGAGTGTACATGTTCTCAATGGATTCACCATCCTTTATGTGGAAATTCTCAAATTGAGAGTACAACTCATACAATTTAGAGTGTCTAATTTGAGAATTTTCCTCATAATGGGTAAGGAGAGCCAACCACATATCGTGTGCTAAATCATAACGACTAAGGGTTACACCAATTGATTCATGGACCGAGGCTAATATGACATTAACCGCACAATCATTGTCCTTTCGGTTGTCTTAGGACTTCCTAGTCAAATCGGTAGAATTTGGCCTAAATTCGGGAGTATACCGATTCTCTACCATATGCTAATATCCCAAGATATTGAGGTAGTTCACCATGCATCTCTTCCAAAAAGAGAAATTTCTACAATTTTGGCCTAATTTATCCGGTCTCTCTACATACCGAGCCATCATGATCGAAAATCGAGATTAATACTAACTTAATCGAGGTTCCTGCTCTAATACCACTTTGTTGTCCCTAAAGGATGCGGTTTAAACAAGATTTAGCGGAAGCAATTAAGGTTTTAGACCGGTTTGGTATGAACTACCCTAACACAATTCAATTGGTACCCAACAATTAACAAGCACACACAAGCAATTCAAGTAGCAAGAAAGTAAAGAGAGAAAGAGAGAGAGAAATTGAACACTCGATGTGATTACGGAGTTCCGACCCGCTAAGAAAGGCTAGCCTTAGTCGTACGTCTCCGGGAGTTTCGCTACCACGAAAGGGCACGCTCTGTTCAATTCCAATAAGAACGGGACTTCAATTTCGAACCAAATCACCTCGTCACAACGACACTCGAGGCGGATCGGCCTAACTCGAAAAACAAATGGCACCAAGGCCTCCAATGGAGATGAGCTCTCAACCTATTCTAATCTACACCTAGCGACAATGTCGGGGCGGTGGTGTTTGAGGCTACTTTATCTCTCAAAATGATCTAGATAAGAAAAGCTCAAGTGGGAGAGTATCCCTGTGCTCAAAGGTTCAATTCTGGTCTAATTTTGCAAGGCAAAGCTCTCTAAAGAGAGAGAACAAGGAGTGGATATATATAGAGGGCGCTTAGAGCTTCAGCCCAGTCAAAAAGCTGTCAAGCGTTACACAACGCTACATAGCGTTACACAACGCTTGAATATAGCCGTTATAAAAGGACAAAATCAAACTAGCCGTTGAAATTTGTTTGAAGCGTTACACAACGCTATCAAGCATTACACAACGCTATCAAGCGTTACACGACGCTTGAGCAGGGAAAGTCAAACGGTCATTGACAAGAGTCAAAATGTTACAAAACTCTATTAAGCATTACACAACGTATGCCAGAACTATTTCAAAATGGCCAAAAATTCAAAGCGTTAGAATTTTCTAAACGAACGTCTTGTAACGTTTTATTTTTGTATCGTTACACAACGTTTTGTTAGAAAAGTATCAAAAGAAGATTGTCTTGATCAAAACGTTGTGTGAAGCTATGAAGAGTTGTGTAACGCTATGAAGAGTTGTATAACGCTATCAAGCGTTATGTAACGCTTGAACACAGAAAACTGAATTTTGCTGTTTTCTTGAGCTTTTCTTCTATCTAGATCGTTTCAAGGATAAGTAAAGACTAAATTATACCTTCTATTCTAGTCTAAGCTAGCCTACAAACTCTCTAAGGACTTGATCTTGAACTTGCTCATAGCTCTTATCCAAGTCTTCATAATTTGCAACTTCTTCCTATAAAACTCAAAGAAGATTGTTAAATGATATTGTTTTGTAATCGACAAACCTAAAAACGTTTAGTACAACAGCTACATATTAAAAAGAATGAGTAAATAAATTATTATGAATAATCTAAATTCAAATTAGTAAATTTTTCACCGGTCTGTAATTTCAATCACCAAACAAAAGGTATTTTTCAACAGGTCAAATATTTTTCTAATATCAAATATAAATTTTATATTTACTATTATCCGATTAGGAGATACGCTTAAGATTGTTGTTGGAAATTGAACAAAGTATCGGATAATATGAAAAAAGTCAAAGGAATAGAAGGAACAAATTTACCCGTATCGCGCTAGGCGCTGTCTTTAAGCGTATTCCGTCTCAACGTGTGACAGAAACCGCAACCTAGATAATTCGGGGTTGTCACCTTTTAGGGCACGACCATGAAGATGACTGATGAAAGCCTCCAAAAATATCCAGCAGAAATTTTGAATATTTGAGAATAGAACAGGAGAAATTATAGAATTGGAATTTGAGATAGATATATCGGTCAATCACTTCACCAATTTTCAGATCTTCTATTTTCTAGTGAAGAGACTTGTTTATATAGAGAATTATAAAACGTCTAATACAGCCAATAAAATTCAACAATTATTAGGCCAATTACTCAATATCAACGGGTGAAAATTGAATGAGATATTAAGGCATTGAGGAGCCAAATGGAACAGTAACTTAAATAATTAACTACTGTATATCATGGGTACATGAACCAACTCAAACGGAAATAAAATAAATGTATTAATGGGCTAAGAAACGGAATAATATAGAAATGTATTCATTGAATTAAATGGATATTGCAAAAACTGAAACTTGAGGGAAATGAATTTCATGATTTGATATTTATTAATATAGCTCAAACGAATTTTCATAGAATATGTTTTAATGAATTTTGAGTTTTCCAAACTATATTTCCAACAGAAAGAGGGAGGTGGAGGGGAGAGAGAAGGAGCAATTTCCATTTTTGGAGAGGAGATATGGAGCGCAATTTTTATTTTAGGAGGTTGATGGGCATATGGTACAACTGTTGATACTGTTAAACAAAAGATATATATAAGATGAAACGAAGAAGTATTATACTGAACGAATTTTAACCAAGAAAAATGTGTGCCCTTATCTCGGACAGTCGGACTTCCCTAACCTTTTCAATTCATAATATTGGAAAAGCTTTACTTTAGGGAAGTGTCAGGGCTAAAGAATTTTCGACAAAACTGTGCACGATAAGTGATCCTTTCAGGTGAAGATTTAACTAGGTCCGTGTTAAATTATTTAGGCCACCAAAACGCACGTGTAGTACAAACGACAGCCACCAAAAAAAAAAAAAAAATGAGACAATTGAATCAAATGATATATTATTCATAAAACATCTCGTTCCAACATTACACAACAATCATGACAAACAAACAAAAATATTAAAAACCTGCACTAACTTCTCTTGTCTACTGTAATCTGAGGAGGATTAATTTTGTATTATTCTACACAACAAAAGCCTATGAAAAGAATTCTATAATTTCTCTAGTTCAGCATGTATTAACAACACTTGGAAGTTTCAACATCGCTGACTACTGAATCCTGGCTAAGAGGAGGTGATTTGCAACAAGGAGCACCGTCAAGAGAACAAACCGGAAACAGTGATAAATAAGCCACATCAGCAACTAAACAGCAATCAGTATAAACTAAAATGCACTGCATTTGAATAATATTTGTTGTAGCACACAAATCTAGCCTTTTGTGTATATAACACGGTACCCTTTCTTCTTTTTTTTTTTTTTTTTGGTTTTTGCAAACAATTCTATGAATTTTATGTAGAATGATAATTTCAATGCATGTCCAATAGGGTTATCATATAAAAACACCAACTATAAAGATTTTTATCAAAAACCTTAATCTACCATACATGGTATGTTTCTAAGTTTTAACCAGTGTACATTCTCTCATTTGACAGGGTTCACCATGTTTTTACTTTTATAAAATCCTATACCTGCAATAGCATAGAAGGTGCACTAGGCACCTCTGCAGTCACATGGCTCCTAGTCTTCCTCCCATTAATTGCCAAAATTGAGGGGCTATTCCCGTTTGCTATATCCCAAAAACTCCTCTTCTTGTTTGCCTGTTGTTGAATTGGGGACACAAACCTGTGGCTTCGAACCGGACTCTTCAACTCCCCTACTTCTTCAACCGTCTTTCTCAAACTTGCTCTTGTCAACACCCTCCTCTCTCCTCCTCCCATGCATTTTTCATTTATACCCTTTTTTGCAATCAATCCGCGAATGAACTCATCTTTCTGTTTCAGCTGCATCAAGTGCTCTTTCCTTTGCTTCTCCAACTCAGCCTCCAAATCCTTCACTTTCTTCTTCAGTTCCTTGACCAATTGAGGGTTTTCATCTCCTAATGGCTTCCTTTTTGTGTCTGGGGTTGTGAAGCAAGTGCCTGAGAGTAAGATGTTACGTTTGGTTTTCTGGGCAGAGGCACATTGAGAAGAAAGGATAGGAGAGGGAGCAGGTGTGGAAGTAGAGTTGCATGCGAGTGATTGCGCTTGAGTTGCCAGCAACTTCTGTTGACATTGCATTAGTTGTTGCCGTAACTCACTGTTCTCCTTCTGTAGCTGTAGCACCAGCTTTGACTGGTCAGTTTCAGTTTCTGGTACTTTGAAAGGATCCTCATTTATATTTGATGGCTGAAAATAAATTATATCAAATCATTTTGTCAATGGAAGTTTTACTCTTATCGCATGAAAAATAAAATATTATATACTTATTAACAGTATTATTTACCTTCTAGGTAATAATAATCCTGTACTTTTTACCTTAACATTGCATCAAAAAAATTGAGATGGCCCTAAATTTTGTAACCCAAAATTAATCCCATACAAGCAGCAAGAAACATCAGTTGTGAAGCTCCTTAAAGCCGCAATTCAATAAATTGGTCTCAGCTGATAGGCGATAAAGCAATTAGGAACAATTTATCCTTCATTTATTTCTGTGCTTATCCATTTTTTTATTATTTACTTATTTATTGCAAAAATGTAATCATTCGTCTTTTTGTATGTTTTTTATAATCCTTTCTCTTCTTCCTAAATGAGGTTATTTGAGAGGTCAGAACTGTAAAACAGTTATGACAAATAATTATTTGGTTGAAATTTCACCTTCTTTAATTATAGTGATAATTCTCAATACAGACAGCATGCATAACAAGTCATGATAGAGACCAAACCTTGGTCTTGATCTCCTTGGCACGGTCAGCCCAGTGCAGCGTGTTTTGAGTCTCACCGAATGAAATGCTTGAAGGGCTCACATTGGCAATCATCACCGTGTTGCATGAACCCCCAAGTGAGTCCTTTAGCAGCTGTGTCAGCTTAGAGTTTCGGTACGGAATGTGCTTCTTCCCTTCAACCAAGGCATTGATGCAGCTACTCAGGGCAAGTAATGAGCGGTTTATGTTAGCACCCTCAATTGATCGCAGAGTTCTCTGGTCAGTTGCCAGGGCCCTCTCTGACCCAGCCAGGTCGATTAGAGAGAGCTTCCCAACCCTGGTTATAATGGATTTAGTAGCTGGGTCTTCTACCTTGTATTCTGCAACAACCTATAATAGATGAAAAGTAAAAAATTTGCTCACCTTTATGCAAAAAAAGACCTCAATTTGGTATAACATGTAATTGTTCGCTCCTTGGAGCAGTAAATGAGTAGTTGCATGTAATTGTTACCTGCAGGATAGCATGAGAGCGTGAGGATGTCTCATTGACTCGGGTTGGTTCAGTGGTTCGATTTTGGTTTCCCTGCTGAAGCAGCCTCATCACCTGTCAGACGAGCCCTATTTAGTAAGACAAATTACAAAGCACTAACTTTACAGCCTTGCTCAGATAAACTACAAAAGCACTACCTCATCAGTGGAGAAAGCTCTGTACTGAGTGAGACCAGCTGCAACAGTTCCCTGAAATAAAAAATTGGATACTTTTGCATAAACATCCTTGAGAAACAATAGATAAAGCATTTTAAACTAAATTCTCTATTTTCTATGCTTTCTTTAACAGTAGCTTAATAGTTACAATTTCTGCATATACAAAAAAAGCTATATCGCACTCGAATAACCGATTGCTAACAAAAGAACCAGCCTGAGAAGCATATTCCAATATTGCCAAGTTCCAGTGTACCTGTTTATCCTCACGAAGCACCAGAGGCCGGCCAGGTGAGAGCAAGTCCCTGACAGTCTCATTATACACTTCCAAGTAAGAGAGACTGACAGAGTGGGCCCCATCAAGGCTACATTGTCGTATCTTGGCAAAGAGGTCCTTGATAGCAAGAACCATCACTCCAGGGTTGTCTGTCGTCCCCAGCATGGTGTATGTCTTTCCAGCTCCTGTGGCCCCATAGCAGAATACTGTGCCATTTTGACCTTGCAACACTCGCTCCACCAGCTCAGAGGTACTGTATTTTAATGAAATAAGAATAAAAGAAAAAGAAAAAAAAATTGCTCCTGGTGTAGGACCATAGAATTTAATAAATATATCATGCATTATCCTCATATTCCAATTAAAAGACTGGCACATGACAGCTCATATTCAAAATTATCTTTAAAAAGCATAATAATAAAGAATAATTAACGGATCCCCTATTGCAGCCGTTCACAACTCTGTTCTCATAGTAATCTGCTGATAGACTATTTCAGCACCAAAATGATCAAACACTACCAGAACAATACTTGCTTTTACTTAATATTCTTAAGTCTTAACACAAATAACATTTCTAGCTTAATTTCACTTTATCTAATCAGATTGCACAGATAAATCACATCCTAATTTATAAAGAGTACCTAAACTTAAGCTCATTTTCTGATAAATTCAACTGTGACACAAAGAGCCATAATTGAGCAAATTCAACTTAGTAGTTTCACTTAAACAGGACTAGCGTTCTTAGAATAGACTGCTTCCAAAGCTGATTCCAAATCAACAAAAAAATTGAAGCAAAAATATCAAGAACAAGAATCTTACGTGGTAGCATAGACCTCCTCCTGATCAGTTGAGTCAGGAAATGCTGCATCAAAACAGAAATGCCGACCTCGCACCCTCTTCAACCTCAAGTAATCATTTTCTGAAGCGAATTCAGTTAAATAAACCTCCTTTCTGTTCACAATTCTTACACAGCTCCTCGACCCTGCATCTTTTTCTTTCTTCGACATCGGCCTCAACCTCACAAAAACAAATATTCTGCCTTCTTCTGCCTTGCCAGGTGCTGCTTCTAACCCCCCCATGGATAGTTTTCTCACATTCTTGACAGTGGGTCCAGCTGGTCTCTTGATAGGACATGAGTAAGCCCTGGTATTGTCTTTTCCCTGTCTTGGTATAAACACATGAACAGTTCTTTCTCTGTTTTGTGGGAGCGGAAGCAAGGCGGGATCTTGGTTCTCTTCCCCCTCTTGGCTCGATGTTTTCTTGGATTGGTTGCGTCCAAGTAGGTCGACACTTGGGTGGTGAGTGCCAATGGCACGTGTGCCGTGCTGGTTCAGCTTGTGTTGTTCGTAGAAAGCGGTGAGTGTGCGCATCTTCTCCTTGAGCTCATGATTTGGGTTCTTTCGCAAGATTGGAGAAGAGTAGCTGTTAACCCTCACATTTGCCTCACTCTGGTGGACTGAGATATGAGACTGGGTTGACAGAGGCATTTTATCGAGCAACTCGAGAGCGATGTTTGAGCATGAAATGGCACAGAATTGCAGAATTAGATAGTGAGATCTTGAGAGAAGAGCTTGTTCTTGGAATGGAGGTCGGGTGACAGTAGAAGAATTTGAGCAGCTCGAGGAACAAATAATTATGAAATGTGAAATAAATTTGGGGCGAGAGAAGAGGAGAGATTTGGGGGTGCAGAATCAGGTGGGGTTCTCTTGGAAGAGATCTGAGCCGTTGAATGAGATGGAATGGACGGCGGATGTGAGAGGCGGGATCGGGTTTGAAAATGGGCGAGGTTGTAACGGTCGAATAATTGGTGCCACATCGTAACGGTCAATGAGAAAGGTTTCAGATATATTTTCCTCTCCAGTTGTTTCATTCCTCCTGTTCCTTTTTCGGTGAAATAAGAGAATTCCTTTTGATATAGACTGGAGAGAAATGAAAGACAGAAATCCATGTAAATGAGTGTTATTAAATGGTCCCGTGTGGCAGGATCCTATTCCTACTGGCTTTAATATTAGCTCATCAAGAAAACAAAAATGTGGGCTCATAATTCTTGGAAAATTATTAACGCATCTCTGTCTGAGGAACTGGAGACGTTTCACTGTACTGGCCTAATCGGGCCATTGTATATCTTGTTCGATGGTGATCTGTGTTCATTGTTCATGCAAGTAACTATTTATTCAGTACAATATAATTGTAGAATTGGTAGAATTTATTTTATTCAGATTGTTGGTACTTATTCTTCAAGAAAAAGAAGCATCTTCTCTATGTATTATTATAGTATATATGGAGCCCTTTGAATTAAAAAAAATGGTATTAAAAAATTATGGAGATCTTTATATTCAATAAAATATCCATAAATTTAATTTTTAATTTTGAACTTTATTTGAATTGATTGAAACATTATTGTTAAGATTGTCAAGTGATCCACCTCTTTTATTAAACTAATAATTGAGCCATATTCTACATTGCATTGTGATGGGCTCCTAAAATTTGATTCAAGCTCCTGAATTAAGAATTTTCAAGTTCGAGCTTTCTATCCAAATTCGCTCATGATAAATGATTTATGTCACTACCTTAACAGAAGCGCATATATTTCACATGTATCTATTGAGCTCTATAATTGAAAAATTCTTTCGTCATATATTAACATGTGTTATGTTGAAAAAATTTCTGATGAAAGGGTGGCAAGACGAAGTATCCAAGACCTACACATCTTTTTTTTTATTGTCTAGGATGTGACACCTAAATATACTAAATAATGCTTCTCTTGTTGCTAATTAAATCATGACTAAATATCGGAAAAATTGCACATAAAAAAATGACATCAATAACATCAGGTTTATTTTAACACAATTTTTTTTTAAAATATTAGTCTTAAAAATGAAAGTACAGTAGAGACGTAAAGATAGAGATATTAAAATTTAAAACCTCCTTAGATTAAAATGATACTAGCTTGAAAAATGTAAGTCTTATGCATACTAAATCTACTGTCAATTTTGATCTAAAATTTATTTTATTCTTAACATATTTGATTTCTTTTTTTGAGGGCCGACAACTGCCGTAAACATTTGGTTTCAAAACGTAAGACATACATAACTTATCTAAGAACATAATTGTAAGTTTAATTTTCTTTCACAGTTATGGTTGTCAAATAAGTTTTGTCGTTAATAAATTTATATCTACTTATAAGGACATGAAGACATCCATATTTATCATGTGAGAACCTTGTTAGTATGCATGGTACTATGGTTCGATTCTCTCTAGTTGTTGACCTGTTGCTATTCATTCGTACTTTGTAGCATTTCTGTGTATCAAAATTCGAACTTCTAAAAACTACAGGAGTATTTAATTCGTACCTAGAACATTAATTAAATCATATCAGGTAAAAAATACGCTGTTGAATAGGATCCATTCCGAAATTTGAACATTTGAATATTTGAATTTTGATTAGTGCTTCCATCATTAATAGCGGAAAAATAAGTAGTTAGCCTGTCACGTGCAGTTACAAAATCTTGATTAGTTTGAAGGGATGGACCACAGGACCAGTACCAAAATTTTAGTACTGGAGATCATTGAACACTCATGTCGTTCTGTACTTTCAGCAGTTAGCACTGAGCTAGTGAGCTGTGAACAGCGACCAACAGGTTTGACTTGATTTTGACGAAGCTTTAAATGGTCTTTTCATCAATTATAAATTTATAATATAGAAGGCCCGTTAATTCTATTTAAAGCCCAAGAGAAATAAATGAAAAGCCCAAAAATAAGAAAAAAGAAAAAGGGAGAGAAGAGAAGCACTGAAGCAGAAAGCGGAGAAAAGAGAGAAACTTCTTCAAACGGAGCTGTCGAGTCTCTCGAGAAACTCAGTAATGGCGGTTCATGCTCAATCTCACTAAGCAACGATTGCACTAGAGAGAGAAAGAAAGAGAGACAAAGAGAGGCAGAGATAGAGAGAGAGAGAGGACGAAGGAGAAACAGCGATTGAGATAACAGGAAGCTTTGATAAATCGTGGAAAGGAGCAAAGCATGTCAGACGAACCAGAAAGGCGGCTGAAGAAGGTTATGGACAAGCTGTACCACTTCCCCAATCCCAAAGCCTCTCCCTCTAGGTATTTCTCTTTGGAATTGATCCATCGATTTCTAAATTTGTCTATTTCGTTGGTGTGAAATCCGGATTGATTCGTTTTGCGTCTGGTTTGGTGGTTGAATTCGAACAGTTCACCTGCTTCTGTGGAATCGTCGAAAAGAGCAGAGCTTAGCACCAGATTCGGGATGGAAAAGAGATTTCGGACCCCACATGTCAGTGCAGTAAGTCCTGCTCCTGCCTGCCGGCCGTGGGACCGGGGTGATCTGATACGGCGGCTCGCCACTTTCAAAGCCATGACTTGGTTTGCTAAACCTAAGGTTTGTTTTAGTTCTGAAATTCTTTTGTACATTGTTTCTAAAAAGTAAAATGTCACCAATATTACATTAGACCAAACTTTTCAACTTTATTCTTATTTAGTTACACAGACTCGTGAGGAAGGAGGGTTTACCACTTGGATGTAATGATAAGTTCTGTTTGATTGTACAATGATTGGAGGTTTATTAATTCTTAACTTACTGAAGCAAAATTGAAGCAAAATTTTACAATTGTACTAATGATCAAAACATGCCACGTTTTTTCTCTCCTTTCGAAGTGTGTGTGTGTGGTTTTATTTATTATTAAGGGAGAGATTCAATATATTGTAAATTCTTTCATGATTCCATTTGAGCTGCAGTGTATTTAAATGTATTGAATGATACGTTAGCAGAAATTAGATGTATCTAGTGGCCCTCTTTTATGCTTAGACATCAGAATATAACTGAATAGCACCTCAAAATAAGACCATGATTGAATAGTTCTTTATGAAAAGGCTGATTTGAGAACTTCATTAAGTCAAAATTGTAAACCACTGCACTGGCTTTTATGTTTTTTTAGGTGATCAATCCAGTTAACTGCGCTAGGAGAGGTTGGGTCAACGTGGAGCTAGATACTATATCATGTGAGGCATGTGGGGCCCGCCTCATGTTCTCTACCCCTACTTCTTGGACATCACAACAAGGTATATTTTCTTTCATTTTATTCCTTTGTAATTTTTAGATTGGTTTTACTCATGGTAACTGGAGTTCTTTTGTTTCATACTTTTTCGTCCTTGCAACCTAATTCATGCATTGCTTGTGCTGATCTGCTGTTATGTTTTGATCAGTTCACAACCATATATTAATAAGCCCCTGAATTTATGCTTCAATTCCAGCTTGACCTAGTTGTGTTTCAATTTAGGTACAAATCATCACATACAATTATAGCATGTGTTTTGATTTCTAATGTATGACTATGTACTATTTTCAGTGTTGTCAATTTTCTGAATTGTGCTATTCAGTTCACTGTAACATATATACAACCCTTACTGCAACAACTTGGACTAAAGGAAGTTCTAATTGGCCTATTCATGTGTATTTATTAGCTTCCACATTGGTATAAAGTGTCAGTTGAAAGCATCTTGGGTAGCCACAATCAAGCACCTAAGAAAAGAGCCAAAACTGAAAATAGATAAACATACTTTATTGAAATCCAGTAGCCACAATCTTGATTCTTTTTAACCAATGCAGTGGATAAAGCAGCTGCAGTGTTCAGTTTAAAATTAGATAATGGCCATAAGCTGCTATGCCCATGGATAGATAACATATGCGAAGAGTCTTTGGCTCTCTTTCCTCCCACACCCCCATCAGTGTTGATTTGCAACTACGAGGACTGCATTTCCTGCCTTCTTCAACTTTCATCCCTTCCAAAGATCTCATCATCTGCTTTAGATTACATGAAGAAACAGGAACCTTGGATTGAGGAATTTATGAAAGTGCAGTCTCCTCTTTCTGTCCTGCTCAAGGGAACTATTCAAATTACTGAAGGTGCAAATGGAAAGGACCTAGAAGGTTTAGTTGATGATTCAGAGGAATACTATGAGGTATGGACAATCTTTGTACAAATTCATCGAATTTTCAAAGAAAATAGTCTTTTCAATGAAATAGCTTCCAGAGGATTAACCATAAAAAGATAACAAACAAAAGAAAAATGAGCTAGTGCATTTATTGAAATGAGACCTACCAAGTTAGCCAAAGTTGGAATGCTGTGTAGTGGTACCATTAGAGAGGAAATAATGCCTAGATTGATAATATTGATTGGATGTTGTGGTAAGTATTTCGTTCTATTCTTATGTGGTTCTTGTTCATAACTTCCTCATTTTTTTTATTAATAATTAATTGTGTGAATATTGCTGTTTGCTTATTTGTAGGCTCTGAAGTTAATATGTTTGTGTGGATGGGGACTTCACCAGCTCCCATATGCCATTGACCGAGTCCAACCAACTTTCAAAAATGATACCACTACCATGTTAGAATCCCCAGAACGAGAATCAACTACAGTTACATTTAACTCATCAACAAGCAATGATGATGGAAAATCAAATTACCATGATCCATCTTCATTTGTCTTGGAGTGCAATCTTTGTGGGGCCCGAGCTGCTCTCTGGCTCTTCAAAACTGTTGAGAAGCCTCTCCGATTTTTCAGTTTTGAAGAAAATTCTTCTACCTTCCAACAAGGAGATGCTAGTAGTAGCCGTGGCAATACTAGTAGCATAGGAGGGGGTTTGAGTGCAAGTATAGGAGGTGGACCTCCGGCGACCAAGCAGAATTATCGTCCGAGGGTTACCTTACCAGTTGTCAGCCGACACCTGAAAATGATTTTGCAAAGTTCTGGTGGTCTGAAGCGCAAAAGAAGCAACGATGAACCTTCAAGGGAAGAAGACAGAGAGGCTGCTGCGGCAGTAACAGACCAACAAAACATCAATGGGTCATCAGAAAATTTCTCTGGTGAGAACTGACACCCCCAAAAAATATAATTGTTATTAAACAAAAACTTTGCAGGTTTTCATAAGAAGAACCATCTTTGTGTTCTGCCCTTGAGATATCTAATATCATCTGAACCCTTAAAAATTTCTAGACATCATTGTATAAGCCATGTAAACTAAATCCAATGTCCAACAACTTCTAAGCTCTTCAAAGTTCAAATTTACCAATCAAAACTGTGGATAATCCATTTTCCAGATATATATGGCAAGGTGTATTCAGTGCAATGATTTCACCATGGAGAGTTCTTAAACCTGTTATCTCATAGTTTTACCTGGTATATGCAGTTGTTTTCCTATGAGATTTTTTTTTTTTTTTTTTTTTAAATATTAAGTTTGGGGTTAGGATGGAGGTGTGGTTGCATGAAGCTTTGTCTTCAATGCGGAAATTTTAAATAGTCTGTTTCAGTAATAACTGATTGGTTATGGATCGGCTTTCTGGTAAGTCCTTGAACCAAAAAACAAATAATATAACAAAGGTAAAAGGTGATACAGAAGGTCAATGGGAGACACCCTCTTGAGCTTCTAATTGTTATTTGTTTGTTTGTTGAAGATGCCTGTTGTTAGGACATTGAAGATTCTTTATTTTTATTAAGAATTATCTTCCATTGAAGCTTCCTGTCACATTAGCCTGACCTGTGCTTCCAAGGTTTAGGTAAATGAGGAAGGAAAGTGCGTGGAAGAGAAAGTATGTGAGAAAAGATAAAAATTATGTACTGAGAGCACAATGTGGTGGATGGAAAAAATATGAAGAGCTTTGTCAACTGCATTCACTACCTTCCACCTTTGAGTAAAACCAGAGAACAAGCCTCTGTAGAAAGTATTTCATTAGTTGCACCTCCCTTCTTCTCCCCTCCACTGACATTCTCTGGAGCAGGACCCTTTAAAGCATAAGAAAAATGAACAAATAATTTTTAAGATGTAAATGAAAGTTGAACCTATAGCTGTGCATCTCTAATGTTAATGTTTCTTCTTCAGGAAATCACGTGTTGTTTGACAAATTAGATGAGTTTGACCCGATTAGGCAACACAGGACATTCTGTCCCTGGATTGGCACTGACAGTAGTAGCCATACATTACCTGGGTGGAAGCTGACGCTCTCAGCATTGCGGTCACAGAATGAAAATTTGTGTAATGGAGAGAGCACACAAGAGGAGAGCTTGAACCTGGAGAAGTCCAGCTTTCTTGATGAGGTCCTTATTATTTCTTTAATCATTTTTCTTTGCATGCCATAAATGATCTTAAGTACCCATCAATCAGTAATCCAAATCAGGATCAGACTTGAGAATTTCTAGTCCAGTGGCTTCTTCTATTTAGCATTCCACAATTGAGACAGATTGTGCTGCTATTTTAAATTACTTGAGTTGAGTTGAGGTGAAATTCAACTTAAATGAGGGGGATAGATTGGATGATTAAGGCCAACATACCTTTAATTTAAATTCATGTTTCATTCCACCGAATAATTAGTTGATTTACATTGAATTGTGGGGTTGTTTTAGTTGGGATTTGGTGAATGCAGTGATGTGCCAATTGACACATATTAAAATCACATTGTGCTAGTTTTGACTGTTTTGATTGTTTTTCCTGTCTAATTACTTGTTCAGTGTTGATTGTTAAAGAACATGATTGTGAGTAAATTGTGGCCTAAGGGAGTGGAAGTGTAGGTGAGCAAACCTTAATTGCTCAATTAGGTGCCAATCAGGCAGTTTAATGGGGTAATTGATAGTTTCAAGTAGTTTGTGTAATTAATTAGGAGTAAATGTATAGACATAGAAATAATGTTGTGAAAAGGCCTAAATGAGTTAAATGGATTTTTAGCTTTTCTCTGACTGTTTTCTTAATTTGTTCACAAACTCTTTTTGAGGACTACTTTTGGCATTGACAGGCTGATGACCCTGTAACTTCTGTGCGAAGGTTGTTCATGGTGTCTCCTGCGAAGAGATTGAAGACTGCTCCCGCTCCCTGATTAAATAATGTTGAGTTTGATAGATTGAAGACTTTACACCGAACTTGGCATGAGGTGTCACCTGAAGAGCTGTATGGCTTCTTATTTTCCAGCATGTACCACATCTCAAGTGTCAACACCTAAAAAGTTTGAATTGGCAATTTTTAGGAATGCGCTTGGGTTTGTTGTCAGAGATCAAGAGAGAGAGAGAGAGAGATGCTGAAGATATTAAAATGTTTTGAGGAGTATATTGTATGCTTATATTGTTATTTTTGCAAGGCATTGATTGTTTATGCACGCCACAGTTAGAGGCGGAGGCAGAAATTTTTTGAATGGGGTTCACATACTATATATATTATTAAAAATGTATAACTATAATAACAAAAATATTATAAATACATGTATTATTGAAATAAAAAGGGGTGACATTGACACCCCTTTGCTATATGTAGAACCGTCAGTGGCCACAGTCCCACTGTTGGAGTAGAGAGGTTAGACAAATTCTGAGATGATAAACATCTGAAATGGAGATATTGTAAGTCATTAATTTTTCCTAATGGCCTGTCGGGCTATGTGTCTATGCGTGTGTTTGTGTTTATGGTTTCTACAAATAACTCATAACTTAGTCGTGGCCGCTCTGGGATCTGACACATTTTCTTTTAAATTTACAAGCATATATTCACATAGTTGATTTATTTACCTTTGCTTGCTTTAGATCAACATTAGTAATTTCTAATTTGGAGCACTCTACTGAAAATTATCTTTCTTTTTATCTGTATATTTATTTTTTATATAGAGAGTGCAGAGGATTTACGCTTTAAAGGACGCGTAAGTCTTGCTGTATAGCAATACGGTAGATGATAGTAACATGGTAGTGAGGTAGTCAGGTAAAGCCCAGCCGAAACATGTAAATCATTCTAAAGCCCACATCCACATGGAACCTCTTTGGAGGCGTGCATTGCAGATTGCACCATTGGAGGTCCCTGTGGTTTGGATCCACTCCAGAAGGGAAGAATTCATTGGAACGTCTCAGAGACTCAGATGATCTTACTATTTATTTCTTTCTAATCGAACGGCTGAGACCGAGTCTTAATATCATATGACAAGACAATGGCAGGCAGATATACGATCAGAAGAGAACAGCTGAGGTAAAGAGGTATGTTTCAAAATTTGCAACTCAATATTATGGAGAAGACCAACTCGATTAAAGTAGTACGTATGCTCTTAATCCTCTCCATTTATTCGTTTACTCTCTTCTCCCATTGTCCTTCCAAATTCTAAGGAATTTTTCCAAACCCATGTTTCCTCTTCATTTTCTTCTCTATCTTACTCGATCTCATTATCTACCTCTCTGACATGGATCTGTATAGTTCGCAAGACACCGAATAAAGGTGTCTGCAATAGCGATGTCTTTCTTTTACCTTGCAGTGTTTCATCCTATTGGAAGAGACGTGATCTCTCTGTCTGGTACTCTGGTTTGATCTGTAAACTCGTCCAGTGGAACAATATTAGGCTAGAGTTAGGGGGTACCTAACAGTAGAAAATTGTCTACAATTTTTAAATTTCCCCTGTTCTGGTCTGGTGAAATCAGGTTGTTGGTGGGCTGTCTAAAACAAATTAGGTTCAAGTGTCTATTTAGAAATTGCACCACATTACTATGAGCTTGAAGATGTAGATGATTCCTCTAGTAAGAAATGGTTTATGTGATCAATGGAACTTGGCTCTGCAGTTTTTAATTTACTATAGTAGCACAGTCACTGTAATCTAAATAACATGCACATTAGAGATTAGAAAATTTCCAATGTATTATGTATACCTTTTATTTTCAATGTTTCTGATGTGTGGTTTCAATTTGTAATAAAATGAAGGACCAATGTGCACAGCAGACGTATAGATTTGGTATCTAAGAACAGTGTAGTTAGAGGTAGGGATCGAGAGAGTGTTATCTGTAGAAAAGGAAATAAGGATTTTTTATTTTTTATTTTTCTTGTTAAATCTATACGTTTTAATAGCTTTTGAACCTTTACAAGAGGTTAAATTGGAAAAATGTGGGTATAGAGACACATTACATACCAGTATTTGTTTACTCCTTGACAGCTGCTGTCAAGCTTTCAAAAAAAAAATATAAAAATAAAAATAATCGAAAAAAAACAAAAGGCACTCAAATATTCCACAAACAAAACCAACATAACACAAAATGTAAGAATGCTAGTACCTAACAGAAAATACAGAAATAACAATAGCATTTAACTGTGATTAAACTCGTATCATCAATAGTATAGTAATAATGCATATTCAAATATAAAGCCAGCATCTATTTCTCAACTGTCACTGAGGTGAAAGCGTCAGGTGCATTGGGAACTTCTTCAGGCAACTCAAGGTTTTTCTTTGGCTCGTCTCCGGGACTGCTACGGCAATACATGGAGTAGAGAGTCAGCTGAGCCGCACTAAGTAATGTGCCAAGACCATTAGGTATCTGCTCATCAAGGAAAATATAGTTATTCTAAAGCATGAGCTAAGATAGAGATATGTTCAATCTCGGTTGTGCTACACTGTCACTAGTACTTTTTTATTGGTACTTATAAATGTACTGGTAACAAAAATTGGGGGTTTGCTGCTCTCCTATGGTCACAAAATTTAAACTTTCGTTATTTTTATTTATTTATTTTTCTTTTACTATATAGGGTTGGTCTAAGCCTCTAAGGGCAGTGCAAGTATACCAACCACAGTATTGTGGTGTTACTAATCTTTCGCTGGTTAGTTCTCAAATCAGTTCAATTTTGATTATACCCCATTTCAGTTTATCTCTGTTTCATACTAAGATTACCTAAAACTACATGAGCTCTGCATGATTAAAGGAATAAGAAAGATACAGAGTGCTGTGTACTGATAACAGGAGTGATGTGCACTGCCAGAACTTTGGTTTATATATGCAAATTAAGTACTACAATGATTCAATGAAATTAAGGAAAAATTTTCTGACCAAGATATAGAGGTCAAAACGAAGGAGAGAGTAGGCCATCCAGCAAACACCGTTGAGGAAACTGACAAAGGAGAGAGAGAACGGCATGTACTTCACACTCTTTGTCTCAATCACTGTTTTCTGTTAAAAGATGCAAACAGAGGGAACTGTTAACTAAACCCAATTTCTCTTATGGCAGTAGTTAGATTCCATATTTCCATTGCATGTAACTTGTGTTCAGTGCGGGTAAACAAGATTATATGCTTCAAAGAACAATGTCGGGTGTTATGTCATGACAATACTGAATTCATACTCATTAAATTATTAATCAATTAAATAAATAACAGGGTATCTAATTAATAAAATAAAGACCCAAAAAACATTTGCTCATAAGCACTCAATATAGACTGATTAATACAAGATACATAATATAAAATTTAGTTAAAAGTTTTAACTTATCAAAAAAGCAATCTCTCAGTTGTACTTTACATGCTAAATTAATAACAATCATGCATAGGCTTTAGTTCTCGTTCAATAAAACATTGCTATTTTAGTATGTCATTCAGTTCCACAAAATTCAACCACTAGGAAACCACATGTTTCAAAAGAAACACTAAGCTAACTCTTTGCCATCTTTGTACAAAAGTTTCTTTTTCAAAACTCTGCAAAGTCATGATCAGCCTTCTCTTGACCAATTTTTCTTTTGCAAAACAGAGAAACTTGAACAAAAAGATTCAACCACCTACAGAACTTCTTTTGGCATTTCTGTTTTAGAACTCACCAATTACTGACAAATACCATGCACCTAATCTACCCAATTAGTTCCCATCTTCCAAAAAGAATGCACATGCATTTGACTCCATATGTAGGAAACATACGATTTATAAGATGTTCAATTCCTGTTGAGTGCAAACCTGAATCCAGACAAAATTTCATTTAGCACATCATGCTATTAACTTTCTTGAAATATCAACCTAGCAGGAAATCTTAGCAACTTGTAAGATTGAAGAAAGGAGATTAAAGAGTAATTATCTTAAATTACAACTTTGTAACTTGAACTAGTATACAAAATCGAGAACACTAGGCACACATGAATCTGGATGAAACATGAAAACTATAATTAAAATAGAAAAACAAAAGATCAGTTTAACCGTGTCATTTTTATGCAAATAACACCTAAAGCTAATGGCAAGCTTCTGTAATGAAAATAGTGAGGTGGAACACAATTTAGTTGACTTGCCAAAAGACCTTCAAGTAGAGACCCATATGCTGAACTTGGAATATACTCTATCTTCTATAAAGGCTAGTACTACTCTGGTAGTATTAGTGTATTACAAAACAATTGTGTAACTCTTCATCAAGATGAAGACAAAATTCCAGTTAAAGCTCAATATATAACATATCATAAAAACTTAAAAAGACCAATTACATTCTGCACATCCCAGCTGCTTGCAAAAATTCTTACCATGACAGAGAGAGGCGATGCATACATTGCTGTGCCAAAGATGACACACAGAATACCCACAATCTCTGTTCTTTTGCCATGAGTATGGGCCCCACCAAGCACACCAGCAAGGACTGCCCCAACAAATACTACCTCTGCTGCTAAAATCCCCAAAATCTTCAGCTGCATTACAAAATAAAAATGTATATAAAAAAATTACAAGTATTACCAGAAAACACCTTAAATTGATATAACTTATCACCTTCCATGGTAACAAAAAAGAGCAAGAGCTAGCTTACACGGAGGCTACGTGGGGAGAAGGCAAAGAAAATGGCGATGTAGAGTGCCTCGATGAGGAAGCCAGTGCCATTGATTGTGAGCACGAGCACGCTGTTGGGATGCACAATTGGCAGTCCGTACACGACCCACATCATGCAATTCAGCAGGGTCGCTAGGTATGGTATAGGCGAGAACTGCTCCACTGCCCTCTTGCTCACGATAGTCATGAATGTGGGCCTATTTTTGTTTTAAATCCAATATTAACAGATCAATATAGATATTAGACACTTGGCAAGGCATGAGTATGCACTATATTATGTGAGAAGATACCTGGGTCTTATCTAAGTAATTTTCAGGGTTTCCAATTTTCCATGTTCAAACAATTAATAAAACCACTTACCTAAGAGTAGAATTGAGAAGATTCACCTCTGACTATATGTAAGGTTATCTTATTAGAAGGTTACCGTGAGGTTAAATTTTTGTTAATATAATTATATCTAAGCTAATGCCAACTGAAAGTTTGAGCATGAACTTCTTTTTTGCAGGGTGATTTGTGAAAAGAAAATTCGCTAGGCTGCGACAGCAATTTGCAGATTACAGAGGATGTAGATACATAGAACTCTAGGCTTTAATGCAAAACAAATTTAAACATCAGTATATGATAAAGAATGTTGTGCACAATATATATGCAAACCAAATTTTCTTTTTTTTTAAAAAAAAAAAAAAAGATGGCAATGAGGGACATGGTTCAAGTCCAGCATTTTTTTTTTACAAGAAAATAAAATTACACTGATAGATGTACTCTTGTGCACTTTGCAAGGACCACAGAGATCCTTTCTTTTTTCAAGTATCGAACTTTTTGGTTTGCAAAGAATAAGGATGCACGTATATACTAATTAAACAGGCGAAATTATTGCAAGGGCAAAACTATCAACAACAAATGTTAAAAGATATTGCAGTGAAAACACGTAAGGATTACAAATTTAAAAAGGAAAATCATGTGGACATACTGAGCACTTATTAACTTTTATAGTAACATATGAAAGAAAAGTATGTGACGCTTTTACAAAGTACAAACAGCCTAGAAAACGACTTCACAGATTAATCCAAACAAAAACACTATATATATGCACTAATTAACTTGCTATTGCATTCGCTTCAACCAAATTAGATGCTATTCGATTAAGATTCTACAAACAAGTAAGTTCATCATCTCAGAAAGAACAACAGATCGATGTAATATTTATCTCAAATCTCAACTTAACGGAACATAAAAGTATGTAAAATATATAGATCTAGAAAGATCGTGAGGTTATGGATCTGATTATTGCGATAAGAGAATGGATGATCTAACTATTGCGATAAGAGAAGGAGATTTTCACTTACAGTGGAGAGAGGAACAAGCCGAAGGAGATCACATTTCCTGAAAAGATGAAAAGAGCAAGTGACTAAAAGAAGAGAGAGAGAGAGAGAGAGAGAGGATGGAAGAGTAAAGGGAACTGGAGATGGCCATTAGTACCTATGATTCCAACCACTGTGCGAACATGATTAGCGGAAACCATTTTCGCGTGAGGAAGAGAGCGATTGGAGAAGGAGAGATGCAACAGAGAGAAACGATGAGAGAAGGCACTCACTGAAGGAAGAGGAGAGAGAGTTATATAAGTTCAGCTGAGCTATCACGCCAAGACAAACAAAACTTTCGAGTTTTGTCTTTTAGCGGGAAAGGCCAGATAATTATTTTTAATTACTTCTAATTATGCCCGAACTTATAATGTGTTACCGTTTACTATTTGAAGTGTAGTTGTCTTTAACGTTTAGATTCAACGAGCATGAAATCGGCCTAATTATAAAATTTGGAAATGTTGATATTGTTCTTTTAGTTAACTTTCTTGAATGACTAAATAAATAATTTGAAAACATATAATAATAATAATAATTAATATCATGTTCAGATTATGGACGAATTTAATTTTTTATGCATCTATACTAATTTAAATATTTTTTATTATTGAAGGACGTACGGTCGTAGTTACCTAGTTAGATGGCTACACGTACCATATTTAAACGTTAGTTAATCTGCGATTTGGATATATATATATAATTAGCCAAAAAAAATCTGTAATCCATAATTTGTTTACGCAACTAATCTGAGCAGTGGTTCCCACTGAGATATGGACCCACTCTTCAGTGTCTTTCTGATTTTGTGGATGAATTGGTAGCGAAGCAGTTGGTCAGGCATGAACAGCTGCCGGTCCGTTTCTGAAAATACAAATTCTCAGACGCTGGAGTCTACGACTAATCACAAAATTGTTCCACTAAAAGGTTACTTTGGGCAATCTGCCCATCTGCCATCTGGTCTAACATGGGTAAGGTTCTGCGCCACATCAGATTTCAGTAGGATAACGTAGAAATTATTTGTAGTAGTTTTGTAGACCCCTGCCGTTGCAGAAAGGGACCCACACATCCGTACGTGTGCTGTTCAAGAGTGAGTACGGATGAGATTGTCGTCGTCGACTTGGCGTTTTGCGACTAACAAACTAAAATCTAACGGTCATTAACACATCCTACGGAATGTATTATGCGGACAAGCTTAACCTGATAACCCACACTACCGCACTAAGGCATCAAATTTGTAACAGAAAGAATTTGAACGACAGCGTTTTTTTTTTTTTCTGAATAATAAAAATAATAATAAATTGGTGGCGGCTTCGTTTTTTTCCTATAAAATTTGTTGAAATAATTCATGTGATATCCAAATCTTATCTTATTTCAAATAAAATAATGCAATTACTTCTGAATCTGAACATATATATACTCTAGAACTTGAAGTATTGTTCTTCAATTTTAATATCACTCAATTAAGTAGATCACCGTCTTGAAAACAAAGTATTATTTTGGAACTTCAATTTTTTTATTCAAATTAAATTTGTCCTAACGTTTAATATCCATTAAAAACATAACATTTACATCTTAGGATCGTTGGAGGTTTCGTTCCCTTTGTTATTACTTTTTGTAAATAGAAATTAGAAAGAGTAGCACCGATGGTCCGCGGGGACCAAAATATGATTCTTCAATGTGAAACTGGAAATATTTAATTGGGCCGCTTTGTTGATCAAGCAAGAACTGGAAATGTTGTCAGCAAACTGGGTTCTTTGTATGTTGCTTTCTGTATATTCCAAATTATCTCACTTTTTTCTAATTATTTTTCTCCTAGAAAAAAAGAACTATGCTTGAAAAGGTGAAATTGATAAATAATTGCTATTTCAAATTTCTGTCTATTTTTCATAACGGATTTAACAATCACATCCTAAATAAAAATATAAAAAGGAAATTAAAAAAGGTAACTTTGTTCTTAAATAGATAATGTTCTCGTTATTCCACCAGGAAATACTTCGTTTTTCCTCTGTTATAACCACAGTTTTCTGAAGTACTAATTCCTCAGGACTGAGGATTTGTTTATTTAAAAAACAACGCATAATTAAGTCAGATTTTATATTGATGGCCTCTGAGATTACTTAATTTCAAGCTTTTTAAATGTGTTTTTTTCGGTATGACGGTCTGGAGTTGATTTAACGGTGCGGCGTTTTTTCGACGAAAAAACGGTGTGTATATGCGAAACATCTGTGTCAAACTCATATGTATTCTTGTGTATAGTACTACAGTACAAGTCGGAATTATATATATTTTTTTAATGTGCTAATAATTTAATATCTAATTATTACAGAGGACATATGGATGATTGGTACTAAATCTTCTTTTTGTAGTTTGCACAGTTTAGGATTGAACACTGATCACTACAAATTGTTGTCCTGAATTTAATTACCATCTCTCTCTCTCTCTCTCCCTCATTCTTCCCTTCTTTCATTTCCTGGAGGAGACCAATCCTTTCCTTTGAGTCATCTCTTCTCTTCTATAAATTAAGGTTAGATGCTCAAAACTTGAACCTCCTAATCCAACTCTCCTGCCTTCAAATTGCTGGTTTGAATTTAATTACCATCTCTCTCTCTGTCTCTCATTTTTCTTATTTGTTATCTTCTGGAGAAGACCAATCCTTTGAATCATCTCCTCTTCTATAAATTAAGGCAAGATGCTCTTTGAAATGTGTTTCTAACTAGCACACACACATACAAAAAAAAAAAAAATGTGCGGGGTCCAATTAAAGAGTTCATTCCTTGTCCATATGGTGCTATGTTTGGCAAACCCACGAATTAGCTACTTCGCAAACTAGCTAATTCACGCGCAACCAAACAAACCCACGAATTAGCTAGTTCGTGAACTAGCTAATTCGCGCGCAACCAAACAAACCCACGAACAGCGAACAAGGGTTAAAATTGGCAAATTCCTAGTTCTGATGTGTTTGGAAGTTTGTGAACCGAACAAGGGATAAGGAATAGCGACAGTTCTTGTTCTCAGTTCCCAATTCGTCGATTTTGGAGAACTAAGAACTAGCCCCAGTTCTTTATTTGTGCATTATTTGGAGGGCGCCGAGCTAGTTCGCACCTCTCCCAAACACGCCTAGTCTAGTTGGAACTAGAAACAAGGACGGGCTAATTCCTTGTTCCTCGTTTAGCCCATAATCTTCCAAACATATCTGCAGTACTTTCATTTTTATTTTATGTTTGCAATAGCCATAACTATGCTTCTATGTATTCATCTGAAAATTTTCTGTTTGTGATATGCTCTGGAAGACTGTATGGCACACTGCCTAATTGTTACTAGTTTTGCAAACATGTAATTCTTTTTTTTTTTTTTTTTTTGTCTGTTTGTGTTGTTGCGCTATTAACTACTGTTGAAAATTTCATACTTTGCCAAGTCACACTTTACTGTTAACATTTTTATACATTTTGATTTTTTTTTTTTGGCGCTGAAAGATCTTATGAGAAACACATTGCATTATGTAACGTGTTTTAAGATTAAAAATGAAATATTTGGATAATTTAATTTCAGAAGAATAAATGTTGAACCTATACTTTTGCTGTTTTCAGATTTCAGAATACAGAGTTAAGAGCTCTTTTGATGATTTTTTAATACATGTTTAAGTTTAACTGATTCGGTGCTTTGATTTCACAAATTAGATTTTCCATAACATGCCCTCAATTTAATTTCAATTAAGATATGTCTTATGTCCATTCAATTAATTCAGAGCAATAGCTAGAGAAAATAATAAAAAAAATGCGGTGGAAAGCCGTCCACTGTTTTTATTCTAGGAATTATCAGACCTTCCTAAATAAAAACAATCAACAACAAAGATTAAAGAATGCAAGATACTCAAAATTGGGATTTCTCGAAGAGATACAAGGAACTATCCCAAAGAACTCAAAAAGTACAAAAGAATATTCAAAACACACGTTGTTTAATTTCTTCCTATCTCAAAAAAATTAACATTATTACTGACTAGAGAACAAATCTCTAATTCCAATTTCTCTACTCCATCGTCCATCAAACATTATACACTAATCAATAGAAAGATCGCATCTTCTTCCCTTACCTCAATCGATCTACTCCAAAACGACAGTGGCACCAACCGCCTTGAGCTTAGCGGCGATGGCCTCGGCCTCTTCCTTGGTAAGCCCCTTCTTCACCACAACTGTCGTCTTCTCCACCAGCTCCTTCGCCTCTTTCAGACCAAGATCTGTGAACCCTCTCACCTCCTTTATCACCTTGATCTTCGCCGCGGCGTCGAACTTGTCCAGTCTCACATCGAACACAGTCTTCTCCTTCTCCTTCTCGGCTTCTCCCGATTCCTCGGCGCCTGAACCGGACACGGAGGCGGGAACAGCGGAGGAGGAGGAGATGAGAGACACGCCGAGGCGGAGGCGGAGGAGCGTCGAGAAATCGGAGAGCTCGGAGGGAGAGAGCGTCAGGAGCTCGTCGGCGATTCGACCGATCTTGTCTCCGGAGGTGGAGGTGGTCGGGGTGGTTGAGTAGAGACGGCGGAGGTGGTGGCGAAGGGAAGGGGATGCGATTTTGGAGAAGACGAGGGACATTTTCGGAAGAGTGTAAAATGGAAGATTAGTAGGGTTTATGAGCTATTCAGACCTTGCTCTGCTCTGAAGAGAAGAGAGAGACGACTATAAAGTCTCATGTTTCTCTGTAGCGGAATCTATGTATCTGATCATGCCGATCATATTGTAATCCTCGAGTTCTTTGTAGGATGATTCCGTCTTCTATTAAATCATCCATGCATTCATTTTTGACAGTACCTTCAAAGTGATATTTTCTGGAGAATTCTGTAAGTTGTAACAGAGGATCCGGATTGGAGTCTGCTTGCTCTTGATAAATTTGGGCCTCAACTGGGCCTTCATTTGGTGATTTCAGGCTCATATTTTTAGCGGGTCGGTACCACCCGAAACCGCACATTTATTTTCCAGGTGTTTTATGCGTTTGGCGAGAAAAATATGTCACGTGTCAAAAGTTTAATTAATTAACTACTTCTAACAATTTTATGTTTTTTTCTAAAAAATATATACTCTTTTTTTTTTTTAGAGTAGGGTGGCCCCTACAACATTTTCATTAAATTAAAGTAAAATTGTACAAACGACAGAAAAAAGTATATACAAAGACTTAATCAGCCTGGTCCTAATCCCTAGCTAATCCACCTGTAAGTAGTCTACTATCTCTAATCGTAGTTTTTCCAAAGTATAAAGTCCTGCATGATCCTCCGTATAGAGGTGTGTACATTTGGCTTGGATCCTTGAAAGATGCACTCGTTTCTATCCTTCCAAATTCTTCACATAGCAGCCATCCATAAAGTTGACTTGCTTTTAATTAGGTAGCTATTTCTTTTCCAGGAATCCATTATGTCATCGTCTGGCTGTGCTAACCATCCAGCACCCATTGTACTATCCATATATACTCATATGTAAGAATATCATTAGTTTAATTAGATTAATGAATCGTTATTTGATGTTAAACGACTACAGATTAAATTGATTTTAAGGCACTCTGGCAGTGATTTGCTAAAGTCGGTAAATCAGAACTGTTGAGTTTCATGAAATTCATCTCTAATATTTTCGATTTGGCAGAAATAAGATTGAAAACCAAAATAGCATTTTTTTTCATCTTCAAACTTTGGAAGGAAGATGTCAACTAGTTAAAAGGGCTTACCTCAGAGAAAAAAATTTTAAGACTGACACTGGTTAATAGATGCTCTCTGCGCCAGTTAGCTTGTGAATCTTCTAGTCACCTGGTTAATCACTGCCCCTTCTTCTTGGAAACAAAAACCCATGCTTCAATGCCCTCTCTCTCACTTTGCAATCCTCTGCACCGACCCAGTCCCTACTGGTAGACACACTTCTCAAAAAAACTTAAGAGGGATTCTGGCCATCATCTGCTATTTCACCTGGCGTGAGCGCTGTAATAAAATATTCAGGGGTCGCTTAAGCTCTACCCCCTCCACTGCCCGTCTAATTCTGGAAGAATGGCGCATTTTAAACCCGGATTAGCTTTTTGGTTTCTTTTCTTAATTACTGTTTATTGATGCTTGCCGGCTTTGTTAGATGAAAAGTTTTTTTTGTATCCTAGCTTGGGAACTGAACTTTTCTTTTCCTTTTTTTTTTTTTGGGTTTGTTTTTGTAACCTCTTTAATTTCAATGAAAAGGTTGTGGGCCTGACCCATACTTTTACTTCAAAAAAAAAAAAAAAAAAAAAGGAACTCTTCAAATGGGTCACAGACATATTAGTTTAGCTTCGCAAGGAACTCGAATATCGTTTCTAGAGTTTCAATTATATAAGTAAATTACACAAATATTCTTAAATTATTATTTGTTTCCATTAAATTTTCATAAATCTGAACCGTTCAGATTGCGTATGGCAAATGCATACGCAAATTCTATTGACTTTTTGTGTTACAGTAGTAAAAATTTTGTGGTGCATGCAGGTAGAAAATGCATTCTTTAATTGATTGCAAATTCTATAGACTTTTTGTGGACGAATTTTTCTATAGTCTTTTTTCTCTCAAGAAGAAAATTGTTGTTCAAAACATAAATAGCTGGATTGATTGAGTAATAACAAAGCTCATTCGGACTAAAAGAAAATAGTCTATACCAAAACGCCCCCCTAATTAATTAATTATATAGTAAAACCATGGTGATACTGACATAGAAATCAAATATTATTATATAAGAATTCCTGTTTCCTTATGTCATTTTTTTTTTCGTTTTTTTTGTAATGTAGCATTGTGGTTTTCGTCATCTCAAATCGACAAAACCATGGTGATCTCGTCGCCTTCTGTCTCTTTCAAGCCTTTCTATTTAACTAATTCGAATAAAATTTCCAGACGTGTTTGTTTAAGTCTCAATTATTGTGTTTCACGAAATCACAATGCCTTTTCACGAAACCCCAGTGACTCAGTTCATTTCAGAGCAAAATAATAGCATTACGTGAGTGGGTCAAAACTAGTTTGTATATTAATTATACACTTTGATAGAAAATAAAATACTAAGCAAAACTTTATGGAAAATTTTCCTTTAACAATACTTCTATCCCGCGTTCCCAAGTAAAGTAGGATTTAATTTGTATGAGACGCGGCAAGTGAAATAATGAAAAAAGAAAGAGAGCACTTGATAATTATTATTTAGTTCAACAATTTTAATAATAACGTTCAAACTGATTCAATAATAATTCAAAATAAGTTAATAAATTTAAAATGTTAGACAACATACTAATAGGGATTTTTTATTTTAAGTATTGATTAATGATACATTAAAAACATTAATTATAAACCATAAAAAATATTTATGAATGAATAAACAAACAAAAAATTTCATCCATTTAAACATTTTACGTGCATCATATGAATCATACTTATAAGATATTTCAAAACGTTAGATTATAATTAATTCATTTGTTATGCAATTCTACCTACTATCTCATTATGCAAAACATATGCCAAGCAGAGTCAAAAGAATACAATATGGTATATAAATAATATGAATTCATTTAATTTTCAAAACCGGATGTTAAAAGTCCGTTGAAGAAATTCGTTATATAAAGGCAAAGGTTGAGTGTGACACAAAAAGGGATTAGTATTACAATCTCACAGATTTTAAGCGTGATACGTGTTTCGAGAACAAGTGAACTTTTTGTTTTAAAAATGAAAACAGTGATTGATTCGTAATAGTTTCGTTGTAAAATCGTCGATCCTGTGTCTTTTAATTTTTTTCTTTATTATATTTTATTTTGAAGTTGCACAGAATTTCTAGAATGAAATTTAAGTTTCGTATCTCCCATATATATATAAGCTTTAATTTTGCTTGTCAAAATTTGAAAATTGACATAATAATGACGTAATCAATTAACTTTTTTCAATGGGATACAGTGTTCCCGAATTATCTTCAAAGTTTAGATTAGTTTTTAGTTTAGTCTTCTGACATTAGTATTAATAAATATTTAAACTACATTAGTGATTGCTGAAGTTCTCCTATAATTATTAAACGACAAAACTTAGTTTGCTCTCCAATTAATCGGTGGTCCAATAATATCTCTTACTATAACCATATACATAAAATTCAACTTAATATGAAAACTGTAATAAGGGACAAAAAATAACTAAATGTTTAAACATCCCTCGTAACATTATTGCTCCTACATTAACTTAAAATTTTCTCAATTTTTATAATATGCATACTAAGAGCAAACTAAGATTTTCGTTTTTGAGAACTAACTCTTGATTTGGCCCAGTGGTTTCGCTCTATTCTGCCAACTAAGTGGTCGTTGATTCAATTCACGGAGAGAGCATTTATTTTCAATTTTTTTTTTTCCTTGACAGTTTCTGTCAAGTTCTCGAAAAAAAAATTCTTGATTTAGTGGCAAAGAGTATACAACGCATTTTTTTGCTAAAGGTTGCGGATTCAAAACCCGACTAAAAGGTCCTTTATGACATTTAATTTCGAAATAAATTAGAGAGCTTGATTTTCATTCTCATCTTATCTTAACAAAAAATCCTCATTTTCTTTAAATATGTAATTATTAAGATCATAATCTTTCTATCATTTAATGAACTTAAGACATTTTAGTGGTAAAAAGCGTAAACGTTTTAAGTTGAAAATATTTAATTTGCTGTATCTCTTCTTTTGTTGATTTCGAACTGGCGCGCGCGGCATGATCGATGAATATTCCTATACTTATAGAGCAATTAAAATTGACAATTATAGTCTTTTATGCAATCTTCGGTATATCTTATAATAACAATATTTAGCGCCTTTATGTAGGCAAATATAAAATTATTGTTTTGTACGGCACACAAAGTGCGCACATTATATATGTCAAATTGGTGAATAGAGAATTCTTCAATATACGCAATGGATAACGTGATGCTATTAATTATTGTGATAATTAATATATTTCTGTGTCAAATGCAAGTTAACAATAAAATATAGCAAACGCAATTATTAATCTATCATTGAAATACGTTGAGTTTTTTTTCTTGGAAAATGTTCAAATTCTTATATTGCACCGCTGCAAGGTACAAATACTGGGTACTCAAAAGCACCGGATATATTCAACTTTTCTTGATAAATTTGACCAGTTACAAACTCTTCAATTAAGCAACAAAAGGGAAAAAGAAAATCAAATACCCAACAGCATCCGTCTCCATATAAAAGAGCACATCCAACTATGGGCAAATTAACACCACAAAATCTATTAAAACACAAAACTAGAAGTGTCACAAAATAATGCCGGTCCGAAGCTTGTTCAATGCCGTGTCAGCCTTTGTTTTCCGGTGCAAGCGCGGTGTCGCACGCGCAACACGGCGGCTCACTTTGCTCAAAACAAGGAGGGTTATTTTGTTCAACAAAAAGAAGCGCGGCATCTGGCAGCGTCAAATCATGATGGGAGAGAGATGTCAGCCGTTGGATTTCTCCGGTGTGATCTACTATGACATCAACGGCAAAATGCTCGACCATCCGCCATCTCCAAAGGAAAAGTCACCAAGACCGAGCATCGATCATCCCATAGAGTAGTTTGTAATTGACTAATTGAGAAACAGCAAAAGTATGTACATATAATTTAAGTTTCTTTTTCGTTTTTCCCTCTCTTTTCTTGGGTTAAAAGTATGGAAAAGCTTTTGGTACTTGTATTTCTCTATCTTTGTAGTGATTGCGATGATTTGGGTACGGCATGATGTTGAATTGCATAAAACAAGTTTTGTAACTAAAATTGTTTTAACAAAAGATATTTAAAAGTAATAGAGCGTCCTTCTAATTTTTTTTTTTTATTATTATTATTATTATTATTATTATTATTATTATTATTATATTTCTCTAGTAGTAAAGATGTTCCTTTAATTCATGGAACAACAAAGACGACATTTGTAATTAATTAATTTCTTTTGTTTTGTACCTTTGAAGCAAATTAATATTAAATAATAAAACTCTGTGAAAAATTTATAAAAACAATATATTTTAGCGATAAAATGTTCTAGTAACAAGAGTATTTTTCAGTATTACTTATTATATGGGAATTAAATGTACTAGGTAAATTCTCGGCCGTTGATCATGCTAATATACTTTGAAACTTCTAATTAATGTGGTATGCAAAAGTAAGGAATCGTCAATGGTGAGAACAACTAATATCAAAGAAAATAAATGTCAGAATAAAACCAACTCGGAACTCTTTAAACGGTTCCAAACAAACTTGCTAAGCTCATGCATCGAAAGAAAATGCAATTAGTTCGTTATGTATATCACCAGCCACCAAGTCTGTTAAACTGAACAAGAAAGGAAATATTATAAAGCTTGTCAGTTAGAACTCAGAAAGCATTTTTCCTCAGTAAATTAATTAATACTAAACAACTCATCCTCAGATAATTTAATTATTACCTTCTCTGTTCTGACCTTTGAAGAATTCAACAAAAAAATCAGAAAAAGAGAAAGCGGATCCAACATTTCTTATGTTGAAACACATTTAAATTTCTAGCCAAAGGATCAAAGCAGAGAAGTATGGCGCCCATTGGTGATATCATTGATGCCATGTCAAATGTGCCTGCCACGTGCAAATCCTCGGCATCATGTGCAACCTTGCGTTACTTCGCAGGGCCAAGGATTATGCCTAGTTTAATAAAATTAAAGATGATGAAGAAGCAATGAGATTGGGAGTCTGTCATGCAGGTTGAAATATTAATGGGGGAGAGATGCTGGCAGTTGATTTCACTGGTGTGGTCAATTATGAGTGACATCTATGGCAACCAGATTGAGGGGCTGCTGGCATCGAAAGACAGAAAGCTGACATTAATTTGTTTAGAATAGAATTGAGCAGGGGTTCTAACTAATAGAGGTGAATGTTTTTGAAAGGGAAGGAAACAAGGAATAAATTAGTTAAGAAAATGAATGATGTTCCAGACTTCCAGTGTCTTTCTTTGTAAGAAGGAAGCCTTTGAGTGTTGCTATTGGTATTTTGTGATAATCACTCTTTCAGTTTGCTCTGATTGATAACCTGTATGTGACTATAATATGTTTATATGATTTAATTTTATGCCAATGTCACTGATATAGAATCACAATATTTGACATTGATTTCCTGATTGCATATTTGCAGTCTATCTTATGCAACGATAAAATAAACCACACAAAAAAAAGAAAGGAATAATGTAATGCAATCATGCAACAGAGAGAAATAAAAGTTGCGGTTAATTTGGAAAGGAAGTAATGTCTGTAATGAACAAATAATGAATTAATAAAAAAATATTTACAAAAAGATTGAATAAGGTTAATAGCCAGTAAATGCCCATCAAGATAATCCTTACATTTATATTTATGGACTTCTTATTACATCAAGTTTTTTGAGAAAGCTAAGCAAAAACGGACTATATTATAAAAAAGGGCAAATTCCTGGGCCGCACAGTCTGGGTTGGGCCTAGCCCAGCAAATACTAAAATGGTCTAAGATGAGAAATTTACATTTCAATGGGGTTATAGATGCGAAAATCCTTTCTTGTTACCAAAGCCAGAGAAGCTAAATTCAGATCCGCTGCCGCGCGACACATGGTGTAGCGCGGCATGCTGGCCGTCTGATCAAGATCCAATGGACAAGGGAGCCCCGTGCATGTAACCTAGATTGATAGGCCCGTAAAAAATTAACCGTCCGATCAAGATCAGACGGCTCGTACGTGCGCTACACCATTTGTCGCGCAACAGCAAATTCGGATTCAGAGAAGCTCGGAAGGTGTTCTATAGAAAAGAGCTAGGAGAAAAGAGAAGGAAGAGAGAAGGGAAGAAAGCTTAGGAGAAAAATGGCGTCTAGTTCGATCAAGCACGATGTCACGTCGAATGGAGATGCGCTCCGATTCGGATTGGACAGTGTGAAGCGCGAGATCGTCGGATCCCATCCCCTCGAATCCCTTCGCGAGAATGTAATTCGCAATTTTCTCCTTCTTTCTCTCTATCTCCCTCATAATTTGTGCTAACTTTTCGAAATTTCTGTTTGATTTGCTTGTAAAACCCTAAACCTAACCTAGATTTTGTTTCGGTTTGGTTTATCAGAGCAATACATTCTGGGAAGATAAGAAAAAGATGGGATTGGCTCTCACTTATGGATCCTCTTTCAATCTCAGGAGAGATCTCGATACTCAGATCCTTGCTAGGTATACCAAGCTTTACCTTTTTTTTCTTGGCACAATTTCATGTATACCTGTTAAAATTTCAGAATTACTTTTTTGCCCCAATGCAAATTTCATTTATCATATTATATTTCCAAGTACGAATTCTCATATTTGCTCAGTACAGTTTTAAGATAGATATGTCAAATTAATCAGGATTAAACCTCAAAGTCCAATATTAGTCGATAAATTATTTGACCAGTGTACTACTTTCATTCCGTCAGCGTAAGTAGTTAAACTGAGCTCCAGAATTCTCCATATGCTCCCACATCTTTTCTTCTGCCCCACTTTCCAGTTTTCTCATGCCCCATCTTCAAGAAGCATAAACCTTGATCCATGTAATGAAGTGCCAAAAGTTCTAGTTGTTTTGATGGAACTTCATTGTAGTGTTTCATTTGGAAAAATGGTTCCTGTTGAAGGAATAAAGTGTAACTGACTTATAACATGAGTGAGACTTGAGTTATAAACTTGAAGCCTTCTCAGCACATTATCAAACAAATGATGGAATTAACTGTTTTTTTATTAAACATGAAGGAAAAATGGTAATTTATGAGTTTGGTGTTGGATTTTAAAGGATTAGAAAATGGATTGGGTAATGCAATATAGTATTGTACTTTGAAAGGGTAAATATGATTTTCTTAATTTTACAAGGGGAAATTCGTAATTTTGCAGTTTTAAACGGACATATATGAAATTCTGCCTTATTTTTTTCATTTACTTCTTTCTCCTGTACTGATTATCCCCCAAAACTGTTTTTTTTTTAGTGGTTTTCTTTTTTGTATAAATCTTTATCAGAACATCGAGGATTTAATTGAGTCTGTATTTTATTAACTAGTTGAGTCTTTCATGTAGTGCCTTCACTAGATAGTTCTTTGGTCCTGTCAACTTTTGTTGTATATAATTTATTATGATTTTAGTACTTTTTATTTCAGCATCAGAGATACAAAATTATGAATTTCAACTTTACTGTAATACAACAGTTAGTCCTTTTGTTCAACACTTGGATTAGCATCCAAAATAACGCTAATTCTTGCAATTATGCCTGAATTAAGTTCAAAGTTCATTTCCATTCTATTTCAACTTTGAAACTAATACCAAGTCTATTGAACAAAGCCAAAACTCCATACATATGGTAAAAGGATGTCATGCTGTCTGGTACATGATGTTAGCAGAACCAGCTAACTGTTCATATGTGGTTCATTATTTCTTTGTCTATATGAAAGTACTGAATAGTAGAATCCCAATGCTAGTTGGCTGTATATCTACTTTTGGTCTTTTGGTGCTTTTACTTTGATGTATGTGAACTTCTTTTCAGTATGCAACTTGATTTGTCATTTGACTTTAATTGTACAGATTTCAGAGGCCTCCTGGTGCACTGCCATCCTCTATGCTAGGGTTGGAAGCACTGACTGGTGCTTTGGATGATTTTGGCTTTGAAGATTACTTGAACTGTAAGTATTTGATTTCAAAATTGGCATTCCTTTGCCTTATGCTGTATAACAAGGATGTCTTGATACATTTATTGTGGGGATGCTGTCATTCTGAAGAGCATAATAGAGTAGATTTTTATTTATATAAGACAAATATGAAACCACCTAATATTTACCCATTACCATTTTCGATTTATTTATTTCATAAGATAAGTTGTATCAATGAGGTAATGTTTGGTCAAAACTGAGTTTTGATGAGTTTTGGCTTTAGGTTTGTCTATTCAAAGTTGTATTAACTAATTCTCATTGCATACGGAACATTGGTAAGGTCTAAATTACTCTTGTGGAAACTATGAATACCAGTACTCCACAATGTACACTACAGTCAATCTTTTTGTTTCAATTTATTTTTTCCTAATGTGCTAATCCTGAAGGTTGTGAACTTGTACAGTACCGCAAAATTCAGAGAGCTTCAGGCCGGCCGATATGCATCATGGAATGGAAGTGCGCCTTGGCATTTCCAAAGGACCTGTGCAGCCATCCTTCTTTTGAGCATTTTGATGTGTAATATTCTCTGTGTAATTTGCTCTTGGTACTGCTTTATGGATGGCTTTTCTTTTCTGGGTAACCTTTTAGAATTGTTAAAACGTTTGTATCAACTGAATGCTATAATCTATTGGGTACTGCATTGTGCTTTGATTAGTTAACTTGTTATCATATTGTACTTTTTGCCTTAATTTTGATATTAAAGCTCGATAAATTTTTGTGGGAGAAAAAATAATGCTAATGGTCTGCCTCTGTATGAAAAAGAAAAAAAATTAAAATAAGAAAGCTTGGTCGAATGTTTTGAAAACCGGACCGGACCGGCCGGTTCGACCGGTTCAACCGCGAACCGGACACCTCTCCGGTCCAAACTGGCCCGGTTTTTTGCCTGTTTCCGAACCGCAACGAACCGGCCGGTTCGGTCCGGTTTTCGACTGAACCTCTGAACCGAACCGGCCGGTTTATATTTTTCAAGTGGTTCAATGAAATTCTCAAAAAATAGGAAGTATGGGAATCGAACTTGAGATGTTTAGAATAGCAAAGAAATGCAATACCACTAGGCTAGTGGGCTTTTGTTGTAAATAAATGGACATTTAGTTTTTATAAACTATATTGCAATGATAATGTCCTCCGGTTCTTTCAACCGGTTCGACCGGTTGAACCGGTTGAACCATCGAACCTTTAGCTTCACCGGTTCAATGTCCGGGTCGGTTTTCAAAACATTGGCTTGGTCACTGTAGTGCTGCACTGAGTTTCCCCAATTCTTTTATAAATAATCATCATTTATAACTACTTGTATTTTATAAAATTTGTATGTTGTTTACTTTGCTCATATCTATATTGAATGTTTGCGTATGCTGGGAGCCAGGGATTAGTTACAATGGCTAAAGAATAGAGGCTTTTGCATGCTGAACTGCCAAGAGATTTTTCAAGTGCTGAATTATAAGGAAACCATTCGACGCTGTAACATGTTTTGTGATCAAATCAATATAGAACTAGAAATTTATTAAGCAAACTCCGTTTTGCCAATGAGCGCACACAAAGCAAAAATAAATACAGAAAGATGGATTACTTTTAAGCTGGCTTTTTTCTTGTTTTTGAGCCACTAAACGGGATTTTCGTTTCAAGAGTTCAGTGTCAGAACCTACGGTTATGTCACATTACTAAGCCTTGAGCAAGAACCTAAAAAAGGGAAAGTGGCCAGGCGAGATCACTAAAGCTGAAGGACTTTTGTCAGACATTCCCCATTTGGGTTATTGCGTCAGTTTCAGATTTTGGGTTAGTCGTTTTCCATATGATTTTGAAAGCATGAAAATAAAATTATATGTTTACAGATACAAGGCCTAAAAAAGAGGAAAGACACTAACAGAGCAAGAAGCAATATTTTGCTATGCCAATACAATTTTAAGAATACACAAGGAAAAAAAAATCTACATATACCATACAAGAAAATCATATGCCTAAGAAAAATTAAATCCATTATTAAAATTTACTTTCAAAAGCGTCCATTAGATATCCAGACTACCCACTACCATCAATCTGCCTGTGAGAAGGAAGATGTGCCATATATTACTGAAATTACAATTAGAATAATGAAAGTTAGCTTAATTAATTCATTAAAAAAAGTTAGCTAGCTGATTAATCTCTTGAAATTACAATTAGAATAATGAAATGCATAAGGGAGCAGCTATATTACAGAAAACATAAGGAGCACTCTTGGCTAGTAGGGCAGTATTTTGGACACTAACAGATAATAACTTACCAGTACAGACAGGATTAGATCATTTATACAGCCAGCACCATTGAGTACAAACAGGACTTAATTGGTAACAATTATTTTCAAGCCTTATGTTATAATCAAAAGTTAACTGGTTTTCTATGAAAAATATCGATTGAGTGATGTAATAGAGAAGCAAAATACAAAAGATATGGAAAAGCAAGCAAATTTTTGAGTTTTGTTTAGAGTCACAAAAATACTAAGCATATTTTAAATTTAGACCATATTACCAATATTGCAGAACTCGGTGTGTTTAGAGTCCTCCATATTGTAATAAACGTTTACTTCTATATAAATAAGAAACTGAAGCATATTGCAGAACCTCAAACATCATGTATAACAACATAAGAATTTTTTTTTTTTTTTTTATGCAAAGTAGCCTGAGATAGGCCACCAATAAAATTAAAGAGAAACCAAGTGTCTTACAGAGTTAAAAACCAAAAGAGAGAAAAAAAACCTCATCCTCTGTAAGCTTAAGGCTTACCAACCTAAAGGTGAGAAGAAAAAAATCTAAAACAGCCAACACATACCCAGTCACAAGCACATACACCAGTAAGTCACACATAACAAAAGAAAAGCAGATCACCAAAGCTAGACAGAGCAAATCCCTACAAGCAAAAAAAAGGAGGTGTTTCACATTTCAGATGTATCCTCTGTGACATGCCCCTCGGAGGTGTTGCTTTGACTCCTCTGGTAAGCAGCAACATAAGAGATGTAACCTATATTAATAAGAGATATAACTTATACTAAATCAGTTTTGGCCCTCGTTAATTACTACAACAACAACAACCAGACACATTTTATGAGGAAATAAATTTTATGCTGATCAACTCGAAAACCAGAAATATTCTGCCATTCCGTGTAAGGATATCGGGACATAACCCATAAGTTTTCCATAATAAAACTATGCAGGACCCAGTCTTATATGTTTTATTGATTACTAAGCAGTAGATACTGACAGAATTTCTTGCTTTGTACCGATTAAATTGGCATTATCAGGTTTGGAGGAGCACTTACATCATGGTACGCATAGGGAGGTTTGCCTTGGCGGTCAAAATGCTTGGCCATGATGGAAAACTCTATCGGCCCCCATTCCTCAATCTGAAAGCAACTCCCCAGTGCTGCCTTGTATAGCTGCCACCATCTATTGTAAAAAAATTAAAATAATAATAAAGTTAAAGACTCACGACCATATTTGGTGTGGGGCATTCCAGCAAACACCTTATATGCACAAATCAGACTCCATATTGTTATGGCTCTGTTTGGATCATATAAGATTAAGGGTATGATTAGCTATTCGGGATTAAAATTTTTAATCCTAAACGATCAAGAATAAGCTTTTTGTGATCTAGATGTTATTTTTAAGTGATCCAACATTCGAATTAAATTTTTATTCCTAGGGTGTTTGGATCATCTTTTTAATCCGGATTAAAAAGTGGTACTAATTATTTCTTAATCCACATTAAAAAAATGATCCAAACATCCTATGAATAAAAATTTAATTTAGACGTTGGATTACTTAAAAATAACACTCTAGATCTCAAAAAGCTTATTCTTGATCATTTAGAAATAATATTTTTTAATCCAAATAACTAATCCTAATTTTATTCTTACATGATCCAAACGGAGCCATAATTATTAAGATCCAGATATTCTGTGACCTTGCACCCGTGAAGAGGAGAGGGCCGAACAATGCCATTCTTCAACGTCCAGATTAATTTTGTCGCTCTTTCCATCCACTACACTCCAAATCAGAATCGAATTTCAATCACAAGACAAATATATTTTTGTATAGGCAAGAAATCTATACAAAAATCTCCAGAGAGGATAATCAATGATTTCCTAAATTTCAATTAGATGACAAAAGGGAAGGTCATATTGCTTGCGAACTTGCAAAGAACAATTTTTTATTTTGTTGTGATCAAATTCACAGCGCAATTTGCTTGAGAAAGCATATTCTAGTCCAATTGTTTATTTTATTTCCTAAACCTTGCCTTTTCATTTTCAAGTTTCAGCTTTTGATCCAGGATATATAATCAGCTTTAACGTTGCCAGAAAAAAAAAGTAAAAAAATAGAAGAGAAGCAAAAAGTTAACGAGTAAAATTGGAGGGTCTTAGATTATCCACGTAAGACTTTATATTTTTTTTACTTATTGTATAATATAATTAGACATAGTTAGGTTTGTTAGTTATATTTTGAGAACTAGCACTACGCCAAAAATAATTTTTAGAACCGCCACATTAACACCGGTTTTTTCGAAATCCGGTTCTAAAAACAACCAGTGGCATTTTTTATATTGTCAGATATTTTTATAAAAAACCCGGTTCTAAAGAGTTGCCAAAAAAAAAAAGAAAATTCAGTTTTTTTTAAGACCGGTTTTTATAAAAACCGGTCTTAATACTTTAATTTTTAGAACTGGTTTTTTATAAAAAACCGGTCCTAAAGATTTGGAATAAGAAAGTAACGATTTGGAATTTAATGTACTGTGCTGTGCAAGTTACTTTTTTGAATTTAAATCAAGCTTTTCAAAGTTGGTATATAATAATTGTAGGATGCGTTGTCAAAAACATATGGATATATTGCCAAAATTTATCGTTCAATTGAATTATTTTTATATTTTGCGCTGTCAAATAAATTAGTTACCATTCTCACGTATTAATTTCCTGACTAAATGTTTGACCATTTCAGTTGTATCGCTTAATTAAGAAGAATACAATTTCCATAATAAACAATTTAACAGTTCAAAATAATAAATTATTTTTTTCGCTTCCATATCAAATATTTAAATGTAAAGTAAACAATAAAATTTCATAAGATATGCTTTATTATTATTCTTCTTCTTTTCCAAAAACTTTTAAAAATCATCCTAAATATATAACATATAACAATATGCAAATGCTTGCATATCATATAGAGTCATTTTTAGAAGGTAAAAAAATTATAGACAGTAAATTCTAGAATATTATTTAAAATGTGTATCACATTTTTTTTTTATTTGACCCATTAAAAATGAAACGAAATATATGAATCCTTAGTATTTGAAATAAAAATGCAATATTACATTTGTAGAACTCTTGCTACATGAGTATGAAACTTTTCATGAATTATAAAAAAAAATGTATTCTCATTTTTGAATTATTATAGTATTAGTTTCGACATTTTTACTCATCAAGCTTTTCAATTATTATGTAATCTTAGATGGAGGGGTAAATCCAATGCAATTGTCCTCGAATTTTGAATTTCATATAACTGATCTCAACCTTTCAATGTGATCTTTATACTAAAATTGAGTAGAATTCAAACACCAAATCTAAACTATTGATTTTATTCAATTTAATGATGGATGCATTTTCATATAAGTTTTATAACATTTGGAGTTTATTTGATATATACTCGATCGAGAGGTAGAAAAATAAACAAACCTTGTTAACTATGATAGAATCATTCTAATACTCTCATTTGTGTTTAACCATTGTTTGAATATCAAATGAACTCTAAAATTTATAAAAGTTATATGAGAATGTATCCCTCGTTAAAATTGAAGAATATTAACGGTTTGGATTTGACATTTGAATTTTGATATTTGTAAAAAGTAATTAAATAGCAAAATGTAGGTATAGGAACCTTCCTCCTTATATAAAATTATAGCAAACCAAATATTTTATATTTTTTTAATATTGTTTAATATTTTCACACTTATTTATTTTTTTAACTCTAATAGATTAATTCTTATATGTTCAATTTTGAACCTCTTAATCAAGTATCAAATCAACTTTAAAATTTATAAACTATCGTTAAAATGAACAAGATTAACATTTCAGATCGGATGAAAATAGTTTAAATTTTAAAAATTTTAATAAAAAAATAAAGTGTGGCATTTGTGGCATAAAAAAAATGTGGCACTGGATCCTTGCTCTTGAAATATATATGGAGACCAAAATTCACTATTTTTTTAATTTATAGAATATCGTACATTTTAATTTATAGGGTAATGATTAATATATTATTGCTGAATAAACTTGCAAATTAATATGGAAGAGAGAAGATTAAGAATTACATATTTTTTATTATAACTTTTTTTCTCTTAGTGCATATGACCATTAACAATAATGTGTACTAAAATATAATGTGTGATAAAAAATATATAAAATAAACAAGCTACCACTTCTTGGAGACCAAATAGTAGAAAAATTTTTTAGACCAAATGTTACATTTTTTTCGAAATTTTAAATTATTTTGTTTCAAATTTATTAAAATTCAAGGGTCCAAAACCAACTAGATTAAGAATTTTATGAAATTCAAATTAAATAGTAAAAAAAATTGAAAAAAATATAAAATTTGATCGGAGATTTCATTATGGAGAACAAATTGAAATGTTCAAATTGGTCGTTATAATCTCAAAATTTAAGATCTAACATAAGCTCAACTTGAGCTCTATCATTACTGAAATAATAATAGTCACTTTACTTATTGAATACTAAATATATAATTAAAATTAGACTCCATATTGTTATAATTATTAAGATCCAGATATTCTGTGACCTTGCACCCGTGATGAGGAGAGGGCCGAACAATGCCATTCTTCAACGTCCGGATTAATTTTGTCGTTCTTTCCACCCACTACACTCCAAATCAGAATCAAATTTCAATCACAAGACAAATATATTTTTGTATAGGAAAGAAATGTATACAAAAATCGCCAGAGAGGATAATCAATGATTTCCTAAATTTCAATTAGATGACAAAAGGGAAGGTCATATTGCATGCGAACTTGCAAAGAACAATTTTTTATTTTGTTGAGATCAATTCACAGCGCAATTTGGTTGAGGAAGCATATTCTAGTCCAATTGTTTATTTTATTTCCTAAACCTTGCCTTTTCATTTTCAAGTTTCAGCTTTTGATTCAGGATAGCTTGAACGGTGCCAGAAAAAAAAAGAAAAAAAAATAGAAGAGAAGTAAAAAGTTTTTTTTTTTTTTTTTTTTGGATAAACTAGATAGTGACTATCTAGTGAAAAGGAAAAAAAAGAAAAAGAAAAACAAAGCAGAACAAAGCAGTAAAGGAGCCACAAAAGTTGGCAGTTGCTGAAGAAAAGTGTTGACTCTGCAACAATCCAATCGTGAATTGCTCCCAGACTTTTGGCTGACCCCTGAAAGTTCTATTGTTGCGCTCCAACCAGATACCCCATAAGCAAGTTGCAGAACGAGTAGGCTGTAACTGATCCTGTGCCGTAACATTGAACAAATCACAAAGGGAGGACATGCATGAGTAGTTGCTGCGCGGTTGTATTCCTAAGGCGACCCAAAGCTGAGCAGAGAAGGCACATTCAAAGAAAAGATGTAAAGGGGATTCCACTATTTGCTAATGGCACAAGGCACATCCAGGTTGAAAAGGAATGCTTCTTCTCTGTAATTGATTTTGAGTTAAGAGCCTCCCATGCGCCAGCAACAGTAAAAAGAATTTAATTGAAGGGGTAAGCTTGAAATTCCACAGATTTGCTAAAGGAAAGTTAATTTTTCCTGCTGTTACCAAAAGGTTATAGACTGATGATGCTGTGTACTTTCCATTCGTGTTCCATCTCCAAAACACTCTATCAGGGGAATGGTTTAAAGAGAGTTGTGAAAGTTCACTGTACCAGATAGCTTGCTGCCTTGTGTGAGGTGTCGGCATGATCCTGTACCAGTTCTGAACCGCTTTCCTGAGTGAGATGAATCGACTTGTTGGTAGCGGTTTATTATACCCAAATAGAAGCAAAGAATTCGCTCCCCAGTGATCGTACCAAAACAAGGTTTTATTTCCACTGCCAGGAATGGAATTGGTGGAGATTTGAAACAAAAATCTCAAAGCCATGATATCCCTCCAAAAGAAAGTGCCGTCTTGATTCCAAGCAATTGGCGGTATGTTATTATCCATCTTGCCATACAGGCTGCAAGCTATTTTGTACCATTTAGATTGTGGAGACTGATATAAACGCCAAATCCATCTCAGCAACAAAGCTTGATTCTGCAATTGTAGGTTGATTAAACCGAAACCACCAAAAGACTTAGGAAGACAAACTCTGTCCCAAGCAAGAAGGTGTATCGCATTTTTACCAGAATCATTTGCTCCCCAAATAAAGTTGCGCCTGATGGCATCCATCTCTTTTATTACCCATTTAGGCAACTTGAAAACTGTCATGAAGAAAGTTGGCATAGATGAGAGAACTGTTTGAGCCAGTAACACACGCCCTCCTCTTGAAAGGAAAGCAGCTTTCCAACCTGATAATTTTAACCTAATTTTTTCAATTAGGGGTTGGAAGGAGACTCTATCAGGGCTACTGCTGGTCAGCGAAAGTCCTAGATAAAGTAAAGGTAGAGTAGAGACCTTGTACAGTTGACTGAGCTGCATGGACTGTAGGTCCACAGTAGTGAGGTTAAAAGGAATTAAAGAGCTTTTATCAAAATTGACCTGAACCCCAGAGACGCTAGGGAAGGCGGCTAAAACACCCTGCAACGAGCTCAGAGCTGTTCCTTTAGTAGATGAGAAAACCAACGTATCATCAGCATACTACATTAGGTAGAATGGGGAAGAGAGTTTGTCACAAAGGTTATGTGGCACTGTCAAAGATGCCACTTGCAACATCTTATTAAGCACATCTCCAGCTAAAAGAGAAAGGAAAGGGGACAGAGGGTCCCCTGACGAAGCCCCCTCTAATGTTGGAACAAAGTGCCAGTACAGTCATTCAATGCAATAGAAGAAGTAGAAGAGGATAACAGGGACTCAATCCAAGCAATGAATTTAGTAGGAAATCCTCTCTAATCCATCGTTGCCAGAAGAAAAGGCCAAGACACTGAGTCAAAGGCTTTGTAGAAATCTAGTGTGAGAAGAAAAGCGGGGTCTCCTGTTCTGTTAATTTGTGCAATTACTTCTATCACAGTGATGAAGTTTTCTGCCAGTAACTAACCATGCACAAAACCCGTCTGTGACTCTGGTATTAGCAGAGGAATGAAGGCAGAAATCTGATTGGCTAGCACTTTAGCAATCAGTTTGGGAATATAAGAGATGATACTGATTGGCCTGAAGGATGAAAGCTGAGATGCATTGTCTTCTTTAGGTAAAAGAATAATGTGCGCCTGGTTTATTTGTTGCAATGGCAACTGAGAAAAGAAGAAGCACTCAAAGATTTGTAGTAGCTCAACTTTAACCATTTCCCAATTTTGTTTGAAGAATTCATTAGGTAGACCATCAGGGCCACATGACTTATTATCTGCAAGCCCAAACACCGCTTGCTTGATTTCTTGTACAGTAAACGGAGAATCCAAAGTAGCCAACAAAAGAGAATCATCTTGGTATAGAGTTGACGATGTGAAAGTTGCAATAGAAACATCCGTACGTAATAAGTCCTTGTAGTACTTGGTGAAGGCTTCTACAATCTCAGCTGTTACTGTGATTTCTCGACCCTCTACTGTGACTCTGGAGATATGTTTAGCCCTTTTCTTTTGTGTTGCAATGGCATGGAAATACCTAGTGTTGCGATCCCCACATCTCAACCATTTGCACCTTGACCTTTGGTGCCACCTAATTTCTAGCACATTAGCTAACTCAAAAGCTTGTTTAATTGCTAAAATACGAAAATTCAACTCCAGACTCGTCAGTTATCTGTACTCCTCTAGCCTATCCAGGAATGTAACAATTGTTTTTGCATTGCGCAATAACACATTTGGGGCTGAGAAATTATTCACATGCCATTCCCTGAGAAAATTATGCAAAGTTTCTGTTTTAGATTTGAAAGTGTCAAGTGGGCTTGGGCCAGAAGCGACTGTCTGCCAAGTGTGATTAATTATGCTCTGGGCCTTTTTGTGGTATAACCAGAACCGTTCTAAGCGAAAAGGTCTTGGCCTACAAGGGAGCTGACGACAACGCAAAAGAAGTGCTGTATGATCCGAGACCACAGTCGGCAGAGGTTCCAGAGTGATGTGCGGATAACAAGAGTTCCAGCTCGAGGTGAGGAGTACCCTATCCAGCTTAGACATAATTGGATTTGACTGTTTATTGGACCAGGTGAACAATTTGTTAAGCAAGGTAGTGTCAAAGAGTCTAGCTGCATCAATGAAGTTATTGAACATTTGCATGGCTACAAAATCTGTACAGATGGTTGACCTCTCAATAGACCATCAAACGACGTTGAAATCCCCCACTAGTAACCAGAGATCTGGTGCTAGCGTTCTTGTAAAAAGCAGCTGTTGGAAGAAATGAGCACTTAGGTCATTTAGATGTGGCCCATAAACACAGGTGACTAAGAGAGTGAGATTAGTTCTAGTATCACACAGCAAAGCTGAACATGAGTAACGAGTAGACCAAGAGTTGAGAAGCCTATAGAAGCGCTTCCAACAGATTGCACAACCTCCACGAGTTTGTACAGCATTTAAAGTGACCACGTTAGTGTCTAAAAAAGAAGGCAGGAAGGACCTGGCACAAGCCATATCAATACAATCTAACTTTGTTTTCTGCAAACAAACGACATCTCCTCTAGAGGATCTAATTAAGTCTGCCACTACTCTCCTCTTTGAAATATCACATAGACCATGAACATTCCAAGTTATAAGGTTGAAAGGCTTAGCAGCCATTTAAACAAAAACAAGCCACCAACAAAAAAGGTCAAACGACCAAATTAATCTAAATACAATTCATCCTGGGAGTCGGGATCCAGGCTTAGCATGGGCTCATCCTGCAAAGGGCTTCTTGGATGGCCCGCCTTCCTGAAACTTTGTGTTGCTCCCACCAATCTCCTGTGAAAATTGATTAGTGCCATCACTAAAAAAACCATCCGCGCCATCGCATCATTTTCTCACCCAGCGCATTTTATTTCGTACGTAAATGTTCAGTTGGATAAGTACAAATGTTTTGTTAATTGAGTATAAATGTTCAGTTAGTTGCAATAAAAAATATAAATGTTATCAGCAAAAATGTTCATTTGGATAAGTATAAGTGTTTAGTTTAGTAAGAATAAATGTTCAGTTTCGTAAGTACAAATATTCAGGTTATTATATATAAATGTTCAGTTTATTAAGTATTACTTTCAGTTTTTTTTTAAATAGGTGCCTGTCAAGCAAAGGAGTCACGAACTGGAAAAAAACCATATGAAAAAATTAGAAGGGGTCATGAACCGATCCGGTTCAAATTAAATTTTTTCCGACTTTGCCCTTGGCGCACCTCTCTCTGACGTGCGACTCTGCCCCATCCGCGACTCTGCCCAACACTTTTGAATATTAAACTGAACATATTTAATTATTAAACCGAACATTTGTAACAGGCACCTGCCAGTCAAGGGAGAAACTCACGCGCGCGCTGACTGTTCAGCGATGGCGCGCGATGGTTATTCTGCCGATGGTAGTTATAATTACTGATCTCTTGTTGCTCCCCTCTTCGTCCGGCCCATCTTCACTAATTAGCCGTCCCACCGACTTAATTGGGCTTGTCAACTTGAAACTTTCAGCTGGAATGGCCTGTTTAGTTGCAAATCGGCCCTAGAGAAGCAAAAAGTTAACGAGTAAAATTGGAGGGTCTTAGATTATCCACGTAAGACTTTATTTTTTTTTACTTATTGTATAATATAATTAGACATAGTTAGGTTTGTTAGTTATATTTTGAGAACTAGTTATATTTAAATTAAATATAATCGAATTCAAATTAAGTGCATTAAAGTCTTTGATGAAAATAAAAACAATTAATTGTTACTACTTAAAATTACTTGGGATATTGATGGATAACTATAATTTTGGTCAATATTTTGAAAATAGTCCTTTCAAATATATTCATAAGTGAGCCAATTATGCAACGATTTAAAAAGATGAAGACACGTAACAAATTATTGGTTGCATTACAACAATATTTTATTTGTACCTTTTTGGTTAGGATAGAGAGAGATTGAAAACTGTCAATTATTAAATTTTGTTGATAAAACTAGCAAAAAGAGCCCACCCGACTGTGTGGGAATGAAAAAGAAAAATTGAGGCGATTTTGTTAGGCGGCGATATTGGTATGTGGGAGAGGATTGATTTGTTTTTCTTTTTCTTTTACTGTGGGCACAAATTAAGAAAGAATAAGAAAGAAAACATCTATCCAACGCCTTAATCCCTTTCTGTAAAGGGGTCTGACTATTTGTCTGAACTACAGATCTAAATCGTACATCAGATCAACTTGCACAGATCAATGGTCTATAACGATATTAACAAATATTTAGACCCCTTTCTGTAAAGAAGTCACTTGACCTTGTTTTGGGTGTGTTTATAAGTAGTATAGATATAGATGTAACGTTATATCAAAACTTTGATAAAAAAAAAAAAAAGTTACATATAAAAAATCTGACGTGAATAATTTCATAAATTAGTAGTATGACATAACAAAATTTAGAACCTAAACCTTTAGAAAGGCTAAATAAATATACGATATGGCAAGTTGAGCGACAAATAAACATATAAGGAAATTACTCATCTATTATAGAAACGAAGTCTCCTTTACACTAATAGATCCTTTACACTAATAGACTTCCCCGAATTAATACATCCCATTACCATCTGTGATTTTTGTTTCTATTTGGGCTTTGGCTGCGTGGTGTTTAGGTTTAGGTATATATATACCTGCGCTCGTTGCTTTGGTGGGCATCGCAACACCATTCACAATCTATGCGTTCTCTCCTTCTGCTTGCTGCTCTCTCCTTCGTAAGATAATTATCTCCTCTCATCAGTTTCTAATTTTCTATATTGATTCTATGTATTTAATTAAATCGAGAGGTTTTACTCCCATGCTTTTTATAAAAAAAAAAAAGCTTCTTGTGGGGAATTTAGGTTTTTGGAACGGCAACTAACACTAGTGTTATGAAGCTTTCAGCTTTGCTCCATCTGTTTATGACTATGGTATATCTTAAAGTATGGATCAAGAGGTGCTTCAGGGTTGTTTTGAGAATTTGAAATTCAAACGACCAATTCAAATCGGTCAATATGTTTTTCATCTTAAATTCTCCGTAGGAATAAAATTTTATAATTTTCTCTAATTTTTTATTATTCTTTCAGATTTTTAAAAACCAAAATCTAAACCGTTGTGGGCCTTGTATTAACAACGATTTAAAATAGGAAAAAAAATTGAAAAAAATATAAAATGTGAACTCTAGAGAATTCAATATATAGATTATATTGTACCGTTTGTATTTGGAATTTTAATAAGAAATTCTGATGCACTGTTTGATCTGTGCTTTATGGTAACCGTAGTCATTTAGAAATTAATAGTCTTATAAATAACATTCATATTTTCCAACATATCCGCATTTATAATGTTATAATAACTAAATCATTGTTTTTCTTCATATAGAATGAAAATTTTGTTCTAACTAATATTGATCACTATATATTCAGATCGCACAAAATGAATATATATTTTGTTTTAATATATAATTTGGTTCGTTGGAATTGAGTTTTCACAATGGTAATTCCCAAAGATATGACTCCTGAATAGCGAATTGTTATTCTTAATACAGGAGACATCTACAAAATTATATAAAAAACAAGAAAAGTTATCGTTTCACAATTTGATAACCGCTGGAAATAAGAAGTTAATTCTATGTAATTTTTTTGTGGTGATCGCGTTGTTCTATTTAATACAATGTTTATTTTGTATGGTTTAAGCGCTGTGCAATTCTGCTCCATATTTGGTTTGTTCTAGGTTGGTCTCATTTCAGCAGGCTAATTCTTAAGGGCTCGTTTGGATCGTATGGAAATAAGGAAGGAATAAGGATTTTAGGGGTAAAACGTTGGGAAGTGTGTAATTTTGTGAGAGAGATTTATGTCTAGGAAGAAGTTATTTCTAGGAATAGATTATTCCTAGCCCATCCAAACGACCCCTAAATGCTTTGTACGTAACTTAAAAACTGTTAACAGGTCGTAGCAAGTAGGACACCTTCGAGTAATTACAAATGGATATTACAAGTGATCTTAGTGACGTTTTTCTCACATTTCTCGATCAGAAAAGGTTGTAAAATGGCTCATTTCCAAACGAAGGAAGGACTTATTTCGGATGATGCTATTATAAGTAATCTGCCGGAATGCATAAAGCAGGAGATCGTTTCGTACTTGCCCATAAAAGAGGCTGTAAGAACATGCGTTCTATCGAAAAGTTGGCGGCACATTTGGACTTGGTCCACTATTAGAGATTTGGATGTAGACATCAGCAGTATCTCAAATTCTCATCATAACATGGTCAGCAAGGAGAGGTCAAGGATTATTAATTTTGTTAATACACTCCTTCGTTGTTACAAAGGTCGTGTTCGTAAATTCAGATACTCTGGTACATTACCTTCCTTTACAGTTCTTCTGCAGTGGATGCGCATGTTGTCAGAAAAGCATATATGCGAACTTGCTTTAGAGAATGTTCCCAAGTTATTACTAAATTCTAGCTCATGGTTTTCTACTCTTGAATTGAAAGCGTTGGTGTTGAGGAATTGTTATATTCTGTTGCCTACTGAAACCGGATTCAGTGGTTTTAGGTTTCTACAGACTCTTGATCTGACAAATTGTCTGGCCTCAGGGGGTGGTTTAACAGAACTAATCGCTCTTTGCCCTCTCTTGCAACAACTTAAAATATCACCAGGATCCACTGGCGGTGTCATTAAAATTCATGCACCAAACCTTCAAGAACTGATGATTTGCGGTAATTTCACACAAGTGTCTCTGCTGACTCCCAAGTTGTGCAAGGTGAATTTTGTAATGTCTCCAAGTGTTCAAAAGGCTACTTGTTTTGAACTAAGAGGCGATCTTATTCGGTCATCCGTTATCATTCGTAGTTTCTCTGGTGCTACTCCTAGTTACTTACTTCAGGGTAAGAGTGTTTAATTTCAACTTGGACAGTTCAATTGTACCTTATGACTTCCATAGTAGAGAACTATATCTTTTCTAATTGTATATAATCTGTCGGATATAATGCAGGAGTGCCCGCTAATGTTTAACTATCCATCCACAATAGTTACCGTATTGGGATCATCCGAGCATCATGCAGCTATTAGTTACGAGTTATTTCAATCTGTCCTGACTCTAGAGAAGCTCATCATATTTGTTAGTAGTACTACAGAAGAATACCACATTATTTTTTTGTTTAGCAATAATTCACCTATAATCTTTGAATTTGCATTTATATTGAAATCTGCCGCTTCACCCGGCTAAATCTGCATCTGTTACAAGTGCTGACAAAATTGGACAGCAAGTATTTCAAGGTTTTGGCTGTTCCATATGTGACATTTCAGTGCGGGATTGTGCTGTTATGTGAGCGATTGCTTATTGAAATATGGTTGTTCTGTGTAATTAATTGTGGTATATATTTTATTATGTTGGAGCAACACAAAAGACAAAAGTTTCTTCTTGTAAAGGAAATGTACTGGGTTCAGGTTAAGACCCTTGTAGATGTAAATAACGGTGTTGCAGAAAAACAATTAACATTTGAATTCATAACGGCAAGCTTAGTATTATACTTAATGATATCTCAGGCATTTGTGATCACAATAATATGTTTTTAGAAATACCATATCTACAAAGTGTTCCTTCAGAAATGATGTGATGAAGTCTCAGTCAACAGCCAACAGGTAGTACAAATCGTTTGATGAGTCTCTGTGATCACCCCAATTGCTTTACAGTGTGATAATTAATTTGATGTCCGAACGAGAAATTGAAAATACAAAGATACGCGTTGACATAGACTTTTATTATTCTGATCGTGTCCATATGCCGGAGTATACAATTTTGATCGGGATAGAGCAACGTTAAGGGCATTTATTTCAGTTCAATTGCATTTAAGGGTACATAGTTGAACAGATGGATAATAGTATAATTCATATCAACCGAAGGACTGCGTTTATTTGTTTTTTCCTTCCCTCATCCTACTTTCCTGCTTTATAATAAAGAAAAGAAACAATATTTTAGACTTTTGTAGCTAAATAATGCTTCTAAACTGATCTCATTGGGGGATGTTTTGCAACACCATAGATTGGTGGGATCAATGATTAAAGTTAGTACTTTTAGATAATTATATATAGCTTAGCAAATTCGTTTACTAAAAAATTATGCTAACCTCATGCATGCCAAACACAGTTCCGATTTAAATTACTGCGTCACTTTCAGATCTTGGATAAGTCATCCCATATGATTGTGATACCATTAGAATAAGTAATGTGTTTCCAGACGCTAGGCTGGAAAAGAAGGTAATTAACTTACAGAGCAAGAACTAAAATTTTTCTGTGTTGCAAAAAGATACCACAACAAAGAATTTTAAGCTGTATGTGTTATTCGGACTTATGCCACTACAATGATAACTAAAAGGAGAGGAAAAAAAAAATTTACATATAGCACACAAGAAACATATGCCCATATGAAATAAATTTAACTAATAGAATTTACTTCAAAAAGGCATGAACTGGATATCCAGACTACCCACTACCATCTAACTGCCCATGAGAAAGAAGGTGCGCCATATATTGCTGAAAGAAAAAAATTTATATATAAATAAAGGATACAATGTTAGCAAATTAATCCACTGAGTTTTGTGAATCACACTAAGAAAAATGAAACACACAAAGGGACGCCTATATTATAGAAAATGAAAAGAGTAATTTGGCTAGTAGGGATATTGGCCAGTAACAGAGTTGCAACTTACCATTACATACAGAATTAGTCCCGTAAGTACCAGTACTGGTTAAGTACAGACAGGTCCTATTTGGGTAATAATTGATTTCAAGCATTAGGTTCTAGCTAAAAAGTTAGCAGGTTTTCATTAAGAAATTATCCATCGGAAGATAGAATAGGGATAAGAATAAAATAAAAAAATACTAAATATACGGCGAGCCAAACATTTTTTTAGTTTCAAAAACTTTGGTTCGATCGGTTTTGAGGTCCAGATCCCAAATTGCAGTTGAGCAGATTGAAATTAGACTATATCATCATAAATGCAGAACTACTTGCGTTTTGGGTCATCTATAGATGTTGGCGACTTGAGGCCTTAAACACCATGTTTAACAATACGAGGGCAATGACAATAATAATACATCTGTTTGTGATATAGGACATAACCTATACTAAATCAGTTTGTCCCTTGATTAATGGTGAGCAAAAAGAATGAGAAAATAAGTACAAGTTTATCACCTCGACAAGAAAATCAATAAGCAAGAAATGTACTCTTTAAGGATCCTTATCAGGACAATACCCATAAATTTGCCATGTTTAAATTATCCAGGACACAGTTTTATGTTTTAATTGATTACCAACCAGTAGACAATTTTTCTTTGCTTTGCACGGATGAAATTGGAGGATCAGTTTCTGGAAGGCAATACATGAAATTTTAGTTTAACATAATTAAGATAAATGAATTGAAAATATGGGCACTTACAGCATGATATGCATAGGGAGGTTTGCCTTGGCGGTCAAAATGCTTGGCCATGATGGAAAACTCTATCGGGCCCCATTCCTCAATCTCAAAGCAATTCCCCAGTGCTGCCTTGTATAGCTGCCACCATCAATAAGAAAATGAAAATAGTTTAAGATTCATGACCATATTTGGTTTGGGCATTTCAGCAAACACCTCATATGCACAACAAGACCAGAAATTTCTGGGGCTATTCAATTAGGATAAACTATCCTTGCTTTTCCCATAAGTTAGAAAATACATCACAGTGCAATAGTGCAGATGCTATATATACAAAATTTGAAAGCGAAAGCCACACAATTTTGGAAAGAAGAACCATTTAGTTCCTTAAATTAATAAAACAAAAGCGCAATTTCTGATGAAAAAGAAGTATAACATTGGAAAGACGACCTTTGCTGTATCTGTGAGAAGCTCAGTGCCAGCAGGGTAAGAAGCATAGTACTGATCAGCCCTTGAAATCCCAGCTCGGGTCCTACACAATTTGGGGAAAGAAGAAGGGCTTAAGTGAAAAAACAAATAATGTGGAGAAGAAAGGAAAGAAGAAGGGTGGAAGTAGAAAAGGTATAGCAGCAGTACGTACGTGTTGTTGGTGTAGGCGTAGGAGATGAGAGCGGCAAAGCAATAAAAGCCAGTGTAGGAGGCCATCCGACGAAATTTCTGGATTTTTAGTATCTCTTTCCATGTCTCGAATAGTTCCATTAGAGTTGAGGGATTTACTTATGTTCAGCGGAGGAGTTTAGAGAAAAATTGGGGAGAAAAGAAGGAAATGTCGGAACCAAAATAAAAGAAAAGCAGGGAAATCATAAACTTTTCGCTCCTAAAAAGCAAATTTCCGAATTTAGTTATTATGTTTGACAATTCTTCTTACAAACTTTTCGGTTTTATATGTATGAATTTGCAAAACGCAATTAAACCCAAGATCATTTATGAAAAAATAAATTAATAGTGCAGCGGAAACTTACAATCCATCTCATGCCTTCAACTGACTCTCAATCAGTATCTATAGACTTGTATGTCGTGTTGTTGAACTATGGCTACCGAGTCCTTCCAAAAGCTGGCAACACACATTTTCTCTTCTCTGTTTTACCGAATTGTTATTGTTACATAGTATAATCTTTCTTGATGGAGTAGAATTTGATTATTTGTGTGTTGTTGCCTTGGAGACCCGGCCCTTTCTTATATACTTGTATCAACCGACTTGTATAAACCGACTTTGATTATATTGGGCACTAGAAACCGACTTGACTATAGTCGGCACACATTAACCGACCTTCCTTCAGTGATTCAAAATATTATAAAACTGAATATGTCTTGTTCCCATTACTTATAAAACTGAATTTAATGCCGACTTTAGTGCTTCTAGAAGTCCGGTATTTTCAGCCCCTTTTTTTAATTATGGTTATATTACAAGTATTAATTGTAATTAATTATAATCAGTCCATCAATAATTATAATCAATTACTCCATATTTTCTACATGTTTCGGACTCCAAATCCTCATCTGAAATATGTATATTAAATGCCTTATTAATAGACTTGATCACTTATTTAGGCATTTAAATTTATGATAGTTATTACACATATAACTATAATACACGTAGTCCAATTTGATTATTCAGATTTAGACGTCTCTAAATCCAACAATCTCCCACTTCGACAAGTGTTACCTTTTAATTATATGTTTAAACCTTATCGCATGCAACTTTTCTATCAATAACTTATCATATTTCCCGAACAATTCCATCCATTAATTATTAATTATACTAATAAAGAACTAAGCAGCAGTTGTTACATTTATTTTTATTCGTAACTAAACCGACATAGATCACGTTATTAACACAATTAAATGACATGAATCTGATTTGGACGTGTAGTTTGAAAATTACACGAAATGTGATCTTACGTGCCTATTTCCAATTGGGTCACCTTAACTTAATTTTGAGGTCAAAACTAAGAGAGTAAATGAAATAAAAACTGAATGCAACTTGTATAAAATCATTAAATAACTATTTACAAATTACATAACATAGATCGTCAAAAACAAAAGAAAAAATCAGACTCCCACATTTTCTATGTATCCTCAATGGGAATTAGGCCCATTCGAGCGACGTGCTCATGAAACTTTTTAGGCGGTAATCCCTTAGTTAGTGGGTCTGCTATCATAAAGTTTGTCCCTATGTGTTGTACACATAACTCATTATCTTGTACTCTCTCCTTTACAACCAAAAACTTGATGTCAATATACTTCGACTTTGTGGAACTTCGGTTGTTGTTCGCGTACAACACTGCTGAATTATTGTCGCAAAATAACTTAAGTGGCCTCTTGATCGAATCCACAATCCGAAGCCTTGTGACAAAATTTCTCAGCCATACGCCATGATTTGATGCTTCATAGCATGCGATGAACTCAGCTACCATTGTAGAAGAGACTATTAGAGATTGCTTAGCGCTCTTCCAAGAAACGGCACCTCCTGCCATCATAAAGATGTATCCAGATGTTGATTTCATGCTATCAAGACATCCTGCAAAATCGGAATCGGTATATCCAATGACCTCAAGCTGATCCGATTTTCGATACGTGAGCATGTAGTCTTTTGTTCTCTTCAAGTATCTTAACACTCGCTTTGCCGCCTTCCAATGTTCTATACCTGAGTTACTTAAATATCTCCCTAGCATGCCAGTGATGAACGCAATATCTGGACGCGTGCATACTTGCGCATACATAAGGCTGCCAACAACGGAGGCATAGAAGAATCCTTTCATAATGTTCTTTTCTAAGTCATTTTGAGGATACTGTTTAAAGCTAAACTTATCACCTTTTGATACAGGGGTATCTCCTGGTCTATAATTTTGTATGCCATATCTGTTTAAAACCTTTTCAATATAGTTCCTTTGAGATAATCTTAGAATACCTTCGAATCTGTCCCTAAGTATTTCAATCCCAAGCACAAATGAAGCATCACACCAAGATTTTTCATTTCAAAATTCTTAAATAAAAAGTTCTTAGTTTGATGCAACATGTTCTTATCGTTACTAGCAAGCAAAATATCATCAACGTATAGAACCAAGAAAACAAAATTACTCCCACAGAACTTATGGTATATGCATTCATCAACCAAGTTAGGCCTAAAACCAAATGACCTCACAACTTGATGAAATTTGTAATACCACTGACGAGATTCTTGTTTGAGTCCATAAATAGATTTCTTAAGTTTGCAAACCATAGACTTTGAGTCGCCTAATACAAAGTTTGGAGGTTGCATCATATAGATCGTTTCATGAATGTCGCCATAAAGAAAAGCGGTCTTTACATCCATTTGATGGAGCTCTAAGTCAAAATGTGCAACAAGTGCCAATATAATTCTTAAAGAGTCCTTTGATGATACTGGAGAAAAGGTCTCTTTATAGTCAATGCCTTCTTTCTGCGTAAAATCTTTCGCAACAAGACGTGCCTTATATTTTTCAATATTGCATTTAGAATCTCGTTTGGTTTTAAATATCCATTTGTAACCAATAGATTTCTTACCTTTAGGCAATGGAACAATATCCCAAACGTCATTGTCTTTCATAGATTTCATCTCCTCATTCATGGCATCTATCCAATATTGAGAGTTAGAGCTTTCCATAGCTTGTTTGATATTTTAAGGATCATTTTCAAACGCACCAATGTCAAACTCATGTTCTTGAAGATAAACGAAATCTTTAGAAATCGTAGATCTTTTCTCTCTAGTGGATCTTCTAATTGGCATATGTTCTATATTTCTTTGAGAATTTTCAATAATTGGATTTTCAACTTGTTGAGGAACACTAGTACTATCTTCCGAATTACCCACAGATGAATCGTTAGTGGCATTGCTCGAAGCATTACCTAAATTTGGGTCAAATTTGGGTCCATTTGTATCCTGAGTATTATGTTGAGTTTCTATTTGAGTCATTTGAGGTGGAGTTTGCCTATTGATAAAATATGCATTTTCAATATTAATAGGAATTGGAATTTGAACAAAACTAGAACTTTGGTCCTGAGTCTCATCCACTTCCGTGTATTCTTCTTCAAAAAAGCTATCTTTTATCATATCTCCTCCCACAAACTCATTATCCTCAAAGAATTTTGCACTACTTGACTCGAAAACTATATGTTCTGTCGGATTGTAAAATTTATAACCCCTAGATCGTTCAGAATACCCAATAAAATAGCAACTAACTGTTCTTACTTCTAGTTTCTTTTCATTTGGCTTGTAAGGTCCTGCTTCAGCTGGACATCCCCAAACACGAAAATGATTTAAGCTAGGCTTGCGACCTACCCAAATCTCATAAGGGGTTTTGCTAGTTGCCTTAGTGGGTACTCTATTAAGTATGTAAGCTGCAGTCTTTAAGGCTTCTCCCCACAAATTTTTAGGTAGAGTTATACGAGAAATCATACTTCTCACCGTGTCTTTAAGAGTTCTATTGCGCCGTTCAGCAACACCATTCATTGCAGGTGAACCTGAAAATGTATATTGTGGTACAATACCGCACTCTTGTAAGTATTTTGCAAAGGGACTTGGACATTGTTCACCCGATCCATCATAACGACCATAGTATTCTCCACCACGATTGGATCGAATTGCTTTTATATGTTTGTTAAGTTGTAACTCAACTTCTGTTTTACAAATTTTGAACACATCCAAGGCATCAGCCTTTTCCTTTATTAAGTATATGTAGCCATATCTTGAATAATCATCTATGAATATAATAAAATACTGGTGACCATTTCTTGTAGCCTTTGAAAAAGGACCACATATATCGGTATGAATTAATTCTAAGACTTCATTACACCTTTTGGCATTATACTTTCTTTTATTGGTTTATTTTCCTTTTATACAATCAATACAGTCATTAAATTTTGTAAAGTCTAAAGGTTCTAGAATATCACTTGACACAAGACGTTCAATTCTTTTAATAGAAATATGACCTAATCGCTTGTGCCACAAAGTTGCTGATTTCTCACAAGTAAATTTACGCTTTCTAGTATCTATGTGTAGGGCCTCTGAATGTGAAGGATTAATATTAAGAACATAAAGATTATCATAAGAAGATAGAAAACCAGAACCAACTTGTTTTGAATTTTGATATGGACTAAAATTTCCATTACAAAAAGTACAAGTAAATCCTTTCTTGTCCAAGTAAGAAATGGAAATTAAATTCCGTCTAAAGGACGGAATGACTAAAACATTTAAATTCAAATAAAATCATGAATTTAATAATAAACTAAAAGCTCCTATAGCTTCAACCTCCACTTGATTGCCGTCTCCCACGTAAACGTAGCATTCAGCCTCACTTGGCTTCCGACAATTTTGGCAACCCTGCATCAATACACTAATGTTAGATGTTGCACCTGAGTCTAACCACCATGTGTATCTAGATACAGAACTTAAATTTACTTCAGAACAAACCAAACAAATGGACATGCCTTTCTTTGCTCTCCAAGCATGATAATTGGTGCAAAACTTCTTGGTATGTCCTGGTGCCTTGCAGAAGAAGCATTTCCTTTCTTCCGCATCTGCAGAAATATCCTCTATTTTGATCTTCTTAGCATTCTTGTTTGCAGCTGCCTTATTTGAATCGTTCCCTTTATTCCGCAACTTGCACTTCTGTTTATTCTTTGGAACAGGAGTAACCACATTTATAGTTTCCTTTTGGATCCTCTTCTACCTCTCTTCCTCTTGTACACATTGAGCCATGAGCTCATTGAGTGTCCATGTCTCCCTTTGACAGTTATATATTACCTTAAACTGACTATAATGAGATGGAAGTGACATAAAGACAAAGTGGATCAAAAGTTCATCCGATATGTCAATATTCAAACTTTTCAACTCACGTTGTAATTTTGACATCTCTACAATGTGTTCCCTAATTCCTCCTTTACCCTTGTATTTCATTGTGACTAGATTGGTTAAGAGTGTATGAATTTTAGCCTTTTTACTCTTAATGAACCTTTCTTCAAGGGCTTTGAGATATTCTTTTGCACAAGTTACTATTTCAGGTACTATCCCCCGAAAAGTCTCATGGATCGATTTTTTCATGATCATTATGCACATTCGATCTGAATGTTCCCATTTCTCTTTTGCCGACTTCTCTACGTCAGTCGGTTCATTTGCTTTTGCTAGTTGGGGACATTCAATTCTAAGTGTTTCATCAAGCTGCATGATCCCGAGCACTAGTCTAAAGTTCTCTTCCCATTCTTTGAAATTATTTCTAACGAGGGGTTTTATTTGACTTAGATTAGACATTATGTTTGCTGTTAAATAAAATAAAATTGAACAGAGGAATGAATCAGTAAGAGTTCATGCTTCACGATTTCCTTAATTTAAAATCTTTTTAAGGCTTTTACTTTATGCTCCATTAATTTTGACTTCAACATTTGTCCATCACCTAAATATCCTTTAATGAGACATCTTTGGATGCAATCATTAAATTCTAGTATTTATTAGTGAATAAAGTATAAAATATGTGACCTTATTACTAATTATCCTTTGGGTTAATGTGGCATATTCCATGGGCTAACGTCCAAGCAAGTCAATGAGAAATTAATATTCACTAATGATCTTTATACCCTTTTCATATGCCCTAAACAGTTTCGATAAGCACTAACCCTCCTTTGGGCTGGCTAATACTAATATCGACTGCTAGTGTGTCAAATTAATATCTTGTCATGCAACCGTCCTTTGGGCCGGTACATGCATGAATCCTAGAAGCCGGTAAATAGATTCTAAAATTAAACCTAAAGTCTAACCTAGGACTTTCTACATACGACTAAATGTCCTAAATAAAATTTAGAATTAGTAACCTAAGACCAATAATAGATTTAATAGAACTAATTTATAAATTAGATTCTATTTGCTTATTTATATTAATAATATACTATTATTAGTTAATAATTGTAGCAATCCACGTTAACTTCCAGAAACCATAAATTACTTAAAAAAAATCAGAAGCTACGCAACTTTTTAAATTGATTATTGAAAAACAATTTAAATTTTGAAAAAAATTAACGTGTTCTCATTAGAATAAAATATTTATAACTAAATTGCAATTGTTATAATGATTTATATAATCGATATAGAGATTCTATTGACAAACTTAATTACTTTTCAAATCTGTAAAGTTGAAATAATCACAATTCTAATCAGATTTGTATGTTTAATTAACCGTTTCTATGAATCGAAAAGAAATCTAATTAACTAATTTGCAATGATTAATTTTGCACAAATATATATATCTCACGACAACTCATAAAGTCATAGTTCAAGACAGAATAATCTATTTTGTGCAATTGCCGAATAATCATTGCAATAAATAGAAACGGACAAACAATTCACATATCTCTACTACTTATAAAAGCACCCATAAAAAAAGAGTAAACATGTCATATAAAAAGAGTAAACATGTCAGATAAAAAGTGTAAACAATCTCTAGCATAAAATATGGATCATTGATTTTGTTAATCTAATATGATCTGTGGCTCAGATTTAAATATCAGATAAAGAGCTGCATTTTTTACTGAAAGAGCCAATGTCGCTGGGTGGTATTTCTATTGTATTGTTCGTTGAAGAACGCGGGTTCGATTCCTATTCGCGTTTATTTCTCATGCGTTAACTTCTATTTTTTAGTTTTTAATTCATGTGTCCCCACTTCCCAGACCCTTCCCCACTATCTCTTCTCTCTCATCTGTCGGAAAAGGAAATATCAAAGGATATGCTGCTCAAATCCTCTCCCCATCCCTTCCGATTACAAAAAGAAAAAAAAAAAGAAAGTTCGGCACCTCCACAATCCACACCCGTAATTCTCCGCCTCTTTCCTTCTTCGCCTCTTTCTTGCTTCCTCATATGTGCGGCGCCTCTAAACAAACCTAAAAATCAGATTGAACAAAATCAAATCGCTAGGGTTTTCTCGCCTCCGCCAGAATTCAAACTTCCTTTTCTGTAAATAATTTCAAAAATTCGTTTGGTGCTCTCAAGCGACGAAGCATGGAAATATTTTTTCCTTTTTACCGCTCGATGGATTTTGAAATTCGGAAAAATTCCCCTATATATTCCTTCGTTCTTGGTTGTTTCTCATCGGTTCTTGATTTCAACAGGTGAACATGAAAATGTCAATTAATACTATTTCTTTTCATCATCTCTCTCTATTCAATCAATTAATTTGGTTCATTTTGGTTTTCTTTTTTTTGTTCCAGCAAATTTCGGTATAAGAGGAAGAACTGAGGTGCTTGATTACTGCTTCTATAAGTGCTATTTTACTCTAATCTAGATCACTTAATTTTTTTTTTTGTTTGGAATTTCTGGTTAATAAATGTTGTTTCTGGTTAATACATATTGTTTTTTTTTCCGATTGCAATGTGTTGTTCATGTGAGACCTTGGTTGATTCCCATTGTGATTTTAAACTTATTATGCTTGAATTATTGTTCCATTTTCATTTTCACCTTTTGAATAATTGTTCCAGTTTCTATTCAATTTACTAATGGGCAATACTCTTTTTGCTATTTGTAGGTTTTGCAAGGGCTAGAAGTTAAAAGAGAGGCACTATCATAAAGGTAATGCTTGAATTTCTGATTTGGTTTTTTTGGTCAATTGTCAATTTTCTTTTGATAATTTTTCATCAGATAATAATAATTTCTTGTTCATCAATGGTATCGGTCAGTTTATCGGGTTGTGGATCTTTTGGTTGAACTTTTTAGTTGATTTACCCGATTTTTGTTGTATTAATATCCATTTTTTTTGGCCGCTTGAAATATCAATTGGATTTACAGTAAATATCAACATAACTAATTATGGTCAATTGATGGTTAATTGCACAAAAAAACTATAGATTAAGGCTATACTGGACCAAATTGAAGCTTACAAGCTCAACTGTGTATTCAGTGATACTTAATTATATTAGCACAGTAGTAATTGTGGTTAAATTGGGTCAAACTAAAGCTCAATTGAAAAACTACAATGCAAACCAGTCAATTGCATGTTTAGAACTTACACTGTGCATATTTATCTCAATTGGAATTGTAGTTTTCTGTTTCTATCTAATCTTCAAATGTCTGCCACACATTCTTGATTTACCTATCAGCATGGAACTAATGGTTACGCTTGATCAGATTAGAAAGTCACGTCTGTTGAGGACTCAAGGAAATCTAATATGTACCCAACATTTTGTTGCTAATTTCTGGTTAATAAATTTTTTGTAGCCCTTTTATTTGCAATTTGACATAGCCATATAATGTTTTTTTCCTTTTCATGTTTATATTATAGTACTGACATGCTAATAACATAGCATCTAATGTCTAATTGTCTTATTTAAATCTCCATTATGTTAATGAATAACTGTTTCTTGATTGTAGGTGTTAAATAAAATGGGGGATGCACTCAAACATATCCGGCGCACGCACGCGATAAGGGACACAAATGCTATAACTAACACCAATGAGGCCATGTCTTTTATGGTAATTATAATTTGATATTTTAAAACAGAAACAATTATCAATTCTCTAATCTCTAAATAATACTAGGCTCTTATTATTGTTTATTATTCATCTATATACTATATAATTTAAATTTGTGGTTATCTAGGTTCAACCAGTTAATCAATTTCAAACCGTGAATCTAATAAATGGACAAGGTGGAACTCATCCTTTACATATCAATGGAGTTGGGATGGTTCAGCATGCATCACCAAGGTAGCTATTATTGTCATTTTTTGACATGAAACAAGCAAGCCCATTCTTATTTAGAGATTAGCTTATGTAAAGTATTAATAGATGGGCTAAAGAGAATGCCAGAGCTAGCATTGAGTAAAGCAAATATACTTGCATTTTCATTGAGCTTTTTAGGATTTGGTTCTCTCTTTCTGTATGTAACGTCAATTTGTATGTTGATCTGGATGCTGGTTTTAATGGTCATATCACCAAATACCCAATGCATTTCACTGATGACGTCGATATTGATGTCATTGGAAGTATTTTAACATAATGAAAATCTGGCTACAAAAATGTTTTGAGTCTAAATTCTGATCCAATGAATTTCAGTCAAAATGTTAGAGGTGCGTCTCAGCCCTTGCAATCCAATGGACGTAGAATGCTTCAAGATGTATCACCAAATCCAAGGTATGTTCCTCACCAGTGTTAGCTGAATTTCGAATTGTTGAAGGGGAGAATGGGTTGATTGGAAGATCTGAATTGTGCCAGCTAGGATTTGGAAGCAGTGGAGAAAGACCCAAGTAGAGATTTTGGTCTATTTCTTCTCCATTAAAGTCCATTCTATTCCTACACTAGAAACAATTGTTGTAATTAATTTTTCTAAAAAAAGGTGAATGAGAAAACCTGTTTCACTGATATGAAAAAAATCACACAACATACAAATATTCAAATGGTTCCAGTACCTATCTACCACCCTATATCAAAAAACCCAAAATGCCCTTGCTAAAACTTTATCACCTGTTCCACACTAGTTACTCTACTAGTAAGCATCAAAATCAGATATAATGATCCTAATCCATGTCACACCCACCCCCCCAATTACCCATGTCTTTCACCCATCTCTCCATTCTGGTACCACAACCTGGTACCATGAATCCTGACAGCACAAACTAATTTCCTCACATTCAGTCACATGTAAAGGTTCAAGAGTGTTAGCTGAATTTCTATTAGTCTTTTCTAGCTTTTCGTTTCATTAATGTTTTCATATATTTTTAGGGCTAGGAGATTTGCACTTAACTTCGATCAAGTGGCGCAGAAATTCAATGTGCCAATAGGTAAAGCTGCAAAAGAGTTTCAATTATCCACGTCTACGTTAAAGCTGCGTTGTCGCGAGCTAGGATTTGAAAAATGGCCTTATCCGAAATTGAAAAGTTTGAGGAATTTGGTGAACAATTTGACAAAATATCGAGTTCAAGACTTTCAAAATATTGTGGAAGAAATTTTGGAAGAAATTGTTTCCATCAAAGAGAACCCATCCCTGGATATCAAGGGCGAAACTAAAATTCTGAGACAACAGATGTATGAGCTGAAAAGAAAGAAGTGCCGAAAGATTGACGCGAGTGCTTCTTAGTGATATGTTGCCAAGTAAAGATGGTTTGAAAATTGATATTTAAATCAAATTATATGTAAATAGTTATTGTCAGTTTATTGAGTTAGTTTATTTTATTTTTCTATTTTCCTAGAGTATTCCAGTTGGAGAAGATATTTTTCAAGATGGTAAACATTTGAGACCATCTAATTTTATCACCGATATGAGATGCTTTATTTATTTATTTTAAGTAGACATGAGAATTACATATACTTTTAGCAACCACATATTTGGCTATGCATGTTAATTAAACTATTTATCAGAGTACCTCAGAAGCTTCCTGTGAACATATCATTTAATCATAAGTGTTATTTGGAAATTTTAGGTACAACCAAAGCTTAAGATCCAATGACAACACAAAATCTTACTCGTGCTAATTAACAACAAGATATAGATGTGTGCAGTGAATACTTATGCTAATCACACAAAATCCTACAATAAAATAAAGCAGTATCTTTCATCCGATATTAGCCAAACTATTATTTCATTGTTTACAGTGATTCTTCCTCTTTGGTCCAGCAAAGCACGGCTATGTTTTCCTTTTTGTTAGCTATATATCAACATCCATCAAAAGCTATATACGAACATAAATGCCTAGCCTTAGTTTTCATAAGGAATTCATTATTGGTCATAGAACTGTTTGAGGTGTTACTGGTACTGGTACAGTGTTAATGGTATGGTGCATTTTGTGAAGATCTAGCGTTTCAATCAACATAAATAATGAAGAGAGAAAAGACAAGACATAAGTGTTTCAGATATTGGGCTGACACATCTTACTCTTTTTGCCCATAATCTAAATCAGACAAAATGAATGGAGATCATTTCCATGTAATCACCATTAGATTAAATCTTCAGAAAGCATCAAATTTTTATTAAAGTCTTTGATTTTGGGACTCAATGATATGAGATGATGTTATCTTTTGTTTCCTTTGTTGATAATTGGTAGTTAATTGACTTATATCTATCATTATTTTCTTATTATAAATTTGTATCCTGAAATCATTTTCCATAAATATGCATTCGAATAGATTACATTTTTTAGATTTAATTTAATTAAGTAAAATTACTGGCCAATCCCATTATTATAAATTCCATAAATTTGATACATAATTCAAAGTCGTTATAATCTTAAATATTTTCTTGTATTAATTTCAAGAATTATTATTGTAATTGCAGTTAGGCAAATAATTATGCGTCAATATGTCAATATGTCAAAAATATTACTGTATATGTTTACCCTCATAAAAGATGCAAACCAAGGATATGCGTCAATATGTCAAAAAAATTACTGTATGATCGAGCATTATATAAGTTTGATAATTTAATACAAAATTATCAATAATTTTATTTATTGAAAAAAATGTCTATTTTCTCGCTTGACAGCTGCAGTCAATAATTGGAAAAAAAAAATCCATGTTCATCAAACTATATTTTTCTTGTTCATGATGAGCTGTTGTAGGAACAAATTGTGCAAGGCCGACCTAACCTAGCGGATCAAGTGTTTTAGTTAAAACTAGAGGATCTCAAGAAATATTTATTTAAATCGATAAATATCGATGCTATCTTCAACGCCGATCATGATAACGTTGACCTTAAATATTGAAAATGGACGACATATCCATGCATGTTAAATAATATGTTCATATATTAAAGTCCGCCCACACATTGGGTGGACTCTGCTGCTAGTTACTATTAAAAAACAAATCAATTAATCTCTAGATTAATATACGAAGCAAAACTTATTTTTGCATATAAGTGCTCTGATACCAAATGTATGAATTTGCAAAACGCAATTAAACCCAAGATCATCTATGCAAAAATAAATTAATAGTGCAGCGGAAACTTACAATCCATCTCTTAATGCCTTCAACTGACTCTCAATCATTATCTATGGACTTGTATGTCGTGTTGTTGAACTATGGCTACCGAGTCCTTCCAAAAACTGGCAACACACCTTTTCTCTTCTCTGTTTTATCGAATTGTTACAGAGTATAATCTTTCTTGATGGAGCAGAATTTGATTATTTGTGTGTTGCTGCCCTGGAGACCCAGCCCTTTCTTATATACTTGTATCAACCGACTTGTATAAACCGACTTTGATTATATTGGGCATTAGAAACCGACTTGATTATAGTCGGCACACATTAACCGACCTTCCTTCAGTGATTCAAAATATTATAAAACTGAATATGTCTTGTTCCCATTACTTATAAAATTGAATTTAATGCCGACTTTAGTGCTTCTAGAAGTCCGGTATTTTCAGCCCTTTTTTTTTAATTATGGTTATATTACAAGTATTAATTGTAATTAATTATAATCAGTCCATCAATAATTATAATAAATTACTCCATATTTTCTACATGTTTGGGACTCCAAATCCTCATCTGAAATATGTATATTAAATGCCTTATTAATAGACTTGATCACTTATTTAGGCATTTAAATTTACGACAGTTATTACACATATAACTATAATACACGTAGTCCAATTTGATTATTCAGATTTAGACTTCTCTAAATCGAACATTATATACATACAATATTTAACATCTCCAACAGTTCTTTAACTTAGATTTTTTTTTTTTTGAAATATTTGTATCACATATTTTTCAATATTCGTTTCAAGTAAGAATACATATTTATTTTGCAATTATTTTTCAATAATTAAAATTCATTTTAAATTTAGATGTTCATAAGATAATTTTTAACGCAAATAATTTAAAGCACTCAAAATTCACGTTCGAAATATTTAAAATGAAAATCTAACAAGTGAATATTTGTCGAATTTGTTACTCGCTTTCTATTTTTATTTTTTAAAAAAATAGTTCAGTTCCTCTAAAGTAAAACATATTAATTTTCATGCAGGTGCCTTACAAACATATTAAAGGGCAACCTTTTCATTCTTCATTCACATTAATATAAGTGAGATTAACGTTTAGAGAAGTCATTGTCTCGGAAAGTTTGAGGGAGTAATTTTTATATTAATATTTACTTTTTACACTATTACTTTGTAAATATCCAAAAATATATATATATATATATCATTTCTCACTCAATTAATAATAATGAGTCATGAGTGAGATCAAAATTTTGGAATCATTGTCTCGAATTTAAAAAATAATAATAATTGAGGGGTCGATTGTTGAGAATAAAGTGAGGTAGGCAATTTGTCACAGTGGAAATGTTTTAACAGAAATGCAAGCGAATTAGAAGATTGGAGTTAAAAGTCGAAATCCTACTATATCATCAATTAGTTATGTCATGGTAGGAGCTTTCATTTTCTTATCGCCAAAAATAACATGGTCAACAAATTAATACGAAATCTAGTTTTTCTCAACCACAAAATTTAGGAGGCACTATTACTTTTTCAATAGGTAGAAGCACAAAAAAAAAAATAATAATAATAATAAATTAACATTGTGCGTTGAAGCCAGAATTCGCCTGGAATTGTGATTAGCGGTGTCAGTAAAAATATTATTGAATCTTGAAAGTATATTAATCCATTGAGGAGATGAGAACTCGATCCATTAAGGCAAACATTAACATCTGCTCTCTACCTTCCAAACACGAATTTATTTAATAACCAAAAAAAGATGAAAGTAAAGCGCAAAATACTAATTAGTTCATCTTCGAAAGACGGACGTAATATAAAGATGGTATATAAACATTTTTTGGGGACTAATTAAGAACTGGGGGTTAAAAATAAATTAGAGAAATATATTTTTTTGAGTCCCAGCTCATATTTGACGTTTAAGTAGTGTCAGCCGAAAGAACACTTCGTTCCTCACAGAAGAGAACTGGAACTTTTATGTGCGTGTGTGGGTGTGTGTGTGTCTTTTTTTTTTGTGAAATTTGAAATTTAAAGTTAAAAGAAATATGCTAGCAATTATTAAAAAAAAAAAAATAGGAAGCGTTCATAAATTTAAATTATTAAATTTACAATTGTCTGCTTACAGCTTACTAGGCCTGCATAACGTGCGAAACGGTCACAAAACTAGAGTGTTTCGTTAACCGTTTCGTTTCGTTGACGAAACTGATTTTTAATTTCATTAACCGTTTCGTAAGAACGAAACGATCGAAATTAACGAAATTTTCATGATTTATACAGGGACGAAACTGTTTTTTCGTTTCGTTAATCGTTTCGTCCAACCAGACAAAATCGTTTTATTGTTTCGTTAACCGTTTCGTCCGAACGAAACGAAACGAAAAACGGATAAACGGTGTTCCGTTTGCAGGCCTACAGCTTACTAGAGAAGCCTAGAACTTCAGCAGCTGGAATATGGTAGGGAGAGTTGCGGCCCGTACAAGCATTATTTCAAGGTTTTTTCATATACCTCTATTGGGCTTTATTCTGGGGGAGCGCATTCTCTGGATGGTTATATTCAACCATCCAGTGGACGTCTTTCGATCCGAGCCGTCTGATTTAATCTCAATGGTTAGATTTTTTCGGGCCTATCAATCCTGGTATCATGCACGGGGCATCCATGTCCATTGAGATTAAATCGGACGGCTGAGATCGAAACCATCCACTGGATGGCCATCCAGAGGATGTGATTCCTTTATTCTGGACCTGTTACCACAACTGCAAGTCTTCAATCCTACTATTCCTAGTTTCCAACTGGTAACATGTTGAGATCAGACCAGTGAAGGGAGCACATCCAAAGTTCATCTCCGATCAATGTATTTACACCATTTATAATCTTTTTTTATTAATCTACATATCTTGGTCCAGTTTAGAGCCATTGGTTTACCAGACTACTTTTTCTTGTTTACAAATTGGAGCTTATTTGTTTACATAAAATATTATATAAAAAGTGCAGATCTCTCCTCTAAACGTATTGAGCTATATTCAAGACGTAATATTGCTAATGTGGGCAGTGGCACCGGATTGCTTGTTGAATTTAATTAATTATATTTTAAGTGTAGATAATTTATAACGAAACTGAAATTAGAATAAGACTGTATTAACCTCCATAATTGGATTTTCTTTTTTAACAAGAATAGACTCCATTTAAATTATTACGTACATTCCTAGTTTCCTACAATTACATCTTGTGACAATAAACATTAAGGAAACATGGAACAAACATTTAAGTAATGACATATTGTGGAAGTACAGTGGAAACTAAATATATGGTGTTTAGAATTGTAAAATCTAATATCTAGCTCTCGACTGTCACGGCGCTGAGTGGGACAGGTGTACTGGTCGGGGTGACCTCTGACAACTCAAGATTTTGATTCGTGTCGTCCTTGGGAGTGGTACGACGATAAATGAGGTACAAAATCAGCTGCGCTGTAGCAAGTAATGCACCAAGACCATTCGGTATCTGCCCATGCCAAAAAAAAAAAAAAAAAAAATTTTTTTTTGATTGCTATATATCAATAGACATTATAGTATTAAAATTCTAATCATTTGTTCTGCCTCTACTATCTACAAACAGACTAAAGCTGGTTATTAATCGTCTTTTAGGATCAGAAAATTTTACTCATTATTTTCTTTCTTGAACTATCATTACATTCTATTGTCAATCCACATGTACTGGCCGCACACAATTGAGTTGCATATATATGTTAAATACAGATTAATTCCCAGTTTAGTTCAACTAGATTTAGTCTCTTCTTATTTTGTATTTGTAACACGAGTTCATTGGTGTTTCGAGGAACAACTCATTATTAACCTAATCATCATGTAATTTCAAAGGTATAGGTTGTTAGTTTATACGCAGTTGAGTAAAACAAGAAAATTGAGAAGATTAAAGATGTCTAACCAAGATATAGAGATCAAAGCGAAGGAGAGAATAGGTGGTCCAGCAAACGCCATTTAGGAAACTGACCAAGGAGAGAAAGAATGGCATATATTTCACACTCTTCGTCTGAATCACCAGTTTCTGTTATGAGATGCAAAAACAGAGGAAACTGTTAATTAAACCAACAGTTGAATTCCATTTCAGGTAACAACATTGGCTGTGGGCTAAATAAGTTGGTTACCTCAAAAAGGAACTTAAACATTCATAATAAAATAATTAATATTAAATAACAATATAACTTGAATTACGATGCTCAAAGGCACTGCGCTCTGCTTCAAGGATGGATTTAATTAACGTATGATGTATAAGCAATGAAATTAATTAAATCAAAGACTAACTCACTAAAGATGGGCAACTCTAGACCCCGTATTTTTAATGGTTACTTATGACTCATACTCGAAAGTTAGTTTCCACACAATTAATGTATTCGAGTGCACATTACTCAACAATAACAAAACATGTGCACCAAGAATACAGAAAGCAAACTCTTTTCCAAATAACACAACACTCTATTTTTTATAATAATGAAAAGAAAATGTGTTAACATGAAGTTCAAATTCCAACTATATTCCAACTTATATGTATTACGAATATAAACAATATATTCTTACCATGATAGAAAGAGGGGATGCATACATGGCAGTGCCAAAGATGACACAGAGAATCCCCACAATTTGTGTCCTTTTGTTGTGAGTGTGGGCGCCGCTGAGCACACCGCCCATGACCGCCCCGACAAACACCAGCTCTGCCGCCAAAATGCCCACAATTTTAAGCTGCAAAAGAAAGAAAGTATGATCAGAAACAAAAATATTGCAAAAAATACAGTAAAAAAAGCCAAAAAAAAAGAACAATAGATTAATTACGCGGAGACGGCGTGGTGAGTAGATGAAGAATGTGAGGAGGTAGAGTGCCTCAATGAAGAAGCCAATGCCGTTGATGGTGAGAACGAGAACACTGTTGGGATGCACAAAGGGCAGCCCATACATGACCCACATCATGCAATTAAGCAGAGTTGCTAGGTATGGCACTGGTGAGAACTGCTCCACTGCCTTCTTTTTGAAAATATTAACGAACGTCGGACTGTTCGTTTATCCAATGTTTAGAAAGAAAATATGATATAAGTAATTTGTAATTTGTATAAATGTCGCACAGCAATGTATAATACAAAAAATTAAATTTATGGGGCTTATCTGCAAAGTGTCTTAAAAGATATGTATTAATTAAAGTCTCCAGAAAAATGAAACCATTTAGTTACAGTATAATTTACGTGCATATGAATAATCAACTGGTCATAAGAAATATGTATTAAAGAATATAGAGTGAAAACCATTAATCTTTGAAAGCAAAGTGTTATCTCGGAGTTAAATTCTTAATTTACGAGAATATGGGATGTTTTTAAACAGAGAAGGAGTCTACTCTAAAAGCATATTGTTTTTATATAAAAAGCAATGCTAAAAACAACAAATTACTGTCAAAGATATGTTCAACCAGCATGGATGGGCAAACAATATATTGATTTTATTTGATGTTAGTCTTATTTACTACATACGCTCAAAATCAATATGGATGTACAAATAATATCGATTTTATTTAATGTTAATTTTAGTTGCTACGTACATACGCTTAAAATCTATATGATGTTCAAACAATGTCGATCAGTATACATAGCGCGCAGGTAATTTATTCGGCCATACTAGAGACAAACTTAATTAACGATAAGGCATGCAAGATTTATATCACCTTTTTATTTATAGTGCACTAGAATCAATGTTTTTGTTTATTAATTCTATTTGCGTCCTATCCTATGTATCTAACTGTATTATCCATCAGAATATCAGAATAAATATCAAAATTTGACTCTAGTTACCTACGTACATAAGGATTAATCTAGAGACCTAAAGGCTAAAGAAAGGAGAACTTACAACGGAGAGAGAAACAAACCGAAGGAGATCACATTTCCTATGATGCCAACCACGGTACGAATTGAACCCGTGGAAATCATCGTTGCCTTTTGAAATTATTGAAACTAAAATTGAAATTGAGAGAAAAGAGGGAGAGATCGGAGATGGAACTCAATTAATTACTGCGTAGAGAATGATAGAAGACAATTAAGAAAGCAAAGCACACGGCAGTATATATATATACAGAAAAGCACTCGGCAGCCAAACCAAAAAATGGAAGTACTAAAAATAACATTCTCAAATAAAAAATGGAATTACCGAAAATAAAATCTCATTTTTGTTATTTTTTACTACATGACTCGTATAATAACTACTAGAAGTAATAGCAATAATTAAATGTGCCCTTTTTACTCCATCCCAGTAGGGCTGTCAATGGTTACGGTACGGTACGGTAGAAGGTATTTTCATATCCGCACCCGTTAAATTTTTCTTTACCCGTACCCGTTAAAAAAGACTTTGCCCGTACCCTACCCGTACCCGTTAAGAATTAACGGTACGGGTAGGGTAACGGTACATAATGGGTAATAATAATATTATTAATTTAATAAAAAAATGTATAATGTGCTAAATAAATAGTGTCAAATAAATATATAGATAAAGTAAAACATTTAGATAATATTTTAGATATAACAAAAATCATGAAATTTATTCTCATATCAATTGAATTCGAAAAATCTATATAACTAATTATAAATTATAATATAATATAGAGTGTAAGTTAATTTTTTCATCATCATAAATAAATTTGGATGATTTGGATGAAGATCGAAATGAATAACATATCTTACGAAATATGCTAAAAACGTGATTATATATACATATATGTATGTAAAATATTACCCGTCAGATAACGGGTACGAAATAACCCTTACCCGTACCCGTACCCGATAAGTTAATGAAAATTTTTCTTTATCCATACCCATACCCGTTAGTCTAACGAAAATAAAACCTTACCCATACCCATCTTATCGAATTGTTATGATTCTGCCTAGGAAATTATTCTCCGTTCAGTTTGGATTTAGGAATTTTTTTTTTTTTTTTTGTACCTGTAATTAGATGGACCTTTTATCTTGGATTCGAATATAGAATCCACTCCAAATTAGGAATGCAAAATGTGTCGGAGTCTTAGTACTTTTTCTTCAAGCAAATATATAGAAAAAATGAATAGATCGAATACGTTACTCTTTATTATAATTATATATATAAACTTTTGAGATTTTAAAAAAGAAATAATTATGAAATGAAATGTTTGTCAATAAAATATCATGACATATTTGTGTTTATGGTCAATAATAAAGTATATGGATTGTTATAATAAACGGAGGAAAATTTATCTTCGAAATCAATAAGCTTGAATGTAAAATTCTGAATGCATAAAATTGCAAAACTATAAATTAAGACCGTTATGAAATATAACATTCCAAAAATTTTGAAGTTCCGTGGCAATTACACGTCGCTAAAATTCTAGAACATAGTGTGTATATATATGGCCGCGGTTTTTTTTCTGTTTTCCTTTTTTCTTCCCCAAAAAGGTTTTTTTCTAAATAAAGTGGTATAAAACATATTGAGTCAAAATTTTAATTACGGAATGCTTTAATTGCGGAATATTGGGAAATATTTTTGTCGAATAATTTTTTTTAATATTAATTTTGAAGTCTTGGCCCCGATGAGGCAAAAGTCTGCCTAATTTTAAATTTTAAAGTATTGTGACGAATAACGGTTCAGTTTCAACAAATAAATTTTAAATTTATAAATATTAATGTAAAAGTTATATTTGATCACAGCAAAAATGATGGTACTGTAATTCTACTCATACTACTTCGAAATTAACAAACTGTAATCTGAATCTACAAAAATTGCAAACCTGTAAATGTCGTTACTTAATATAGCAATCCTAATATTTTGAAATTTTGTGACCAAAAGCATGTAAATACAGCATCCCTAATAGAAATCCCTAATAAATATTAAGTATTTAATGACATCCCTAAAATAAACATTAAGAGCTAGCTCGTAATTCTAAGGACTTTTTTTTTGGGGCAATTTTGGTTTATGCCACTCCAAAAGTCTGAAATTGGAAATATGCCATCACAAAACAACTAATTGGTTTTATGCCATCACAAAACAATAATAATTAGTTCTATGCCATCGGCCAACTAAATAGACCATATTGCCCTTTTAAATATGCCACCTCAAAACATACAAATTCAAAATATGCCATCCAAAAATAACGAATTAGTTTTATACCTCTAGAAAACAATAATGACAGCAAAAAAACCTTTTTTCTTAACAAAATAGTAGAAAATTTTTAACTTAATTGACAAATATTTCAATTGCCTCCATCCTTTTTTTAGCATACAACCAACAGTGCCGGATGCATTTTCAACATTCCTAGTTCCTCTAATTCTCACAAAAAATGGATAATTTCTAATAATAAAGCTCAGTTGTGTAAAGTCGAAGAAGGATAGAGTAAAGAATAGATGATGTGAAGTAAATCTTTATTGAGCTTATTATAGTTTACAGAGCAGCACTATTTATAATAGATGTACAACAATAATCAAGATCCCAAGTACGCGAGAAAAGAACTACTGTAAGCTAGTTATACTCTAAACTAAGGATTAGTCAACCATAGTTTGCTTGATCTTGTTTTGCTCTTGTTCCTCAGTGCACTAGTATTTACCAGTATCTTGAACAGTTGAACTGCATAGTAGCTTGCTAAATATCACTTACAAGCAAAATGGTATATGCTTTTTTCTACAAAATATTCACAAAAGTGACATACAATTTCATTGAATAATCTGTAATAAGTATACATCTCTCCAAATTATGTATAGGTTAATAGAAAAAATTTGGTCGAAAGGATGAATTCATTTATTTGTAAACACAGGTCCAAATTTGATCTGTTCAATTGGGTGTAAAATGGGTCAAATTCATGTCAGTAAAATGGTTGGAAGGGATAGGTCAAAAGGAAAAATGACGGAAACAAAAAATGAAAAGAAAAAGGAAAAAATCAGTAGAGATGATGCAAAGAACGATAACAGCGGAACAAAATGGAAAAGAAAAGATTCACCTCAGCGGCTCAGCAGATCCATTGAAAGGTTAGGGTTAGGGTTAGGGTTCGGAGTTATTGTCGGGCGTCCGTCGGAGTTGCCGTGGCTCAGATTTTTGTAGTGTTGCTAACGTGCTGTGTCTCTCTCAGCGGCAAAGTTCATTCGGCCGAGTCACGCCGTGCCACTCTATGCGCAAAACTCAATCGCTCTGTGAAGGGAACTTCTGTTGTTTGATATGTGATTGATTAACGAAGGGTATTTTAGGAATTATAAAAAGCTGACATTATAAAATATATAAAAAAATAAATTTGAATATGTTTTAATTGAAAACAGTGGCATAAAATCAATTTGTTTTGTTTTATGATGGCATATATCCAATTAGTTGTTTTGTGATGGCATATTTAGAATTTGGTTGTTTTGGAGTGGCGTAAAACCAATTTTCTCTTTTTTTTTTACCTTAATAGTGCATCTATTAGATTTCTGACTAAAATATTTTAAATTATGTTGTATTTTTTACTATTTGATGAATGGTAAAATAATATTTATATTTTATATGAATTATAAAGTAAATCTAATGCCATGCCCTTGCCATATGTAAGAACAAAAATATCTGCAATTCTAATTTTTGACAGAAAAAGTTTTCCAAAATGTTAAAAATGAAGACAACATCAAACCAGATACACTACAATTATAATCGATAAAACAGGGAATCTATTCGAAATAATAATTGTCAAATTGAGTTTGCTTTTTTATTTCGAGTTAGCTCAAATACAGATCGCCAATCTAGGGGCCATATATACCTCCCTCTCTCTCTACTTTTTCTTCACTGCTGAAATGGGAAGGAGGAGCGACATGGAGGATGCATCAGAGGTGTGGCGAAGGAGCGGCGGCCAAAATCCTAGACTCGCCGAGCAGGGCCACCGGCTATCGCAGTCTCGCAGAGATAGAGAGCGGCTCGTGGCGGTACTAAGAGGCACAAATCGTTTTCCGAGTAGGTCCTTTCAAATATATTACAAGTGAGCTTATTATGCAACGATTTAAAAAGATGAAGACACGTAACAAATTATTGGTTGCATTAAAATAATATTTTATTTGTACTTTTTTGGTGAGGATAGAGAGACAGATTGAAAACTGTCAATTATTAAATTTTGTTGATAAAATGTAACGTCATATCAAAATTTTGATCCAAAAAAAAAAGTTACATATTAAAAATCTGACGTGAATAATCTCATAAATTAGTAGTATGAAATAATAAAATTTAGAAGCTAAACCTTTAGAAAGGCTAAATAAATATACGATATATGGCAAGTTGAGCGACAAATAAACATATAAGGAAATTACTCATCTATTATAGTCTTATAGAAACGAAGTCTCCTTTCGACTAATAGACTTCTTCCTCGAATTAATACATCCCATTACCATCTGTGATTTTTGTTTCTATTTGGGCTTTGGCTGCGTGGTGTTTAGGTTTAGGTTTATATATACCTGCCCTCGTTGCTTTGGTGGGCATCGCAGCACCATTCACAATCTATGCGTTATCTCCTTCTGCTTGCTGCTCTCTCCTTCGTAAGTTATCTCCTCTCATCAGTTTCTAATTTTCTATATTGATTCTATGTATTTAAATCGAGAGGTTTTACTCCCATGCTTTTTATGAAAAAAAAAAAAGCTTCTTGAGGGGAATTTAGGTTTTTGGAACGGCAACTAACAGTAGTGTTATGGAGCTTTCAGCTTTGCTCCATCTGTTTATGACTATGGTATATCTTAAAGTATGGATCAAGAGGTGCTTCATGGTTGTTTTGAGAATTTGAAATTCAAACGACCAATTCAAATCGGTCAATATGTTTTTCATCTTAAATTCTCCGTAGGAATAAAATTTTATAATTTTCTCTAATTTTTTATTATTCTTTCAGATTTTTAAAATCCAAAATCTAAACCGTTGTGGGCCTTGTATTAACAACGATTTAAAATAGTAAAAAAAATTTGAAAAAAAATATAAAATGTGAACTCTAGAGAATTCAATATGTAGATTATATTGTACCGTTTGTATTTCGAATTTTAAAAAGCAACTCTGATGCACTGTTTGATCCGTGCTTTAGGGTAACGGTAGTCATTTAGAAATTAATAGTCTTATAAATAATATTCATATTTTCCAACATATCCGCATTTATAATGTTATAATAACTAAAATCATTGTTTTTCTTCATATAGAATGAAAATTTTGTTCTAACAAATATTGATCACTATGTATTCAGATCGCACAAAATGAATATATATTTTGTTTTAATATATAATTTGGTTCGTTGGAATTGAGTTTTCACAATGGTAATTCCCAAAGATATGACTCCTGAATAGCGAATTGTTATTCTTAATACAGGAGATATCTACAAAATTATTTAAAAAACAAGAAAAGTTATCGTTTCACAATTTGATAACCGCCGGAAATAAGAAGTTAATTCTATGTAATTTTTTTTGTGGTGATCGCCTTGTTCTATTTTTTTTTTTTTTTTTTTTTTTTACAGAGGAACTAGTCCACAATAAAATCACAAACAACAGTTCTACATGTTCATTCCAGTAACAAAATTCAATACCAAATCTCACTGAGATTCTAAGAGTAACATTAAACTACAAAAAGAAGAGTTGCAACAAAGCATTGACAAACAGAAAAATTGTTCTGGAGAGATTTTTGGCACAAGAGAAAGGAATCTAAAGCCTGCGACCCCTTCTACCACCCTTTCTGCGGGTGCTGTCAGTTGGAATGGGAGTCACATCCTCAATGCGGCCAATTTTCGTGCCGGAACGAGCAAGTGCTCTGAGTGCGGACTGAGCACCAGGGCCAGGGGTCTGTTCTTGTTGCCACCTGTGGCTCTCAGCTTAATGTGCAAAGCTGTTATACCTAATTCCTTGCAACGAGCTGAGACAGTGAGACACCCTGCCATCCTGGGCAGCAAGCATAGCAGCAAAAGGTGATGACTCATCCCTGTCAGCTTTGACCTTCATTCCACCTGTGATACGAACAAGTGTTTCTCTGCCAGACAGATCAGTCACATGGATAAAGGTATCGTTGAATATAATGTTTTCTCTTGTTCTATTTTTGTTTATCCTACTTAATTTATGGAGTTTATATTAACTATGAGCTTTCAAATGAATAAATTAGAAAATAGGATGATGTTTTTATTACATATACTGCCAAACGATTTAGCAAGCTACTAAAAATTCAATATATAGTCGGAAAAAATAAAGTTAGATTATTTACAATTTCAACACTATACATCCCGAGTTATATTAAGTAAATTAAAAATAAAAAATATTCTAGATCTGACAAATTGTCTGGCCTCAGAGGGTGGTTTAACAGAACTAATCGCTCTTTGCCCTCTCTTGCAACAACTTAAAATATCACCAGGATCCACTGGTGGTGTCCTTAAAATTCATGCACCAAACCTTCAAGAACTGATGATTTGCGGTAATTTTACACAAGTGTCTCTGCTGACTCCCAAGTTGTGCAAGGTCAATTTTTTAATGTCTCCAAGTGTTCAAAAGGCTACTTGTTTTGAACTAAGAGGCGATCTTATTCGGTCATCCGTTATCATTCGTAGTTTCTCTGGTGCTACTCCTGGTTACTCAATTCAGGGTAAGTGTTTAATTTCAACTTGCACAGCTCAATTGTACCTTCTGACTTCCATAGTAGAGAACTATATCTTTTCTAATTGTATATAATCTGTCGGATATAATGCAGGAGTGCCCGCTAATGTTTTAACTATCCAACCACAATAGTTACCGTATTGGGATCTTCAGAGCATCATGCTGCTATTAGTTACGAGTTGTTTCAATCTGTCCCGACTCTAGAGAAGCTCATCATTTTTGTTAGTCGTACTACAGAAGAATACCACTTTTTTTTTTTTTTTGTTTAGCAATAATTCACCTATAATCTTTGAATTTGCATTTATATTGAAATTTGCTGCTTGACCCGGCTAAATCTGCATCTATTACAAGTGCTGACAAAATTGGACAGCAAGTATTTCTAGGTTTTTGCTGTTCCATATGTGACATTTCAGTGCGGGATTGTGCTGTTATGTGAGCGATTGCTTATTGACATATGGTTGTTCTCTGTAATTAATTGTGGTATATTTTATTATGTTGGAGCAACACAAAAGACAAAAGTTTCTTATTGTAAAGGAAATGTACTGGGTTCAGGTTAAGACCCTTGTAGATGTAAATAACGGTGTTGCAGAAAAACAATTAACATTTGAATTCATAAGGGCAAGCTTAGTATTATACTAAATGATATCTCAGGCATTTGTGATCACAATAATATGTTTTCAGAAATACCATATCTACAAAGTGTTCTTTCAGAAATGATGTGATGAAGTCTCAGTCAACAGGTAGTAGAAATCGTTTGATGAGTCTCTGTCACCCCAATTGCTTTACAGTGTGATAATTAATTGATGTCCGAACGAGAAATTGAAAATACAAAGATACGCGTTGACATAGACTTTTATTATTCTGATCGTGTCCTTATGCCGGAGTATACAATTTTGATCGGGATAGAGCAACGTTGAGGACATTTATTTCAGTTCAATTGCATTTAAGGGCACATAGTTGAACAGAAGGATAATAGTATAATTCATATCAACCGAAGGACTGCGTTTGTTTGTTTTTTCCTTCCCTCATCCTACTTTCCTGCTTTATAATAAAGAAAAAAAACAATATTTTAGACTTTTGTAGCTAAATAATGCTTCTAAACTGATCTCAAAGGGGATGTTTGGCAACACCATAGATTGGTGGGATCAATGATTAAAGTTAGTACTTTTAGATAATTATATATAGCTTAGCAAATTCGTTTACTAAAAAATTATGCTAACCTCATGCATGCCAAACACCATTGCCAGACAGTTCCGATTTAAATTACTGCGTCACTTTCAGATCTTGGATAAGTCATCCCATATGATTGTGATACCATTAGAATGTGTTTCCAGACGCTAGGCTGAAAAAGAAGGTAATTAACTTACAGAGCAAGAACTAAAATTTCCCTCTGTTGCAAAAAGATACCACAAGAAACAATTTTAAGCTGTATGTGTTATTCAGACTTATGCCACTACAATGATAACTAAAAGGAGAGAAAAAAAAAAATCTACATATACCAATACCACACAAGAAACATATGCCCATATGAAATAAATTTAATTAATAGAATTTACTTCAAAAAGGCATGAACTGGATATCCAGACTACCCACTACCATCTAACTGCCCATGAGAAAGAAGGTGCGCCATATATTGCTGAAAGAAAAATATATATATATAAATAAAGGAAACAATGTTAGCAAATTAATCCACTAAGTTTTGTGAATCACACTAAGAAAAATGAAACACACAAAGGGACGCCTATATTACAGAAAATGAAAAGAGTAATTTGGCTAGTAGGGATTTTGGCCAGTAACAGAGTTGCAACTTACCAGTACATACAGAATTAGTCTCGTAAGTACCGGTACTGGTTAAGTACAGACAGGTCCTATTTGGGTAATAATTGATTTCAAGCATTAGGTTCTAGCTAAAAAGTTAGCAGGTTTTCTTTAAGAAATTATCCATCGGAAGATAGAATAGGGATAAGAATAAAATAAAAAAATACTAAATATACGGCGAGCCAAACATTTTTTTAGTTTCAAAAACTTTGGTTCGATCGGTTTTGAGGTCCAGATCCCAAATTGCAGTTGAGCAGATTGAAATTAGACTATATCATCATAAATGCAGAACTACTTGCGTTTTGGGTCATCTATAGATGTTGGCGACTTGAGGCCTTAAACACCATGTTTAACAATACGAGGGCAATGACAATAATAATACATCTGTTTGTGATATAGGACATAACCTATACTAAATCAGTTTGTCCCTTGATTAATGGTGAGCAAAAAGAATGAGGAAATAAGTACAAGTTTATCACCTCGACAAGAAAATCAATAAGCAAGAAATGTACTCTTTAAGGATCCTTATCAGGACAATACCCATAAATTTGCCATGTTTAAACTATCCAGGACACAGTTTTATGTTTTAATTGATTACCAACCAGTAGACAATTTTTCTTTGCTTTGCACGGATGAAATTGGAGGATCAGTTTCTGGAAGGCAATACATGAAAATTTAGTTTAACATAATTTAAGATAAATGAATTGAAAATATGGTCACTTACAGCATGATATGCATAGGGAGGTTTGCCTTGGCGGTCAAAATGCTTGGCCATGATGGAAAACTCTATCGGGCCCCATTCCTCAATCTCAAAGCAATTCCCCAGTGCTGCCTTGTATAGCTGCCACCATCAATAAGAAAATGAAAATAGTTTAAGATTCATGACCATATTTGGTTTGGGCATTTCAGCAAACACCTCATATGCACAACAAGACCAGAAATTTCTGGGGCTACTCAATTAGGATAAACTATCCTTGCTTTTCCCATAAGTTAGAAAATACATCACAGTGCAATAGTGCAGATGCTATATATACAAAATTTGAAAGCGAAAGCCACACAATTTTGGAAAGAAGAACCATTTAGTTCCTTAAATTAATAAAACAAAAGCGCAATTTCTGATGAAAAAGAAGTATAGCATTGGAAAGACGACCTTTGCTGTATCTGTGAGAAGCTCAGTGCCAGCAGGGTAAGAAGCATAGTACTGATCAGCCCTTGAAATCCCAGCTCGGGTCCTACACAATTTGGGGAAAGAAGAAGGGCTTAAGTGAATAAACAAATAATGTGGAGAAGAAAGGAAAGAAGAAGGGTGGAAGTAGAAAAGGTATAGCAGCAGTACGTACGTGTTGTTGGTGTAGGCGTAGGAGATGAGAGCGGCAAAGCAATAAAAGCCAGTGTAGGAGGCTATCCGACGAAATTTCTGGATTTTTAGTATCTCTTTCCATGTCTCGAATAGTTCCATTAGAGTTGAGGGATTTACTTATGTTCAGCGGAGGAGTTTAGAGAAAAATTGGGGAGAAAAGAAGGAAATGTCGGAACCAAAATAAAAGAAAAGCAGGGAAATCATAAACTTTTCGCTCCTAAAAAGCAAATTTCCGAATTTAGTTATTATGTTTGACAATTCTTCTTACAAACTTTTCGGTTTTATATGTATGAATTTGCAAAACGCAATTAAACCCAAGATCATTTATGTAAAAATAAATTAATAGTGCAGCGAAAACTTACAATCCATCTCTTAATGCCTTCAAGTGACTCTCAATCAGTATCTATAGACTTGTATGTCGTGTTGTTGAACTATGACTACCGAGTCCTTCCAAAAGCTGGCAACACACCTTTTTTCTTCTCTGTTTTACCGAATTGTTATTGTTACATAGTATAATCTTTCTTGATGGAGCAGAATTTGATTATTTGTGTGTTGTTGCCTTGGAGACCCGGCCCCTTATATACTTGTATCAACCGACTTGTATAAACCGACTTTGATTATATTGGACATTAGAAACCAACTTGACTATAGTCGGCACACATTAACTGACCTTCCTTCAGTGATTCAAAATATTATAAAACTGAATATGTCTTGTTCACATTACTTATAAAACTGAATTTAATGCCGACTTTAGTGCTTCTAGAAGTCCGGTATTTTCAGCTCCTTTTTTTTAATTATGGTTATATTACAAGTATTAATTGTAATTAATTATAATCAGTCCATCAATAATTATAATCAATTACTCCATATTTTCTACATGTTTCGGACTCCAAATCCTCATATGAAATATGTATATTAAATGCCTTATTAATAGACTTGATCACTTATTTAGGCATTTAAATTTATGATAGTTATTACACATATAACTATAATACACGTAGTCCAATTTGATTATTCAGATTTAAACGTCTCTAAATCCAACAATCTCCCACTTCGACAAGTGTTACATTTTAATTATATGTTTAAACCTTATTGCATGCAACTTTTCTATCAATAACTTATCATATTTGCCAAACAATTCCGTCAATTAATTATACTAATAAAGAACTAAGCAGCAGTTGTTATATTTATTTTTATTCGTAACTAAACCGACATAGATCACGTTATTAACACAATTAAATGACATGAATCTGATTTGGACGTGTAGTTTGAAAATTACACGAAATGTGATCTTACGTGCCTATTTCCAATTGGGTCACCTTAACTTAATTTTGAGGTCAAAACTAAGAGAGTAAATGAAATAAAAACTGAATGCAACTTGTATAAAATCATTAAATAACTATTTACAAATTACATAACATAGATCGTCAAAAACAAAAGAAAAAATCAGACTCCCACATTTTCTATGTATCCTCAATGGGAATTAGGCCCATTCGAGCGACGTGCTCATGAAACTTTTTAGGCGGTAATCCCTTAGTTAGTGGGTCTGCTATCATAAAGTTTGTCCCTATGTGTTCTACACATAACTCATTATCTTGTACTCTCTCCTTTACAACCAAAAACTTGATGTCGATATACTTCGACTTTGTGGAACTTCGGTTGTTGTTTGCGTACAACACCGCTGAATTGTTGTCGCAAAATAACTTAAGTGGCCTCTTGATCGAATCCACAATCCGAAGCCTTGTGACAAAATTCCTCAGCCATACGCCATGATTTGATGCTTCATAGCATGCGATGAACTCAGCTACCATTGTAGAAGAGACTATTAGAGATTGCTTAGTACTCTTCCAAGAAACGGCACCTCCTGCCATCATAAAGATGTATCCAGATGTTGATTTCATGCTATCAAGACATCCTGCAAAATCGGAATTGGTATATCCAATGACCTCAAGCTGATCCGATTTTCGATATGTGAGCATGTAGTCTTTTGTTCTCTTCAAGTATCTTAACACTCGCTTTGCCGCCTTCCAATGTTCTATACCTGAGTTACTTAAATATCTCCCTAGCATGCCAGTGATGAACGTAATATCTGGACGCGTACATACTTGCGCATACATAAGGCTGCCAACAACGGAGGCATAGGAGAATCCTTTCATAATGTTCTTTTCTAAGTCATTTTGAGGACACTGTTTAAAACTAAACTTATCACCTTTTGATACAGGAGTATCTCCTGGTCTATAATTTTTCATGCCATATTTGTTTAAAATCTTTTCAATATAGTTCCTTTGAGATAATCTTAGAATACCTTCGAATCTGTCCCTAAGTATTTCAATCCCAAGTACAAATGAAGCATCACCAAGATCTTTCATTTCAAAATTCTTAAATAAAAAGTTCTTAGTTTGATGCAACATGTTCTTATCGTTACTAGCAAGCAAAATATTATCAACGTATAGAACCAAGAAAACAAAATTACTCCCACAGAACTTATGGTATATGCATTCATCAACCAAGTTAGGCCTAAAACCAAATGACCTCACAACTTGATGAAATTTGTAATACCACTGACGAGATGCTTGTTTGAGTCCATAAATAGATTTCTTAAGTTCGCAAACCATAGACTTTGAGTCGCCTAATACAAAGTTTGGAGGTTGCATCATATAGATCGTTTCATGAATGTCGCCATAAAGAAAATCGGTCTTTACATCCATTTGATGGAGCTCTAAGTCAAAATGTGCAACAAGTGCCAATATAATTCTTAAAGAGTCCTTTGATGATACTGGAAAAAAGGTCTCTTTATAGTCAATGCCTTCTTTCTGCGTAAAATCTTTCGCAACAAGACGTGCCTTATATTTTTCAATATTGCATTTAGAATCTCGTTTGGTTTTAAATATCCATTTGTAACCAATAGATTTATTACCTTTAGGCAACGGAACAATATCCCAAACTTTATTGTCTTTCATAGATTTCATCTCCTCATCCATGGCATCTATCCAATATTGAGAGTTAGAGCTTTCCATAGCTTGTTTGATATTTTCAGGATCATTTTCAAACGCACCAATGTCAAACTCATGTTCTTGAAGATATACTATCTTCCGAATTACCCACAGATGAATCGTTAGTGGCATTGCTCAAAGCATTACCTAAATTTGGGTCAAATTTGGGTCCATTTGTATCCTGAGTATTATGTTGAGTTTCTATTTGAGTCATTTGAGGTGGAGTTTGCCTATTGATAAAAGATGCATTTTCAATATTAATAGGAATTGGAATTTGAACAAAACTAGAACTTTGGTCCTGAGTCTCATCCACTTCCGTGTATTCTTCTTCAAAAAAGCTATCTTTTATCATATCTTCTCCCACAAACTCATTATCCTTAAAGAATTTTGCACTACTTGACTCGAAAACTATATGTTCTATCGGATTGTAAAATTTATAACCCCTAGATCGTTCAGAATACCCAATAAAATAGCAATTAACTGTTCTTTCTTCTAGTTTCTTTTCATTTGGCTTGTAAGGTCTTGCTTCAGCTGGGCATCCCCAAACACGAAAATGATTTAAGCTAGGCTTGCGACCTACCCAAATCTCATAAGGGATTTTGCTAGTTGCCTTAGTGGGTACTCTATTAAGTATGTAAGCTGCAGTCTTTAAGGCTTCTCCCCACAAATTTTCAGGTAGAGTTATACGAGAAATCATACTTCTCACCATGTCTTTAAGAGTTCTATTGCGCCGTTCAGCAACACCATTCATTGCAGGTGAACCTGGAAATGTATATTGTGGTACAATACCGCACTCTTGTAAGTATTTTGCAAAGGGACTTGGACATTGTTCACCTGATCCATCATAACAACCATAGTATTCTCCACCACGATTGGATCGAATTGCTTTTATATGTTTGTTAAGTTGTAACTCAACTTCTGTTTTACAAATTTTGAACACATCCAAGGCATCAGCCTTTTTCTTTATTAAGTATATGTAGCCATATCTTGAATAATCATCTATGAATGTAATAAAATACTGGTGACCATTTCTTGTAGCCTTTGAAAAAGGACCACATATATCGGTATGAATTAATTCTAAGACTTCATTGCACCTTTTGGCATTATACTTTCTTTTATTGGTTTGTTTTCCTTTTATACAATAATTAAATTTTGTAAAGTCTAAAGGTTCTAGAATATCACTTGACACAAGACGTTCAATTCTTTTAATAGAAATATGACCTAATCGCTTGTGCCACAAAGTTGCTGATTTCTCACAAGTAAATTTACGCTTTCTAGTATATATGTGTAGGGCCTCTGAATGTGAAGGATTAATATTAAGAACATAAAGATTATCATAAGAAGATAGAAAACCAGAACCAACTTGTTTTGAATTTTGATATGGACTAAAATTTCCATTACAAAAGGTACAAGTAAATCCTTTCTTGTCCAAGTAAGAAATGGAAATTAAATTCCGTCTAAAGGACGGAATGACTAAAACATCTAAATTCAAATAAAATCATGAATTTAATAATAATATAAAAGTTCCTATAGCTTCAACCTCCACTTGATTGCCGTCTCCCACGTAAACGTAGCATTCAGCCTCACTTGGCTTCCGACAATTTTGGCAACCCTGCATCAATACACTAATGTTAGATGTTGCACCTGAGTCTAACCACCATGTGTATCTAGATACAGAACTTAAATTTACTTCAGAACAAACCAAACTAATGGACATGCCTTTCTTTGCTCTCCAAGCATGATAATTGGTGCAAAACTTCTTGGTATGTCCTGGTGCCTTGCAGAAGAAGCATTTCCTTTCTTCCGCATCTGCAGAAATATCCTCTATTTTGATCTTCTTAGCATTCTCGTTTGCAGCTGCCTTATTGGAATCGTTCCCTTTATTCTGCAACTTGCACTTCTGTTTATTCTTTGGAACAGGGGTAACTACATTTATAGTTTCCTTTTGGGTCCTCTTCTGCCTCTCTTCCTCTTGTACACATTGAGCCATGAGCTCATTGAGTGTCCATGTCTCCCTTTGACAGTTATATATTACCATAAACTGACTATAATGAGATGGAAGTGACATAAAGACAAAGTGGATCAAAAGTTCATCCGATATGTCAATATTCAAACTTTTCAACTCACGTTGTAATTTTGACATCTCTACAATGTGTTCCCTAATTCCTCCTTTACCCTTGTATTTCATTGTGACTAGATTGGTTAAGAGTGTATGAATTTTAGCCTTTTTACTCTTAATGAACCTTTCTTCAAGGGCTTTGAGATATTCTTTTGCAAAATTACTGTTTCAGGTACTATCCCCCGAAAAGTCTCATGGATCGATTTTTTCATGATCATTATGCACATTCGATCTGAATGTTCCCATTTCTCTTTTGCCGACTTCTCTACGTCAGTCGGTTCATTTGCTTTTGCTGGTTGGGGACATTCAATTCTAAGTGCTTCATCAAGCTGCATGATCCCGAGCACTAGTCTAAGGTTCTCTTCCCATTCTTTGAAATTATTTCCAGCGAGGGATTTTATTTGACTTAGATTAGACATTATGTTTGCTGTTAAATAAAACAAAATTGAACAGAGGAATGAATCAGTAAGAGTTCATGCTTCACGATTTCCTTAATTTAAAATCTATTTAAGGCTTTTACTTTATGCTCCATTAATTTTGACTTCAACATTTGTCCATCACCTAAATATCCTTTAATGAGACATCTTTGGATGCAATCATTAAATTCTAGTATTTATTAGTGAATAAAGTATAAAATATGTGACCTTATTACCAATTATCCTTTGGGTTAATGTGGAATACCAGGCAAGTCAATGAGAAATTAATATTCACTGATGATCTTTATACCCTTTTCATATGCCCTAAATAGTTTCGATAAGCACTAACCCTCCTTTGGGCTGGCTAATACTAATATCGACTGCTAGTGTGTCAAATTAATATCTTGTCATGCAACCGTCCTTTGGGCCGGTACATGTATGAATCCTAGAAGCCGGTAAATAGATTCTAAAATTAAACCTAAAGTCTAACCTAGGACTTTCTACTTACGACTAAATGTCCTAAATAGAATTTAGAATTAGTAACCTATGACTAATAATAGATTTAATAGAACTAATTAATAAATTAGATTCTATTTGCTTATTTATATTAATAATATACTATTATTAGTTAATAATTGTAGCAATCCACGTTAACTTCCAGAAACCATGAATTACTTAAAAAAAAATCAGAAGCTACGCAACTTTTTAAATTGATTATTGAAAAACAATTTAAATTTTGAAAAAAATTAACGTGTTCACATTAGAATAAAATATTTATAACTAAATTGCAATTGTTATAATGATTTATATAACCGATATAGAGATTCTATTGACAAACTTAATTACTCTTCAAATCTGTAAAGTTGAAATAATCACAATTCTAATCAGATTTGTATGTTTAATTAACCGTTTCTATGAATCGAAAAGAAATCTAATTAACTAATTTGCAATGATTAATTTTGCACAAATATATATATCTCACGACAACTCATAAAGTCATAGTTTAAGACAGAATAATCTATTTTGTGCAATTGCCGAATAATCATTGCAATAAATAGAAACGGACAAAAATTCACATATTACTATTAAAAAACAAATCAATTAATCTCTAGATTAATATACGAAGCAAAACTTATTTTTGCATATAAGTGCTCTGATACCAAATGTATGAATTTGCAAAACGCAATTAAACCCAAGATCATCTATGCAAAAATAAATTAATAGTGCAGCGGAAACTTACAATCCATAATGCCTTCAACTGACTCTCAATCAGTACTTATGGACTTGTATGTCGTGTTGTTGAACTATGGCTACCGAGTCCTTCCAAAAACTGGCAACACACATTTTCTCTTCTCTGTTTTATTGAATTGTTACAGAGTATAATCTTTCTTGATGGAGCAGAATTTGATTATTTGTGTGTTGCTGTCTTGGAGACCCAGCCCTTTCTTATATACTTGTATCAATCGACTTGTATAAACCGACTTTGATTATATTGGGCATTAGAAACCGACTTGATTATAGTCGGCACACATTAACCGACATTCCTTCAGTGATTCAAAATATTATAAAACTGAATATGTCTTGTTCCCATTACTTATAAAATTGAATTTAATGCCGACTTTAGTGCTTCTAGAAGTCCGGTATTTTCAGCCCTTTTTTTTAATTATGGTTATATTACAAGTATTAATTGTAATTAATTATAATCAGTCCATCAATAATTATAATAAATTACTCCATATTTTCTACATGTTTCGGACTCCAAATCCTCATATGAAATATGTATATTAAATGCCTTATTAATAGACTTGATCACTTATTTAGGCATTTAAATTTATGACAGTTATTACACATGTAACTATAATACACGTAGTCCAATTTGATTATTCAGATTTAGACTTCTCTAAATCCAACATTATATACTTACAATGTTTAACGTCTCCAACAATTCTTTAACTTAGATTATTTTTTTAAATATTTGTATCACATATTTTTCAATATTCCTTTCAAGTAAGAATACATATTTATTTTGCATTTATTTTTCAATAATTAAAATTCATTTTGAATTTAGATGTTCATAAGAAAATTTTTAACGCAAATAATTTAAAGCACTCAAAATTCACGTTCGAAATATTTAAAATGAAAATCTAACAAGTGAATATTTGTCGAATTTGTTACTCGATTTCTATTTTTATTTTTTTTAAAAATAGTTCAGTTCCTCTAAAGTAAAACATATTAATTTTCATGCAGGTGCCTTACAAACATATTAAAGGGCAACCTTTTTATTCTTCATTCACATTAATATAAGTGAGATTAACGTTTAGAGAAGTCATTGTCTCGGAAAGTTTGAGGGAGTAATTTTTATATTAATATTTACTTTTTACACTATTACTTTGTAAATATCCTATATATATATATATATATATATATATATATATAGACACACACACACACCATGTCTCACTCAATTAATAATAATGAGTCATGAGTGAGATCAAAATTTTGGAATCATTGTCTTGAATTTTAAAAAAATTGAGGGGTCGATTGTTGAGAATAAAGTGAGGTAGGCAATTTGTCACAATAGAAATGTTTTAACAGAAATGCAAGCGAATTAGAAGATTGGAGTTAAAAGTCGAAATCCTACTATATCATCAATTAGTTATGTCATGGTAGGAGCTTTCATTTTCTTATCGCCAAAAATAACATGGTCAACAAATTAATACGAAATCTAGTTTTTCTCAACCACCAAATTTAGGAGGCACTATTACTTTTCAATAGGAAGAAGCACAAAAAAAAAAAAAAAAAAAAGATTAAACATTGTGCAGTTGAAGCCAGAATTCGCCTGAAATTGTGATTAGCGGTGTAAGTAAAAAATATTAATGAATCTTGGAAGTATATTAATCCATTGAGGAAATGATAACTCCATTAAGGCAAACATTAACATCTGCTCTCTACCTTCCAAACACGAATTTATTTAATTACCAGAAAAAGATGAAAGTAAAGCGCAAAATACTAAGTAGTTCATCTTCGAAAGACGGACGTAATATAAAGATGGTATATAAACATTTTTTGGGGACTAATTAAGAACTCGGGGTTAAAAATAAATTAGAGAAATATATTTTTTTAAGTCCCAGCTCATCACTACGGGAAAAAAGAGATTCTGTAACAGGCCTTCTGTAACGGTTTTCTAAAAAACAGTTACAGAATAGTGGGACATGGCGCGGGAAAATTGGCGCCAATCATCAGTAACGGTTTTAGAAAAAAAACCGTAATAATTTTTCCGTTATGGCTGAGAGAAAAAACGGCTAAATACTCTGTAACGGTTTTTATATAAAAACCGTTACAGAAGATTTTCCAATCTGTAACGGTTATTATATAATAACCGTTACAGAAGGTTTAAAAATATAAAAAAAAACGTTTCACCTTCTGTAACGGTTTTTAAATAATAACCGTTACAGAAGGTATTAAATCTGTAACGGTTTCTTTTTTAAAACCGTTACAGAAAATATGACGGTTTTTTTTTTTTTTGGTAACTCTTCTAAAACAAATTTTAAAGAAAAACCGTTACTGATCAGTTTATATTTTTCTCTTCCTGGATCTCTCTCCTCACTTACTGCCGCAACCACTTCATTAAAACCGAAATTTCTCTCTTTTTTCCATTTTCATTTCCACTCCAAAAAAAATAGCAAACAATTTCTAAAAAATTTCCAAAAATAAGAATTAGAAAGAGAAGAAGAAGGAGAACAGATTGAAGGTAAAAAAAATTAAATTTGAACAATATTTCATATATTTGTATTTTTTTCTTATTTATTTCGGTTTTTATTTTGATTTAATGGTTAATTAATGATTTATTGTTTTGTTTATAAAATTTCAGATATAATTTAAGAGGAGAAGAATTACATCGCGGCTTTAAGGTATATTTTAATAACTTTTTCTATTTATTTTATTTTTATGCATGCATTAATAATTTGCATATGCATTTCATTAGTTAATCGTATTGTCATATAAGACCAAAATACCGGAAACACAACCGAATTTAGGTCATTGCCCGTCCGAGATTAATCCATTAGGGATTAATCTCGGATAGTACTCCCGGTCGGGAGTACTGCTCTTTGGATACTATCTGTCTCATTTAGGACAGCGAGTTGTACGTTAGATGCAATGTGTTGTCTGAGAAAAATTCGACGGCATTTCCCCTTATGTTCCCACGAATACGTACGCACGAGCAATTAATCGTGTGTTGGCGTATTCAGGGAACATAAGGGGAAATGCTGTCGAATTTTTCTCAGACACACATTGCATCTAACGTACGCTCGCTAATGAGACAGAGTATCCAAAGAGTGGGCTAGGATGGTAACCGGGCCAAAAAATTAATATGACAAATGGACTCATGTCTAATCCGAAACCCTAACATTTTGCATATATTTTATTGTTCAGATGGATCGGACGTGGATGTACTCAAGTAGTCGATTCTCGTCTATATTTTTGAGAGGAGTTGAAGAATTTATGGTTTGTGCTAAAGAGAATTTGAAAATTAAGGAAGCTGATAAAATGTATTGTCCTTGTCGTATTTGTCAGAATTTGTTGAAATGGTCTAATTTTGAAGAAGTGAAAGCTCATTTGATTATAAATGGATTTCAACCGGATTATACTCGGTGGACACTCCATTGAGAGACTGGGGGGGAATCTTATAGAACTAGTACTAGTACAAATGTATTGGATTCTCAGTATGAGGAAGAAAATGTATTATTGGATGATGAAATTGATGATGTCAATGTATTTGACGATGATAAAAATGTAGATAACTCTGAATTGAATACTGATTTAGAAGAAATTGTGAACAATGTGGATGAAAATTTTGTTGATAATGTTGAAATTTTTGGTATGTTACGTGAAGAAGATAAAATAGCTTTATATCCTGGTTGTGAACTGTCAAAACTTAATGCTGTTTTCAAACTGTTCAATCTTAAAGCCAAAAATGGATGGAGTGATACCAGTTTCACATCTTTGCTCAAACTTTTGCGTACAGATTTTCTTCCAAAAGATAACCAGTTGCCGGATTCAATTTATAAGGCTAAAAAGATGTTGTGTCCTTTGAAAATTGGAGTTGAGAGAATTCATGCATGTCCAAATGACTGTATATTGTTCCGGAATGAGTACAGAGATTTGTATAAATGTCCAAAATGTGATGCGTCACGGTATAGACCGAGAGACGATCAGATTGATGAAGGTAGTAAGGGACCAACTGCGAAGGTGTTGTTTTATCTTCCAATAATACCAAGATTTCAGCGACTTTTTTCTAATGCAAAAGATGCCAAATTGTTAAGATGGCACGCAGATTGTAGGAAAAAAGGCAATGGCATGCTCAGGCACCCAGCAGACTCTCCGGATTGGATTAATATAGACAGAGAATTTGAAGATTTTGGCAGTGAACCTAGAAATTTGAGATTGGGTTTATGCACGGATGGGATGAATCCTTACGGCAACATGAGTAGCCGTTAGACTACGTGGCCGGTCTTATTGTGTATTTACAACCTTCCTCCATGGTTATGCATGAAAAGGAGATACATGATGATGCCCTTATTGATTTCAGGTCCTAAACAACCAGGTAATGACATTGATGTGTATTTGGCTCCATTAATAGATGACCTTGGTGAATTGTGGCGTAAGGGAGTGACAATATTTGATGCACACTCTAGAACTGAGTTCAACCTCCGTGCCATGATATTTTGTACAATCAACGATTTTCCTGCATATGGTAATCTCTCTGGATATAGGAATAAAGGAGCGAAAGCTTGTCCTATTTGCATGGAAGACACCCATTCTGTTTACCTGAAAAATTATAGAAAAAATGTTTTCTTGGGACACCGGAGGTTTCTTAAGAACCGCAATCACCCTTACCGGCGAGACAAGGAAAGGTTTGATGGTAATGTGGAAAAAAACAAGGCCCCAATACCGTTATCCGGTTTAGGAGTATATCGACAGGTTAAGGACATAAATGTCAAATTTGGTAAGAAATTTGCAAATGAGATTCCGAAGGGGATATGGAAGAAGAAGTCTATATTTTGGGATCTTGAATATTGGCAGAGTTTGGAGATTAGGCATTGCTTAGATGCGATGCACATAATCAAGAACATATGTGAAGCTTTGATTGGTTGCATGTTGGAAATTCAAGAAAAAACTAAAGATGGCCTGAATGCGAGAAAGGACATGGTTCAAATGGGGATCCGGAAAGTTCTAGCAGCACAAGATAAGGGTAAAAGTCGAGCTTGGCTACCTGCAGCACAATTTAATTTGTCAAAGGAAGAGAAAAAAAGCTTGTTGGGATGCCTGAAGTCTATTAAGGTTCCTTCCGGTTATTTCTCGAATATATCAAGAAAGGTTTGTGTTAAGGACAACAAATTACTTGGTATGAAGTCACATGATTATCACGTCTTGCTGACCCAATTACTTCCGGTCGCAATTCGAGGAATTCTCAAGGAAGAAGTGAGGAAAACCATTACTAAGTTGTGTTTTTTCTTTAATTCTATTTGCTGTAAGGTTATTGATCCGAATAATTTGGACAAGTTACAGGAAGGTGTTGTACTGACTCTTTGTGAGCTTGAGATGTATTTTCCGCCGTCATTTTTTGACTCCATGGTGCATTTGACCATTCATTTGGTTAGGGAGATAAAAATGTGCGGTCCTGTATTTCTACGGTACGTGTATCCTTTTGAAAGAGCAATGGGTCAATTGAAGGGGCTCGTTCGTAGTCGTTCTAAGCCCGAAGGAAGCATAGTAGAAGGATATGTTGCCGAGGAGGTTATTGAGTACTACACCGATTATTTGGAAGATGTACAACCAATCGGTCTTCCAAAGTCTCGACATGAGGGTAGACTTGAAGGAAAAGGTATAATTGGAGCTAGTACTTATGTACCGGATTTTGAAACGAGAACAAAAGCACATATGAAAGTTCTCCAACACCTTGCTGTTGTGGCACCTTACATGAACGAACATCTGGCCGAGTTACATGAGCAATACCCTTCTTACACTGAAAACTTGATTACCGTAGAGCATGAAATAAAATTTGTCCAATGATTTCAAGAAAAAATAGAGTCCCAGTTGAAAGAAGGGATAGAGGTCGATGAAACCGTGAAATGGTTATCAAGACGTCCTGATGCGGTGGTCGAGACGTATCAAGGGTATGACTTGAATGGATTCACCTGGTACACAAAGAAACAAGACGGTAAGAGTGCTGTGCAAAATAGTGGAGTCACAGTTGTAGCTTTATCTAGTGATAATGGAAGGTCAGCTACTTATTACGGGTGGATCGAGGAAATTTGGGAACTACATTACCTTAAATTCAAGATACCCTTATTTAAGTGTGCATGGATCGACAACGGTCACGGTGGAGTCAAAAAAGACAAAATGGGGTTCGTAACTGTTGACTTCAATAAAAGGGCTTATCGAGATGACCCTTTTATACTTGCAAATAAGCAAGCAATGCAAGTTTTTTACATTCAAGATCCGGCGGATAAGAAAAAGCATGTTGTACTTCCAGGTAAATGTTCACCTAAAACAGAATAAATGTTAATGTAAAGCATATAAATGTTCATGTCATTACATATAAATATTCATACTATTACATAGAAATGTTCATGTAAAGCAATATAAATGTTTACTTAAAGCAATATTAATGTTCACTTTCAGGAAAGAGACGTATTGTCGGTGTTGGAGATGTCGTGGATGAAGAAACATACGACCACTTCGAGGAAATAACTCCATTTTCTACCGGTATCGACGATACATCACAGCCAGTATCGATCAGTTACCGACGTACAGATAACATCGAAGGCGTATGGGTCGATACGCGAGTGAAAAAAAAGAAAACGGCCACATAATTCCATGTGAGTTAAAATCTAATTTAATTTTAACATATTTTAAAAATATGTTCATTTCTAATATTAATATTTATATATTTTTAAATTTTGCAGTTTATTGGTCAATTTTAACATTTTGTTAATTTTAGTTTATTTTAATTAATTATAGTTAAAATTGTAATTTCATTTTGTTCAAAGAAAAATGTAAAAGAACAGAAAAAAATATACAAAATTGACCTATCTGTAACGGTTAATAGCAATTAACCGTTACAGATAGGCCATATGTAACGGTTAATAGCAATTAACCGTTAAAGATGGCTCCTATCTGTAACGGTTAATTGCTATTAACCGTTACAGATGGGTCCTATCTGTAACGATTAATTGCTATTAACCGTTACAGATGGGTCAATTTTTCCACTAAAACCTGTCCTGCCGCTCTCTTTCTCACTCTCTCGACTAAATTAACCTAAGTCCCGCCGCTCTCTCTCTCGCTCCCTCACTCGACGCCGACGGCAGCCCCTCTCTCTCTCTCTCTCTCGACGCCGACAGCAGCCCTCACTCTCTAAGGTAAATCTCTCTCCCCCTCTCCCTCTCCATTTCTCTCTCACTCTCTCATTTCTCTCTCACTGCCTCTCACTCTCTCTCACTGCCTCTCACTCTCCTCTCACTCTCTCTCACTGCCTCTCACTCTCTCTCACTCGAGTTCTCTCTCTCTCTCTCACAGATCCTCTAGAACTGCCTCTCTCTCACACTCCCTCGACAGCCCCCTCGAAGGTAACTCTCTCTCTATTTTAATTTGAATTGCTTGTGGATAATGGGTTTGAATTGCTTGTGGATAATGGGTTTGAATTGTTTATGGATAATGGGTTTGAATTGCTTGTGGATAATGGGTTTGAATTGCTTGTGGATAATGGGTTTGAATTGTTTATGGATAATGGGTTTGAATTGCTTGTGGATAATGGGTTTGAATTGCTTGTGGATAATGGGTTTGAATTGCTTGTGGATAATGGGTTTGAATTGCTTGTGGATAATGGGTTTGAATTGCTTGTGGATAATGGGTTTGAATTGCTTGTGGATAATGGGCTTGAATTGCTTGTGGATAATGGGCTTGAATTGCTTGTGGATAATGGGCTTGAATTGCCATGCATCAATTTTAATACGGATAATGGGTTAAAAAATAAAATTGCTATTAAAATTAGATGGAGAAGGATCAGAAAGTGACGGAGGTGGAGAAGGACAATGATAAGGTGGACGAGGAAACGCCCAAGGTGGTGGTGAACAAGCCCACGTTTTTTTACGGGCCTCCCAAGAGAAGGGCCGTCTCTGCTGTACGTCGTTTCCCTCCAGGCTGTGGCAGGAGTCATGATTTCAAAATGGGAATTCATATAGATGAGGGATCTAGTCAGAACAAGGAGGAGAAGACTAAGGAGGATGAGACCAAGGAGGAGAAGAATTAGGTTTAAATTAGAATTTGGGTTTATTTGAAGTTTTATCTATGTTTTATCTATGTTAAGAATAGTTAATTGTTGTGTTAGGATTTGGCTTAGAGTTTAGCTTAGGGTTTCAAGGATTTTATATTTGACTTGTTTGTTTTTGAGATTTAATTTAATTTGAGATTGAACTTGTTTATTTAATTGTCAATTGTTATGTTATTTGAGATTAAATTGCTATGTTATTTGAAATTGAATGTGTTTGAATTTGTTTGTTTAATTGTCAACTGCTATGTTATTGTTAATAACTTGTTAATAGATATGTCTGGAGAAGATAGAGACCTACAAGCTGGACAGGATTTGGAAGAATCCGGCGATGAAGAGATCACTCAAGACATTGATGGATCGAAGAAAAGAAGTAGGACGACAATGGAGGAGTTCAGGAAACTAAAAGCGGCCGGGCACAAGTTTCATATTGAGTTTGACAATGAAGGAGTGCCGACTGGTGATAAAAAGTCGGTGGCCAAATTCGCATCATATTGCGGGTATCTCGCTAGGGCAAGAGTGCCAATCACAATTGATAACTGGCACCACGATGTTACAAAGGAATTGAAGAATGAGTTATGGGAGGACATCAAGGTACGTAAATAAAGTTTCAATTTAATTCAATCATCTAATTAAACTGCCTAGGTACAAACCCTAACTAATGTGTGGCTATCTTTCAGAAAACGTTCAACATCAAGGAAGATGCTATAGCCAAGAAGAGCACTCTCACAGCTATGGGCATCAGTCATAGGGCTTATTGGAGTAGGATTGCTGACGAGTACATCAGAAATGCCGATCCAAACAATCCCAAAAATCCGTGCGATGAACACCCAATCTCACAAAAAGAATGGGAGGAATTTTACAATAAGAGGACAAGTGCAGAATTTGTGGAAAAGAGTAATAAAGCGAAGGAGTTGAGAAAGCAATGGAAGGAGCCTCATAGAATGGGTTCCTCTGGCTATAGAGGGAAAAAGGGTTCGTGGAAACCTACAGACAAAATTGTCATACCTGGTGATTCCGAGGGGGTCGGTTCCACAAGCATTACCATCGGAGAATTGGAACCGAGGAGTCAGAGGTATTTTATGGGAAGGACCTGTCAAACGAAAACAGAAGGTACAATTACATACATAGATTATATTTTCTGCTAACACAAATTTTCTCTTATAACCACTAATAATTATTCTTTGTTGCTAAATAGGTAGTTACACATTCCACAGTTCGGATTCGGCGACTATTGAGGCATTCAGTCGATTACATGCCTTGTCTGACGAAATCAGTTCCGAATCAATCCAGCCACAAGAAGTCTTAAGTCGGGCAGTTGACAGACCGGAACATTCAGGTAGAATGAGAGGATCATCTTCATGGACCAAGAAGAAAGATTTGTATGATAGAAAGGTTAGAAAGAATGTGCATGAAGGATGCATGACACCGGCCCAGATTTTAGACTTGGTGAACCAGGCCACCGAAAAAGCTAAAATGGATTTAATTAACTCTACGGAGATAAGGAATGCAGCGAGACAAGAAGCTTTTAAGGAGGTCAAACAATGGTTGGCCATGAGTGGAGTGCAGGTTCAAACACCACCTCAATTTTTCACGCCCCAGCAATTCGTTGAAGCCGAGGTAGACTCAGGAATGCCAAACGAAGATTTATTTCGAACGGTCGCCTCAAGCTATATGCCTCCAGATCCGAGTGGCGGAGTTCAGGTTCATATTATTATGTAATTTCTATCAAGTAATGAATTTTATTACATTTGTAACTAGAATGATTATCTGAATTTATTTACGAATTTCAGAAGGAAACGCCGTGCGATCTCTACCTCCTTGATAACCAAAGTCAGAGGATTAAGACGGCCGAGGGAAATATTATTCCGAGTACTGTTGGTCAGATTGTACATGGTGTGCCCTTATCTGATCAACATGTTTATATCCAACTTCTGAAAGTAGGCCACGATTTTCGTCACTGGCAAGTCCCTGATTGGACAGAAGAGCTATTAGGCGATAATATTGGAGGGCGATTTGCGTGGCCGTCATTTCTGGTGGAGGTATGCCACAATGGATCATTTAATAATCACAATCTGTTTCACACATTTCTACGTGTGACTAATGACTAATTAATTATATGATTAACTTGAATGCAGATTCAGAGCAACAAGAAACCAGCAGAGAAGATCAGGAAGAAGGTGGTGAAGAAGGTGGTGGAGAGTCCGAAGGTCGCAAGTGCGGGGTCGCGTATTACTCGCGACGCACTTCTCGAAAAGGACGTCATTGAACGACTTACCCCATCCGAACTGGAGATGTACAATTTGTTGATGCTCCAACCGGAAGACGAGAAAAATTTTGAGCTCTTTAATTGCAATCCCTGGGGTACGCACGATGGGGAGGTAAAGTTCAATGTCGAATTGTGCGACATCATCGAATGTTTTAAAAGGGATTCTCTAAACGTGTCGATAGTTAAGTTGTACTGCTGGTATGAATTCTCAAACTTAAATATTTTGTGTCTACTATTCAATTCAATTTGAAAAAAATTAAGTGAGATATCCATTTTTTGTAGGTTTTGGATGGAGGAACCCATTCCTGATGGCATCACCATATTGGATCCAGAGATGTTGGCATGCAAGAAAATCCAACACGAAAACAATAATGCGGTGAATTACCTTCGGAGAATGTTTCTACAATATCCATCCACCTATCTTCTTCTGGCGTATAATGAGGAGTAAGAACCAATATAATGAATAAAATAGCTAGATACAAAAGAAGTTTTTATTTTCCGTTAATTCCATTAAAACAATAAACTCTATTACAGGTTTCATTGGATTCGCATTGCTATTCATGTCGAGAATCGAACTGTTCACTTAGTTGATTCTTTAAAACGCAAGAATCAAAAGTACAAAATTAAGCCGTTCATAACCCAGTAAGTTTTCTTTTCTAAATTAACAAAACAATTATGTCTGATATTGAGAAAATATTAGATTATATCTAAGATATCTAACATAATTTAATGCTATTGCATGTAGTGTATATAAGCAATACCTGATGGAATTGGGAAAATATAACCCAAAGATCAGAACAGTATTTGACTGGTACGAAATAGAGGTACGTATGAAACTGGCTAATAAGTGTGTACAAGATTATTACGGTTTGTGAAACTATAAAAAATCTTAACTATTTATTTTGTTCAATCTTAATTAGGGACCGAAACAAAGAGGCGGCACAGAGTGTGGATATTTTACAATGCTCGCCTTGAGAAACGTAATAGCTTATATGACAGCATGCGGAGAATTACCCCCGGTGATTTTTTATTAATGTGTGGACTTTTTCGTCATCTCTCGAAGAATGAAAGGGCTTCCTCGAGAAAGTAGAATAAGTCTTAGATTCACCCCTCTTAAGGTTCGATATCTACGCCGAGTATCTCTTAACAACAAGAGAACCAGAACAAGAGTCGCTTCTTACGAGGGTTTCTTAATTTTGCGGGTCCTTTCTTTCCAATAGGCGCAAGCCCCTATTGTTAATTACCCCGTAGTTGCCTACGGGAACCTCTGATTAAGGGGTCTAAAGAAAGTACGTAATGGGCTAGGAAGAATCGCTTCTTAAAGTGACTTAATTGGTGGTACCAGACCTAATTGACGAGACTCAATTAAAGAACTTCTAAAATTATAAAGGCTCTAAAAGGAGGGTCAATCCTGATCTTCGCTTGAATGGGGAGTCTTCTTCGCTTGGAGCCGTTTCGAAGTTGTTTAGAGTTGTTTGAAATTGTTTGATAGCTCTCGGGGCAACGGCTGGCCTTTTTGTGAGAGTGAAAGGAGTTTTACAACCTTCGGGGCCTCTTAGTCGGCCTTCTTGTGAAAGTTGATTCTTTTACAACCCTAGGGACCTCTTGGACGACCTTCTTAATAAGAGTTGGTTCTCAGGCTAGTCAGCGGCTTCTTGAGAGAAAAAAAGGATACAATTCTAGGGACCTTTCAACGATCTTCTTAACAAGAATTGGTTCTTTTACAACCCTCGGGGTCCTTCAATGACCTTCTTAAAGGAGAGTTGGTTCTTTTACAACCCTAGGGGCCCTTGGGTGGCCTTCTTAATAAGGGTTGGTTCTCGGGCCCGTTAGTGGCTTCTTAAGAGAACAAAAATTGAATTTTTCAGACAAGGGAGTTATTTGATAAAAATCCAATTTCAAGTCATCTGAGGTTGACCTCAACCCCAGCGAGGGACTTTTCCTCAAACGAAGAGGTTTCGGCTTTGACTTTGGGTTTCGTGTCTTGATTTTTAATTTTCTGGCGTTTCTCTTTGGACATTGGTGGTTTTAGCGCTTTTATTCACTTTGGCCTTTCGTACTCTTGAGTTTTTAGAAATTCTTTTTCACAGTTCGAAAAATACTTATCTTTGAAGATAGTTGACTTTTGAAAATATTGGTCTTGAAATCATTTGATATTTGAAGGTAATTAGATTTTAATTCTGAAGTTTCATTAAAAGACACTTAGGGAGTTTACTAAGTATATTATTTTGACTTTGGCATTTTTGAGGATATTTGTATTTGAAAGTACTTAACTTTTGAAAATATCATCTTTGAAATCTTTTATATTTTGAAAATACTAGGCTTTAGTTTTAGAAATCTTGTTAAAAGAGAATATTAGGTAATTTTTTTATATTTCTAAGACTTATAAAATTCTTGTTTTGTAATGAAAATACTTCAAAAATACAAAAGGCCAACACTTTGACACAATTTCATACCAAAATATCAGTGAATTTGATTTATTTTAAGTTTTAGAATTTTGTGGATATTTTATTTATATTTTTCTGAGTTTTCTATTATTTTTAATCCATTTTTAAAGTTCCTGTTTATTTTGGTGATTTCTGACTGGGCCACGTCAGCAGCAGGAAATGAGGTGGCAGAGATAAAATCGCGTGGGTTTCATCGATATCTTCCTGGCGTTGAGATTGGACCTTATTTCATTTGGGCCGGCGAATTACTTCTTCTCCTCTTTTCAGTTTCATAAAATGGGCCTTTAATCAATGTTTCTTTAGAGAGAACATGGCGTCGGGATTCGAATAGAAAAAGGGATTTCGTTTTGCTAACGGGTTCGACAGATAACGGATTTAGATCCGCTAAGTCCTCCGGCCGTCGCCACTGTCGTAGAGGATGCCCATGGTATCGTGAGACTGAGAGGGAGATGATGGTGGTTTCCGTTTCCGTCGCGTCGCTTTCGATAATTAGTAATCGACGGTTATTCGATTTAGCCCCTGAAAGTTTTATTTCTTCATTTTCCGGCGATCGCTGCCGCCAGAGCCGGCGAGGCTAGTCTCATTGGAATCGTGATTCAGAGGAGAGCACGAGAGCGTATTCAATTTAGGTTGCGTCATCTTAGTTCCGTGTAGGCACCACCTGGCTGGTACGGGGAGAAAGGGGTACTGGTACCAGGGCTCGTCGGGGAACAGATTGGCTTTACGGATCATAAAGTTACCTGCTTAGTCTAACTCTTTAGGTATTACTATTAATTTGATATCTCACATTTATTTAACCAAATCAGTATATCATTCCACACTCTTTGTTGTTTTCTTTTCTTTGTTATACGTGGCCAATTATGGGATCGAGAACAATTTGTCATGGACAATCAGAACATACTACACATCGTTTATTTTTATTCCTTTATTTCCTTTGTTTGCCTTACCATCATCTTGTACGGCACATGCTCAGTGTGTGTTATTACTTTAATATTTACAAAGATCCGCATAAATGAAATGCTTTTTGGTACAAACCACTTATAATATTTTAGGAGGTACTCTAGAGTGTTTCTACATCCGGTCATGAATAATATTTCATACCAGTATTTATGATAACAAAGAAAAGAGCATTAATACAGATTAGTCTTTTATTATTAATATATTGGCCAAATAAATGTCCATGCTCTAACTGTAATCGTTCAAGAATTTACACTGGGCACATGAATAAGAAATACAATTTTACTACCTATACTCATAACAGTTAGCTACCTGTTTTGCAAATAGACCCACGGGTTTCACCATTTTGCAGAAAATGATTCACAAGGATTATTAAGCATCAAGATGATGTTGTAAGATATAAAAGTTTAATTTAAAATGTACAACAGTGGCACTTTTCACTATGGTCCTTGCCTTACTAGAATATGTATAAGGAAACAGTAAAGAGCAGTAACAAACTGGTATTTTTAAAGAATATTTCTATTTAGCAGTTATTCCTTTGCACTTATCTCATATCACCTAGCAGTTTCAGTTAATAACAAAAGGTCTATTTACTTAATCATTTATTATGTAATTTTACTTACAGAAAACAACCTATATCAAATTAGCTTCCCTAGATTACAACTACTCAAAGATTGTGTTTTGGCTTACACATAAGCTATGAACAGTAACAGCATTTAATAGCAAACTAAACCAAGGAAGAAGCAACCAGGTTCCTGTATCTGGGGTTATGGCACCATAGCGGTCAACAATTCCAATTAAGACAATTACAAAAGATCCCTTGCATTTTTATCATTTTACTGAACTCTATAACAAAGGTAATAAGTAAAGATAGGGGCAACAATCATAATTACACAGTATCCAAGGGAACGACATAATTTACCATCAAACGCTGCTAGATAGAAAACTTCACTTAAGTCCTTGCACTTTAAGTAATTGCAGATCTGTTTAACACCATACAGGGAGATGGCATGACCTAATTTGGTGTATACTTAATCAAGCATATAACAAGCATGGCAGTTCACGCCTATTGTATACTTAATTTAAGTAACACCACTTGAATGAGCTCTCCAAAGCTAGGCTAAGGAGAGAGCTTAGACAAGTTCATCCCAATTACATTCTTCATGCGCCAGGCGCAATTAGATGGTAATTGGGGCACAAATCGACACCAAATCGTATATTATTTCCTTCATGCGCCATGCGCAATCAGGAATCAGCAGGATAGTTACAGGTTGTATTTCGGATTGCATTTTATTTGTCTGACTGATCTTCTCATGCGCCGGGCGCGATTGAATTTCAATCAAGACCTTAGCATTTAACATTATAGAGAGATAACACTATGAAACATCAAATTCAAGATTCAGACAATTTTTACCAGGCAAAGGAAAGGTAATCCTAATCCTGACAGATGCAGTTCTAACATATAATGCAATCCTGAGTTCAAGATTGTTGCTCCAACTAACTTCTTAGCATTTACCTCACACAAACTAAATTATAGCTGAACCGAAATTCCATTAAATATTCAATTTTTAACAACCAAACAATTGTACCTCTCATGCGCCAGGCGCAATCGAAGTCCTTTAATTCAAATCTGAACATATCATCTTTGGACAGTAACAATACAAGTCTCAGATTATCAATTCAGGATTTGCATTACTTAAATCAAGAAAGTAAAGTCAATCTCTGGTTTATTCTATAAAATCAAAAGCATATCGTTCCTATAAATTCAGAACAATTAATGTAGCTAGTTTCTTACACATTTCCAATAAATAAATTAAACCATGACAGAATCGTTAACCAAAGAAGGCTCTGATTTAGAAAGTTCAATTATGTTTTTAGCACTTATTGTCACATCAAGTTTCAGTATTCAAATCATTCTTATCATGAAAAGGAACAACTTTTAGATCTACAGGAAGACACAAATTTAAAACTTGATAATATCAAATCAAGATTACTACTTAGATCGATTTCTTAGCAATTGACCCACACGAACCAAGCTACAACTGAATTGACCTATAACAAAGTCAGATTTTGAAAACAAGATCGTACTTCTCATGCGCTGGGCGCAATCAAAGGCACAATTGAACGATTTACAGAAAATAGAGGCCTTAATACCTACTCTCTCTTGCGCCATGCGCAATCAAGAACTTCTTATTGACTCAGATTGTTTGATCAAGCTCCTCATGCGCCGTGCGCAATCAGATTCGATCAGATAGATGAAGAAAAAGAGAAGAAATCGAGAGAAGTTATTACAAATGCAATGCTCGGATCTTTAACTATGAAAATAAAGATTCAAGAGTAACAATCAAGAAATGCGATGCTTTAGCTACTCCTAATACAGATCAGAGAAAGGAAACGAAAAGATCTTTAACACAAGCAAGATACTATCAGATCAAGAAAAACGAGAGCAAGGATTCAATCAAAATTCATCAAAGCATTTCAATTTTCAATTAAAACACCAATTTCGAGCTACAATTAGTCTCCTACACTTACCTTTCTAGCTTACCTCGATCGCAATTGCTTAGCAAGCTTGAATTGCTCCTAATTCTTCTCTTCTAGCTATGCCTATTATCTGTTTGTGAGAATGCTTCTCCTTTCTAATCCTAACCTCTATCGTGTGTGTGTGTGTACAGCGTGTGGCTCTCTTCTCAGATCCTTTCAAGGAGCAGCTAGGCGCTCCAAGAAATGCTTCTCTCCAAGATTCACTCTCTCTTTCTCTCCCGAAAAGCTTCTTCTCCCCAGTCCCCTTTTTCTTGTGTCGATGTAGTATATATAGGCAGCAAGGGGTCGATCCTCTTTTCACTTCTTGCTGCATCTAGGCCGTCGATTAAGGAGCACACGGATCGCCCTCCCATCCGACGGCTACCAAGGCACCATGTTGTGTTTCTTTTGCGTAGTCAAACGCAGCTGGAGGTGAGTTGACCAGGCGGTTACAGTTTGTTGCGATGCCTTCGAATTTCTCCTCTTCGCATTCTCTCTCAATTCTGTTGGAGAAGGAGAACTCTTCAGATGGGTCTGGTTTTAGGCTAGCGATCTTTCCTTTCTGGCTTCGTGCACTTGGTTCTCTGTATACCAATTAACATTGAACATTCCTTTGCACACGGCTTACAAAGAACGGGTGCATCCAATTCCGTTTCTGTATGGAGAATTTCTAAATTTCGCTGGTTTCTCCTCTCCATTTCAACATGCACAGCAATCATCCATTTTTCAGCCTTTATTACATTTTAATTGCTGCTGAACCCAAATAAATTGTTTAAGGCCTTTCCCAATTGATTTTTCGCATGAAATTTTATACAAAGGCTCATAAAAATATGTAGAATTTAATAGAATTAAGAATCTTCTGAAATGACCCCTCTAATTATTTTATTTATTTTCTCCAAAGTTATGGACCTCTTTGCATAAAATGGAGCTTCTGTAAGATTTCTGGCCAATCTAGTAGCACATAATTTTCCTCATACTTCACTGTATTTTTGGGTAATTTCTCATAATTTTTGGAGTTCATTTGGTATTTTCCATGAATTTTCCAAACTCCTTGTAAATCGGTCTGTGTCTCCAATCGCGAAAATTTAGGGTCAAACAATTAACTATTACGATTTAATTAGGGTTTAGCTAGGATCAAAACAATTAAGATTTAGAGTTTTTGGTTTAGGATATCATAATTTAACTAATAATTATTTTTTACTTGTTTATAATCAAATGCAGATGATCGAGCCGGTTGGAAAACCATATGAAAAGAGTACGATTGACGGTATCGTGATAGAGTTTTGAACTTCATGCAAGGAGTATTATTTGAATAATATAAATTTGATATGTTATCATGACTTGTTTGATATTATTTGTATATATGTTAATTGTTTTGTTGCATAAGTTATACTTGGTATATATAACTTGATATATATGCTATATATATATGTGTTATGCTTGATATGTTTGATATGCAATGTGCATGATATGTTTGATAATTGGTACAATTTGGTACCAATTGGTACGGCTAGCAAACATGGGCTGGCCACCCAAAACAGGTGTTTTATTTAAAAAAAAAAAAAAATTTGTGACGGTTATTAAGTATTAACCGTTACAGATTTTTAAAAATAATTTTTTTTTGGTTATGTAATTATCTGTAACGGTTATTTGGTAATAACCGTTACAGAAGACAAGTTTCTGTAACGGTTATTACTGAATAACCGTTACAAAATATAATAAAAATTGTTACCTAATTTCGTCATACCTTCTGTTGTACTAAACGTCTCTAAGTTTGTCGATTACAAAACAATATCATTTGGCATTTAACGATCTTCTTTGAGTTTTATAGGAAGAAAATGCAAAGTTTGAAGACTTGGATAAAAACTATGTGCAAGATCAAGATCAAGTATTTAGAGAGCTTATAGGCTAGTTTAGACTTTAATAAAAGGTTTACTTTAGTTCTTTTATCCTTGAAATGGTCTAGATAGCAGAAAAGCTCAAGAACTCAGCATCTTTCTCAGTTTCAGACCCAGTGCGTCGTGTAACGCAATATTGGGTTACACAACGCACCAGTGAGTTGTGTAACGCAATATTGGGTTATATAACGCACCTGTTTGTGCAGAATTTTTCCTTTAACAGAAACAGTGCGTTACACAACGCAACAGAAGGTCGTGTAACGCACTAGCTGCATCATACAACGCAATTTACGCGTCGTGCAACGCAATATCCTCAAGTCAAGCCAGAACGTTGTATAACGCACTGAAACGTTGTACAACCTTTCTTTGGTTTTTCCCTGGCCTTTTTCACTCACTTTTCCTGATCTTTTAATGTCATTTAATGTTGCGTTGCACAACGGGTGGTCCGCGTCGTATAACGCACCTGACAACTCAACGGATAGTTTATCCGTTTTGTTTTATTATAACGGTCGTCCAGTGCGTCGTACAACGCAATATTGGGTCGTGTAACGCACTAGCAACGGATAGCTCGTTTTGTTTGTTTTATTATAACGGCTATCTGTGGGTCGTGTAACGCAATATTGCGTTGTGTAACGCACAACAGCAAACTGAGTTGTTTTACAGCTTTTGATGAGCCCTATTTATATCCACCCCTTGTTCTCTCTCAAAAGAGAGCTTTGCTTTGCAAAAATTGACCAGAATAGAGCCTTTTGAGCACAGGGATACTCTCCCACTTGAGCTTTTCATAGCTAGACCATTTTGAGAGATTTAGTAGCCTCAAACACCACCGCCCCGACATTGTCGCTAGGTGTAGGTTGGAATAGGTTGAGAGCTCTTCTCCTTTGAGGCCGTTGTGCCATTTGAGTTAGGCCGATCCACCTCGAGTGTCCTTGTGACGAGGTGATTCGGTTCGAAGTTGTAGACCCGTTCTTATTGGAATTGAACGGAGCGCGCCCTTTCGTGGTAGCGAAACTCCCGGAGACGTACGACTAAGGCTAGCCTTTCCTAGCGGGTCGGAACTCCGTAATCATACCAAGTGTTCAATTTCTCTCTCTCTCTCTCTCTTTATTATCTTGCTATACTTGAATTGTTTGTGTGCTTGCTTGTGTTGGGTACCAATTGAATTGTGTTAGGGTAGTTCATACCAAACCGGTCTAAAATCTTAATTGCTTCCACTAAACCTTGGTTAAGCCGCCTCCTTTAGGGACAACAAAGTGGTATCAGAGCGGGAACCTCGATTAAGTTAGTCTTAATCTCGGTTTTCGGTCATGGCGGCTCGATTTGTAGAGAGACCGGATAAATTAGGCCAAAATTGTAGAAATTTCTCTTTTTGGAAGAGATGCATGGTGAACTACCTCAATATCTTAGGATATTGGCACATGGTAGAAAATCGGTATACCCCCCAATTTAGGCCAAATTCTACCGATTTGACTAAGAAGTCCCTTGATGACCGAAAGGACAATGATTGTGCGGTTAATGCCATATTAGCCTCGGTCCATGAATCAATTGGTGTAACTCTTAGTCGTTTTGATCTAGCACACGATATGTGGATGGCTCTCCTCACCCGTTATGAGGGAAATTCTCAAATTAGACACTCTAAATTGTATGAGTTGTACTCTCAATTTGAAAATTTCCACATAAAGGATGGTGAATCCATTGAGGATATGTACACTCGTCTTGTACAACTCCAAAATGAATTCACCGAAGGAGGTGAGCCCCTAACAAATGGCAAGATTGTAGGAAAGATGATGCGGGCTATGAGTGGAATGCACGAATGGGATGCTCATATCACTTCGCTTGAGACCATTATCCGAATGGATCATGAGTACACACCGGAGCAAATGTACACCGAACTTCGATGTGTGGAGGAGAAACTCAAACAACTCGCCAAACTAGGGCATCCTCCAAGAACCCTAGCCATGACATCCACGAGCAATCCCACCTCCACATCCTACTCTCAATCCTCCCATCGCCGATACCCACATCAAACACCCTTGAACCTCTACGAGCTTGATGAGGCAAGGCAAGAAGTGGTGATTGAGAAAATGTTTCGTGGGTTGCTCAAGCATGAGAAGAAGTTCAACAAGGAGAGAATAGCCCATGATGAACGGGAGTTGTGCTTTGTGTGCAATAAAGAAGGACATTCCATGCACAAGTGTCACAAGCTTTTCCCTCAAGTGCAAAACCACAAGCTAAAACCTAAGCACAAGAAGGAAAAGAAGAAGGCTCAAGCCATGCATGCATTGTGGGATGTTGAATCCGAAACAAGCTCGTCCGACTCGGATTCTCATGAGGTGTATGCTATGGTGGCAAATGTGGAAGAGGTGGTATTCTCAACGGATGATGTGGAAGATGACTTCGTGAAGGACGTCCTCAACGAGTTCAATCAAGGAACAAGATTTGTTCATCCACTAATCCAAGCGCGTAAGGCACCACCACTTCCATCTCCACCGACTTCATCAAAATTGAGCTCTCCTAAGGTATATCTCCCTCTCAATGATTCTTTTAGCGATGATGATAGTGAGAGTGGTGATGAACCAACTAGTTCAACCAAATGTGTTGATTGTGATAGGTTGAACTCTATTCTTGATGCCACCCATGATGCCTTGGTTAGGAAAGCCGATACCATAGAAACCCTAAGAACCAAGGTAGATGAGCTTACTTCTAAGATGGGTGAGTATGAGGCTAAAATTAAGGAGCTTGAAAAACAACTTGAAAAACCGATTTTAGCTCAAGCTCCCAAAATTGAGTTGAAAAACCTTCTCAAGGGCCAAAAGCCTCATGACAAGTCCGGTCTTGGTTACCAAAAGCCTTATCAAACCAAGAAAAAGAACTTGTCACAAAATGATGGGAAACAAAATGCACAAAATACACAATTTCAAAAACCTAGGAATTCTCGTGGTCATGCACATATGTACCAACGGAAGCCTAGAAACACTAGAGTGCAAAACAAAAAGAATTTGCAAAACAAGGAGGTTTTTGCTCCAAAGGCGTCCAATAAAATTTATTTTAGAGGACCCGATGGATGGTTTTATGAATTTAAAGAGCAACACTACTCTCAAAACCACAAGGCTCAATCTAATGAGCATCAAAAGAATGTTTCCCAACATTACCAAAAGGATCGCAACAAGAATTTCAAAGTCTCATCCACCGATCCTAAGAAGAAGGTCGAATACCTTAGAGCCCATTACTATTCTCATTTTGTCAAGGGTTCTACCATACCTAAGCCAACCAATGCATTTTGCAACTATTGTTGCCAAAATGGACATATCTCTTTGGAATGCAAACTTAGGAAACCAAATAGTGAGTCCAAAGGTAAATGGGTTCCAAAAGCTTGCACCTCTAGTGGTATAACTAATGGTATGGTAACCAATGTGGCATAAATACCAAGTTTACCCCCGGTCTTATAAGCCAAACATTTAGGGGGAGCCTCTTTTATTTTTTGCTTATTTCTTTAAGAGGTTAAAAATTGGTCACACTACTTCATGTAGTGCCCTAAATTGGTTCTCCAATTCATTTTCTCCATATTTAAGGGGGAGCCATAAATTTAGGGGGAGCTTGTTACAATTGTTTCACCTTTTGTCGATTTACAAAAAGGGGGAGAATTGTAATAAAGCTTGTGAAATGCCAAAATTTAATCGCTTTACTAATGATATTGTTTTGCAAATCGTCAAAAGGGGGAGATTGTTGTACTAAACGTCTCTAAGTTTGTCGATTACAAAACAATATCATTTGGCATTTAACGATCTTCTTTGAGTTTTATAGGAAGAAAATGCAAAGTTTGAAGACTTGGATAAAAACTATGTGCAAGATCAAGATCAAGTATTTAGAGAGCTTATAGGCTAGTTTAGACTTTAATAAAAGGTTTACTTTAGTTCTTTTATCCTTGAAATGGTCTAGATAGCAGAAAAGCTCAAGAACTCAGCATCTTTCTCAGTTTCAGACCCAGTGCGTCGTGTAACGCAATATTGGGTTACACAACGCACCAGTGAGTTGTGTAACGCAATATTGGGTTATATAACGCACCTGTTTGTGCAGAATTTTTCCTTTAACAGAAACAGTGCGTTACACAACGCAACAGAAGGTCGTGTAACGCACTAGCTGCATCATACAACGCAATTTACGCGTCGTGCAACGCAATATCCTCAAGTCAAGCCAGAACGTTGTATAACGCACTGAAACGTTGTACAACCTTTCTTTGGTTTTTCCCTGGCCTTTTTCACTCACTTTTCCTGATCTTTTAATGTCATTTAATGTTGCGTTGCACAACGGGTGGTCCGCGTCGTATAACGCACTTGACAACTCAACGGATAGTTTATCCGTTTTGTTTTATTATAACGGTCGTCCAGTGCGTCGTACAACGCAATATTGGGTCGTGTAACGCACTAGCAACGGATAGCTCGTTTTGTTTGTTTTATTATAACGGCTATCTGTGGGTCGTGTAACGCAATATTGCGTTGTGTAACGCACAACAGCAAACTGAGTTGTTTTACAGCTTTTGATGAGCCCTATTTATATCCACCCCTTGTTCTCTCTCAAAAGAGAGCTTTGCTTTGCAAAAATTGACCAGAATAGAGCCTTTTGAGCACAGGGATACTCTCCCACTTGAGCTTTTCATAGCTAGACCATTTTGAGAGATTTAGTAGCCTCAAACACCACCGCCCCGACATTGTCGCTAGGTGTAGGTTGGAATAGGTTGAGAGCTCTTCTCCTTTGAGGCCGTTGTGCCATTTGAGTTAGGCCGATCCACCTCGAGTGTCCTTGTGACGAGGTGATTCGGTTCGAAGTTGTAGACCCGTTCTTATTGGAATTGAACGGAGCGCGCCCTTTCGTGGTAGCGAAACTCCCGGAGACGTACGACTAAGGCTAGCCTTTCCTAGCGGGTCGGAACTCCGTAATCATACCAAGTGTTCAATTTCTCTCTCTCTCTCTCTCTTTATTATCTTGCTATACTTGAATTGTTTGTGTGCTTGCTTGTGTTGGGTACCAATTGAATTGTGTTAGGGTAGTTCATACCAAACCGGTCTAAAATCTTAATTGCTTCCACTAAACCTTGGTTAAGCCGCCTCCTTTAGGGACAACACCTTCTGTAACGGTTATTAACTAATAACCGTTACAGAAGATAAGATTCTGTAACGGTTATTAGCTAATAACCGTTACAGATCTTGTGACGATTATTAACCCTTCTGTAACGGGGGCTACTGTAACGTTAGCATAACCGTTATTAAAGGCTTATATTAACCGTTACAGGAGCCTTTTTTTCGCGTGGTGCATATTTGATGTTTAAGTAGTGTCAGCCGAAAGAACACTTCGTTCCTCACAGAAATTTAAAGTTAAAAGAGAGCCGGAACTTTTATGTGTGTGTGCGTGTTTTTTTTTTTTTTTGAAATTTGAAATTTAAAATTAAAAGAAAGCTGCTAGCAATTATTTAAAAAAAAATAGGAAGCGTCCATAAATTTAAATTATTAAATTTACAATTGTCTGCTTACAGCTTTACTAGAGAAGCCTAGAACTTCAGCAGCTGGAATATGGTAGGGAGAGTTGCGGCCCGTACAAGCATTATATCAAGGCTTTTTCTTATACCTCTATTGGGCTTTATTCTGGACCTGTTACTAGTGTTCTAAATACGTGCCGTGCCGTGTCGTGTCGTGTCAAACACACCGTGTCCGGATCATCTCTCGTGCCGTGTCGTGTCGTGTCTCAATATCTCACGTGCCGTGCCGTGTCTAAATCCTAAGAGATGGACACGACACGCCTCGTGTCCTCGTGCCGTGTCGTACCGTGTCTTCTTTAGACGTGTCGTGCCGTGACGTGTTCAGACACGTTTAACTTTTTGACATAAATATAATTTATTTATTAAATTTAAAATTATGTTTACTACAATACGTCAAAAATTAAGTAAGTAGACCTACTTTACCATTGAATTAAAATATAGATTATTTTTTTATTTTGATTTGAAAAAATATTTTTAATTTTATAGTAACCCTCCTCTTTTTTCGGTCTTGGGACCAGCTATGTTTGAGAAAACATAGACGGAGTTACTACCTTAAAATTATATTAGTATATTTTTCAAACTAATAAAATTAAAATATGAAAATAAATTAAATTGAACTAAAATTAATTATACTTTTGGTCATCGAATATTGGAAATTTGAGAGTACAAGATCCGTAAAAAATTATTTCAATTTTTTAAGACAATGAATAATTTATACTATCCTTATCAAAACAGTACAAGATATGATAAAAATTATTTCATTCTTTTTAAAACAAATCACAGATAAATTTGTATCTTTAATTTGCGAATGGCTCTAGACCCTTCTATTTTTGTTTGTGATTTATTTATTGAATCAACCTAATATTTCGTGTTTGGCATGTCTGTAATACGTGTCGTGCCGTGTCGTGTCGTGTCCGGAAAATTCACGTGTCGTGTCGTGTCGTGTCGTGTCTATTTTATCAAAGTTGGACACGACACGCGAAGTTCTCGTATCGTGTCCGTGTCCGTGTCCGTGTCTTGCCGTGTCGTACCACCTCCGTGCCGTGCCGTGTCGTGGCGTGTTCGGACACGCCGTGTTTTTTTTAGAACACTACCTGTTACCACAACTGCAAGTCTGCAATCCTACTATTCCAAGTTTCCAACTGGTAACATGTTGAGATCAGACCAGTGAAGGGAGCACATCCAAAGTTCATCTCCGATCAATATATTTACACCATTTATAATCTTTTTTATTAATCTACATATCTTGGTCCAGTTTAGAGCCATTGGTTTACCAGACTACGTTTTCTTGTTTACAAATTGGAGCTTATTTGTTTACATAAAATATTTATATAAAAAGTGCAGATCTCTCCTCTAAACGTATTGAGCTATATTCAAGACATAATATTGCTAATGTGGGCAGTGGCACCGGATTGCTTGTTGAATTTAATTAATTATATTTTAAGTGTAGAAAATTTATAGCGAAACGGAAATTAGAATAAGACTGTATTAACCTCCATAATTGGATTTTCTTTTTTTAACAAGAATAGACTCCATTTAAATTATTACGTACATTCCTAGTTTCCTACAATTACGTCTTGTAACAATAAACATTAAGCAAACATGGAATAAACATTTAAGTAATGACATATTGTGGAAGTACAGTGGAAACTAAATATATGGTGTTTAGAATTGTAAAATCTAATATCTAGTTCTCGACTGTCACGGCGCTGAGTGGGACAGGTGTACTGGTCGGGGTGACCTCTGGCAACTCAAGATTTTGATTCGTGTCGTCCTTGGGAGTGGTACGACAATAAATGAGGTACAAAATCAGCTGCGCTGTAGCAAGTAATGCACCAAGACCATTCGGTATCTGCCCATGCCAAAAAAAAAAAAAAAAAATTTTTTTTTTATTGCTATATATCAATAGACATTATAGTATTAAAATTCTAATCATTTGTTCTGCCTCTACTATCTACAAACAGACTAAAGCTGGTTATTAATCGTCTTTTAGGATCAGAAAATTTTACTCATTATTTTCTTTCTTGAACTATCATTACATTCTATTGTCAATCCACATGTACTGGCCGCACACAATTGAGCTGCATATATATGTTAAATACAGATTAATTCCCAGTTTAATTCAACTAGATTTAGTCTCTTCTTATTTTGTATTTGTAACATGAGTTCATTGGTGTTTCGAGGAACAACTCATTATTAACCTAATCATCATGTAATTTCAAAGGTATAGGTTGTTAGTTTATACGCAGTTGAGTAAAACAAGAAAATTGAGAAGATTAAAGATGTCTAACCAAGATATAGAGATCAAAGCGAAGGAGAGAATAGGTGGTCCAGCAAACGCCATTTAGGAAACTGACCAAGGAGAGGAAGAATGGCATATATTTCACACTCTTCGTCTGAATCACCAGTTTCTGTTATGAGATGCAAAAACAGAGGAAACTGTTAATTAAACAGATTTCTTGGCAACAGTTGAATTCCATTTCAGGTAACAACATTGGCTGTGGGCTAAATAAGTTGGTTACCTCAAAAAGGAACTTAAACATTCATAATAAAATAATTAATATTAAATAACAATATAACTTGAATTACGATGCTCAAAAGCACTGCGCTCTGCTTCAAGGATGGATTAAATTAACGTATGATGTATAAGCAATGAAATTAATTAAATCAAAGACTAACTCACTAAAGATGGGCAACTCTAGACCCCGTATTTTTAATGGTTACTTATGACTCATACTCGAAAGTTAGTTTCCACACAATTAATGTATTCGAGTGCACATTACTCAACAATAACAAAACATGTGCACCAAGAATACAGAAAGCAAACTCTTTTCCAAATAACACAACACTCCATTTTTTATAATAATGAAAAGAAAATGTGTTAACATGAAGTTCAAATTCCAACTATATTCCAACTTATATATATTACGAATATAAACAATATATTCTTACCATGATAGAAAGAGGGGATGCATACATGGCAGTGCCAAAGATGACACAGAGAATCCCCACAATTTGTGTCCTTTTGTTGTGAGTGTGGGCGCCGCTGAGCACACCGCCCATGACCGCCCCGACAAACACCAGCTCTGCCGCCAAAATGCCCACAATTTTAAGCTGCAAAAGAAAGAAAGTATGATCAGAAACAAAAATATTGCAAAAAATACAGTAAAAAAAGCCAAAAAAAAAGAACAATAGATTAATTACGCGGAGACGGCGTGGTGAGTAGATGAAGAATGTGAGGAGGTAGAGTGCCTCAATGAAGAAGCCAATGCCGTTGATGGTGAGAACGAGAACACTGTTGGGATGCACAAAGGGCAGCCCATACATGACCCACATCATGCAATTTAGCAGAGTTGCTAGGTATGGCACTGGCGAGAACTGCTCCACTGCCTTCTTTTTGAAAATATTAACGAACGTCGGACTGTTCGTTCATCCAATGTTTAGAAAGAAAATATGATATAAGTAATTTGTAATTTGTATAAATGTCGCACAGCAATGTATACTACAAAAAATTAAATTTATGGGGCTTATCTGCAAAGTGTCTTAAAAGATATGTATTAATTAAAGTCTCCAGAAAAATGAAAACATTTAGTTACAGTATAATTTACGTGCATATGAATAATCAACTGGTCATAAGAAATATGTATTAAAGAATATAGAGTGAAAACCATTAATCTTTGAAAGCAAAGTGTTATCTCGGAGTTAAATTCTTAATTTACGAGAATATGGGATGTTTTTAAACAGAGAAGGAGTCTACTCTAAAAGCATATTGTTTTTATATAAAAAGCAATGCTAAAAACAACAAATTACTGTCAAAGATATGTTCAATCAGCATGGATGTGCAAACAATATATTGATTTTATTTGATGTTAGTCTTATTTACTACATACGCTCAAAATCAATATGGATGTACAAATAATATCGATTTTATTTAATGTTAATTTTAGTTGCTACGTACATACGCTTAAAATCTATATGATGTTCAAACAATGTCGATCAGTATACATAGCGCGCAGGTAATTTATTCGGCCATACTAGAGACAAACTTAATTAACGATAAGGCATGCAAGATTTATATCACCTTTTTACTTATAGTGCACTAGAATCAATGTTTTTGTTTATTAATTCTATTTGCGTCCTATCCTATGTATCTAACTGTATTATCCATCAGAATATCAGAATAAATATCAAAATTTGACTCTACTTACCTACGTACATAGGATTAATCTAGAGACCTAAAGGCTAAAGAAAGGAGAACTTACAACGGAGAGAGAAACAAACCGAAGGAGATCACATTTCCTATGATGCCAACCACGGTACGAATTGAACCCGTGGAAATCATCGCTGCCTTTTGAAATTATTGAAACTAAAATTGAAATTGAGAGAAAAGAGGAAGAGATCGGAGATGGAACTCAATTAATTACTGCGTAGAGAATGATAGAAGACAATTAAGAAAGCAAAGCACACGGCAGTATATATATACAGAAAAGCACTCGGCAGCCAAACCAAAAAATGGAAGTACTAAAAATAACATTCTCAAATAAAAAATGGAATTACCGAAAATAAAATCTCATTTTTGTTATTATTTACTACATGACTCGTATAATAACTAATAGAAGTAATAGCAATAATTAAATGTGCCCTTTTTACTCCATCCCAGTAGGGCTGTCAATGTATACGGTACGGTACGGTAGAAGGTATTTTCATATCCGCACCCATTAAATTTTTCTGTACCCGTACCCGTTAAAAAGGACTTTGCCCGTACCCTACCCGTACCCGTTAAGAATTAACGGTACGGGTAGGGTAACGGTACATAATGGGTAATAATAATATTATTAATTTAATAAAAAAATGTATAATGTGCTAAATAAATAGTGTCAAATAAATATATAGATAAAGTAAAACATTTAGATAATATTTTAGATATAACAAAAATCATGAAATTTATTCTCATATCAATTGAATTCGAAAAATCTATATAACTAATTATAAATTATAATATAATATAGAGTGTAAGTTAATTTTTTCATCATCATAAATAAATTTGGATGATTTGGATGAAGATCGAAATGAATAATATATCTTACGAAATATGCTAAAAACGTGATTATATATATACATATATATATATATGTCTGTGAAATATTACCCGTTAGATAATGGGTACGAAATAACCCTTACCCGTACTCGTACCCGATAAGTTAACGAAAATTTTTCTTTACCCATACTCATACCCGTTAGTCTAACGAAAATAAAATCTGACCCATACCCATCTTATCGAATTGTTATGATTCTGCCTAGGAAATTATTCTCCGTTCAGTTTGGATTTAGGTTTTTTTTTTTTTTTTGTACCTGTAATTAGATGGACCTTTTATCTTGGATTCGAATATAGAATCCACTCCAAATTAGGAATGAGTCTTAGTACTTTTTCTTCAAGCAAATATATAGAAAAAATGAATAGATCGAATACGTTACTCTTTATTATAATTATATATATAAACTTTTGAGATTTTAAAAAAGAAATAATTATGAAATGAAATGTTTGTCAATAAAATATCATGACATATTTGTGTGTATGGTCAATAATTAAGTATATGGATTGTTATAATAAACGGAGGAAAATTAACCTTCGAAATCAATAAGCTTGAATGTAAAATTCTGAATGCATAAAATTGCAAAACTAAAAATTAAGGCCGTTATGAAATATAACATTCCAAAAATATTGAAGTTCCGTGGCAATTACACGTCGCTAAAATTCTAGAACATAGTGTATATATGGCCGCGGTTCTTTTTCTGTTTTCCCTTTTTTTTCCCCCAAAAAGGTGTTTTCTAAATAAAGTGGTATAAAACATATTGAGTCAAAATTTTAATTACGGAATGCTTTAATTGTGGAATATTGTGAAATTTTTTTGTCGAATAATTTTTTTAATATTAATTTTGAAGTCGATGAGGCAAAAGTCTGCCTAATTTTAAATTTTAAAGTATTGTGACGAATAACGGTTCAGTTTCAACAAATAAATTTTAAATTTATAAATATTAATGTAAAAGTTATATATGATCACAGCAAAAATTATGGTACTGTAATTCTACTCGTACTACTTCGAAATTAACAAACTATAATCTGAATCTACAAAAATTGCAAACCTGTAAATGTCGTTACTAAATATAGCAATCCAAATATTTTGAAATTTTGTGAGCAAAAGCATGTAAATACAGCATCCCTAATGGAAATCCCTAATAAATATTAAGTATTTAATGACATCCCTGGCTAAAATAAACATTAAGAGCTAGCTAGCTCGTAGTTCTAAGGACTTTTTTTTTTTACCTTAATAGTGCATCTATTAGATTTCTGACTAAAATATTTTAAATTATGTTGTATTTTTTACTATTTGATAAATGGTAAAATAATATTTATATGAATTATAAAGTAAATCTAATGCCACGCCCTTGCCATATGTAAGAACAAAAATATCTGCAATTCTAATTTTTGACAGAAAAAGTTTTCTAAAAAGTTAAAAATGAAGACAACATCAAACCAGATGCACTACAATTATAATCGATAAAACAGGGAATCTACTCGAAATAATAATTGCCAAATTGAGTTTGCGTTTTTATTTAGAGTTAGCTCAAATATAGACTGCCAATCTATAGGAGCCTATATACCGGCCTCTCTCTCTACTTTTTCTTCACAGCTGAAAGGGGAAGGAGGAGCGACATGGAGGATACATCAGAGGTGTGGCGAAGGAGCGGCGGCAAAAATTCTAGACTCGCCGAGCGGGGCCACCGGCCAAAATCCATTAAATGTTGATTATTGTGATAAAATGACTTAGAATGAATCCAGAAATGATTGAAATTGTCAAATGATACTCAGAATTGCATTATATGCATAATTACCATGTATAATCAAATATTTTCGAATAAATGACATATGAATCATTATCTATACAATATAAAGAGTTTAAATATAGATTATTGTGATGATTTGACATAGAATGAATCCAGAAACGATTGAAATTCTCAAATGATACTCATAATTGCATTATTTGCACTTTATATGTGTAATTACCATATATAATCCAATTCATTTCGAAAAAGAACAAACGAATCTAATTATAGATAGTATAAAGAGTTTAAATGTAGATTTTAGTGATGAAATGAGTTAGAATGAATCCAGAAACAATTGGAATTCTCAAATGATACTCAGAATTGCATTATTTGCACTTTATTTGCGTAATTACCATGTATAATCCAATCATTTTTGAATAAATAACATATGAATCATATTCTAGACAGAATAAAGAGTTTAAATGTACATTATTGTGATGAAATAACTTAGAATGAATCCAGAAAGGATTGAAATGCTCAAATGATACTCAAAATTGAATTTTTTGCTCCTTATATGCGTAATCTACCATGTATAATCCAATCTTTTTGAATAAATAACATATGAATAATATTTTAGACAATATAAAGAGTTTAAATGTAGATTATTGCAATAAAAATACTTCGTATGAATCCAGAAACAATTGAAATGCTCAAACGATAATCAAAATTGCATTATTGGCACTTTATATGCGAAGTTGCCACGTTTAATCCAATCTTTATGTATAAATAACATACAAATGACATATGAATTGTATTATTTGCATTTATAATCGTAATAACCATGTATAATCTAATGTTTTTGAATAAATGACATATGAATTATATAATAGACTGTATAAAGAGTTTAAATGTAGATTATTGTGATGAAATAACTTAGAATGAATCTATAAACTATTCAAATCCTCAAATGACACGAAGAATTGCATTATTTGCACTTTATATGCATAATTTACCAAGTATAATATAATTTTTTTGAATAAATAACATAGGAATTATTTTCTAGAAAGTATAAAGAGTTTAAATGTAGATTATTGTGATGAAATGATTTAGAATGAATCCAGAAACAATTGAAATGCTCAAATAATAATCAAAATTGCATTATTGGCACTTTATATGCAAAGTTACCACGTTTAATCCAATCTTTTTGTATAAATGACATATGAATCATATTCAAGACAGTATAAAGAGCTTAAGCATAGATTATTGTGGTGAAATGACTTAATATGATTCCAAAAACGATTGAAATGCTCACATGATACTAAGAATTGCATTATTTGTACTTTATATGAGTAACAACCACGTATAATACAATCTTTTCAAATAAATGACATATGAATCATATTATAGACATTATAAAGAGTTTAAATGTAGATTATTGTGATGAAATGACATAGAATGAATCCAGAAACGATTGAAATGCTCGAATGAAACACAGAATTGCATTATTTGCACTTTATATGCGTAACTACCATTTATAATCCACTCTTTATGCAAAAATAACATATAAATCATTTTATAGACAGTATAAAGAGTTTAAATGTATATTATATGAATGAAATGACTTATAATGAATCCAAAAATAATTGAAATGCTCAAATGATACTCAGAATTGCATTATTTGCACTTTATATGTGTAATTACCATATATAATCAAATCCTTTTAAATAAATGACATATAAATTATATTCTAGACAGTATAAAGAGTTTCAATGTAGATTATGGTGATGAAATGACTTAGAATGAATCCAGGAACGATTGAAATGCTCAAATGATACTCAGAATTCACTATTTGCACTTTATATGCATAATTTACCATGTATAATCCAATCTTTTTGAATAAATAACATATGAATCATATTTTAGACAATATAAGAGTTTAAATGTAGACTATTGTGATGAAATGACTTAGAATGAATCCAGAAACGATTTAAATGCTCAAATGATTCTCAGAATTGCATTATTTGCATTTATATTCATAATTACCAAGTATAATCCAATCATATGGAATAAATAACATATGCATCATATTCTTGACAGTATAAAGTATTTAAATGTAAATTATTATTATGAAATAACTTAGAATGAATCCAGAAACGATTAAAATGCTCAAATGATACCCAGAATTGCATTATTAGCATTTATATGCATAATTACCATATATAATTCAATATTTTGAAATAAATGACATATGAATCAAATTATAGAGTGTATATAGAGTTTAAATGTAGATTACTGTGATGAAATAACTTAGAATGAATCAAGAAACGATTGAAATGCTCAAATAATACTCAGAATTGCATTATATGCACTTTATATGCGTAACTACCATGTATAATGCACTCTTTTTATATAAAAAACAAATAAATCATATTCTAGACAGTATAAAGATTTTAAATATAGATTATTGTTATGAAATGACTTAGAATGAATCTAGAAACGATTGAAATGCTCAAATAATACTCAGAATTGCATTATATGCACTTTATATGCATAATTACCATATCTAATCCAATCTTTTTGAATAAATAACATATGAATCAAATTATATACAGTATAAAAAATTTAAATGTAGATTTTAGTTATGAACTGCTTAGAATGAATCCAGAAACGATTGAAATGCTCAACGGATACTCAGAATTGCATTATTTGCACTTTATATGTTTAATTTCCATGTATATTCAAATTTTTTGAATAAATAATATATGATTTATACTCTAGACAGTATAAGGTGTTTAATTGTAGATTATTGTGATGAAATGACTAACAATGAATTCAGAAACGATTCAAATGCTCAAATGATATTCAGAATTACATTATTATCACTTTATATGCGTAATTGCCACGTATAATCCAATTTTTTTAATAAATAGCATATGAATCATATTCTAGACAGTATAAATAGTTTGAATGTAGATTACTGTGATGAAATGACTTAGAATGAATCCATAAACAATTGAAATGCTCAAATGATTCTCAGAATTGCATTTTTTTCACTTTATGTACGTAATATACCACGTATAATCCAATCTTTTTGAATAAATAGCATATGAATCTAATTATAGACTGTTTAAAAAGTTTGAATGTAGATTTTAGTGATGAAATAACTTAGAAAGAAATAAAAAATGATTGAAATGCTCAAATGATACTCAGAATTGCATTATTTCAAATCTATATGCGTACCTACCAGTTATAATCTAATCTTTTTGAATCCATGACAAAAAAATCATATTCTAGACAGTTTATAGATTATGATGATGAAATGACTTAGAATGAATCCAGAAATGATTAAAATGCTCAAATGATACTCCGAATTGCATTATTTGCCCTTCATTTGTGTAATTACCATGTATAATCCAATATTTTTGAATAAATGACATATGAATCAAATTAAAGACTGCATAAAGAGTTTAAATATAGACTATTGTGATGAAATAACTTAGAATGAATCCAGAAACGATTGAAATGCTCAAATAATACTCAGAATTGCATTATTTGCATTTTATATGGGTAATTTACCAGGAATAATCCAATCATTTTGAATAAATAACATATGAATCATATTTTAAACAATATAAGAGTTTAAATGTAGATTATTATGATGAAATGACTTAGAATGAATCCAGAAACGATTTAAATGCTCAAATGATTCTCAGAATTGCATTATTTGCATTTATATGCGTAATAACCATGTATAATCCAATATTTTTGAATAAATGACATATGAATTATATAATAGACCGTATAAAGAGTTTAAATGTAGATTATTATGATGAAATGACTTAGAATGAATCTAGAAACGATTGAAATCGTCAAATGATACGAAGAATTGCATTATTTACACTTTATATGCGTAATTTACCATGTATAATACAATCTTTTTTAATATATTACATATGAATTATTTTCTAGACAGTATAAAAAGTTTAAATGTAGATTATTTTGATAAATAGATTTAGAATGAATCCAGAAACAATTGAAATGCTCAAATGATAATCAGAATTGCATTATTGGCACTTTATATATGTAGTTACCACGTTTAACCCAATTTTTTTGTATAAAAAACATATGAATCATATTCAAGATAGTATAAAGAGCTTAAAAGCAGATTATTGTGATGAAATAACTTTATATGATGCCAGAAACGATTGAAATGCTCACATAATACTAAGAATTACATTATTTGCACTTTATATAAGTAACTACTACGTATAATACAATCTTTTCAAATAAATGACATATGAATCTTATTCAAGACATTACAAAGAGTTGAAATTTAGATTATTGTGATTAAATGAAATAGAATGAATCCAGAAACGATTGAAATGCTCATATGAAACTCAGAATTGCATTATTTGCACTTTATATGCGTAACTACCATGTATAATCCACTCTTTTTGTATAAATAACATATAAATCATATTCTAGACAGTTTAAAGAATTTAAATGTAGATTATTGTGATGAAATGACCTAGAATGAATGCAGAAACGATTGAAATGCTTAAACGATACTCAGAATTGCATTATTTGCACTTTATATGTGTAATTACCATATATAATCCAATCCTTTTGAACAAATAACATACGAATCTAATTATAGACAGTATAAAGAATATAAATATAGATTTGTGTGATGAAATGACTTAGAATGAATCCAAAAACAATTGAAATGCTCAACTGATACTACGAATTGCTATATTTGCACTTTATACGTGTAATTTCCACGTATATTCAAATATTTTTGAATAAATAACATATGATTTATATTCCAGACATTATAAGGTGTTTAAGTGTAGATTATTGTGATGAAATGACTGAGAATGAATCCAGAAACAATTGAAATGGTCAAATGATATTGAAAATTGCATTATTAGCACTTTATATGGCTAATTACCATGTATAATCCAATCATTTTAAATAAATAGCATATCAATCATATTCTAGATAGTGTGAAGAGTTCGAATGTAGATTATTGTGATGAAATGACTTAGAATGAATCCAGAAATGATTGAAATGCTCAAATAATACTCAGAATTGCAATATTTACACTTTATAATGGTATTTTACCACATATAATCCAATCTTTTTGAATAAACAACATATGAATCTAATTATAGACAGTTTAGAGAGTTTGAATATAGATTTTAGTGATATAATGACTTAGAATGAATTCAGAAATGATTGAAATGCTCAAATAATACTCAGAATTGCATTATTTGCCCTTTATATGTGTAATTTCCATGTATAATCCAATCTTTTTGAATAAATAACATATTAATTATATTCTAGACAGTGTAGGGTGTTTAAATATAGATTCTTTGATGAAATAACTTAGAGTGAATCAAGAAACGATTGAAATGCTCAAATGATACTCAGAATTGCATTATTTTCAATTTTATGTGTAATTTCCATGTATACTCCAATCTTTTTGAATAAATAACATATGAATTATATTCTAGACAGTATAAGGTGTTTAAATATTGATTATTGTGATGAAATGATTGAGAATGAATCCAGAAACGATTGAAATCCTCAAATGATATTCATAATTGCATTATTTGCACTTTATATGCTTAACTACCATGTATAATCCAATCTTTTTGAATAAATGCAATATGAATCATATTTTTGACTATATAAAAAGTTTAAATGTAGATTATTGTGATGAAATGACTTAGAATGATTCCAGAAACAATTGAAATCCTCAAATGATACTCAGAATTACATTATTTGCACTTTATTTGCGTAATTACCTTGTATAATCTAATTTTTTTGAATAAATGACATATGAATCAAATTATGGACTGTGTAAAGAGTTTAAATGTAGATTATTGTGATGAAATTACTTAGAATAAATTCAGAAAGAAATGAAAAGCTCAAATGATACTCCAAATAAATAACATATGCGAAAGTACCATGTATAATCCAATCATATTGCATTAATAACATACGCATCGTCTTCTAGAGAGTATAAAGAATTGAAATGTAGATTATTGTTATGAAATAACTAAGAATGAATCCTGAAACGATTAAAATGCTCAAATATTACCTAAAATTGCATTATTTGCAATGATACGCATAATTACCATGTATAATTCAATATTTTTTAATAAATGACTTAGGAATCCAATTATAGACTGTATATAGAGTTTAAATGTAGATTACTATGATGAAATAACTTAGAATGAATCAAGAAACGATAGAAATGCTCAAATAATACTCAGAATTGCATTATATGCACATCATATGCGTAACTACCATGTATAATGCACTCTTTTGTATAAATAACAAATAAATCATATTCTAGACAGTACAAAGAGTTTAAATGTAGATTATTGTGATGAAATGACTTAGAATGGATCTTGAAACGATTTAAATGATCAAATGATACTCAGAATTGCATTATTTGCCATTTATATGTGTAATTACCACATATTATCCAATCTTTTTTAATAAATAACATTTGAAACAAATTATAGGCAGTATAATGAATTTCAATGTAGATTTTAGTTATGAACTGACTTAGAAAGAATCCAGATACAATTGAAATGCTCAATTGATACTCAAAATTTCATTATTTGCAATTTATATGTTTAATTTCGATGTATATTCAAATCTTTTTGAATAAATAACATATGATTTATATTCTAGACAGTATAAGGTGTTTAAGTGTAGATTATTGTGATGAATAGACTAACAATGAATCCAGAAATGATTCAAATGCTCAAATGATATTCAGAATTGCATTATTATAACTTAATATGCGTAATTACCACGTATAATATAATCTTTTTGAATAAATAGCATATGAATCATATTATAGACAGTATAAATAGTTTGAATGTAGATTAGAGCGATTAAATGACTTAGAATGAATCCAGAAACAATTGAAGTGCTCAGATGATACTCAGAATTGTATTATTTGCACTTTATATGCGTAATTTACCACGTATAATCCAATCTTTTTGAATAAATAACATATAAATCTAATTATAGACAGTTTAAAGATTTCAAATGTAGATTTTAGTGATGAAATGACTTAGAATGAATTCAAAAACGATTGAAATGCTCAAATGATACTCAGAATTGCATTATTTCAAATTTATATGCATACCTATCATATAGAATCCAATCTTTTTGAATAAATACCATATAAATCATATTCTAGACTGTATAAAGAGTTTAAATGTAGATTATGGTGATGAAATGACTTTGAATGAATCCAGAAATGATTGAAATGCTCAAATGATACTCCAAACTGCATTATTTGCACTTTATTTTCGTAATTACCATGTATAATCAAATATTTTTGAATAAATGACATATGAATCAAATTATAGACTGTATAAAGAGTTTAAATGTAGACTATTGTGATGAAATGACTTAGAATGAATTCAGAAACGATTGAAATGCTCAAATGATACTCAGATTTGCAATATTTGCACTTTATATGCGTAATTACCACGTATAATCCATTCTTTTTAAATAAATAATATATGAATCATATTTTAGACAATATAAAGAGTTAGAATTGCATTATTTGCATTTATATGTGTAATAACCATGTATAATCCATTATTTTTGAATAAATGACATATGAATTATATAATAAACTGTATAAAGAGTTTAAATGTAGATTATTATGATGAAATGATTTAGAATGAATCTAGAAACGATTGAAATCCTCAAATGATACGAAGAATTGCTTTATTTGCACTTATATGTGTAATTTACCATGTATAATACAATCTTTTTGAATAAATAACATATGAATTATTTTCTAGAAAGTATAAAGAGTTTAAATATAGATTGTTGTGATGAAATGATTTAGAATGAATCCAGAAACAATTGAAATGCTCAAATGATAATCAGAATTGCATTATTGACACTTTATATGCGTAGTTACCACGTTTAACCCAATCTTTTTTTATAAATAACATATGAATCATATACAAGACAGTATAAAGAGCTTAAATGTAGATTATTGTGATGAAATGACTTGGCATGAATCCAAAAACGATTTAAATGCTCAAATGATACTCAGAATTGCATTATTTGCAATTTATATGTGTAATTACCATATATAATCCAATCCTTTTGAATAATTAACATAAAAATCTAATTATAGACAGTATTAAGAATTTAAATATAGATTTTAGTGATGCAATGACTTAGAATGAATCAAAAAACGATTGAAATGCTCAGCTGATACTCAGAATTGCTATATTTGAAATTTATATGTATAATTTCCATGTATATTCAAATCTTTTTGAATAAATAACATATGATTTATATTCCAGACAGTATAAAGAGCTTAAATGTAGATTATGGTGATGAAATGACTTAGAATGAATCCAGAAATGATTAAAATGCTCAAATGATACTCCGAATTGCATTATTTGCACTTTATTTTCGTAATTACCATGTATAATCCAATATTTTTGAATAAATGACATATGAATCAAATTATAGACTGTATAAAGAGTTTAAATGTAGACTATTATGATGAAATAACTTAGAATGAATCCAGAAACGATTGAAATGCTCAAATGATACTCAGATTTGCAATATTTGCACTTTATATGCATAATTTACCACGTATAATCCATTCTTTTTGAATAAATAATATATGAATCATATTTTAGACAATATAAAGAGTTAGAATTGCATTATTTGCATTTATATGCGTAATAACCATGTATAATCCATTATTTTTGAATAAATAACATATGAATTATTTTCTAGAGAGTATAGAGAGTTTAAATGTAGATTATTCTGATGAAATGATTTAGAATGAATCCAAAAACGATTGAAATGCTCAAATGATACTCAGAATTGCATTATTTGCACTTTATATGTGTAATTACCATATATAATCCAATCCTTTTGAATAAATAACATAAAAATCTAATTATAGACAGTATAAAGAATTTAAATATAGATTTTTGTGATGAAATGACTTAGAATGATTTCAAAAACGATTGAAATGCTCGGCTGATACTCAGAATTGCTATATTTGAACTTTATATGTGTAATTTCCATGTATATTCAAATCTTTTTGAATAAATAACATATGATTTATATTCCAGACAGTATAAGGTGTTTAAGTGTAGATTATTGTGTTGAAATGACTGCGAATGAATCCAGAAAAGATTGAAATGCTCAAATGATATTGAAGATTGCATTATTAGCAATTTATATGGCTAATTACCATGTATAATCCAATCATTTTGAATAAATAGCATATGAATCATATTCTAGACAGTATAAAGAGTTGGAATGTAGATTATTGTGATGAAATGACTTAGAATGAATCCGAAAATGATTGATATGCTCAAATGATACTCAGAATTGCATTATTTGCACTTTATAATGGTATTTTACCACGTATAATTCAATCTTTTTGAATAAACAACATATGAATCTAAATTATGGACAGTTTAGAGAGTTTGGAATATAGATTTTAGTGATATAAAGACTTAGAATGAATTCAGAATTGATTGAAATGCTCAAATAATACTGAGAATTGCATTATTTGCCCTTTATATGTGTAATTTCCATGTATAATCCAATCTTTTTGAATAAATAACATATGATTTATATTCTAGACAATGTAAGGTGTTTAAATATAGATTCTTGTGATGAAATAACTTAGAGTGAATTAAGAAACAATTGAAATGCTCAAATGATACTCAGAATTGCATTATTTGCAATTTTTATGTGTAATTTCCATGTATACTCCAATCTTTTTGAATAAATAGCATATGAATCATATTCTAGACAGTATAAAGAGTTCAAATGTAGATTATTGTGATGAAATGATTTAGAATGATTATTGTGATGAAATGACTTAGAATGAATCCGAAAATGATTGAAATGCTCAAATGATACTCAGAATTGTATTATTTGCACTTTATAATGGTATTTTACCACGTATAATTCAATCTTTTTGAATAAACAACATATGAATCTAATTATAGACAGTTTAGAGAGTTTGAATATAGATTTTAGTGATATAAAGACTTAGAATGAATTCAGAAAAGATTGAAATGCTCAAATAATACTCAGAATTGCATTATTTGCCCTTTATATGTGTAATTTCCATGTACAATCCAATCTTTTTGAATAAATAACATATGAATTATATTCTAGACAATATAAGGTGTTTAAATATAGATTCTTGTGATAAAATAATTTAGAGTGAATAGAGAAATGATTGAAATGCTCAAATGATACTCAGAATTGCATTATTTTCAATTTTTATGTGTAATTTCCATGTATACTCCAATCTTTTTGAATAAATAACATATGAATTATATTCTAGACAGTATAAGGTGTTTAAATTTTGATTATTGTGATGAAATGATTGAGAATGAATCCAGAAACGATTGAAATCCTCAATTGATATTCATAATTGCTTTATTTGCATTTTATATGCTTAACTACCATGCATAATCCAATCTTTTTGAATAAATAACATATGATTTATATTCTAGACAGTATAAGTTTAAGTGTAGATTATTGTGATGAAATGACTGACAATGAATTCAGAAACGATTCAAATGCTCAAATCATATTCAGAGTTGAATTATTATCACTTTATATATGCGTAATTGTTTGACCCCAAAATATGGCACCAAATTCATGAAAATAATAAAATAATTTCATGAATAATAAAATCAAGGAGCTTGAAAAATTCATGAAAAATATCAAATGGACCCCAAAAATCATGGAAAATTACCCAAAAATCCCGGGAAGGATGAAGAAAATTATGGTACCCATACATTGGCCAGAAGCCCTACAAAAGTCCCATTTTATGCAAAGAAACCCTCATATTTGGAGAAATTAAATAAAATAGATGGAGGGGTCTTTTCAGAAAATTCTTGGTACCAATAAATTCTACATATTTTATTGAGCCTACACCCAAAATATCATGCGAAAAATCAAATGGAAAGTGCCCCAAACAATTTATTTGGTTCAGCTGGTTCTGAAAATTAAACAAAAGGGTCAAATGGAGATGTCAAGTGAAGAAAAGAAATGGAGAACAAGGTGAGAACGAATTTGGGTTCCCTCCTAACGGGAAGATACTCGTGTGCGCCAGTTTTTTGGTGAACCGAGCACAGAGGGCTGTTGGATTTTAATTGGTGTACAATAGACAAAGAGCACGCAAAATAGAGGCAAGAGGCGCTCTCTGTGTGTCTCATTTAACCTTACATGCGGGACCACGATGAAGGGTCCTTCTTCTCCAAATAACAGAAGAGAGAAAGGAAGTTGTCGATGCAGGGAAAGAGAGAGGAAACCACAGCGCTGTAACCACCTCCAACCGAATCCGTTCAAGCCTCACCCGAGTGGGTCCCAGCGCGACGCGATCTCCTCCGTCAGATTAGCGGGCCAAGGAATTGAAGGACGAAATTAATTTGAGCCGTAACAGTCCTGTAACCGCCATGGTCAAACACCCTACTCCCTTCTGTTGACCGCCCAAAACAAACACAAACTGACTGCCTCTGAGCCCTCCGATCAGGGGTCGATCCGTGTGCCTCTGATCGAACGACGGAGATCAATTGGAGACTGAAGACAATTGAAGAAACAGCCAGGCCTCGAGGCCTATATATATCCCATGCCAAGATTGAAGAACAGAGCCCCTTTTCCGATCCCCATTCGCAGACCTTCTCCCTTCTCACTTCCACTTACACACGAAACCTTCTTCTCCACTTAAAAGGATCCAGATCTCACACACACTTACACACGCACACTCAATTAGGTAGAGACATTTTCACAAACACTTAGAAGGCATAGGCAGAAAGAGGAAAAAGGAAGTACTAAGAAGGAATTATATAAAGGAGAAAGGTAAATTGTATGCATATGTATGGATTTGAATCGATCTTGTAAACGAATTTGATAAATGAAGTTGATTCTTGATTGAAATCTGAAATTGCATTCGATTCTTGAATTTCTTTGTTTCTTCTTGTGATGAGATAAATTGATTCGTTCTTTCTTCCTCTCTGGATCTATCTTAAGCCATGGTCTGAAGCATAGCTCAGTCATGGTGAAAAGAAAACTTGTTTAAGGACGCCTCTCCTCTTTTTCTTGATTTCTTGAATCGATCGGGCCCGATCTCTTTCCTCCTTCTTCCTCGATGAATCTTTGATCATGATCCGAAGCATAGCTCAGTAATGATGGAGAGGAAGCATATGTATCGTTCTTCTTTGATTCCTTTTAAGTTTCTTGTACAGATTTTTATTGATCTCATTTTCTCTCTCTCTCTCACTTGCTTTCTGACCATGGTCTATAGCCTAGCTTAGTCATGGCAGAAGTAAGTTATAATCAACCTCAAAAGAAGTGCTTGTGGTCTATAGCGTAGTTTAGACATGATTAAAAGGAGATTAACATAAAAATTATAATTAAGATTCCTTATGAATATCTGAAGCCTAGCTCAGTGTTCATGAAGAGAAACAACAATTTAAGAATTAATCCTTGCCATTTCCTTCTGTAATTTGTAGCCTAGCTCAATTACAATGGATATGAGGTCAAACTTAAACAAACATCCTCCATTAAAGGTCTGAAGCCTAGCTCAGCCTTTATGGAAAGGTGTATTTGATAAAATGCAATTATGTCATTTCTTTTGTGGTCTGAAGCCTAGCTCAGTCACAATTGAGATGAATTTGAACATTAATACATCACATGAGTGTCTGAAGCCTAGCTCAGCATGCATGAGATGTGAAAAACATGATCAAGGCACGAAATCTGAACTACGATAGTATTATAGACTATTATGTAAAATTCTAATTCTCAGGACCATTAAGAATTGTTCTTGTTTACTTCACTGACCTTATGGAACTAAAATAGTAATTAAGAATGTTAAAGGGACTCCTTTGTAAAATCTTGCATTTGATCTGTTATGACCTGACAAGCTTCTTGCATTCTATTTAAACAGATTAGATATTGTTCTTGCATATTTCCCCTGACCTCATGAGAACTAGATAGTAATTAAGAATATTAAAAGAGCCTGGTACTTGACCTGACAGTTTCAAAATAGCACTGTGTTTATATAAGAACATGATAGTCCTTGATTTGTCATACTTGTTATATGAAGAAAGTTTCATAAAGAATAATTGTCTTAATTGTAATTATAAGATAAAGTAGGGACTGATTAGCAAAGATTAGGTATGGCCTGACTTGTTAAAACGTCATAACTTAACATATGGTACCTTCACATTTTGTAATGGTGGATTTGTCAAGGGTGTATGGAAGTCACTAGGTATTTAAGATGGTGAGGCACGATACTCATTGATCTGCTGTTGTGTTAGACATGAACAAAAGAGTCCCTTTTATAAACTTTGTAATCAGGTAATGTGCATATCTGTATTGTTATTGTTAAAGCCCAAGGATATGAAAGTAGTATAATCAGTGTATAATAATTCTTGGCACGAGTGTGTAATCCAAGTTCTCAATAAACAAAGTGTAAATCAATGTTGTAAATTAGTCACAGGGGTTAATTTTAATGTGTTGGTCAAGGAAACCAACGTCATATTATCTGGCCTTTTTAAGATTGGTACCAATTCGTGCCCCATTCCCTACACTTCATAGCATCAACATCTACCACACGGTTCTTTCACCTAATTGAGTCCAGATTAATGCGAATTGACTATGTAAATGCTGTCTGTATCGTCCTCAAAATTCAGGAAACTATTGTCCAGTATAGACGAACTATCTCTAAATACACCGATATTGAATTGTTTCCATCTCTCCCGTATACCAATCTCATTTCACTGTGTCACGGTACCATTCATTGGTTCTTCTACCTAACCAGACCAATGCAACGAAAATTGAACATGGACACGCGCCCTCCTCTGCATCGTGATTTGGATAGAGTCAGTCTCGTCAGTTGCGACGGCGGCGATCGCCGGGAAACATAAAATAAAACTTGTAGGGACTAAACTGAAGAAACGTCTGTTACTTTCTAATGATGACGACGCAGCACAAGTAGAGACCGCCGTTGAATTCGTCTCTCTCTCACGACGCTGTGGCACCTCTTTTCGTTGGTTGTGGTGGCCGGGGAAGATAACGGATTCAAATCCATTAACGGAACTCGTCTTCTCCAATTGAACTACAGCGCGCGATGACTCCTTCGATCTGCTGCGGCCAAAAGTCGTGTGGTGTCGTCTGATACCCGTTACACGAAACCTGTCCCTGTATAGCGAAAGCAAAGGAAGAAAAATAATAGGTGTCGATCCATAACCAATGAAGCCCAACGTGAACAGAAAGCCCAGCAGTGGAAATTGATCAAGCCCAGTCAGATTATCACCTTGGTGTTAGCATAGCCGCCACATCAGCTGAAAGAGGATGACGTGGACCAATGATGAAATTCCAAATAAGTCAGAAACTTAGAAAATTCGCTAAAATTAGTATAAAACTCAGAAAAGTATAAATAAAATATTCATAAAATTCTAAAAATCAAAATAAACCAAATTCACTGATACTTTGATATGAAATTATGTCAAAGTAGCGGCCTTTTATATTTTTGAAGTATTTTCGCTATAAAAATGAATTTTATAAATCCTAGAAACATAATAAAGTCGTCTAACATTCTCTTTAACAAAATTTTCAAAACCAAAACTAGTTATTCTCAAAATATAAAAGATATTCAAAGCAACATTTTCAAAGATAAATATTTTCAAATATAAATATTTTTAAAACTATAAAGAAATTAAGAGAATAAAGTCTACTAAGTGTCTTCTAATGAAATTTGTAAAACCCAAAACCTAAATACTTTCAAATAGCAAATGATTTCATAACTGATATTTTCAAACGCCAACTATCTTCAAGTATAAGTATTTTCCAAACTGTTAAAAGGAATTTCTAAATCTCAAAAGTACGAAAGGCCAAAGTGAATAAAATTGTGAAAATCACCAATATCCAAAGAGAAACGTCATAAAATTAAAGGACAAAACGTGAAACCCAAAGTCAGCGCCGAAACCTCTTCGTTGAGGAAAAGTCCCTCGCTGGGGTTGAGATCAATCTCAGATGACTTGAAATTGAATTTTTATCAAACAACCTCCCTGATTGAATGATTCAATTTTGTTCTCATAAGAAGCCGCTAAAGGGCCCGAGAACCAACTCTTATTAAGAAGGCCGCCCAAGAGGCCCCTAGGGTTGTAAAAGAACCAACTCTCCTGAAGAAGGTCATTGAAGGACCCCGAGGGTTGTAAAAGAACCAATTCTTATTAAGAAGGTCACCTAAGGACCCCTAGAATTGTATTGTTTTGTTCTTATAAGAAGCCGCTAACGGGCCCGAGAACCAACTCTTATTAAGAAGGCCGCCCAAGAGGTCCCTAGGGTTGTAAAAGAACCAACTCTCCTGAAGAAGGTCACTGAAGGACCCCGAGGGTTGTAAAAGAACCAATTCTTGTTAAGAAGACCACTGAAAGGTCCCTAGAATTGTATCCTTTTGTTCTCGCAAGAAGCCGCTAACGGGCCTGAGAACCAACTCTTATTAAGAAGGCCGCCCAAGAGGCCCCTAGGGTTGTAAAAGAACCAACTTTCACAAGAAGGCAGCCTAAGAGGCCCCGAAGGTTGTAAAACTCCTCTTATTCCTACAAGAAGGCCAGCCGTTGCCCCATGAACCCACTCTCACAAGAAGGCCAGCCGTTGCCCCGAGAGCTATCCGATAACTTTAATCGATATTGAATAACCTTAAATGACTCTAAGACAACTTTGAACAGATATAAAGAATCTTAATCAACTTAAATCAACTTTAAGCAACTTTAACTAATTTCAGACAATTCTAAACGACTTTTAACAACTTTAAAGGACTCCAAGACGACTCCATTTGAAGGAACACTCTTTTCGAGCCAAAACCAAAACTACCATTCTCTTTTAGACCTTTAGATCCTTTGGAATTATAGAAGTTTCTTAATTAAGTCCCGTCAATTAGGTCTGATACTATCAATTAAGTCACTTTAAGAAACGATTCGTCCTAGCCCATTACGTGTTTTCTTTAGACCCCTTAATCAGAGGTCCCCGTAGGAAACTACGGGGTAATTAACAATAGGGGCTTGCGCCTATTGGAAAGAAAGGACCCGCAAAATTAATAAACCCTCATAAGAAGCGACTCTTGTTTTGGTTCTCTTGTTGTCAAGAGATACTCGGTGCAGAGATCGAACCTTAAGGGGGGTGAATCTAAGACTTATTCTAATTTCTCGATGAAACCGTTTCATTCTTCGAGAGATGACGAAAAAGTCCACACAGATTCTCTGGCACGCCCGGTGGGACCTATTTCTCCTCTCATCTTTGGGGTTTTACGTAAAGGCTAGGAAAATTAAATGAGCATCCCTAACAGTAACATTGAGGTTGTATCATTGCAGGTTAGAATGGCGCCTACTACCGTTGACATGACCAAAACAGAAGGAGTGCTCACTATCGGAGGAGTGCCGATCTGCTATCAGCACGACTTCATGCTTGGTGCCATGCCGTACGGATTTTCTTACGTACCCATAGTCCAGGTGAAGGATGGGACTTACCAGTTGGCGCGAGTGGTGGAGGAAGAGTCGCCGCTAGAAACACCAGTGACCGTTCCACAGGTCGTTGAGGTCCCCATTGAGGCCAAGGTTGAAGAGGAGGAATGGTCACTCGTTCCTCAGAAACAGGCTGTCCCAAGCCTAGCTCCATCTCCTAAGGCACACTCATCTCATCGTTGTTCAGCTCAGAAGAGAACTACTATGAAGAAAGTGTATGTGCCAGTCTCCCAAAGCACTAGAACTTTCAAGAAAGTTCAAAGGGCTTATAAAAATGAGTTGGAGGTGAGACCCAACTTACCTGTCAGCAACCCTTTCTCTTCGCTACGCCTAGTCCGAAAGAACTCACCTATGGCCGTGCTGAAGACAATGGAGGAATTTCCTCCTGAATATCAGGTCCAGTTCCGGGGTAGGAATCCTCAGACAAGGAGATCGGTGAAGGAAAGACTCACGTTTCCTAGAACACCGGTCTACGAAAGGTTAGGACCGAAGGAGCGAAGGAGAGAATCAACCTCGGTGCACGAGAGACTGGGGCAGAAAGTGATCAAGGCTTTTAAGAGAGGAAAAGGTCTTAAGAAAGTTTGGGTCCCTAAAGAGGAACCCGCAGTGCATGTCTATGCCAACATGGTTCGAATTGATGAAAGACATGAAATGCACGCATTTGTGAACATGGTAAGTGATGAAGATGTCCCTCTTAATAGGAGAGATAGTAAAGGCAAGCGAGGTCTCGCATCAGCGAGTCATGGCGGTCCTCATGAAGGGATAGAAGATGAAGAAGAGCCTCTTGGAAACGGCCAAGAGGATATTCATAATAAGGATCGATGGGGCGAAGGTGAAAACGCCCGATTGATGAGTATCCTAGAGAGAAATGAGATAAAAATGTCTCAATTGATGGACGAAAGGGAGAAAGAAAAAGAAATGGTCAAGAGGATGTACAAGTTTTTAGAGAAGAAAAACTTACTCGAGGAATTGGATAAAGAATACCCCTCTTCATCTGACGAAGAAGATAGACCCAAGGAAAGGTTGCCTAAAGAGAAAAAGAATAAGAATAGATACGAAGTCTCTGATGAAGAAGAGGAGAGAGATAGGAGGAGAACCATTAGAGAAAGGAGAAGCAAGAGCAAGCATGGTTCCTCAGATGAAGAAGAAGTGAAGATCAAGAAGCGACCTTCTAAGGAAAAGAAAAATAGGCATAAGTATGAGTCCTCAGAAGAAGAGGGAGAAAGGATGTATAGGAGGCATCCTAAAGAAAGGAGAAATAAAAGGTATGGGTCGGACGAAGAAGAGATCTTTTATACAAGGCCTCGGACTGGGGCAGGAAGGCGAGAGCCGACGAAACAAATTATCCAAGACATGATAAACTTGCAGCTCCAGGCATCAGGAGCGGGACGATTGGTTAATCTCCGCAAGAGGTGTGGAAGGCCATACCCAAAGGAATATGAGCAAATTTCTTATCCAAATGGGTATCAAGTTCCCAAATTCAACTTGTTCGATGGAACGGGTAGGGAGAGCATTACGCCCGATCAACATCTCGTCCAATTCAAGAATGCTTGTGCCAATACTGCCCATGATGAAGCTCTTTTATTGAAGCAATTCTCTCAGAGTCTCACTGGGGCAGCTTTTGAGTGGTATTCTTCTCTAGAAAATGATTCTGTTGAGACATGGGACGAGATGGAGGATCTCTTTCGTGCGAAATTTGCAATGGTGACTCAAAGGCTTACCATGGCTGATGTGGCGTGTGAAAAGCCAAGGTCGGGTGAAGCGCCTCTTGATTACATTAATCGATGGAGAAACATGAACATAAGGTGCACTCACCAGATGCCAGAAAGAGAGGCGGTGGAGTTCTTAATCAGAAACCTTGATGATTGGATACGCCGGCCTCTATCAGGAAGTGACATTTATACATATGAGGATCTAGTCACAAGAGTTGCAAGAGTTGTGCACATTGGGCCGCCTAAAGAAACACCAAACAATAGAAGCGAGCCTAGAAATAGAGTGCAGATGCCTATTAAGGTGGCAGGAGCCAATGAGACTTCGACAAGTCAAGGCGGTGGCCAAAGAAACAACCGCAACAATAATAATAATAATAATAGCAATGGAAATGGTCGTCCAGCCACCCTTGCCGAGCGTCTAAGTAGACCCTACTCGTTTAAGAAGGAAAAGACAGGGGCACTTCTTAAGAAACTCCTAGAAGGAAAAGCAATAGAATTACCTATGTGCAAGAGACTAGAAGAACAGCACAAAACAAGTGATCCGACATACTGTGCCTTCCATCGGGTTCTAGGTCACCCCACGGGCGATTGCTACGTGTTTAAGAATATCGCCGAAAAGATGATTAAGCAAGGGGACTTGATCCTGCCTGAAAGTTTCAAACAGGCATCCGCTCCACATGCTCAAACAAACGCAGTGGCGCACAGGGGCCATCCGAGGCACAATGCAGAATGTAATGTTATCGTAATAGTGGATGAAGAAGAATGTAATGTACAAAAAGTGTTGAAGACAAGTGAAAAGAAAAATGAAAATGAAGAAAAAGAAAAAGAAAAAGGAAAAGAAAATGGAAAAGAAAAAGAAAAAGAAAAAGAAATGATTGAAAAGAAAGAGGAAACAAAGAAAGAAAATGAAGATTTTACTGTCCACTATTATGATGACACTGAAGACGAGAATGAAATGCCATATGGAGGCCTCTTCGCCAAAGATATGTTTAAAGAAAAGGAGTGCCACGTGAATTTGCGCTCAAGTACCAATATCCCTGAAAGGCAAGCGCCCAAGGAGAATGAAAGAGTGAAAGGAAAGAATAAGCCTCAAGAAGCAGAAGATGAATCGGGACCGAGTCAAAAGGTGAAAGAAACAAGAGGAGATTACAACATTCTGGCTCATCTAAGGCGCACGCCAGCACTCATAAGCGTATTCGAAGCGCTAATGATGTCTAGAGAGTTAAGAGAAACAATGATGGAAGCTCTTCAAGATCCCGAAAGATTCCAAGCATATTTAGCTGAGAAACACATGACTGAGGCCCTTTATATAGAACCTCAAGGTCAGATTACTTTCACAAGCGAGGACTTAATGATGGGAACGGCCCACCATAACAAGCCTCTATACATTACGGGTAAGACTAATGGAAGTCAGTTAGGCAGAATGTTAGTGGATCCAGGGTCCTCTATTAACATCCTACCTCTTCAGTCATTGAATCAACTTGCCTTAGGAGGAAAGCGGCTCTCTGATGAGAACGTTTTTATACACGGATTTAATCAAAATTCAGAACGAGCTTTAGGAGCCATCACACTTCCTATGCAATTTGGAGAGTTAGAGACTTTGGTGAAATTCTACGTGATCGACGCAGACACTTCCTATAGAGCTTTATTAGGAAGGCCTTGGTTACACGAAAATGGTCTCGTACCCTCAACACTCCACCAATGTGTGAAATACATACAGGATAGTGAGCAGAAAGTGATTAAGGGTGATGCTCAACATTATGGAGTACATGAGGTAGAATTAGAAGAGATAGATCGATTCTACGCTCCAGCGTCACAAAGGAGCACTTTCCCGATCCACAGATTAAGGGCTGTAGAACACGAGAATATTAGTGAAAGACCAAGGCTGAAAGAAAGGCTGAAAACCTCATGCTTGGTGAAAACTCCTATCTATATTAGATCCTCTGATGAAGAAGATGAGAAAGAGGACCAAAAAGAAGGATTACGCATAAGAGGTGATTCTGAAGATGAATTTCAAAGGCCGAGGGACATAATTCATGTGTACGATACTGATCTAGACGAAGAGTTCTACGGTGAGGAGGATTCAATGGCTATTGAACAAGTCCCAATAGGATATTATAAAGAGCTCACACCGAGAGAAGTATATCAAATCAAAGATTTGGAAACCTTCTATGTCCCACCAAAAGTGGAAAGGGTGAAAGGGAGATCGGTGTTTCATAAAGGAATCCTGTTTTACAAAGCCGAAAGTGTAGACCCGTCTGGCAACCCTTCTGATTTAAACGATTGGGAGAAGTGACTAAAAGAGGAAGAAAAAGAATATAAGAGAATAGAAGTAATGGGTTATTACAATCGAGGATTGATAAATCTCTTCCAAAAGACTAAATGTTTAGAGCCAATTTCAAGACAAAGGGCCGAGATTTTTCAAAACCTATGGAATGGAAAGTCTCGACGAATCATGGGTCTAGATGGGAAGATAAAGAATACCAAGGGCTTAGGCTTCCAGAAGCCTCAAGGAGAACTCCTATTTGTTGAGTGTCATACTATAGAAGTTGGAATTGAAAAGCCCAAGATAGATGAGCTTAATGAAGAGGTGAAACGTGAAGAAAGAGAGATTCCCGCACAAGAGGTAGATATAGACGATCTGTCTCTACTAGAATTGCTGAAGAAACGATTCCAAATGGCAAAACAATGTCAACAAAACGCGGGACGCGAGGCGGCTCTCTTATTTGTGGATAATGTTGCTTTGCGCCACGAGTTGGACGCAAGAAAGAGTGAAAGTGAAACAATTAAGCAAAGAGAGGTTGAACTCCAACAAGAAGTAAGGAAGAATGGAGAAGAAATAAAAATTCTGAAGCAAGAAAGAGAGAAATATAAACGAATGTTCACTAGTCTTCTGAAAATGGAAAGGGAGGCCAGTCGGATTATAGTCCGATTGCGAAAAGAGAAGGAGGGAGATAAGAATGATTGGCATCGAAAGCTTGAGGAGATCGGACAAAAATTGCTCGCTTTTCAACAAGAAAACAAGAAAAACAAGCAAGAAATAGTCGAGCTTACAACACTATGGAAAGATAGTTGGCAAAGAATATACAAACTGCATTTAGAAAATACAAGCAAGGTCAAAGAGCTACAAGAGACGAAGAAAAGTGATGAGCGGGTCATAGCTTTTTATAGGCAAGCAGCAGAAGAGATAAAACATAAATGGGATAATAGTTGTGAAGAGTTGCAAAAAGAACAACAGTTAAAAGGAGATTTGCAAAAGAAGTACAATAAGAGTGAGAGAGAAAAGGTGAAACTCTACAGAAAGAGTAAGGAAAAGAATGAGCAAGAGATGGCAGTGCTCTTACAAAAAGGTATAGAGTACCAAAAAGAGATAATTTTTCTTCGAAGAAAATTAAAAGAGCAGAAAGGGTCTCCTACACCACCTCAAAAAAGGAAACCATACCCCGTCGAGTATGATGATGTGCCATATCCAAAAGGGTATCGAGTTCCAGAGTTTAAGTTGTTCACAGGAGAGGACAATCAATGGGATTCAGAAACACATTTGGTACACTTCATGGTGTATTGTGAAGAAACATCAACAAACGACTGTTACCTGCTAGAACCATTTCCAATGACCCTCGGCGGTGCGGCTCGTGAATGGTACTTGTCATTAGAAGATGATAGTGTCCTAACATGGTATGACATGTTAACAGCGTTTTGGGTTAAATTCACTCGAAAAGAGATTGTGAAAACCGTAGATGCATTCAACGCTATAGAGCGACAGAAGAGGAAGGAATGGACCGAAATGATGAAAAGGAAGGAAATCAGTCCAAACAAGAAGTCCAAAACGGGTAGCTCGCTCTAGAGGAAGGGTCCTACAAGCTCGTAGATAAGGAAGGGGAAAGTTCAATTCCGCCTATCAATGGATGATACCTCAAGAAGTATTACAACTGAAATTTTCCAATAAAAACCAAATCCATACCGTTCCTTATCAAAATGTCTTATTCTTAACCAAAACTTAAAACTCCAATAAATCCTTATGATAGAGATCCCAAAACCTTAACTAATAAACTCGAGTACCAGTAAATTATGACAACAAATAAGCACCAAATCCAAAAACATGTAAATAGCCCAATAAAACTTTAGAATAGAACCAATAAAGTCGTTACATCGATACAAATAACCAAAACCCAAAATCCTATATTCATTCCTAACCCAAAACCCAAAACCTTAGCCAATAAAGGGGCAAGTTTTTGAAAAGAGACCTGCCCTGCTATGTGATAATTACCCTATGTCATAACCCGCGGTTGACGATGGGACTCTCGGGTCCCGGAGAACGCGAAGCCGTGTCAAGGAGAGCCTTTGTGGTTCTCCAAGACACATATGCCTAATGAAGATTAAGCCTTTGAGGCGTCTGAAGGCATTAAGGCACCGCCCTATGAAGGTATCTGAGGGCTCAACCACCCACATTCACCATGTCCCTGGCGCCAATGCCGTGTCAATGCCACCAATGCCGATATTGAGTGCCATTACAATGAGTGCCTATGCCCAGTGAGAGGACGAGCGATGTGAGAAATGAGAGGGTGAGGAGTGATGTGAGGAACAAGAGGACGAGTGATGTGAGGATAAGTGAGATATTCCTAACTCCACAAAATCCACTAGCCAAAATGTAGTATAGGAATTTTATTTTGCGACCGATGACGGATTCTTAGGATTCTCGAGGAAGCAAAATTATTCATGTTACTGATACTGTTTGTACCACTGAGGCCGTCACAAAAGAAGGACCAACAACAACTAAGCTGGGCAAGAGCCAATGATTGACCACTCAGAACAAAAGCGGATAACCAACCATGCTGGGACAAGGCAATAATCAGAGTGATAGACCGATACAGGAACAAGTTGATGATTAAGGCGATGGTCAATCGCTCTGAGGCAAGAGCCAATAAAAAAACCGTGCTGGGGCATAGACTGGTGATCGGTCATGCTGGGGCATCCATAAAATGCACAAGGCAAACAATAAGAATAACAGAGTAAAGAAAGATGCAATGAAAAGGAAGAATGTGATATAGAGTTGCATTCATTAAGAGGAGACATGCCAGTACAATCATCATATAAGAAAGCCTAATACAAGAGGAGCTTAAGCAACAATTACAACAAGGGAGTAAGTCTAGTACAAACTAAGAGTGCAGATTAGAGAAAACATGAAATAGACCCTAAGGTGATACAGGGGCAAAGAAAATAAGCTAACTCCCACTTATTCTGGGGCAGCTACTGCCATAGCTCCACCGCCAGCCAGATTGTTAAGAGTGACAGTGATGGCTTGAAGCATTTCTTCTAAAGCCTCCAGGCGGGCATTCAACTCCCCAAACCGCTGGTCGATAAGAGCTCTAATTGAAACAGAGGCAGGGACCTCAAGAGCTGGTGCAATAGAGTCGTCGTCCGGTGGAAGACCTGCCCCTAGAGGACCGTATGGGTTAGAAGCGGCATTGGGAAGTAAGATATAGTCATTCACGGGTTGATTTGGATCGGGCACCCACATGTCCATCGAAGACTCAACCCATCCAATAAGTGGCAGTGAGAAGAGAAGATTGAAAGGATGCGCCACATCAGCATCAGAAACGCGATTGCCCCACAGCATTTCAGGCACTCGAATGCGAGCCCTAAGCATTAGAGCCTCAATGAGATGGGCATAGGGAAGTGGCCGTCGGTCTGATATGGCCACTTGATGCATGTGGAAAAGGATCATATGGGCCAGGTTGATTGGCCACTGCTTCTGGATGAGGTTGCGAAGGTAAAAAAGGGTTCCAGGACTTGCAAAATGAGTCATCACTCCTTGAGGGAAGATAATGTCATTGATCACCAAAAAGAGGAACCTGGAAAGAATGAACAAGAGTTTGTAAAGAAAGAAGAAAGAGAAAAAGGGTTGAAAGGCAAGAAATGGGAAAATAAAGGAAAGAATTAAACAAGAAATATAGGCACCTATGGAGAGCAGGCAAATGCTCGATGTACACCGATTCAACATCAGCCGCTGCAGCTCTAAACCACTGACGGCACTCTTGATAACTACCAAAACCTCGAGGCCAACACTGATATGCATAGATGGTTGAGCCATTCAAAGTACCATTGGCCTGTAAGAAGTTGGCCAAATCGCCTGTTGTGATGTAGAGATGGCGGCCAAACAAATAAGAGGTGGCAGAAGGAGACCCAAAGTGGTTGAAGGAGAGCCTAAGATTGGCATAAAAGAGACGAGTGATCTTGGGATGGTAAGGCTGGTCGCAGTCTGCCAGGCCACCTAGACTCCATGCATCAAACCAACCTCTGATGAGGTTCACTTGCTCCACAGGAATACGCCTCATGTGTCGAAAATAGTAGCAATCAGCCACAGGGCGCTCATTACAACCCATGTCGTTGTAGTAGGAAAGAAAAGCAGTCTCGTCTCGAAAAAGATAGCGGTTGTCAGGGCTAAAGGTCCAATCTGGAACGGTGGTAGAACCCTGACGCACAGCGGAAGTACCAGCGACTCCTCTAGGGCGTTTGGAAGTAGAAGGAGAAGACATGGTTAAGAATGAAGTCAGAGATGAGAAAAGATTGCGGTGCAATGGATAAAGAAATGGGATAACAAACCGTATTTATATAAGTGTTGGAATAAGGAGAAACATGGCTTGAAGTTAATGGGAAACGTGGGAACATGTTAGAAAGTGAAGGCCGTAGTGGCGAGAAATAGGAAATCAAACCGTTCAGACTAGCGCGTGGAAAGAGACGGTATGATGTTAAGAAGGCGTAGAAGAAGCCGAAGGGTTCAAGGCTAATTTTGGAAGAAAAAGAAATAAAATTGGGTCAAGGCCCATGTAGATTCAAGCCCAAGGAAATACAGGAACGGGCCAAAATACCCTAACCTAAATTGCGGAATGGATCTACGTGTGTTCAAGATCCCAAAAAGAAGAAGAGAAAATATATATAGGGGCCGAAATACCCATATCCCCCAAAGTGAAATATTGGCGAAGATAAGATTACTTGAGCCTCGCAAGCCAAGCATGAAGAAGCCTTGAGTGCGGAAGCCCAATCAGGCGCAATAATGACAGAATACCCGTTCCATATCAAGCAAACACAGAAGAAAACCTTGAGTGTATGAGCTCCACCAGATTCGAGCAAGGAGATAATGTCGGAAGAAAGAAAGAGAGTCACTTGTTGCTTTGCAAACAAGTAAGGCTCTGGCATTAGAGCTCAGTCAAGCACACGGTTGATCAAATGTTGCAAGGCACGACGCGCCGCACTTCACCGCAACAAACAAGCAAAACCCACATGTCCTAATAACCAAATGCCCCAAATAGAGAATGCCAAGCATCCAAACCCCAAACCAGGACAAGAGTAAGGATAACTTCTTGTCGCGTAACCTGAAATTCAAAGAGCATGGAGGCACAGACCAGCACGAGAGCGACATATGTCAAAGTAGAGAATAATAAGGAAAAACAATGTACCCCAATAGAATGTGATTCTCATGAAGTGAGATCTAACAAGATATGGTAGATAGATGCGAAAGGAAATGAAGAGAAGGAAGATTTTACGGAACAAAAAAAAAAGTGTGAAATTGAAAGAAGTGCGAAATGAGAGTTTATCTCAATTGATGGAATATGGAAAAAGTAGAAAACTTGATGTTGAGATGGAGGCAAAGGAAATACTTAACCGTCTGACACAAGAAGAGGGAAAGAGGAATAAGACTCAAGACTTGTTGTTAGATGAAGAAATCAATTGTGAAATGTGATTAAGGAAGTAGATAGGAGAATAAAGGAAAACATGTGTCCATACCTAATCTGTCAGTGAGATAAGAAAAGTAGGTGTGATGAAGCTGAAATAGATCGCCTGTGATATAAATGGTGTAGCCCCGTACATGACAGATAAAGAAAATAAAAGATGAAAAAGGGATGAATTGGACCGTTAGATGAAACAAAAGATATGAAGAGACGCCACTGGAATCAATCGTTCCCATTCAGGATTGTCACAATCAATTCCAGTGGGGGGCATTTGTTTGACCCCAAAATATGGCACCAAATTCATGAAAATAATAAAATAATTTCATGAATAATAAAATCAAGGAGCTTGAAAAATTCATGAAAAATATCAAATGGACCCCAAAAATCATGGAAAATTACCCAAAAATCCCGGGAAGGATGAAGAAAATTATGGTACCCATACATTGGCCAGAAGCCCTACAAAAGTCCCATTTTATGCAAAGAAACCCTCATATTTGGAGAAATTAAATAAAATAGATGGAGGGGTCTTTTCAGAAAATTCTTGGTACCAATAAATTCTACATATTTTATTGAGCCTACACCCAAAATATCATACGAAAAATCAAATGGAAAGTGCCCCAAACAATTTATTTGGTTCAGCTGGTTCTGAAAATTAAACAAAAGGGTCAAATGGAGATGTCAAGTGAAGAAAAGAAATGGAGAACAAGGTGAGAACGAATTTGGGTTCCCTCCTAACGGGAAGATACTCGTGTGCGCCAGTTTTTTGGTGAACCGAGCACAGAGGGCTGTTGGATTTTAATTGGTGTACAATAGACAAAGAGCACGCAAAATAGAGGCAAGAGGCGCTCTCTGTGTGTCTCATTTAACCTTACATGCGGGACCACGATGAAGGGTCCTTCTTCTCCAAATAACAGAAGAGAGAAAGGAAGTTGTCGATGCAGGGAAAGAGAGAGGAAACCACAGCGCTGTAACCACCTCCAACCGAATCCGTTCAAGCCTCACCCGAGTGGGTCCCAGCGCGACGCGATCTCCTCCGTCAGATTAGCGGGCCAAGGAATTGAAGGACGAAATTAATTTGAGCCGTAACAGTCCTGTAACCGCCATGGTCAAACACCCTACTCCCTTCTGTTGACCGCCCAAAACAAACACAAACTGACTGCCTCTGAGCCCTCCGATCAGGGGTCGATCCGTGTGCCTCTGATCGAACGACGGAGATCAATTGGAGACTGAAGACAATTGAAGAAACAGCCAGGCCTCGAGGCCTATATATATCCCATGCCAAGATTGAAGAACAGAGCCCCTTTTCCGATCCCCATTCGCAGACCTTCTCCCTTCTCACTTCCACTTACACACGAAACCTTCTTCTCCACTTAAAAGGATCCAGATCTCACACACACTTACACACGCACACTCAATTAGGTAGAGACATTTTCACAAACACTTAGAAGGCATAGGCAGAAAGAGGAAAAAGGAAGTACTAAGAAGGAATTATATAAAGGAGAAAGGTAAATTGTATGCATATGTATGGATTTGAATCGATCTTGTAAACGAATTTGATAAATGAAGTTGATTCTTGATTGAAATCTGAAATTGCATTCGATTCTTGAATTTCTTTGTTTCTTCTTGTGATGAGATAAATTGATTCGTTCTTTCTTCCTCTCTGGATCTATCTTAAGCCATGGTCTGAAGCATAGCTCAGTCATGGTGAAAAGAAAACTTGTTTAAGGACGCCTCTCCTCTTTTTCTTGATTTCTTGAATCGATCGGGCCCGATCTCTTTCCTCCTTCTTCCTCGATGAATCTTTGATCATGATCCGAAGCATAGCTCAGTAATGATGGAGAGGAAGCATATGTATCGTTCTTCTTTGATTCCTTTTAAGTTTCTTGTACAGATTTTTATTGATCTCATTTTCTCTCTCTCTCTCACTTGCTTTCTGACCATGGTCTATAGCCTAGCTTAGTCATGGCAGAAGTAAGTTATAATCAACCTCAAAAGAAGTGCTTGTGGTCTATAGCGTAGTTTAGACATGATTAAAAGGAGATTAACATAAAAATTATAATTAAGATTCCTTATGAATATCTGAAGCCTAGCTCAGTGTTCATGAAGAGAAACAACAATTTAAGAATTAATCCTTGCCATTTCCTTCTGTAATTTGTAGCCTAGCTCAATTACAATGGATATGAGGTCAAACTTAAACAAACATCCTCCATTAAAGGTCTGAAGCCTAGCTCAGCCTTTATGGAAAGGTGTATTTGATAAAATGCAATTATGTCATTTCTTTTGTGGTCTGAAGCCTAGCTCAGTCACAATTGAGATGAATTTGAACATTAATACATCACATGAGTGTCTGAAGCCTAGCTCAGCATGCATGAGATGTGAAAAACATGATCAAGGCACGAAATCTGAACTACGATAGTATTATAGACTATTATGTAAAATTCTAATTCTCAGGACCATTAAGAATTGTTCTTGTTTACTTCACTGACCTTATGGAACTAAAATAGTAATTAAGAATGTTAAAGGGACTCCTTTGTAAAATCTTGCATTTGATCTGTTATGACCTGACAAGCTTCTTGCATTCTATTTAAACAGATTAGATATTGTTCTTGCATATTTCCCCTGACCTCATGAGAACTAGATAGTAATTAAGAATATTAAAAGAGCCTGGTACTTGACCTGACAGTTTCAAAATAGCACTGTGTTTATATAAGAACATGATAGTCCTTGATTTGTCATACTTGTTATATGAAGAAAGTTTCATAAAGAATAATTGTCTTAATTGTAATTATAAGATAAAGTAGGGACTGATTAGCAAAGATTAGGTATGGCCTGACTTGTTAAAACGTCATAACTTAACATATGGTACCTTCACATTTTGTAATGGTGGATTTGTCAAGGGTGTATGGAAGTCACTAGGTATTTAAGATGGTGAGGCACGATACTCATTGATCTGCTGTTGTGTTAGACATGAACAAAAGAGTCCCTTTTATAAACTTTGTAATCAGGTAATGTGCATATCTGTATTGTTATTGTTAAAGCCCAAGGATATGAAAGTAGTATAATCAGTGTATAATAATTCTTGGCACGAGTGTGTAATCCAAGTTCTCAATAAACAAAGTGTAAATCAATGTTGTAAATTAGTCACAGGGGTTAATTTTAATGTGTTGGTCAAGGAAACCAACGTCATATTATCTGGCCTTTTTAAGATTGGTACCAATTCGTGCCCCATTCCCTACACTTCATAGCATCAACATCTACCACACGGTTCTTTCACCTAATTGAGTCCAGATTAATGCGAATTGACTATGTAAATGCTGTCTGTATCGTCCTCAAAATTCAGGAAACTATTGTCCAGTATAGACGAACTATCTCTAAATACACCGATATTGAATTGTTTCCATCTCTCCCGTATACCAATCTCATTTCACTGTGTCACGGTACCATTCATTGGTTCTTCTACCTAACCAGACCAATGCAACGAAAATTGAACATGGACACGCGCCCTCCTCTGCATCGTGATTTGGATAGAGTCAGTCTCGTCAGTTGCGACGGCGGCGATCGCCGGGAAACATAAAATAAAACTTGTAGGGACTAAACTGAAGAAACGTCTGTTACTTTCTAATGATGACGACGCAGCACAAGTAGAGACCGCCGTTGAATTCGTCTCTCTCTCACGACGCTGTGGCACCTCTTTTCGTTGGTTGTGGTGGCCGGGGAAGATAACGGATTCAAATCCATTAACGGAACTCGTCTTCTCCAATTGAACTACAGCGCGCGATGACTCCTTCGATCTGCTGCGGCCAAAAGTCGTGTGGTGTCGTCTGATACCCGTTACACGAAACCTGTCCCTGTATAGCGAAAGCAAAGGAAGAAAAATAATAGGTGTCGATCCATAACCAATGAAGCCCAACGTGAACAGAAAGCCCAGCAGTGGAAATTGATCAAGCCCAGTCAGATTATCACCTTGGTGTTAGCATAGCCGCCACATCAGCTGAAAGAGGATGACGTGGACCAATGATGAAATTCCAAATAAGTCAGAAACTTAGAAAATTCGCTAAAATTAGTATAAAACTCAGAAAAGTATAAATAAAATATTCATAAAATTCTAAAAATCAAAATAAACCAAATTCACTGATACTTTGATATGAAATTATGTCAAAGTAGCGGCCTTTTATATTTTTGAAGTATTTTCGCTATAAAAATGAATTTTATAAATCCTAGAAACATAATAAAGTCGTCTAACATTCTCTTTAACAAAATTTTCAAAACCAAAACTAGTTATTCTCAAAATATAAAAGATATTCAAAGCAACATTTTCAAAGATAAATATTTTCAAATATAAATATTTTTAAAACTATAAAGAAATTAAGAGAATAAAGTCTACTAAGTGTCTTCTAATGAAATTTGTAAAACCCAAAACCTAAATACTTTCAAATAGCAAATGATTTCATAACTGATATTTTCAAACGCCAACTATCTTCAAGTATAAGTATTTTCCAAACTGTTAAAAGGAATTTCTAAATCTCAAAAGTACGAAAGGCCAAAGTGAATAAAATTGTGAAAATCACCAATATCCAAAGAGAAACGTCATAAAATTAAAGGACAAAACGTGAAACCCAAAGTCAGCGCCGAAACCTCTTCGTTGAGGAAAAGTCCCTCGCTGGGGTTGAGATCAATCTCAGATGACTTGAAATTGAATTTTTATCAAACAACCTCCCTGATTGAATGATTCAATTTTGTTCTCATAAGAAGCCGCTAAAGGGCCCGAGAACCAACTCTTATTAAGAAGGCCGCCCAAGAGGCCCCTAGGGTTGTAAAAGAACCAACTCTCCTGAAGAAGGTCATTGAAGGACCCCGAGGGTTGTAAAAGAACCAATTCTTATTAAGAAGGTCACCTAAGGACCCCTAGAATTGTATTGTTTTGTTCTTATAAGAAGCCGCTAACGGGCCCGAGAACCAACTCTTATTAAGAAGGCCGCCCAAGAGGTCCCTAGGGTTGTAAAAGAACCAACTCTCCTGAAGAAGGTCACTGAAGGACCCCGAGGGTTGTAAAAGAACCAATTCTTGTTAAGAAGACCACTGAAAGGTCCCTAGAATTGTATCCTTTTGTTCTCGCAAGAAGCCGCTAACGGGCCTGAGAACCAACTCTTATTAAGAAGGCCGCCCAAGAGGCCCCTAGGGTTGTAAAAGAACCAACTTTCACAAGAAGGCAGCCTAAGAGGCCCCGAAGGTTGTAAAACTCCTCTTATTCCTACAAGAAGGCCAGCCGTTGCCCCATGAACCCACTCTCACAAGAAGGCCAGCCGTTGCCCCGAGAGCTATCCGATAACTTTAATCGATATTGAATAACCTTAAATGACTCTAAGACAACTTTGAACAGATATAAAGAATCTTAATCAACTTAAATCAACTTTAAGCAACTTTAACTAATTTCAGACAATTCTAAACGACTTTTAACAACTTTAAAGGACTCCAAGACGACTCCATTTGAAGGAACACTCTTTTCGAGCCAAAACCAAAACTACCATTCTCTTTTAGACCTTTAGATCCTTTGGAATTATAGAAGTTTCTTAATTAAGTCCCGTCAATTAGGTCTGATACTATCAATTAAGTCACTTTAAGAAACGATTCGTCCTAGCCCATTACGTGTTTTCTTTAGACCCCTTAATCAGAGGTCCCCGTAGGAAACTACGGGGTAATTAACAATAGGGGCTTGCGCCTATTGGAAAGAAAGGACCCGCAAAATTAATAAACCCTCATAAGAAGCGACTCTTGTTTTGGTTCTCTTGTTGTCAAGAGATACTCGGTGCAGAGATCGAACCTTAAGGGGGGTGAATCTAAGACTTATTCTAATTTCTCGATGAAACCGTTTCATTCTTCGAGAGATGACGAAAAAGTCCACACAGTAATTACCATATATAATCCTATATATTTGAATAAATAGCATATGAATCATACTTTAGACAGTATAATTAGTTTGAATACAGATTTTTGTGATGAAATGACTTAGAATGAATCCAGAAAGAATTGAAATGCTCAAATGATACTCAGAATTGCATTGTTTGCACTTTATATGCGTAATTTACCACGTATAATCCAATTTTTTTGAGTAAATAACATATGAATCTAATTATTGACAGTTTAAAGAGTTCGAATGAAGATTTTAGTGATGAAATGACTTAGAATGAATTGAAAAACCATTGAAATGCTCAAATGATACTCAGAATTGTATTATTTCAACTTTATATGCGTACCTACCATATATAATCTAATCTTTTTGAATAAATGCCACATAAATCATATTCTAGACAGTATAAAGAGTTTAAATATAGATTATCGAGATGAAATGACTTAGAATGAATCCAGAAACGATTGAAATGCTCAAATGATACTCCGAATTGCATTATTTGCACTTTATTTTCATAATTACCATGTATAATCCAATATTTTTGAATAAATGACATATGAATCAAATTATAGACTGTATAAAGAGTTTAAATGTTGATTATTGTGATGAAATTACTTATAATGAATCCATAAACGATTGAAATGCTCAAATGATACTCAAAATAAATAACATATGCGTATTTACCATGTATAATCCACTCATTTTGAATAAATAACACATGTATCATATTCTAGGCAGTATAAAGAGTTTAAATATTGATTATTGTGATGAGATAACCAAGAATGAATCCTAAAACGATTGAAATGCTCAAATAATACACAAAATTGCATTATTTGCACTTTATATGTGTTATTTACCACGTATAATCCAATCGCTTGGAATAAATAACATATGAATCATATTCTTGACAGTATAAAGTGTTTAAATGTAGATTTTTATAATGAAATGACTTAGAATGAATCCAAAAACGATTGAAATGCTCAAATGATACTCAGAATTACATTATTTGCACTTTATATGTGTAATTTTCATTTATATTCAAATCTTTTTGAATAAATAGCATAAGATTTATATTCTAGATAGTATAAGGTGTTTAAGTGTAGATTATTCTGATGAAATGACTTAGAATGAATCCATAAATGATTGAAATGCTGAACTGATAATCCAAATTGCATTATTTGCACTTTATTTGCGTAATTACCATGTATAATCCAATATTTTTGAATAAATGACATATAAATCAAATTATAGACTGTATAAAGACTTTAAATGTAGATTATCGTGATGGAATTAGTTAGAATAAATCAAGAAACTATTGAAATGCTCGAATGATACTCAGAATAAACAACATATAAGTAATTACCATGTATAATCCAATCATTTTGAATAAATAACATATGTATCATATTCTAGACAGCATAGAGAGATTAAATGTAGATTATCATGATGAAATAACTTAGAAAGAATCCTGAAACGGTGGAAATGCTCAGATGATACTCAGAATTGCATTATTTACACTTTATATGCATAATTATCATGTATAATTCAATCATTTTGAATAAATAATATATGAATCATATTACAGACAGAATAAAGAGTTTAAATGTACATTATTGTGATGAAATGACTTAGAATGAATTCAGAAACGATTGAAATGCTCAAATGATACTCTAAATTGCATTATTTGCACTTTATATGTGTAATTTCCTTGTGTAATCCAATCTTCTTTAATAAATAGCATAAGAATTATATTCTAGACAGTATAAGGTGTTTAAATGTAGATTATTGTGACGAAATGACTTAGAATGAATCCAGAAATGAATGAAATGCTTAAATGATACACAGAATTGCATTATTTGCACTTTATTTGCTTTGTTACCATGTATAATCCTTTATTTTTTAATAAATGACATATGAATCAATTTATAGACTGCATAAAGAGTTTAAATATAGATTATTGCGATGAAATTACTTAGAAGGAATCCATAAACGATTGAAATACTCAAATGATACTAAGAATTGCATTATTTGCACTTTATATGCGTAACTACCATGTATAATATAATCTTTTCGAATAAATGACATAGGAATGATATTGTAGACTGTATAAAGAGTTAAAATGTAAATTATTGTGATGAAATGACTTAGAATGAATCCAGAAACGATTGAAATTCTCAAACGATACTCATAATTGCATTATTTGCAATTTATATGCGTATTTTACCATGTAAAATACAATATTTTTGAATAAATAACATATGAATCATTTTCTAGACAGTATAAAGAGTTTAAATGTAGATTAGTGTGATGAAATGACTTACAATGAATGCAGAAACGATTGAAATGCACAAATGATACTCAACAATGCTTTATTTGCACTTTATATGAATAATTACCATGTATAATTCAATCTTTTGTATTAAATAACATATAAATTATATTCTAGATAGTATAAAGAGTTTAAATGTAGATTATTATGATGACTTGACATAGATTGAATTCAGAAATGATTGAAATGCTCAAATGATACTCATAATTGCATTATTAGCATTTTATATGTGTAATTACCATATATAATCCAATCCTTTTGAATAAATAACATATGAATCTAATTATAGACAGTATAAAGAGTTTAACTGCAGATTTTAGTGATGAAATATCTTAGAATGAATCCAGAAACGATTGAAATGCTCAAATGATACTAAGAATTCCATTATTTGCACTTTATATTTGTAATTTCCATGTATATTCCAATCTTTTTGAATAAATGACATATGAATCAAATTATAGACCGTATAAAGAGTTTAAATGCAGATTATTGTGTTCAAATGACTTAGAATGAATCCAGAAACGATTCAAAATCCTTAAATGATACTATAGATTGCATTATTTGCACTTTATATGCATAATTTACCATGTATAATCCAATCATTTTGAATAAATTACATATGAATTATTTTCTAGACAGTATAAAGAGTTTAAATGTCGATTAATGTGGTGAATTGACTTAGAATGAATCCAGAAACGATTGAAATGGTCAAAAGATACACCGAATTGCATTATTTGCACATTATATGCGTAATTACCATTTATAATCTAATTATTTCGTATAAATAACAAATAAATCATATTCTAGACTATATGAAGAGTTTAAATGCGGATTTTAGTGATGAAATTAATTACAATGAATCCAGAAACAATTGAAATGCTCAAATGATACTAAGAATTGCATTATTTGCACTTTATATGTGTAATTTCCATGTATATTCCAATCCTTTTGAATAAATGACATATGAATCTTATTATAGACTGTATAAAGAGTTTAAATGCAAATTATTGTGATGAAATGACTTAGAATGAATCCAGAAATGATTGAAATCCTTAAATGATACTATGAATTGCATTATTTGCACTTTATATGTGTAATTTCCATGTATAATCCAATCTTTTCGAATAAAAGACATATCAATAATAATCTAGACAGTATGAAGAGTTTAAATGTAGATTATTATGATGAAATGACTTACAATGAATCTAGAAACGATTGAAATGCATAAATGATACTCAGAATTGCATTATTTGCACTCTATATGCATAATTACCATGTATAATCCAATCTTTTTGAAAAAATAACATGTGAATCATATTCTAGACAGTATAAAGAGTTTAAATGTAGATTATTGTGATGATTTGACATAGAATGAATTCAGAAACGATTCAAATGCTCAAATAAAACTCAAAATTGCATTATTTGCACTTTATATGTGAAATTACCTTATATAATCCAATATTTTTGAATAAATATCATATGAATCTAATTATAGACAGCATAAAGAGTTTCAATGCAGATTTTTGTTATGAAATTGCTTAGAATGAATCCAGAAACGATTGAAATGCTCAAATGATACTCAGAATTGCATTATTTGCACTTTATATGTGTAATTTCCATTTATATTCCAATCTTTTTGAATAAATAACATTTGAATTATATTCTAGACAGTATAAGGTATTTAAATGTAGATTATTGTGATGCAATGACTTAGAATAAATCCAGAAACGATTGAAATGCTCAAATGATACTTAGAATAGCATTATTTGCACTTTATTTGGGTAATTACCATGTATAAATCCAATATTTTTGAATAAATGACATGTCAATCAAATTATAGACTGTAAAGAGTTGAAATGTAGATTATTGTGGTGAAATGACTTAGAATGAACCGAGCCATTGAAATGCTGAAATTAATCTCAGAATTGCATTATTTGCATTTATATAAGTAATTATCATGTATAATCTAATATTTTTGAATAAATGACATTTGAATCATATTATAGACTGTATGAAGAGTTTAAATGTTGATTATTGTGTTGAAATGACTTAGAATGAATCCAGAAACAATTGAAATCCTCAAATGATACTATGAATTGCATTATTTGCACTTTATATGCGTAATTTACCATGTATAATCCAATCATTTTGAATAAATTACATATGAATTATTTTCTAGACAATATAAAAAGTTTTAATAGATTAATGTGATGAAATGACTTAGAATGATTCCAGAAACGATTGAAATGCTCAAATGATACTCAAAATTGCATTATTTGCACTTCTATATGCGTAATTACCACGTTTAATCCAATCTTTTTTTGTATAAATAACTTATTAATCATATTCTAGACAGTATAAAGAGTTTAAATGTAGATTATTGTGATGAAATAACTTAAAATGAAACCAGAAACGATTGAAATGCTCCAACTCGAGTTAATTCACAAGTCACGAGCCATCTTAAAATATAAGTATGAGTGCTTCAAAAGTTTTTTTTTATTTAATTCATATATTATTTCAATATTAAAACTTATTTATATATATAAACATTATATATAATAAAATTATTGTCATTTTTATTCTTTCTATTGATTTGAGGTAAAATATATCTTGAAACTCAATATGTCACATATTACAATTATCTTAAAGAATAATAAAATTCTTATAGTTATTTTATAAGTTTTTAACACTTATATATTCTTTGGATAATACAATTTGAGATGGAAATTTATTATGTTACGAGTCAGCTCACGAGTTGGCGAGCTGAAATTCAAACTCGACTTGTTAGCCAATCGAGTTGGCGCAACTAAAGTACGTTGGCTCGAGTTACAATAGAATTTTTTTCTGAGTTGAGTTTGAGTAAAGTCATAAGTTCCGAGTTTTTTGCTCACCCCTAGTTCTAGTTCTCCGAATTCTTATTGTATTATTCTTCAAATTAAAATCTCATTATTAATCAAATTTTATTTATTTGAGAAATTTTTTTATTTTATAATATTTTTATAAAAACTAACGATTTATAATTTTTTGTTGAAAATTTTTTGCACAAATTAAATATAGTAAACAATGAAAAAAAATTAAAAAATTTTGTGTTCTACGAGATTTTAATTTGAAAAATATAATAATCAGTTTGGATTGATCATTTACATTTGAAGAATTGGGATCTTATCATGTTTGGCAGGCACACGCGTTAGACTCCAATATAACTTTCTTAAGAGAACTATTGCAGTGCAATAAAAAAAATTAAATTGTAGCGGTCGAATTTATTGCTATAATGTAAATTAATTTATAAGAGGTATATAAAAAAAATGTGGATATACAAAAGTTATGAAATAAAAAAAATTCATAGTGGGGCCTATTGGTCCTTTGCCGCCCCTTTCTTCTGCCTTTAGTTTAATGAAGAGTACGGTTTCGAAATGCAATTTGCTGATAATGTTTTCATTTCATAATATTTCTGAATGCTTATATATATCTGATTACAATTTACAAGAGAGAATGATTATTGTAAAGCAAGGCATCTATTGGCTAAGGAGAATTGGTTCTTGTCTCATATGATGCGCTGGCTATCACAGCTAGCATGCTGTAAGCTAGGTGGTCCAGACTAAGTCGTTCTTCCAGATGCTCTTTCATGTTTCATCTCTAGTGAATGTTGTGTTATCTCCAGTGAATGCTGAGATAGGTAACAGATTCGTGCAGTGTATTTGTTACATGGGATCATCTCCGAGACATTACTTTGCCCCCAAAAAAATAAAATCAAAACCAAACGAGACCCCATTATAAGCAATTTTCCAATTTCCAATATCATAGGATCCTATATAAACAGTTTCTGTAACGAATTAATGTCTGGATAAGAAACATTGGATCGTAGTTACAAATTAAGTATTTCATCAAAAAAAAAAAGTTACAAATTAAGTTATTATTTATACGGCGAAAAGAGCAACATGCATCTAGTACACATGATGATTCATGCATGATTCTGACTTATAAGCTCTCCTTATTTTAGCCCCTTTAAGATTGGTGAGGAAACTTAAGATGGTCTAACGGTTTAACTGTTTAAGCAGCCGCCACACTGTATCGGAACTAGCTATGTCACTGGAGGGGTCAGGAGTTCTTCGTTTCTAGTAGAAGCTGGAGAAGAGCTCCCTAACATTTTTATCAGCATTCAACAAACGGACTCGGCTACGTGGCGCATTTTGAAAAACATTTTGTTTTTCGTAATCGGGGACTATATATATATAGAGCGGTTCCGCTGCCACACTTTTTTCACTGCCACGGATGCCACAATTTTTCAGCCGTCAGATTAAAAGTGGATCAATGGTCGCGATTGATTTTTAATAGAACAATTTTTATTACTTTTTATGGCTTCGTCTCCTCCTTCCTAACCTCTTTGCCTAAAAAATATCAAATAGGATCGATTCCAACTCTCACCTCTCTTCTCTCTCGCGCTCTCTTTCGCCTCGAGGATCGTGCTCTCTTCTCTCTCCTTCTCGTGCCACCCGTGCTCTCTTCTCTCGACTAGGCTTTCTCCGTTATCTGTCCAATTTTTCAATGAAAGAAGCTGATCATGTATCTAGATCAACTCCATTACTTTTACCGAGCAAATCCCTCTTTTTTCGATTGAGCAAATATTTGGTCCTTTTCACCATATTTTAGTCTCCTATGTCTCAAATAAGATTGATGCTCTGACATGTCCAAATAAATTGTGGTATTTTGGTTCGTTTTATAATGTTTACTCAAACTGATGCTCTTTTTATTTTGTACGGTGAAGAATAAACATGGTATCTAGTGCAACATAAAGCTAATTGTTTTCATTATTTTAATCAATCACTTTTACGATGCTGTTATATGTAAACAATTTAGTGCTCCATGTTTTCAAAATCAATTAGATGTTCTTCAGATGGGCATTTTCTTTTTTTTTTATTATCTTGGTTTGGTCTAAAACCCAACTTCAATTTGTATGCTAGGAACAATCGGTGTTCATACATAATGAAGAAATTTTTAATGAGAGCGTCCTATGCTTGCAAAGGAATTTAATCGCTCTCGTGGCAGTTGGCACCCAACTTGCAATTGGTTGCTTGCCATAATCTTGCATCAAACCCGACAGGCTCTCCTAATTGGATCGTTCCTGGTCAGAAATAGTGAAAAAGAGCACTTATTTGTGAAAATGACCAATTATTTGCTCAATCGAAAAAGAGGAATTTGGTCGGTGATAAGGAATGGAATTGATTTGGATACATGATTAGCTTCTTTGAATGAAAAATTGGACAGACAACAGAGAACGCCCATGCGAGAGAGAAGAGAAGAGAAGAGAAGAGAGCACTCGTGCTGGGGCGGAACAGAGCGCGAGGGAGGAGAGGTGAGAATTGGAATTGATCCTATCTGATATCTGATATTTTTTAGGCAAAGAGGTTAGGAAGGAGGAGACGAAGTTATAGAAAGTCATAAAAATTATTTTATTAAAAATCAATCGCGACCATTGAACCACTTTTAATCTGACGGCTAAAAAATTGTGGCATCCGTGGCAGTGAAAAAAGTGTGGCAGCGGAACCGCTCTCATATATAGAGATATATGCATATATATATGCGGAATGCGGCCTCGGTACAAAAAAACTGAAATTCTTCCATGTCATTTTTAATTTGAAGATGGAACGTAAAAAATTATTCTTTTTATTGGATAAAAAAAAAACCTTTTTGCTTGTACAATTACATAGAATTTATATTGGATTCAAATAAAGAATTAAAGAATCCGTTCAAATATCAGGAACATGTGACAGAAAAATAAGTGCGTCTAGTAATTTTATGTGTTCTATTCAATAAGATTAAATACGTTGATTGTTAAATTAAAGGGAGGAAACATTAATCTTTCGAAATTAAAAATAAAATCTGATTCCATGGAAACGGATGTACTAAAGATAATTCCAAATATTTTGGAGTTGTGGCCAATGACTTGTTAATACATTATCCATTAAAGTTTATTTCCTGCTTTTTTTTTTTTTTTTCAAATGTGTACTTACCGTACCTTAGATTGTTGTATACTCTATATGTGATCTGCATAATCTATGATATGCATACGGGTATTTTTTATTTTTATTTTTATTTTTACTTTTCTATAGAGATGAAAACTTAGTTCCGAAAAATAAATATATATTACCGTTCATTTTTTTTTCTTTTACCATGATTCGTTTCTAAATAAAGAGTGCATAGTTTTTCAGGCCATTGGTGGTGGGGGGGGGGGAGATTACATGCATTCAGTAAAATCTATAATTAAGCAATAGTTTAAATTATTGAACTAATTTTGAAATCATGGCCCGCCGGTTCACGCCAAAAGTCCGTGCAAATTACTTGAAATATTTTGTAACTATGTATCTAGTTATTTCTTCACTAATTCTTGTTGTTTTTCATATAGATAAATGTTTTATGATTTGTTTGTTTACTGTTCATCTAGTGATGTCTACTGTCAACGTTACAAATATGGTTCATCAAATAATAATAATAAATTAATTAATTAATTATAAAAATAGAACAACGTTACAAACATGCCCTGGACCCCACCAATCATTTTTAGACTGTAGTGGCTGTTGTGTAAATATCTTCAAAATGAAAGGCAATATATATTGCGTTTGAGTTGACTTATGCAAAGACCTCGTTCTGTCTTTTTTTTGAATTTCACCTCGTTCTGTCTACATATTATATATAGGCATATATATAGCTCATCAACCTTTGAATAATTTTTTTCTAACATTTATTTTAGGAACATTTGGATTTGGAATTTTGCGCAGAACGAAAATTAACTATGAGGATCTAATTTGTATCAATTATCGTCAGCACTTTTACAGATCCATATAAAGAAATGCATCGAAAATCATATCTTAGAACAAAGGTAGGCCCCACAATACAGTTGCATAACACGGTTATTTGTGGATAAGAGGGATTGTAATTGGCAGAATTATAGTCATCCAAGTCACTAATTAACGAATAACTCGTAATCTACATGAATCTATTCACTTTTCTTGTGTATTAATATGATGTTTATTGACCAAGAAAATTATTCAAAATATTTGATTAACATAATAATCAAATATGAATATTTAAGTTAAGTTAAAGTTAATACATTGACTGATATAAAGCAAAAAATAATTAAATTTGCCAAAACAAACATGACCAAAGAAGAGATCATACGAAAAATAAAAACAAAAACAATATGTACTAATGGCACTTCTCCTTATAAGCATCTCCATATATCTGTTAAATGCCACCGCAACAATTCCACGACATCGATCATCTCAGGCAGTTGTCAAAAAATTTGCTTAAATAACAAAATCGTTTATGGGAGTTGAAATATTTCAATAACTTCTACTGAAAAATTTCCAATTTGATCCAAGAGAACACATGTCATAGAAATTAAAACTGTCCGTTTCTCAATCAAACCTCCTTTTTAACTGCTCCAAGCCTCCAAGTAATATCAGCCATTGGATTCCTTCTTGCTGCATCCCACAGTATTTACAAAATAGAGCCTATGCTCCTCCGTTTTTTTTTTTTTTTTTTTTTTTTTGTTGAATGGTCCCCGTAGGAAATGCTCCTCTGTTGTTAGTTTGTTGGTTAGTTATTTAGTTAGTTTATTGCTGATGTGGCACTTGGATGCATGAATGGTTGACCGGTCTCACATTCCTTTGGTAGTTTGGCCCTGTTGTTGCGATTTGATGGTTCATGCACGTGACAACTGACACGTGACCCACTCACCCAAAGATTGTAATTTCCTTTCCCAGAAAGGAAAAAGAAACTTTCTTGTTTTGTCTTATAGCGGGAAGGAGCGATCAATTATTTTTAGTTACTTCTAATTAAAAAGTAATGTGTTTTTGGCACGTGACCCACTCATCCAAGCTTATGGTTATATTTGGTAGAGGATTAAAACTGGAGTAACTCATTTAATCTACTTTTATTCCTCCAAACATGATTTAAATTTGATGAAGTAGTGTGGAGTAGGAAGGAGTAAATTACTCTATCATTTTAGGTGGAGTAAAGTTACTCCACATAAATAAAAAAATGGTTAATTGATTATCATTATTTATTTACTCTTACTCTATATTTACTGAATCTTTTTATACAAAACATGATATGAAGTTGGAGGACTAAAGTGGATTAACTATTTACTCCTCCTTAAAGCTACTCCACGTTTTACTCCTCTACCAAACATGGCCGTTTAAGTTAATTTCCAAACATTATGTGTTTCAGTTTACTACTTTTGCAGTATAATTTAATTTGCAAATAAAAAATTAAGTGAAGTTGTCTTTAACGTTTAGATTCACCGAGTATTAAATTGGCCTAATTGTAAAATTTTGATATATTGGTATTGTTCTTTTAGTTAACTTTATTGAATGACTAAATGACTTTTAAATTTTTTTTTAAAAAAATAGTGATATCATATTTTAATTATTGACGTGTTTAATTTTTTTATGCATCTACTAATGTTAATATTTTTATTCGTATGGTCATAGTTAACCTAGAAGGCTACACGTCCAACAAAAAAGTTAGTTAATTTGCTATTGGGAAATATAATTAGCAAAAAAAAAATATATGTAATCCATAATTAATTTTCGCAATTAAGTTGAGAAGAGGTCCCCACTCTTCAGTGTTTGTGGATGAATTAGTAGCAATTAGCATTTAACAAAGCAATTCGGCGATCATGAACAGCTGCCAGTCCGTTTCTCAAAACAAAACACCAAATTCTAAGACGCTCGAGTCTACGACTATCCACTAAATTATTCCACTAAAAGGAAATTTCTAGCCACATCAGAACATTAGAATTAGATATATAGCATCGTAGCAGTAGTAGGATAACGTAAAAAATTAAATGATATCGTTTTATGCACCCCAGCCGTGGGACCCGAAACCGTACGTGTTCTGTTCAAGAATGAGTACGGATGGGATTGTCGTCGTCGATTTGACGCTTTGCGACCAACAAACTGAATCTAACGGTGTAACGACTCATTATTTCACTTCTACGAAGTTGATTTATACGGACAGGTTTAACAGTGGGCACTGGCCACTGGGTTATCACATTTGCTAGCACAAGGAATTTGAACGACAATGTTTTTTATTCTGCAAAACTAATAATAAATTGGCGGCGGCTTCGTTTTTTTTTTTTTTTCTCCTAAAAAATTTGTACAACTAAATCATGTGGTATCAGAATTTTGTCTTATTTTCAAATAAAATCATGAACATATGTGCTCTAAAAGTGTCGTTCTTAAATTTAAATATCACTCAATTAGTCAATCACCGTCTTGAAAATTGCAACATTCTTTTTGGCACATAAAATGTTTTGATTTGAATTAAAACTAGTCATTGCATTGCGCTTCGCGCGATGAAGTTTTAATTTGTAATTGTTTCATAACATAAGATTATTTAGATTCAAATAGTTCCAAAAAAGAATAACAGGAAATGCATACTTGCTAACAGGATAGCTGCAACTCGCATCCCAATACCTAAAATATGCAGTATATCAAAATAATCACCGCCTGGTATGCAAGACATTTAAGCTTAAAATTTAACAATACCAGCAAATAGATGGCGTTCATAATTACAATTAAGATGTCACCAGAGTATCGGCAAACAAATAATCACCATTTTGAAAGTGAAGTATGTATAATTACAATTAAGATGTCACCATTGAAAAAGGTGCAAAAGGATGGCAAAGGGCCTAAGGGCATGGACAATAAAAAAATATATTGCCAAAAGACTGCATGCTGCTATGCTTGGATTAATCCAGTAAACTCTATCACCCTGTATATCTTCTTATAAAAAAGATCGACTACCAACATTAGCAACATATAAAATAATGACAAAATCAAATATAATCCAGAAAATTTATTCTAGGAATATGTTGAAGTAACAACACCACAAATGTTTCAGAAGAGAAAGCTGTGCAGCTATCTCAAACCCAATTAACTCATTTTTTTTTTAAATTTTAAGGTTGAGAACATACCAGACAAAGTAAAAAAGCTGGGCAACTATCCTTTAGCACAAAAATTTTGCCACAAAATTTATCGCTATAATCATTCCATCAATTGTTGCCATTGTCCTACAAAGTTTATCATGTTTGAAGATCGCACACATAAATAAAATGATCTTAAAAATTTTGTGTTGTTCTTTAGGCACTGGCGACTGCAATGCAATTTTTTAGAATAACATTTGTACATGGATACCTATATCTCTTTCTACATCAATCTGCTGCATGTTCTCTAGGCGCTGGCAACTGCAATGTAGCACATACATTCCATCTATCTGGTTTATCTGATACTACTACATACGTACTCTGTATTCGCTAATCCTTGGTACTGTTGTTACCACGAAGTAGTCCTCTGTAAAAATACAACAACAATTTAGTATCACAACTCGAGCATAAGAGCAACTCTGCACAAACTAATTACGGTAAAAATTTAAAAACTGAAACAAATGTTCTATCAATGACAGTTAAAGAGATTCACAGAAACTGAATTGCAATACTATTTTTTTCCTTGAAATAATCAGATTTCACCATTGACCTATACAAAGTGGATTAAAATTGTTTATCAATTTAAATTATGCATCAAAGAACTATGACCTGTTTTGAGATTGTAAATTCAAATAACCATGACCTGCACTGATTTTCTGGTAAAAGTACTATATTTATTGAAGCTATACACCTAAACCAATGTTATGTAATATTGCACTTTAAGCAGTACTTAATATACCAATCAGTTCTACCAAATTGGACAACCTCAAAACAGCTTGTGGTGCTGCCTCCTCTTATAATTCCGAATACATAACTTATCTATATGGGGTTTACCAGCAACTTGTTCGACTTGACTGGATGGTTAAACGACAGATTATCATGCTTGTTCCTTTGTGAAATACCACCGCATGCCTTGTATAGCCTGAAAGCAAGCTCTCTCCGGCAATCACCTCATCTTCACTTTTCTTGTCGCTGTACAAACCATACTAATATTAGCTAACTCACATTAGCATTTCATTCTGATAAGTTTAAATAAACTATGGTTCTTAGTGTTAGATATCTGATGATGATATTATGATACAATAGTCTAGCAGCAAACTGAAATTAATTTTGTTTAATAATAAGATCACATATCAAACCAATTCCAATCCATACATAAATGAAATGAGAACTAAATTAGAAAAAGAAAAAAATGTAGCCAGTAAAGCAACTCTCTTGCCATGCATTCATCAACAGAAATGTCCAGCCTATTGACCTATCAATGTATAATTGCAATAAAAAACTTGGAGCTAATTTGAAAAAGTATGTACATAATTTGTAATCGAAATGCGAAAATAGATTCAATTGAATTAAGCACCTTAATAAGGATCCAAAACAAACATATCTAAAAGCACCACAGAACAGATCTTCTGACCTGAAGATATAAAATAAAACGACGAACTAAATGCACCTTTGCTCCAAAACAAAAAAATAAAGCATACTAACACCGCACAAACTGACTCAGCCATAGTATTTTGACATCACATTTTTTGTTAGTCCCAAATAACCACCATCCATAATTTATCGATTAAAGTACCGTAGTCATACTTGTGGCAGTAAATGAATTTCCAACAATATCGCCAAAATTTCTCACCTCCAGATACCCCAGCAGATAGACTTAGAATTTTAGATAAACCCAAAATTTCAAATAAGTTAAGATGGTGACAAAAATACCTTTTCTAAAATTCCAAATACAATCACATACAATTTCTCCAAATCCTCTGAGTCGCTTGAGGTAGCTGAAGTAAGAGCCTTGAGAGCTGCAAGTCTTCGTGCATGAACTTGAATAAGAAGAAAAATAATTTATTATTAGAAAATAATATATGACAAGAAACTAACAAATAAGAATTTCATGCCATAGATGAGGAATTAAAATAAGCAAAAAGAATTTATCACAAGACACATGAATAAAAAATAATCATTCTGTGAAGGATAAACCAGCTTGATAAATTAAAGCTAAGAAGAGAACTTTTTTTTTAGTTATCAGATGAACTGTTACCATTAACATCGTCGCAAGTAACTTCGGCAGAAAGCTGGTTCACAATACGAGGCACGACATCAGCCCTAGTAACCCCTCCCACAGCATCAATGTCAGCAAGTGCATCCCAGTTTGGAGTTGGGATCCCGCCTTGGCTTAATCCCTGAGACCCACTATCTGACAAGATCCTCGCCGAGTAGTAATAGACATAGCGCAAAACATTACTGTCTTCACACTGTTGATGGAGTTGTAATCACAGTGCAACGGCAGCTCAGAAAGTACCTTACCAATGACAACATAAGTGATGGACTACGTGTCTAAATCAAGGCATCTGAAATCTCATCAATAATACCAATCCTGTAACAATCTTTTGGGTGCTTTAGAGTTTTTACAAGCTTGCTTAGGATCTTTGAATAAACTGCGCAACTGAACACAAATTCCAATGTAGCCCTATGATTATGAGGTTCCACTTTATAGTATCGGATTTTTTTTTCAATAGATGAATAAATTATAGATGCAGACATAAAAGAAGAGAATGCATACCATGAGAAGGGAAGGAGCAACAGAAGGATCCACAGAATTATACACAGCAAGCTTGGGGAATACATGGCGCAAAAGTTCCCTCTGGGAGTTTTTCTATGCAAAAACAAAGAAAATAGAAATCCAACATATCAAACAGTGAACAACCATTTCAAATTGTCACAGACATGACATAGATATAGCTCATAGTAATTGATTACCTGATCACAAGTTGCCGCATGCTCATGAACTCTGATCACCTATTGCAGTTGGTCAACAACGAAATAAATCGAAAGCATGGCTTAACTCGAAAGACTTCTCTTAATATCTAGATTCTAAATGGCAAGACAAAAAACAAATTACCCGAAACATAGCCGGGAGAAGCAAGAAATGACACATCCAAGTAGAGACTGCTAACGCAAACATCATTAACCATTTTTAAGGGATATCGCACTGCATGCAATTGGGGCTTACATAAAATCCAGAGAAAATACACAGGAAATAACCATAGAATTGAGAAATTAACAAACCTAAATTCATGTTGTGCTTTTAACCCTGGATGATTGACCCCACGCCTGAGAAAACACATAGGAAATAATCATAGAATTGATAAATTAACAAACCTAAATTCATGTTATTCTTTTAATCCTGGATGATTGACCCCACGAGTAACCCTTTTGATCTGAGCTACCAGAACCATTGATTGAGTTTTATTTTCAAATTAATAATTAAATAAAAAAACTTTGTCATTCAAGTAAAATAAATAAACCAACAATCAATCATTACCAACACAAAAATTAAAGATTCTATTTATTTTCAATCCAAATCAATCAACCAACTAATAAACACACAAACTGAAAACTGGGATACTGCAACAATCAACAGCATAATCTTGATAAGGAATTGAAGGTATCATGATAATCGATAAACAAAGCAACTGATAAAAACCTATCTTGACGTATATAGTTTTAATGGAAGGAATTATTAATTACTTTGATCTTTTTTTTTCACCTTTTATCCTTCAAGACTGTCTTGATTTTAATGCCGGTAAACTGAGTCTGTAGAGCCTAGCTAGTTTGAGCACAATTTGACAGTTGAACTCAAAGATGCAACGCTTTGCTAACAGTTTTAATAGCCCAAATTAGTCCGTTACATTTATCTATCGCCTGCATCGCATGTTATAGTCATAAAGTGAGAAAAGAAGAGAAAATTCAGATGAACTATAGCAATAAAGCAATATAGATTTCCGTGTTTACACTGCAGAGTATGGGCCCTTTCATTCAAGCACCTGATTTTAGTTAGTTTTAAGCTGAACTCATATTCTTTCATTCTAATGGGTCCTAAATAATAACCTCCCATTGACCACTACACAAATAGATAGAACCACAATAATAATAGAAAAGTTAGCAAATTAGTCAATTATCTAAATCAATCAACTAACTCTATACCTTTAAAGCTTTAACTTCCAGAAGCTTCTCAAGCAATGCCACAATAATCTTTTTGCCCTATCTCCATTTCATTTTTGTCCCTGGCGCCTTTTGCTACCTTTACATTCTATCCATGTCTATCTTCTCCACGCAACTCCTACAGAACCAAAACCGATAGCATTATTATCCACAATGAGCCAGTGATTAGCTTCAATTTAATCTTATTCATTTATTGATTTTGTGCACTCTTCATTTTATAGCAATGGAAACATTCAAAGCGCAGCTGGCCATACTAGGCCATTCCTATGTAACTGTTTTATCTTTCCAGTGGGTCTATCTCAAACTGAAATACATGGAATAAGATCCAAAACTATAATACCACCAACATAAAATATATGCTCCTAAAACAAAATGGTATACGATATGCATAATAGCAAAGGAAAATCAAAACATCCTAAGCTTAAAAAAAAAGGGAAAAGGAGGAAGATGCAGCAAGCAATCCCACAGCCCAAGTGATGACCATGGCAATACCTCAACATTAGTCAGCCCAAGCATCAATTAAGTATCGATACACGAACTAACAGCTGACTAATGGCTTGAATGTTGTTAAAATTGCATTCGTTGCTCCATCTGATTCAAAAAAAGGCCACAAAATCTGGCAAGATAGAAAGCTTTAAATAAAAGGCATAGAATAAATTATAAGTATATGGAACAAATTCTTACCCCACCACCTCTCTCAGCCTAGCCCTTTTAAGCAGCAGCTCTTGTACACAACGACAAATCTATTCATTTTGATAAACAAATTTCTAATGAAATGAAATTCCATGTTAAAAAAGAAGGATATTGATCAAGGCCCTAGATAATTAAAGAAGCACTTACCTTAAACACATGCTCAAATTCTTAAGGCCAAACTTGATCGAGAAAAAGAAAGAAACAGAACAACGGCAGAACAACATAGTCCTAGAAGCAAACAAAGAAGCGGAAAAAAGAAAAAGAAAGAGGTATAAAGGCAAAAATACCTTGGCAAGGAGCAGAAACGGACCAGGCAGAACCACAGATAACCTGCAAAACAATCAGAAAAGATATCAGGTACAGAAATGACAGCAGGGAAAAAAAACAAAGGCAAAGCACAGAAAATGAAAGAGGAAAAAAACAGAAGAAAACCCCAAACCCACCAGATAAGCACAAACCGACATAATCAGTCTCGGAAAAAGGAAAAGTTTGCTCACCGAAGGAGGAAGCGAGAAGAGCAGAAGAAACACAACAGAAAGGAAGCTGCAAAGAGGAAAGAGAAAAGCACAATCCTCGCGGAGAGCAAACAACACCATCCAGGCTCTTCCAAAGCGTGCACAAAGCCCAACACCGAAGACCGTACACACCGAAGTGGAGAGAAAGTACAGGCAGCGGAATGGGTTCGTCCGAAAAGGCGATGGATCAGATCAGATGCGGCAAACTGAAAAAAATCGCGAGCACGCAGGAAGAACAGGAAAGAACAACGCACGGAGGCAACAAAGAAACGGCAACAAAGGAATGAGGAGGAAGTACAGGCAGCCCAATGGCTCAGTCCGAAAAATGAGCGAATGAGATCAGATGCGGCAAAAGAGAAAAAATCTCAAGCACACAAGAAGAAAAGAAGAGAGAGAGAGACACGGAAGCAACAAAGAAACGGTCACAGAAAAGCGCAAGGGACAGACGCAGGCCAGAGATAGCACAGATGGACGGACCAGATCAGTTCAATCGCATGCCAAACAGCAACCCAACCGTTGCGATTTGAGCTTTCTCTACAGTTTTTTTCAGGTTTGAAATTGAAATACTTATAATTTGTCTGAACTTTTTATTTTTGATATCTAAATGTACTATTTGCTTTTTGGGTTGCGTCAGAGAAGCTAATGGACAGTGTTTTCCTACGCTATATAACCTTTTTGATTAAAATCCTGCAAACAGAGTAATTATTCCTGCGAAAAAAGTAATATTTTTGTATGTTCAAAAGACTAAAATGCAATTGTTCATAATTTCAAATTGCCTTCAAAAGTCCACACGAGAAACTTCATAATAGGGTTCACACTTCGCACTGTGCTTCACTCCCCTTGGTCGGCTCCGCCACACGAATTGATTGTTTTTTATTAATTATTATTTACCACGAGAACAAGTGTAACGGATTTATATGTTCTTCGTTCATGAAAACGTGGACCGGTATGAAATACCGAGTTTGTTGTTGTTGTTGGAAGTTTTGGTCCAATTGACGCCATTGATGGTTCACCAGCACCGGGCTCACCCTAATTCTTAAATTTACATATTCTTCACCAACTCTTCTGATCCGCTGATGGGTGGGACCCAGTCTAGGGTGACTTCCTTATCAATGTCAATCTTGTGCAGTCTAAGGTGTGATGCAATGTATAAAGTTTAGGTAAATTAAAATTAAAGTTTGATATATAAAGTTAAACTGTTGTATATATGACAATTACAAATGGTTCAAAATGCTTTTTTAATGCTCCAACAATTGATATAAACAATGTAGGATATAAAATTTTACAATATATTGGTTTTCATTTTTTTTTTAAGTAATGAAAGATGGTTCCAAGTCATAAAAATATAAATATTTACGTGTCAATTGAATTCATTTTTAATAATTAAAATATAAGTTGAAAATTTTTAAAATAACAAAATTGAGTGTCTTCACTCTTCAATGATATGAAGAACAAATTAACCTATCCATTTGGATTTGAAAAGGGCAACACTTGCATTTTTTTTTCTTAACCCGTTTGTACGGTAGCCTAACTCATTATTATTAAATCTCTGAAGCAAAACACATTGATTGCATACTAATGAAGATCGAGAAAGCCGAATTAATTATTTGAAATTCTTTCAGGCCTTAAAAAATTTGTGCCTTGAAAGATAAACCTTGCTGCAAAAGACGAGTAAAAAATAAAAGTTCTTAATCCCATTTCGAAACAAATAGAGAAGTTTTATTTAATTCAAAACAGATAACGCACGTATATAGTTAATTTAGTGCTACTATAGGTATATATACATTGGATACATCATCTTTCTTTTCGTGGCGTTTCTTTCTTTTTTTTAAATTTTTTTTTACAATTTCAAAGCGAATACATAGTGGTAGAACAAAATGGTTTTACGGAACAGCCATTATATAAATAATAATCATATATATTCCATTATACGGTGAGGATTTCATCATCAAATCTTCCATCAAGATGCTGATCCCAGCAACAAAAACAAAAGCCCCTCTCCTGTCATCAGATAAAATGCATTTGTACAAAATTTTCATCGTTGGGTTCGCGGAAGTTAATTAGTACATGGTGTTGAATTGGGAAGCGGAAATGTGTTTTTAACAGGCCAAAGTCTTTTCTATCAAAGAGAAATTTTTTTATTCAATTGTATAATCATAAATAATATAAAATATTAGCTAACAAGCTATATTCTTATTAAATAAATTTAAATGATAACATCTTACAGGAAACGAAGTTGATCAAGATTTCAGATAATTTGAATAAAAATTAATTCCAGCAGAAATGAATTTGAATTTCATTTTTTATGGGAATATGTATCATGCATAATAAGTGCAAGTCAATATGAATTATTATGCAAATGCCTAAAAATTGATCATGGTTTGTGTAAATTATTATCGAAGTTCTAGAGAAAAAAAAAAGTAGAGGGATTGCCCCCACAAGTAATTTCATTAAAAGTAAATAGGTAAAAGAAAGTCAGTAATTACCTAATAACTGGAACGTTACTTCATAGGGGAAAAAAATTAAAAAAATAAGAGTCAATAGAGTTGTCAGGAATCCATCACTGGACACTTGTTTACTAAATAGAGAAACCAGAGGACTAGCATGACAATATTTTCACCAATAAAGTTGTCTTTTGCGAAAATTGATTATTTTGAAAGTGATCTTAATTTATCACATAATTGTGATCTCATTTGTTTTAAATCACATCGAATTAATTTTTTTCACTTAATTTCAAGCCACAGCCTGAAACACAGATTCTCTTATATTGATATTTCATAATGCCTAAGTTGGTATAACAAAGATGAATGGTTAATCCATTTTTTTTTCATAGGTGGTGTATGTACTTAATAAATTTAGAACAATTCTGGTTGCTTGAATGGAAGTTACAGCATGATGCTCTAGATCTTCAGGACTAACAATAAGCTTGCTCATTTCGAGATGCTATAATTACAGCACGACTCATTTTTTTTTTAAGTGATTTCGAATTCTAAGAAAAAAATTAATTCAAATGCGCATGGATCATTTTTAATATGAATTATGAAGTTAGCCATAATTAAATTTCAATAAGAACAAAAATAAAAAATCTACTTAGGAGGCAGGACACATAGAAATATTTTGATTTATATTTTGAATAACTAATCCTAACTTTATTCTCCAGCAATTCAAAAACTCATACTAATTTTATTTTAAATGCGTGTTGTGTCATGTCTTTTCCAAATCATTTCTCGTGTCGTGCCGTGCCGTGCCATGTCTAAATATTTCATGTGTCGTATCGTACCGTGACAAACTTTTAATGGATGGACACGACATGTCTAAGGATCCACGTCACACCTGGCGTCCTCGTGCCGTGTTCATGTTGTGTCGTGTTTGAACATATTTTGATTTCATAAAATATAGTTATATAGTTATATTTATGGATAAATTGGATATTCAAATTATGAAATTATCTTTAAAAAAATAGACATATAAGGAGTTTTCTTATTATTTCATAAAACCTACCATCTTTAACCCTCAGTATAAACTTTTTGTGTTGTGTCGTGTCGTGTTTTGTGTCGTGTTGTGCGTATGCTATCAAAGTGATATGACACGCCTAAAGACACGACATGATTAAGTTTTTGTGCCGTATCGTGCTCGTATCGTACCCTTTCTGGTACCGTGTCGTACTGTGTTTGGACACGTCATGTTTTTTTCTTCAAATGCTGAGTATAGATGTCTTGATTGGATAATCTGAAATTGGGAATTAAACATTCAGACGTTAGAATTGTTGCATTAAGTTCTGGCGTGTCATCAAAATTTTCTAGTCATTTTCACCTAACATTACTCGAAAAATTTCCGGTTTGAACATTTTATTAACTTATATGAGGATTGATTTAATAATTATTTAGACTCAGTCCATACAATCTGTGCGTTAATTAGAAATGTCCGATATTTTGTATATTAGTAATAAAATATGTAAACAAATGCACAGATTGTGTGGGCCAAGTTGTAAAGATGAAAATAAAAAATACAGAGTATACAAATGCACAGATTTTAAAACATAGTGTTAATTAAGGGACATAAAATCGTCGCTCAGTACTGCACTAGTGCTCTGAGGAAGAATGGAAGATTTGTGGGCCCAGATGGTATAGAGAGCTGTTCCTCGCGCGCACTAAAAGACAAATTTGAGAAGCTGCACCTGCATTCCATTAGTGGTAAAATCACCTGTGGTATGGACCCGGCGTACTGATCCAGCCAAAGAATTTAAAGAACGAATTGAAGTGGCGTAGGCGTACATACTGACTTATAAATACTCCCAAGTCTCTCGGCAATTCATTCTCTCCTTCTTCTACCAATCCTATATATCACTAACATTCTCAAAAAGAATTCGAGTAAGAGAGAAGCACCACCATTGAAATTGATCACAATTCGAAGAAGAGATACACAGGTAGTGTTTCTGAAGGCTTTTGATCTCTTTTATCGGGATGAAAATTGATCAGAATTCGTAATGCATTTCGTATGAAGTGTGAACTTTGTTCTTATGTGATTTCTTTGAATATTTTAAATTCAAATGTGATTTTTGAGGATCTAGATCGATCTAGGTTTAGCTCTCCTATCCTTTTGATTGTTAGTTTGATGCGAATATAGAAACTTAATGTAATGATCGACGAGTTTCCTTTGAGATCTGATTTTGTAGATTATTCTAGCAAATAAACAATTGAATAAATGCTTCACTATGCCCATATTAGAAGAATGGATGATATTTGTTTTGTTTCAAGAAACGATTGGATAAATGCTTGATTTAACTGGTCGATCTCTATAGTCCGTACCAAATAAACGATTGAATTAATGCTTCACTATGCGCATATTAGAAGAAACATCTTGATATTTGTTTTGTTTGAAGAAACATCTTGGAATATGGTTCTTTTATGACTTCACTGATCATCATGGTCATAATTCAATTATTCTTATTTTAAACTTGAATTAACTGGTCTCTACAGTCTGTACTATTTATATAATAAGATTGTATATCGAGTAAAAAATAGCTATGCTGGTAGAGAAACAGAGTTTAGAGGAGAGGCCGGTGAAGCTTTATTTCAATTAAATTGAATTATGTGTATTACTAAATGGTACTACTAATCCGTTTGCCACATCAAATCCGTTTCTTTTGTTTTTTAATTCTTTTTGAATATTTTATTGATACAGATCCAAGTTTTTGTGGGCCGAGGCAAAATGATTGTGGACAGACAAGTAAAATTTATTTGGGGGATGATTGGCATACATCTCATCTCATCTCAAATCTAAAATATTTTAGTTGGTACATTTTGTTTTTCTTATAGTTAATGCCATTGGACGACAACAAGAGGAGTTAAAATGTCAAGAATTGAATGCTGGACTGCTGAAGTTACAATTTAAGAAGTACCTATATATGCATGAACCGATATCATAAAATATTTTTTTAAAGTAGCAAATTTTTTTTGGGTTGATTTCCTCCAATGTTCCATTGATATCTTTTGAGACAAAAAAAAAGCATTTAAGATTGAAATAAAAGAAGTCGATAAATATATATACATATAGAGAAATGCTATGGTGCATCGCGATGTATTAAGACTTTTGTACATGGCGATCATATATGTCGATAGTTTTAAAAAATGAAAATCTAACTAAACCAATCCAATCTATATATTGAAATCTCATTACAAACCAAATTTTATATTTTTTAAAATTATTTTACTATTTTTTTCGAATTTTTTAAAACCTGCCATTTTTGGAATTTCCTTATTATTAATTGGTATCCAAAAAAGGAAAGTTTTAGAAATTTCGAAATAAATAGTAAAACAATTTCAAAAAATATAAAATTTGGTTTGTAATGAGATTTCAATATGTAGATTGGATTGGTTTAATTAGATTTGTCAATTTATAAAACGGTTGACGGATAATGATCGCGATGTACAAAAGTCTAAATACATCGCGATGCACCATAGCATATATATATATAGAGTTTTGCTATGGTGAGTTGCAACTCACCAAAGGGTTGGTGAGTCGTGCTCAAAACTCCTAAATCTAGTTCAAAATGACCGATCCAAACCGTCCAATATGATCTCTCTATTGAAATCTCCATGCAGACCAAATTTTATATTTTTTTGAAATTTTTAAGTATTTTTTTCGGATTTTTAAAAACTGCTGTTTTTGAACGGTTCAGAACTAATTAGATTAACGATTTTCTAAAATTTCAAAAAAATACTTAAAAATTTCGACAAAAATGTAAAATTTGGTATGCATGGAGATTTCAATAGGAAGATCGTATTGGACGGTTTGGATCGGTCATTTCGAACTAGATTTAGGAGCTTTGAGTGCGACTCACCGACCCTTTGGTGAGTTGCAACTCACCATAGCAAAACTCTATATATATATATATATAGAGAGAGAGAGAGAGAGAGAGAGAGAGATTGGCTAAAGTATACTCCAGCATACGGATCAAACTCGTATGCTGGAGTCGTTTTTCAAAATCTAAAATTCAAACAGTCGATCCAAACCGTTCAAGTTGTTCTCCATATAAAAATATCCTTCAAGACCAAATTTTACATTTTTTCGAGTTTTTTTGCTATATATTATGCTATTTTCAAATTGAAGGGCCAGAAACACTCCTTCATAGTGTTTTTTGAAAATAGCATAATATATAGTAAAAAAATTAGAAAAAATATAAATTTTGGTTTCCTAGGAGATTTCAATATTGAGAACAATTTGAACGGTTCGGATCGACTGTATGAATTTTAGATTTTGAAAAACGACTCCAGCATACGGACGATCCGTATGCTGGAGTATACTTTAGCCAATCTATATATATATATATATATATATATATATATATATATAATGGCTAACGCGCCAAACTTAATGCAACAGGTAGATGGTTTCATGCATCCACAAAGTCCATGTGATGAAAATGTGAAATTCATGAATTTTGTGTAACTAATTTACCGTCGAAAGTACAATGCCATGTTATTATTTAGCAGTCATATATATATCATGGATATGAATTGATATTGAACTGCAATATTACTGGAATGAAATATTTGAAAACTAAAAAAAAGTCAACTTACTTTTTTTTTTTTTTTTTTTTTTCCTTTTTAGCATTCTAAAATGCTTTGCGTAGTATGATGAGATTCGTGCTATGTATTTATTCTTGAATGCTCTCCAAACAATCGATTCAAATTATTCAATGTCTTTTCAAATGTTATAATTTTAGGAAAACAAATTTTTTATAATTCTTATTATATTTTTAGAAAATCCTTTATCTAACTAATTATGGATTCTCCAAAAATAGCGGCTTTAGAAAATGAAAATATAGTAAAATTTTTTTTAAAAATATATAAATTTAAAATTTGATTTCTATTGAGAATTCAAAATGGACGACACATTTAACAGTTTGGATCAGAGGTTTAAATATCGGTTGTAGCGCCCGCTATAGCGGCGAGAAAGCGGAGCACTATCCTAAAACGCTATAACGCTACTGGTTTAGCGCTATGTCTGATAGAGCGTATAATTGCGGCATTTAGCGGCAGATAGCGGAAAAATGGCGGTGATTTAGCGCCTTAGCGGTGATATAGCGGTTTTACTGTTTTAGGAATTATGATATATTCAGTCCAAAAAAAAGCCCAATTTCGTTCTGATATATTCGGCCCAATTTAGTCCTACTCAAGCCACATCTATACTATATTATTATTTTTTTATTAATTAAGTCCCGTGACCGCTTTTGTGACCGCATTTGTTGTCGATATCTGAGCCGTACATTCGGATTTTGCATGATATCTGATCGTCGATTTTTTTTCTCTCAACCATCACCTCTCTTTCTCTCTCCCGTACTCAAAAACTACCCTCTTCCTCTTTTTCCAACCCTGCAGTCTGCCACGCCCTCAACTTCTCCTTCGCACCCCCTCCTGTCGTCTCTCCGCCTCCTCCTCCTCTGCCAACCGCGGCCCACCTCCTCCACCTCTTCTTCTCCGCCAAATTCACGGTACCTCAAAACGCTCGACAAATCCGCCCCTTGTCGGCCCTACCCACAACCCATCCTCTGCTGCTCCTCCATGAGAATATTCAATTGTACCGGTATCTCCACACAAGATGGTAATTAGTTCATCTTATTTTTTCCTCGCTTCCTTTTTCATTACAAACTATGATTGGCTGCTGCGATCTGGTATGGTAGCTAGATTGCTTGGTATAGACTCATGCTTATAAGTTAGGTGTTGGTACTGAGTCTTCGAACTATAATATAAAAATTATATATAAACTCATGCACAACTACATTTAGTTTATCGGCAAAGGCATGAGATCAAAACAATTAGCAAATTCCAGCTTTGTAATGATTCTCTCCAACCTCCAGTTCCTTGCCGAGGGCACCGCAATTGAGGACACTTGAAGGTAAAAGAAGTTCTTCAAGCCTTTAACCTGTGGTCAGTTGAGATTTGTAAGCTTGCAGTAAATGCTTTCCTTGCACTGAGAATCTCCTCTATCAACGCCATGTCAGCACCGTGTGAGGCAACAAGCACAAATGTTCTGAGGCGACATATGCAATGGGCAAGGACTCGCATATCAGGTACAAGCATCTTGCTTTGTAGATATCTATTATTTAGTTGATTTAATCACTTTTAAATTTTGTGCAACTGATCTTCACTACCTAAGGCTCATTAACTTATAACATAATGCACCATGGATCACTGGTAACTCCAAAGAGGTTTGTTCTCCTCCTCATTATTTATTGATATTTGCAATTATATATTAGTTTTTTTTCATTTAAAAAAATTCCAAGACTAATTTTGCTCAGGCAAGTTACTATGTATGCAGAGAGAAATTCATTGGCAGTATGTAAAAACCAATTGTCCTAATTAAGATTGCCAAGAACATTAGTTTTGGGAGGTCAAAATCTCTTTATATGTGCACGTGAAATTAAGTTTCTTTAAATTACTAGCAATTTGCAACACATGTTTCTTATCATATCATGTAATCAATAACTTTCTCAAAAGAATAATTAAGGAAAGAATGTGTAGATTTTTGTGATGTTGCATTACTAAAAATTAAGACCAGTACCAGTACAAATTAAAAACAATACCTGTCCATGTAATATGAAGAAACTTTACAAGATCATAGGTATGTTGTCAGTACCAGTATTGGTAATGTTTTTTTTGGGCAACTTCAGGGTGCAAGATGCATTTATTTTGTATATTTTTTTCATTCATCTTAATGAACTTCATAAATTCTCCCTTCTACAGAAATCTTTGGAGCCCTCTTGCAGCATGAGCTGGGCTTGAGCAATACCCTAGGCCCATCAAATGTGACACCACTCATCTCAGCTACCACCTGTGGTTACTTGGAAGCGGTTCACCTCTTACTTTTGTCTGATGATGGCTCAGTCCATCTATCAAAGAATAATTGCAAGAACTCATTCGCTGCATGACATGGCCATATTGAGACGGAGAATGCCTTGATAGCAGAAGACACGCAACTCGCTTATAGAACTGACAAAAAAAAGCCTGACGACATTGCATATGGTAGTAAAGGGCAAGGTGATATTGCCTTGGTGGAGGCAGATGGGACTATTGTCATATTGCCTTATTAGGCTGGATATACTGCCTTGCATGTTGTCGCAAAACAAAACAAGCCAAGGTGATCATCGCTATTACTTTTTGCTTTTCAGATTAAAATTTGTTCAGTTGTATCTTTCGGCTAATATTAGGTCCAATGGAATTACTAATTGATGTTTAGATCATACTTTTTTAGGATAATATTTAAACCATATTTATATAGTTAAGTGTGATAATTTTGCTTCTTCATTTGAAATTTGTAACTCTGATGTAGCTGAATCCAATATTATATTGCATAAATAATGTATCAAGGGCAAAATAGCAATATTTTGAAAATAATTATATCTTAAGAATTGGTTAATCAAGTCATGAAAGAATTTAATTGGAAATACAACATGTTTACATTCATTCATCTTATGTTAATGGTAATAAAAGATTAAAACACATTATTCTAACTTTTGTAATTTGAGAGCCATTGCAATTAAAATCAAATAAAATATTATATCCCTTTCATGCATGTTGTGATCAATATATATTAAACAAGATCATTTGTTTGTTTTCCTTTGTAAATTTTCACAATAAGCAACATGTTTTGCTTGGGGAAAATATGAACAGAAATTCCAAAATTGAACATTTGTAATCAAATGTATGATGGCTCAATTTGGGTCTCTTCAATTGCTTATTATTTTTAAAAATTCAATGCATATGGATGCTACAACAGCTTTTGTATGATGCTTATGCACTTAATTTTGTACAGCTCATGTAAAAAGATAGATTATGGCATTTTGTCTTTGTATTTATAAGATTGTCACACACAATTTAAACTTAATGATAAATTATTAGTGCTTCTTAAAATTGGAAATACAAAAAAAAAAAAAATCCACCAAGACGCGTCGTAGCCGCATTTCCCCACCTAGTTAGTATTACTTCTCAATGGCCAATGGGTGCGCAAATTCTGGGTATATTGGCCAATCGAAACAATTGCACGGTCAAAGCGGATTTCGTTTTGGTATTAAAATAGTGTACTTCAATCTTCTAATGTTTAAAGTAATATCTATGGGGCCGTTTGGATGGTATGAGAATAAGGAAGAATAGCTTCTTCCTAAATATCTAAACTCTTTCTAAAGTTACACACTTTCTAATGTTTTCTTTCTAAAATTCTTATTTCTTCCTTATTCCCATAGGATCCAAACGAGCCCTATATGCATATTTGATGTTATATGATGTTTAATATGAATCAAAATATGTATCCGACATAATATCCGCTATGGTCCGATAGCGGCCGCTAAACGACCGCTATACGCTATCCACTATGACATTGGCATGTCCACGACGAATCCGCTATCCGCTATTTAAACCTTTGGTTTGGATCAACTATATAAATAAATAAATCCAATACGGACGAAGTTCCATGTCTGGACTAAGTTCCCTGTGTGTTATAAACCGATCTCCTGCAAAATTGTCTGTAAACTATTTCAAATAATGTTGATAATTTTTGAAAAAGACTTGTATAATTTTCTGATACAGCACATCTTAACGATTGAATAACCTCAAAGTGATATCCTGCTTAAACTGACACCTCACACTGACATCTTCTTGGCTTGAGCTCGGGATCCATGGTGGTTGATGGTGCGGCCTCCTTGCTTCAAATTGATCCCAACTGAGTAATGTAACTTCACCATGGGTATACAAAGAAGCTTCTGAGGTGGGTTACTTGATCAATTGTTTATCAAATTTAGCTAATTGCTCACCCCATTTTACCATTGATGCTGAGTTTATTACTCCTCTTCGATTAGGTCAGTTGGAAAAAAGGAGAGATACGAAAGTGGTGTCTTTGTGCTCGTCTTGATCTCACGATTCTATTGGTGCCATTGGATTGTACAGTTGCAGCATGAAGCTCCGGTAAGATCTCAAACCCTAGAGGCTTCGTCGTCTTCCTGCCATTGGATTGTACATTTGCCCTTGTTCGTATTTATTTTAGGCAAATAAAGTTCTGTGATTTTTGAAAAATTTATTTACCTTTTAAACATTGCCATTAAACCCTCAGAGTCTCAGACAGACCTCAAAAAGAGAGAGAGGAGGGTAGAAATGACGGCGTTTCCAAGGCAAAAGCCCAAAACAATCTCACACACTCTAGTTCGTCCGTCACTTCTCGCTTTTCTTTTCTTCCCGCCACGTCATCACCTTCCGATCGCTCGGCACTTCGTCAAGGGCTCAATCTCCGCCTCCTCCGTCGCCGTCTCATCGTGTCCTCCTCAAATTTGAAATCTGAAATCCTACCAGAGAACTTTTGCGGCCATCCCTCATCCCTTATCCCTGGTGGACGGTGGTGAGGCTTTAATTTGTTAGTAGCACCATCACCAAGTGAGGCGTACGTTGTTCTCTCCTCATTGTACAGGTTACAGATACAATTCAGGGTTTCACTATAACAGTAGGTATAGCTCAAGTATAGCAAAAAATAAATTGGGCCTCATGAATGAACTAATAATAACCAACAATGTCGTGGGTTAAAAATATTGTTATCAAGTATTGAAATTATCATAATTATCCTTTTCGTGTTACTTAAAAATTTGGCGCATGTTGCATTGTCTCCCCATCCCTCTAATTACTTAAAAATTCCAATCTTTTATTCTGTTCTCTCTACTACAGCCGGAAACAGGGAAAACTTTTACAGTGGATTCTGATGATGGGGCAGTGAAAGAAGTTCTCTCTAGTGTAAGCTCCAAATATTTGGCATCAGCAGGACACGCAATTGCCTTATCCCCCGACTTATCACGTACATGGCAACATTGAGTTGGCAGACAAGGCAAGAGCTATTGCAGTTGCAATTTGAGAAGGCAGAAAGTTATGTGTTGGTCAAGTCACAGGAAAGATATCGGATAGAGGAGGCTGCTTGAGAGAAGGAATTAGAGGGAGATATGGAGGGGACAAGGGCTGTTGTGGTTGCAATTCAAAAAGGCAAAAAGGCTCATGTGTTGGTCAAGTAACAGGAAGGATATAGGATAGAGGAGGCTGCTTGAGAGAAGGAATTAGAGGGAGATATGGTGTGGGGCCTGGTGCTTCTCAGCTTATGGTTGGCGTTTTTTATGTTTCGGTGATTCCAGATAGGGGAAGTCTGCTGGCAATTTGAATAAAAAACAGTTTTAGTGTAGATGATAGACGCACTATTCTTTTTCTATGTTCCTAATTGCGATTGGATACTTGTTAATTTGGATTGTGGAGGTGCCCTAGAGCCTATAGGTGATGTTGTGTATACTCTGTATCATTTTTATTATGCAAGGTTTTCTTGGAATGAAGGAGAAACTTTCGGGATTTACTATCCTCTTACAGTTTTGATTCAGCTTTTTTAGTATGCATGTTAAGTTTTTGAAGATATACCCATTTGAGTTACTGTAATACCAGTAAAATTTTAAATTACAAAGCTGATATTGATGTGGCATTATGTATCATTTTACAGATATGACTGGACTACTTCGCAACGTGACTATGTCCAAATCAGCACTATTTGAACCCTCTTAAGATAACAGAACATATAAGCACAAAACAGCAACCTTGCTTTCAACAGATTATATATAACTATTAAAGCATCATTCTTACAATAGAGAAAACAAACTAAATCAGTATCAGTATCACCATTCTTACTGTAGCAAACAAACCAATTGAGTATCAGTATCACCATTCTTAGTGTAGCAAACAAAATAAATCAGTATCACCAAAACCCCAACACAACATAAAAATGTCAATTCTTTCAATATCTATGGTATCTGCTTCTCTTGGAACAGACTTGGGAGAATATTCCCATCAAGGATATGTCACCAGTCAAGCGAAGTGCGATACCACAAATAATACTGAAATCCATTCAGTATTAAGCCAGAGACATTTGACATCTGTCGGGATAACAAATGAATTAATTTTTTTTCATTTTACTTATGTGTATTATAATAAGACAAAATTAATAAAAAAAAACATATTTTTGTATGACTGTGTACCAAAGTAATGATGTCTAAACCCTCAGTAGTGGCATAAGCGATCCATATCATGCAGTTGACACATCCAATTACAGAAGAAAAAAGAGAAACCGATGTAATATGCTTTATTTTGAGATGCTTCCCACTGTTGTAATTTTGAATTTCAAAAAAGAACAAAGATTAGTTTTTAAAATATGCGGTGTACTAATACATCTGTACAATTACAATTTACATTTTACAAATATATGAATTGTGTTCTATGTGCTTCACAATTGCCAATGAAACAATCATGTGTTGTATGTCAAATAAATAAACTTAATTCTACTAACTAGCCAGATGTACAGTTATAGCATGTCTGATAATTCCTCTTAAACTATTTTGGCCGGTACAGTTCTTTCTAGGCATCTCCTCCTATCTATTAGATTGTGATTTGGACGTGGTATTAAACTGCCTTGCACTAATTAAGATGGAATATACATATCCTTGGTTAAATTAACTAATAAAATTGAATAATTACTATTTGCTGCCCAATACCTTGTTTTTGCTCATTTTTTTACTCTATAGTCTGAATTGATTTGACTTTTTAAAATCTCTTGGAGGAAGCCTCTCTAGCTAAAATTACTATGCAACTGCATAAAATAAAATATGCGCACCTCAATTTATAATTTACATTTTTCAGATTCGTTACTGGGATAGCAAAGCACTAGCAAAATTAGAACTTTCTATTATTGTCAAGTGTTACAATATCTATCTCATCTTATATCATTTCGAACCTAATTGAATTAAAAGCTTTTGGGTTATTTTGTTAGGAAGGCACTGGCAATATTACAATTTTCAGATTAAGTGAGGAAGTATTTAAGATATGCACTTCTAAGAGTGCTAACAGCTCCCAGGCAAGGACAATTATTGGTTACAACTAGCACAGACCTTTTTATAATAATCACACAAGTATATCTACTGCATGCAACAAATGGTTAATAGTAATGACAGCAAATCATACCAGAGCAACACCGACTGGAGTGGCAAATGTTGTGATGGAAGAGACGAGATATAATCCACCAGTCACATTCTTCACAAGAGGTTTGCATTCATCGGGCACCCTATAAAATGTAATTGAAAGAACCACTATCACTGCAAGTAGTGCTGTAGCAACAGAGCCTATAAAAACCTGTTTAAAGAGCAAAAATGAAAATGAATTGGTAATGTGTCTTCTGTTAGTATCTTTTATTTAATAGTATAGTGAAAATGATGAACAAAACTTAGACGTATGTGAGAGGAGGAAAATTGACAAAATAGTTTTCTTCTGTTTGAATCTGGATACAGAAAGTGGTGAAGTACATGCCGTTCTACCTCTCTTTCGCTTTGATCTCTATATCTTGGTCTGTCATCCTTAATTTTCTCAAATTCCTTTGTTACTCATCTTGGCTTAAAAGAAAATCCCAATTTCCTCTCTTTATACTTATCTAACTTGAGAGCTAACATGCATTTTAGTATGTACCTCAATTCCACACTTGGTATATGTGTTTCAGCAATAACCAGCTTTTAACTGTTAGTATATACCAGTAAAACACATAATTAGAACTATCAATTCTGAACTGTTGATTGATTGATAGTAATGCAATTTTTATATGGCATGAGCAGATACCGAATGGTCTCGGTGCATTACTTGCTGCTGTGCAGCTGATTCTATACGTGACTTATTACCGTACCACGCCCAAGGATGACTCAAAAGATAATGTCGAGCTGCCCGAGGTAACCCCAACCAGTACATCTGACTCGCTCACCGCCGTGACTGTTGAGAAATAGATATTGGATTTACAATTTTAAACGCTGTTTATTTAATTTCCACTGTACCACCGCAATATGTCATTCCATAATGTTTATTCCACTGTACTCTAAAATTTGATTCTATCATGTTTGTTCCACTGTTCAAGGCATTATTATAGGGTTATAGTCATTTAATTGGAGCCTTTTCTTGTTAAGAAAACATCAAATTTTGAAGCTAATGTAGTTTTTCTCTGACTTCAGTTTTAATACTCATTATTTTTTATCAGGATAGAAATAATGAAATACAACAATTATGCTGATGCTGCACAGTGCCACACTTTAAACTTCTAACCTTGTGCTTCTGTAACACTTTATCAATGCAACAACGTGGCAATTTGTAAACTTGAAATAATATTTTGGTAAAGAGTATAATTAACGTCTCTTTAAATGTATGAATTAGGAAATACGGTCAAATTAAAACACACCTTATGAGCATGTTTACTTGCAACTTCAGAAGCTAAATGCACTGATAAAAAAGTAAATTAAATGAAAATAACCGAGTATATGAACTGTCAAAATTGTCATGTTCACGTTTGTACTTAATTAACTGCACATATGCAAATGAGGAAAAAAAAAATATATTTCCTAAACATAAGACTGTTGGTTTGAGCAGCAACAAATGAGAATAGCAATTCCCTAAATGAGTTACTAATGAGAACAGTGTACTAAAAGTAGTTACTAATAACCACGTTTATTATAACTGATAATAAAAGATAAAAGATTTGGATTGTGCCCATTGTATTTGTAGAATTGTATGGCATGCCACCTGTTGAAATTGGATTGCAGTTGTGATTACAAGTCCAATATGAAAGCCCAGAAAAGAAATAAGATAATCCTTGAGCTTATAACTTAAGAGCCGTCGTATTAGCTTATAGAGCTATAGCAAGCAGTCAAGCAGAGAATTATAAATTTATACAAGGATATTTATTTAGATTTTATATCTACTATCTGTACAGGAAAATGTTGGATGAAATGCAGTCTCATAAACTGGATAACTATTCAACCTTTATACTGTCAGAAAGTGCTCAATTTTCAATTTTAGTTACTAATTAACTTAATTATCCATCAAGCACAAAGGATCTTGCCAAGCAATCAACATACAACATGAGAGAAGGGAAGGAATCGTTTACCTCTCGCGAAATCGTATTCGCGAGGCTCGATCCATATCTCTAGGAATCGATGGCATACCTTCTCCACCACCACCACCGTCGAGCCGCCGGCCTCGAGTCCACTAAGAAGATTAACCACATTCTCAAGGCATGTGCTAGCACGCCCAAGGACAAGTCTAATCCCATTAGTTTTCTCTCTTCCATCTACTAATTACTTTAATTAAGTGGAGAGATGAGAGCTCAACAAATGAGTAAAATAGGGAGAGAGGAAGAGAGCAAGAGAAAGAGAAAATTTCAGAAATTTTCTCCTCTTGAAAATGGCGGCTAAGGAAGGAAGAAAGAGTGGAGAGAGAAAGTTAGGTGGAGGCTCTCATAAGTGGTCCTTATATAGAGCACAAAACCTAATTGATCTCTTGCATAATTACAATTATGACACTCCTAGCTACCACCATTATGGGCCGGCCATATAAATGACCTTTATGGGCCACCTCACTTCTTTAATTTAGTTCTTAATTCATTTAATTAAGGCCTCTTATATTTGCTATTTAATTGGACTATTCATTTACTATTAAATGATGGCCCAGTTAATTAATATAATCTTTTATATTAAAAAAATGTTGAACTAAAATGAATTATTAACTTATTAATAATTATTTTGAAATTAGTTAATGCATTAATTTATTTCTATATGATCTCATTGACTTAATTAATTATAACGGTTCGCAACGGTATATAATTAATTAATCAACATATCATATTTTCGCAATACACTGTTGCGAATAAATAAATAATGCACTGTGTGATTAAAGTCCTATTTGTGTGACCCTTTGAGGATTTATGCTACGTTGGCCATGAAATTAAATCGCTATTTAATTCCAATAATCATAAGCGGTATCTAGCAACACGTTATGATTCCCAATTCGCATAAATAATGTACTGCTACAATATCTTAATCCTGCATAAGAAATAAAAGTATCTCCTTGTCTGATTCTTATGTCACATGATATCACTGTATAATCCAAGATAGGAATGTGTCATTCTTGCAGATTATACATTTTTTGATCTAGAGTTAATTGTATAAATTGGCCAAACAATCCAACTCCATCAAGGGGCCCAAACAGATATCATCACTCACTAGGTATACTAATGAGAGACATACGGTTTTCTTGATGAACAACTTTTTCCCGCACAATTCAAGAGAGCATAAATAAAGTCCGTATAGCAGCCCTTATCAGGAATCAACGGTAGACGATATTTATTGAACCTATCCTCATGTGGAAAAGTTGAACCATCTCAAACTTAGAATCAAACTCATATGAAATAAACAATGACACATAACACAATCCATATATTTATTTCATTGGGTCAAGTCATGTACTATGTTCTAATAACATACACATATGCAATTAAATTGGTAACTCCTTACCTATGATTTGTAGAACTTAATCATTACCTAACTTGCATACTAATCTTTTATGATAATTAATGTTTCTTGTTAATTATCAAGATTACGGACGATTTAGATTTATTACTGTCATTCTAATGAATGATCCACAGAAATCTACAATTCAGATCCTCAACCTGAATGATCTGTCAGTAATAAACTCTAGGAACAAATGATCAAATATCATCAATAACATAAACTAAGATATTAAGTCATTAAATATTGACTTTTAGGACACAACTCCAACATATACATGCATGCCTCCTGCCTTTTTTAATTTAATAGTATCTCGCTTTCTTCCTATGTTAAAATTATAAAAAATGTAAACGATTTATTTTATTGTAAAATAGATAAAACAAAGAAAATTTGTTCTTTTTATGCTCTAGCAATGTAAAAAAAATGATTTAGTATTAACAAATAATTGTCACGAATATTGGTACGTACATTTTAATAGTAATTCCATCTCTTTATTCTTAACCCCTGAAATAATAATAATAATAATAATAATAATAACTTTTTTTGAAGATAATAATAATAATAATAACGTTACATACCGTCCTTTCTTTTTAATCTTTTTTTCTTTTCTCTTTGAATATATTCATCTAGAAGCCGCTGTCATCCTCTTATTCTGAAATAAAAATCTACGCCAAGAGAGACTTTTTTTATTAGAAAATTATTTTTTTTTGAAAAGTTCAGTTTGAAAAAAAACAAACAATTGCGAAAACATGAACATGTGAAGGGACATAATGTGAGACTCTACTAGCATTTTTACACAGGTATATATATTGACTTTATAAGTATGTCCCACTAAATATAAAAAATTTCAATGGCTCACCAAATTTAATTGGCAAATCTAATACGATGTACTTTAAAGTCCGCTCGCGTTTTAAAATGCGGTCAAACTTCTAAACTTCGGTATTAATTTTCTCTTCTTAATTTTTAATTATATTTTTAAACTCCAATTTTAAAATATTTACAGCCAAGAGCCCCAAATAAAATTTTAATGTCTGACGTGGGTATTTGTAGATTGACATATATACATGGGCCTGAAAAAAAAATTTATGTGAAATTCCGGACTTTATATTCCGTGCGGCGAGTCATGAGTATCGGAAGAATTGATCAATTATTTTACTCTAGTGAGTTCTACATTTTCCGGACTCATGACTACTTACTACACACAATTTCCATTCTTTCTAGAAGATTTTCTCGATCTTATTTTATTTTCTGAACAGGTACTGTCTTTTGGCATAATTCACTACTAGAAAAAAGACTTTCTGTAACGGGTCATCTGTAACGGTTATATTAAAACCCGTTACAGATACTTAAGGGATAGCGCGCTAAAAAATTAAAAACAAATCTGTAACGGTTATTCTGAAAAAACCGTTACACATTTCCCGTCACAAAAAGAAAAAAAACCGTAAACCTTTCTGTAACGGTTTTTATATAAAAACTGTTACAGTTTCTAATTTAATAATCTGTAACGGTTTTATATTAAACCCATTATAAACTGTTCTCTTTTTATTTCTATATATTTCCTCCTGATAAGCCCCCTCCCTCTATAGATCTGTCCGCCGTTTCCCTCTCAACCATCGATACCTCTGCCCAATCGCCCCCACCTCTCTTCTCTCGAAGCCTCTATAAATTGGTTCGATCTGATCGTGCACCTGTCCGCTCTCTACTTCTCCGTCCGTCTCCGATCGTCGCCTATCGCCACCACCTGGTGCTCCGCCCAATCCCATCCGCACTTGGTGCTCGCCGCCTTCTTGCAAACCCTAGCACACCATCGTCGCTTGTAGAGGGAAAGAGGATACACCAACGTAACGGCATCGATCCATCATCCCAATACCATGGTGGAATCCAAACCCATGTCTTTTTCACTTGTAGATTCTCTCCAGAAGGAGGTCTCCTACTAACTGCCCACCTCCATTGCCTTTCCCAGGTACTGGTCATAATTTTGATTGATTTTACTCTCCATTTTGATTTGTTCATTTACTGTCATTTGTAATGCAACTATGCATTAGATGTGTTTGACGAAATGCTCACAAAAAAAGGCTGTCAATAGGTGTAAAAATAGCCTCATATAAATCAATCCACATATTTGTTTGCCAAGTTCTATGGGCTATTGGACAATTGCAATGAAAAAGTAGACTTGTTACAGCTGTCAGTGACGCTGGTGGTTGGGTCCCTCCTACTGATCCTCTGGTGCCACTCTAGGAAAAGCACTAAGCCCGTTGAGCTGCTACAACTGCCATCGTTGAAGCTAGAGATGGAGAAAGAGAAGGTAGATGACAGCAAAAAGCACGTCACCGTCTTCTTCGTTACACAGACTGTTAGCTTCTTATTTAGGTACCCATTAACAGGTTTGTGCAGGGTTAAAGCATATGCACAGCCATGATCCACCATATGCACAGCCATGATTTGGTTTCTTTAAACATTTTTCATCTGTCACAAGTTTCATTCACATTGCAAATAAATTGATGACAAATTTACAAGAATTGTTCCTAATTGTTTTCAGTCATTAGTTGCTTTGGAATGATTATTAATATCTAGTTTTGTGTCTGCTCGTGGTACTCATTGTACCCGACTGGACGTATGGTAGTAAGCCTTCTTGTGCTTTACCTTTTCCTACCTGGAGCTTCTATTAGCATGTTTAGATAGCAAGAAAAAAGTAATAACATTATGATGTGTATTGTGTAAAAGTATTGCTCCAAATTCAAAACTCCTACTATATAAATGACGGCAGCAGATGTGCTATTATTAACATTAGTAGGGTTTAGGGTTTCATACTATCAAAATCAGATGGTTCAGATCAGCAAAAAGTAGACTTGTTACAGCTGTCAGTGTATATAGTTTTTTTAATTAATAATTTGTGTCTCTGTAGATCTATGTGGTTGATTCATTGTACAGAGAAAGAATTGGGGAGGCTAAGGCAGAATTTCAGGTTTTATTTTACTTCTTATTTTGTTTTTTAGTAATAATGACAGTTATTAATCTTTTGTGCTAATATTATATATTGTGCTTCCTCTTCAGTCCATAATTATTGATTCTTTGATGCTAAAATGTAGTGTGATTTTGATCTTTGCAAACAAGCAGGACATGGGTGATTATATTAATATGTGAATAATGCTACTTGGAACATGTGCCAGTAAAAGAAAGTTTCTGTTCTTACAAGTATTCCTGACGGATTAAAAAAATTAAAATTTATGTTTCTGACAAATATTTCTTACAACTAATATGATTCTATTTTGTTAATTTAAGGACCAATTATAGGTTGACCTAGATTGTCTAAGGAATGAAAGCCGTTTTCAATCAATTAAAGTCATGGAGAAAGCGTGTTCGATGCCGTGGCCGATCGAGCGAAAGCCGTGGCCGAGCGAAGGAAAGCCGTGGCCGAGCGAAAGAAAGCCGTGGCCGAGCCAGGAAAGCCGTGGCCGATCGAACGAAAGCCGTGGCCGATCGAACGAAAGCCGTGGCCGAGCGAAGGAAAGCCGTGGCCGAACGAACGGAAGCCGTGGCCGAGGGATGAAAGTCGTGGTAGAAGATCTTACAGGTTTATGTTGTTTTTTTTTTTGTGTTATGAGATGAAAGATATATACTATAATGTGATGATTTTTGTAAGTTGTAAGAAGAATTCTTTATATTGTAAAATGAATTGAATAATTGTTGAATTAATTAATTTGAATTTTTAATCTTCTGTTATTGTGATGCTGTATGATTTTTAATTTAGAATAATATTAATTTATGCAAGGAATTATTAGAGGAAGGCACGATGAACAGCGAAAACCAAAAAAATGGAAAGAAAATCTGTAACGGTTTTTATCTATTAACCGTTATAGATTAAGGCCCATCTGTAATGGTTATTAATTAAAAACCGTTACAAAATTATATAAAATTTTGTAATAAAAAATTATATTATATGATCTGTAACGGTTATTACTTAATAACCGTTACAGATGACATTAATCTGTAACGGTTATTAAATAATAACCGTTACAAAATCCAATCTTCGGGAACGGTTATTATCTAATAACCGTTACAGATTTTGTAATGGTTATTAAAGCTTTTGTAACGGGGGCTACTGTAACGGTAGGTAAACCGTTACTAAGGCCTTTTATTAACCGTTACAGAAACCTTTTTTTCGTGTAGTGATTTGTATTTATTAGATGATAAAATAAAATGTACTAAAAGATTAACTAAATTATTGAAATTTACAAAGGTCACTAATTTCAAAATACAACTTGCATTTTAGGAGGGCTGTATTTTAGACCCGTTTGTGCTTTATGTGTATCTCATGTCTAATATAAGCTGGAAAATTATTTTCAAAATACATTGTTTTTTACAAAAAAAAAAAAAAAAAAATGAAGGTCGTGATTTGAAGCCAGAAACCTACATAATGACAATTTAAAATTAATTTAGTTTGTCCCTCAAAGTATTATTTATAAGTATTAAACTATATTTTTCTAGAGATAATTGTTTTCGTGTGGATCTCCTTTGGTTAAGAACTTTTGGTGGGAAATGTACTGCGTGAAATTTGCAATTCTCTTGCTATTTGTTACTTTCAAAGATGGGATCAAATAGTATTTCATTTGTTCAATCTGGATCAAATGAAAGCTATTCGTTCTTGCAATTAGATAGATTTTATATTTATATTCAAATAAAGAATTATTTTAATAGGAACATAAAAATTTTCAGAGTCCTTAGTATTGTCTTAAGAGCAAATATTAGAGAAAAACATTATGACTCCAAATAAATATCTGTTTCAAAGCAAGCACGAGAATTTCTTTTTTGGAGTACTTCTTAGTCGTTTTTATTTATTTTTTATAGATAAGTTTTTTTGTGTTGAAAAAATTAAATATTTAATAAAATATTTATCAGTAAAAAGATCTCGGCATGCTTTCTGTTTTATATCGAATGTTACAATAATTGGAGGAAACATTAATCCACGATTTAAAAAGCTGAAATCTGAATTCATAAAATTGCAACGTTATACTGAATATAACAGCCCAAAAAACTTGAAATTCTATGGGCAACTGCTTGGTGATTTTGTGGAAACAGCACCTCTAAAATTGTGTTTCCTCTTTTTAATAGGATAATAGTAGTATACAGCCGTTCATTTTATTCTTCTAAAGATTTTGTTTCTAAATAAAGTGGTCAGGTTTCTTAGGCCACCAGAAAATAAGAAACGGCATAAAATATATCAAGTAAAATTTTAAATCAAACAATAATAATGAACTAATTTTGAAATCATGGGTATGATGTGGCTAAAATCCTGTCAAATTATTGTAACGATGTATCTAATATACATTTCATTAATTAAATTTATTTTTCTGAGATCCAGTCGATAAACAATTGCTGTTTCAGCAAGAATTTATTTGTTTGCTGTCAACTACAAGTGTACAACCAAGGTTACAAACATTTCCTGGACCCCGATTCAAGGAATACAGTGGCTGTTGTGTAAATATCTTCAAAACTAGTGGTAGAGCAATTAAATAGCGTTTTGGCTCCTACACGGGTGTGTTTGGATGTTGGAATTTAATAGGCTATTTTAAATTTGGATGTTGGATTTCTCTCTCCTGCGTTCCAATTAGCAATTCACCTTCTTATTTGTCCATATAAATGAAATAGGAATAAGGTCCCAATTAGCAATTCAATCTTTATTGGATCTGCTTGTTCCGTGTTTGGGTGTTGCACCAATAAAAACTTGTTTTATTATTAACAGATAGCTTAGCAACCGTTAGATTTAGCCTAGGAGCCTTCATTCCAAAAGAAAAAAGGAAAAAAAAAAAACCCTTTGCATTTGGATTTAGTTAATTTAGGCAAACCAGTATTAATTATTGTCAGGACATTTACAGACCTAATTAAAGAAAGACATCGAAAATCGCTTCATATCTTTGAACAAACGTAGGCCCCACATGACAGTTTCATATCAAACGGTAGTTTGTGGATAAGGGAGACACTTGGCGAAATAATTGTTATGCAAATCCCTAATTAATGGCTAGCTCGTAAATCTACGTACATTTATTTTTACTTTTATAGTGCATTTATATGATTTTTTGACTATAACATTTTAAAACTTTATATGTGTTGCATTTCAATATATTTAATGAATGGTAAAATAATTTGAGTTAAAGTAAAATCTTATACCTGCCATATGCAAGAATAGGGGCTCTAATTTTTGTCATGATATACAAATATCTCTTAAAAGCTAAATGAATATAACCTCAAAACAGATGCACTAAAATTATTAATAGATAAAAAGGGCATGTACTCGAATAATAATTTCCAAATGGAGTTTGTGTTTCTATTTTGGGTTAACTCAAATTCAGACTGCCTACCGAACGGGCATATATACCCCTCTCTGTCTCCATTTTTTTCTTCACTGCCTCCTGGTATTCTCTCCTTAACTTGCATCTCTTTAATCTCTCTCTCTCTCTCTCTCTCTCTCAACAAAAAGAAAAAAGCAAAATGATTTCCACGGGTTCCATTCGAACTGTGGTCGGAATAATAGGTACTAATGGCAATTTCTTTCTCTCTAACCCCAATATCTTAGCACTTTAGCAGTCTCCTAGTTTAATCGTTTGTTGTTTTCAATGAATTTCAGGAAATGTTATTTCCTTTGGCCTGTTTCTATCTCCACTGTAAGTTACCTCCTCTTATCATAATATTTTGTACAATCTAATAATTTTTTCTTTAGTCTATTTTACATTCTCTCATAAATGGCAAATTTAGTTGAGATTCGAGAAAAAATATAATTAATGTAGCCATTTATTTTCAAAGATTTTATTTGCCACCAATTGATCATAGTAGCATATAGTGCATGTATATTGTATTTTGCTGGACCAATATGAAGTTATTTTACTCGCGCAAGGAAACCATGGTATTGCTAACGCCTTTTGGTTTTTTCTTGGCATGTAAACAACTCAAAGTTTCCTTATTTGTTGCATCCTTTTAGTGGTTTTCTAAATGCATAAAAATACTAAATTAGAAGTAACCAAAATTAGAAAGTTTGCATTTTCGAAAAACAATTTTTTTTTTATTGTTTCTAGTTTTGTTTATTAAAGACGATTGTCTTAGTTTCCCTTTTCTGAGTAATGAAGGAACGTTCTGAAAATCAAACTTATCTGTACAATTCAAAGAATGAACGAAGTAAAATATTTTGATAGACAGTTTGTCAAATTGAGTCAATTCGAAAATTGTTTGATCAATGATCAATATTTCTTAAATGTGTTAATTATCAAATTGCTTAATGGATGACCATCATTTTACAAATTGCACATATTGATAGTAATCTTTCTAAATCATTTGAAGAATTAAAAAAAAAAAAAACAAGAACAATCACCAAAGAAAATTGTTGTCAAATGTAACCTATCCTTCTTAGTAATCATCCTGATCAGTCCTAGAAATTTAATCAAACTGGAGAAGCAGGCCTTCCTATGTATAATTTGTTGTCAAATACAAGTTGTGGATTTTATTCATGTGATCCATTTGGAGTAAACGATTTCATTATTTTTAACAGAAAAGTCTGAATATTTTTTCTTTTGAAATCCACACTCATTCCAATTTGTACAATTTTATTAACATTTTCTTGTGAATATTGGATGAACACACAGGCCGACATTCATTACAATTGTGAAAAAGAGAGCAGTGGAGGACTTCTCACCGGTACCATATCTTGCAACGCTGCTGAACTGCATGATGTGGGTCGTGTACGGCGTGCCGTTTGTGCATCCCAACAGCATGCTCGTGCTCACAATCAATGGCATTGGATTCTTCATTGAGGCACTCTACATCGGTATTTTCTTTGCCTTCGCCCCACGCCGCCTCCGTGTAAGCTTTTTTTTTTTTTTTTTTCCTTTGTCTTTTATATGTTTTTGCTATTTGCTATTTGCTTTGAATTTCGATTACCATTGAACATGAAAACTTGTATTGCTACTAGTACTTTCTAACAATATATATTTGCCTTTTTGATACATTCCTTTTGTTAATGCAGCTTAAAATTTTGAGCATTCTGGCCGCTGAGATGTTGTTTGTAGGGGTGGTCTTGGGTGGTGTCCTCGGGGGGGCCCACACTCATGACAAGAGGACACAAATTGTGGGTATTCTTTGTGTCATCTTTGGAACTGCCATGTATGCATCCCCGCTTTCTATCATGGTAAGTATTGTTGATCTTTGTTAAAAGCAGGTTGGTATGATAAGAATGTTATTGGCCTTTGATTATTTATTATAAGAACTATATTTGTTTGCTTTTGTTGCCATTTTGTCTGTATCGTTCTGAATGTCTCAACAGTAACAACAAAAAGAATGACCTGGTTTGGTACTTACTGTAATTCAAGAATATGTTCCAATTAAAGTTGATATATGTTTTGTGCCAATAATTTCTTTATAATAATATGGCATAATTTTAGCTGAAAAGATTTTCAGGAAAATTTCAAATTTCCAGCTTGCTTAATAGTTTGAACTAGTATAGTGCCTTGTTCCTATTCATCACTTTGATTAACATAGTTTGATATAATTTAGATTAGTACGTTTAATACTTTATTATAAAATTTCTTCTTCCTTAAATTATGGATGATCTAAATTGAGAAGTGCATACAACAATTTTAAGTTTTTAACTGCTTACGCATCTGATAATCTGACCGAACATCATCTGAATTGTATATTTTCAATATAATATGGACTTACAAATGCATGTGCGTTCTCCTAGGATGTTGCAGGCTTGCCAAATTAGATAATTAGTATTTGTTGACAAGAATTTAATATGGAACCAAAAGAAAGAGGTCTAGGTGGTTGGATCAATTTGTCCAATTTCTCCGTTTTCAAAAGAGAAGTTTTGTTAACAAATGGCAGTTCTCTACTTACAAACAGATTAGTGCGGGAATTTTTTTAATTAATTTACTGTAGTTTATTATCCTTTTTTATCCCAAACTCAATGCAAAGAGTGTGAGGTAAATATGTAAAATAATTTACTGTACTATCCTTAATTTGAACATGTGGCAGAAAATAAATATGTTAATTATATAGCTGAGAGTTCAATTACCTCTGTTTTGAATCTGGTCACAAACAGAAAATGGTGGTTCAGACTAAGAGTGTGAAGTACATGCCGCTCTACCTCTCCTTGGTCAGCTTCCTAAATGGTGTTTGCTGGACCGTTTACTCCCTCCTACGCTTCGATCTCTATATCTTGGTAAGACCTCTTTCTAAAATTTGCTGTTGTACTCGGTTAGATAACACTGCACCTTTTTAGGTTACCTTGTATTATTGTCGGATTATTTTCTTATAAACATCAAAGTTGCATAAAATGAGCAAAATCATTGTTCTTAACCCTTGATTGAGAATAACCTTTCTGTTTTTTATTTGCTTATTTATTTTTTGTTACGAGCAGATACCAAATGGTCTTGGCGCATTGCTTGCTGCAGCACAGCTGATCCTGTACTTCATTTATTACCGTACCACTCCCGAAGACGACACAAAGCAAAACCTTGAGTTGCCTCAGATCGTCCCGACCGATGCACCAGAGTTTCTCAACTCTCTGACAATAGAGAAATAGATATTGGATTTTTCATTGTATTCTTGACCTCAGTCAGTTATTTAGTCTTTTTACCTAGGTCCTCTCCATTTTGCTTTATCTGTGTAACGAATGGGACACGAGTTGTTGCAATCTTGTAAGAGTATAATTGTTGAACGGATATTTTATCATGTAAAAGAACATCAATTTTTTTGAGCTAATTAATTTAGCTTTTTCACTGATTTCTCTACAAAGCAACTACATGAATCCATAAAATGATGAAGGTTTGGGAAGTAGTGTTGAGAATAAAAAAGAAAATGAGGGATGAAATTGTAAAATGTGTAAATATGAAATAAATAAAAAATAGAAAGTAGGATAGGTACCGTACAGTGTAACGTTGGAATACCAACGGTAATAATAGGATGGCTATAAATACCTTGTATCTCCTTTGTAAAAATATAGAATACAATCAATTAAAAAGGAAATACTCAAATATAACCGTTACTGTCATATTCAATTTTTTAACATGGTATCAGAGCATCTCTGATCTTGAGGCGTCAACAAACTGAAAAGAAACATGCAAATTGCTGAATCGCAGAAGAAAAATCTCATGTGGGCACAAGAAGTGTTCTCTTCTCTAGGCGGCAAAAATAAAAAAGCCGCCAATACAACGAAAAACACAAATCCAATGAATTCGGATGAGTCGCAAGTAACTGACCTGGAGATCATGCAAAATAATGGTTACCAGTGCTCAGGCGACCTAGATAGTTGGCTCGAATCAATTCAATTCGAAGTCCTTTTCCCCTCTGAGCTATCGTCGCCCTCAAATTTGGCAGCCATGAAGCAACAAACCTCTCAATCACATAAAGACAAAGCTCGAAAATATGCGAGAGATACCAATGAAAAGGTCAATCAGAACCCTAATTTCAGTCAAAACCGGCGGAAGGGACAAAAGGGGAGTTCCAATGATGGACTCGGACGATGTGAGCACTGCAGCAAGGTGGGCCACACGCGAGATATTTGCTGGTCCCTCCATCCTGAACTCCCGCCGGTCAAAGAAAGGGGAGGATTGAGAAGTGGCGGTGCTGCCAAGAAAAAAGGCGGAGAGAGTTCGAGAAAGGGGGAGAGAAGGCTGATCGATGCGAAGGAATCAGATAGCGAACTGGGTGAATCGATTAACTCCTATGCCACTCGGAACCAACTTGGGGGAGCCGAAAAAATTAAAACTAACGTTACTGTTCACACGAATATCGAAAAAAACGTTTAAAAATTCGAAATTTTAAAACTAACGTTGTTAGATCGGCAATCGGAATGCCGAGAACACAAATGCCTTTGATCGGCATTCCAATTGCCGATCTAAGTGCGTTCCCGCCTAAAGTCCCTTTTTCTATTTTTTATACTTTTCATCATTAATTTTGTAGTGTATCGGCAATTGGAATGCCGATCTAAGCTTAGATCGGCATTCCAATTGCCGATCTAAGCTTAGATCGGCATTCCAATTGCCGATCTAAGTGCGTTCCCGCCTAAAGTCCCTTTTTTAATATTTTCATCATTAATTTTTTAGTGTTTTTAATGATTAAAAGGCTTGAATCGGCATCCCAAATGCCGATCGAAGGTCTAAAGTGAATTTTAGTGCGATTTAACAGTGTCATTAAGTGTGATTTAATTTGATTGTCCATCATTATCTCCACTCTCAATGGTTATAAATAGATCATGGCGTTCCAAATTCGAAAATCACCCGTTATTTTCAAACACTCTACTCTCAATACTATCAGAAATATGATTTCCATTCCGGTTTTCGTTAATCAATCTCCATATAATCCATCAAATTATTTCAGTTTGGATGCAACTTCACAAACTGATTATGAATCAATTAAAGAACTAATTTTATCAGCATTGGGATTTTATCAAGGTCATTATAATTTGAGAATTGTTTCTCATTTTAATACCATAATTGAAGGAAGGTTCCAGCAGATGCAATTGCCGGTGAACTCTGAAAATGAATGGCGGTATGTACGACATGAGTGCTTCCAAGCAAGAAGACTACACGGCTTTCAACTTCACGTTGATTTGCTTCCAGCAACTGGTGGTGGCCCACAAGGTAACTTTCGATAAATTTTAATATTATAATAGAATTATAAATCTTAATCCATTTAAGATTATTACCATCATTCAAAAAAGTATTGATTTTGTTTAGAAAAATAATTACCACGAATTGTACGCATTTATAATTAATTAGTTTTATGCCACCACTACGGCAAAATTTGTTTTTAACGGCAGTTATTAAGGGGTTTTCACAAATTGCATCCACCATGAAGCTCTTTCAAATCTTTTCCTAAATAAAAAAAGAGAGTTATCAAATTTTTAACCTTCAAGAATCATTAGACAAATCACACATTATATTGCTAAAATTCTAAACATAAGCAAATTTGTATAATATTTTAGATTCTCTAGCTGCAATATTATTTTTCCTTTCAACAGTTTTTCCCTCAGCTGCAATATTAACAACAGCCTTTTAAAAAACTGCCGTAAATATGGCGCCGTTAAAAACCTTTTCTGTTGTGGTGCACTATGAATTCTACCATTTTGAAAAATGTCATTCTTAAATTAACCTTTGATTAGGAGGACACATAAATTACATATTTTTTAATTATATATTTTTTAATTAGGAGGACACACAAATTATAATTATAATTATGATTATAATTATAATTTCAATCAACAAGTCAATAATACCGAAGAAGACGAAGAAAGAAATAATCAATACAATACGAGTGCACAGGGTTGGGATTCTTGGGACCAACCTGAGAGTAGTAGTGGACGAGAAAGACAACAGACAACAAATAATGAGTACAATACCAATGCACAGGATTGGGATCCATGGGACCAACCTGAGAGTAGTACACCAGCTAGACAAGAAGCGGAGGAAGAAGAAGAAGGGAATATAGACGAACTTGACGAGACATACGACCGTGGCCCGGGTTATCAGTCGAACTATGCAACGGGGGAGGACTTCACGGATGAAGAGGAAGAGTTTTGGGAGTCACAGGATATGGAGGGAGATGGTTTGTATGCGCAGGGTTTTGCGAATCACGAGTATTACATTACAGGAAGGACCGATAATTACCATCCCGTTAGACAATTTTTGGATATCTCTGAGTATAGAAATTCGATTCCACAACCGTCTCAAACAGAATCTTCTGGGCCTTTAGCGCAAGGAAACATTTTTATGTCAAAACCACAATTAAAACAAGCTTGTAATAAATACGCCGTAGATAATAATGTACAGCATAAAGCCACTAGAAGTACTCCAGCATTGTATGTATTGGATTGTAAGGTGCCTACCTGTAAGTGGCATTTGTATGCCCGTACAGAAAGGGAAGGTGAATTTTGGAGAATAATAAAGAATGAAGAAGAACATACATGCGTGAGAAGGGCTGGAGATTTCACGCATGAAAATCTGACGGCAGAGGTAATCGCAAACAGCATCAGGAATGCAGTGAAGAGAGATCTTGGTATTTCTATAGATGACGTAAAATCTATATTGGAGAAAGAATATCCAAATGTAAAACCAACCTATAACAAGTTATGGCGTGGAAGAGAGAAAGCGATCGAACAACTTTTTGGATCGTGGGAGGGATCATACAACAAACTTCCGAGTTTATTATTGGCTATACAGAGAACGACCCCAGGGACACAGATCAAATGGTTGACAGAGAGCGTAGGGGATCCCAACAGAGCTATGTTCACCGCAGCAGCATGGGCATATGGGCCTTGTATCGCGGCGGTACCATACCTAAGGCCTGTTATCAGCATCGACGCGTCGTTCTTATCGGGTCGCTACAAGGGAAGATTGTTAGCGGCATGCGGTTATGATCCAGAGCAGCGGTTGCTTCCACTAGCATTTGCATTAGTGCGAACTGAGAACGAACAATGTTGGGGTTGGTTCATGAATTTTCTAAGGCGACAAGTTATCGGGGAAGGAAAAAAATTCTGTGTTGTTTCGGATCGCCATTGGGGAATAAGGAACGCGTTCAAACAACCCCAATACGGTTGGCAAGAGGATGCGAACCCTTCATATGCCGTGCACCGGTATTGCATGCAACATGTATGTGAAAACGTGTTCAAGGCATCTGGAAAAGACGCAGCTCTACCAGACAAATTCAGAAATAAGTTGGCCAACAAGAAAAAAAGAAGGCCCTTCTACAAAATGTGGAACGAACTGAAAAAAACGAATCCAAAGGCGATCGACTACCTTCAAAAGTGTGGAAAAGAAAATGAAACAGATGGCAACGAGCAGTGGAAACCTGAAAGGTGGACACAAACGTATGACGGTGGTTATCGTTGGGGAATTATGACGAGTAATGGATCAGAAAGTCTCAATAGCAGGTACAAGGCTGAAAGAAGACTACCAGTTGTTGGACTTGTGGAAGGCACTTGGTACAAAACTGTTAAATGGTTCAATGAGAGGAAGCAAATAGCTTTGGCGAGACAGGCGGAGGGAGAACGATGGCCAAAAGAAATCCAACTTAAGCTGATGAAGCATACTCTCAAAGCAGGTAATAAATGTACTTCCAATGTAATCATATTTACTTCTAATCTTTAAAATATATAATGATATAAATTCATATTTACAGCGCCAATAAACGTTATCACCGTTGACATTGAACGTGGAGAATTTGAAGCTCAAGTGCCATTCGAAAAAAATGATCCGGGGGTAACGTGGAAGTACCAAGTTTTTCTCAAACGAGATTACCAACCGAGAGATCCTCAACTACCGAGCAGGCGTGCTTGGTGTAAGTGCAGAAAACCTCAACTCACAGGAATACCATGTCTTCATGTGGTTGCCGTATGCGGTCATTGTAGGTGGGATGTTTCTGATTTTGTAGACGAACGGTACAGCACAGAGAATATGGCTAAAATATGGTCAACAGGTGAATTTCACTGCTACGAAGACGAAGATAAGTGGCCTGGGTATGATGGTCCCGTGATCTATCCGGATAAGACAATGATTAATCGGGGCAGGCGAAAAAAGGATCGTGATTGGATGTGGATGGATGCAATGAGAAATAAAAATCATGCAAACCAGAGGCGCCGAACCAGAAGGGACGCTGCGGCGGCCAACGACACTCAGCAACCTATGTCGATGGAGGACCTTCAAACTGGTCGTCGTACAGGTCGTCCTACCAACACACCGAGGACACGGAGGACTACAAGACCTTCTGCAAGAAACAGAACTCAATCTTCTACAGGGAACCAAAGTGAACCTTCTAGGGAGCCGGATCAACCTAGCCGGAATTCTATCAGTATTGATTCTCGCAATGAAAGTCGCGTCAGTTTTGGGATAGAAGGTATTCAACCACGTCGAAATTCCATTAGCCTGGGTGACCGATCAATGTCGCTCCGATTTCCCACAAGTCACGGAGCATCAAGTAGCAGAGAGAGTCATGGCGCATCAAGTAGCAGGGGACCATCTCAAAGCACAAGCAGTGGAGGAGGGGGACTACGACGTGGGGTTGCCCGGCTAGGATCAAGGTTCATGAATATCTTACCAGGAGGAGGCCGGCGTTAGTTTTATGTAATATTTTTATGTTTTTTTTTAAGGGTTGACTTTATGTTATTCAGTGAAGATGGCTGTAATTTTAATATTTATGGTTGACTTTATAATTATTTATATTTATTCTGATTTTTTACTAATTTTTAAATTTTCTTCAAATTTTATTCTATTTTTTTTATTAATTACCTATTTAAACTAATTAAATTAAATTAAATAAATAAACTAATTAAATTAAATAAAAAATTTCCAAATTACATATTATAATTATTTATATTTATTCTGATTTTTTACTAATTTTTTAATTTTCTTCAAATTTTATCTATGTTTTTATTAATTACCTATTTTAACTAATTAAATTAAATAAATAAAATAATTAAATTATATAAATAAACTAATTAAATTACATAAAAAATTTCCAAATTACATATTATAATTATTTATATTTATTCTGATTTTTTACTACTTTTTAAATTTTCTTCAAATTTTATTCTATTTTTTTATTAATTATCTATTTAAACTAATTAAATTAAATGAAAAATTTTGAAATTACATATTATAATTCTTTATATTTATTCTGATTTTTTACTAATTTTTTAATTTTCTTCAAATTTTGTTAAATGTTTTTATTAATTATCTATTTAAACTAATTAAATTAAATAAAAAATTATTACAAAGTTGAAAAATAATTGCAAATGTTTAACAATCAATCAGAGAGCAAATTGAGCGGTGAGAAATGGTCCAACCTTAGATCGGCAATTGGAATGCCGATCTAAGCTTAGATCGGCAATTGGAATGCCGATCAAAGGCATTTGTGTTCTCGGCATTCCGATTGCCGATCTAACAACGTTAGTTTTAAAATTTCAAATTTTTAAACGTTTTTTTCGATATTCGTGTGAACAGTAATGTTAGTTTTAATTTTTTCGGCTTGGGGGAGTCGATCGGCAAACCAGTGTCGCCAAAACTTTGGGCCAAACAAATCAGCTGCTGGCCCATCTAATATCGCTTCTAAAAGGTCCATTTAGAGGTTTAGTTGATAAAGAATTTTTTGATTCTGTTATTAATTCTAATCTCATTCGGACCAACAAGGAAAATAATATGGTTGTTAGGCATGATTGTTTAAGCCCCATTTTTAATACATCCAATGATATAAACCCCTTTAAATGTACAAATTTAGGATTATTTTATAATAATGGTTCATAAAATAATGACCAATGGATATTAGACTCCGGTGCAACGGACCATATGACTGGAAATAAAAATATTTTGTATGATTACCATCCTTGCAAAAATGAAGACTTTGTGATTGTTGCAAATGGTGAGAAAATGAAAATTTGTGGTTATGGCACTATCAAGCTTTTTTCTAAAGAAATAAAAAATATTTTGTACGTAAAAAATTGCACCTCGAATTTATTATCTGTAGGAAAACTTTCAAAAGAAATAGATTGTGAAATTAAATTTTCTTTTCAAAATGTTTTGTTTCGAGATTTGAAAACTAAGAAGATTATTGGTGAAGGTTTATTAGAAAATGGTCTTTATGTTTTAAATTGTCAAAAAACTAATTTTCATATGAATAAAGATGATTTAGGCAATCTTTGGCATAAAAGAATTGGGCATCCTTCCGATAAAGTTTTAAAATGTCTCTTTGATTTTAAAATTTTAGATTGTAGTAATTGCGAAGTGTGTAAATTTTCTAAACACACAAAACTTCCTTTTTATTCTTCAAAAAGTAAAAGTAATAAACCGTTTGATTTAATCCACTCCGATGTTTGGGGGCCGGCTCCCGTTGGCTCTTTTAATGGTTTTAAGTATTTTGTCATATTTATAGATGATTTTACACGTGTGACTTGGTTATATTTACTAAAACAAAAAAGTGAAGTTTTTTCTAAATTTGAAGAGTTTTCCAATATGGTCGAAAATCAATATAACACTAGAATCAAAATTTTTAGAACCGATAATGGATCGGAATTTGTAAATCAAAATTTTTATAATTTTTTGAAACAAAAAGGAATTTTACATCAAACTACTTGTGTTTATACACCTCAACAAAATGGAGTTTCCGAAAGAAAAAATCGTCATATACTTGAAATAACTAGATCTCTTCTTTTTCAAAATAATGTTCCTAAAATTTATTGGTCGGATACCGTTCTTACCGCCACATATTTAATAAATAGATTACCTAGTGTTGTTTTGAATTATAAAAGTCCCTTAGAAGTTCTTTACCAAAGAAAAATTAATATTAATCACCTAAGAGTTTTTGGATGTATTTGTTATGTTCATACAAGTAAATTAGATAAATTAGACTATACTTCTATTAAAACTATTTTCTTAGGATATTCTTCCCAGAAAAAAGGGTTATAAATGTTATGATCCAAAAAATCATAAATTTTATATTTCAAGAGATGTTACTTTTTTTGAAAATGAGCCATATTTTCAAAGTAATAACAAAGAGCTTGATAACCATATTTTCACAAATGATTTTGCTCTTCCCATAATTTCTAATCAAAGTGGTGAGAAAGTATTTGTAGGAAATGAACGAGAAGAGGAATACAACCAAAACAACATTGGCAATACCACTCAAAGTGAAGCTAAGGAAGAAGAAAACATAAGTGTCGAAGAAGAAGAAAATACATGTGTGGAACAAGAGATGCCTTTGCAAAGATCCACGCGCTCCACTCAACCACCGGCAAGGTTACAAGATTTTGTAACCTACGAGGTTCAATATCCTATCCAAAATTATATCTCATATGATAAAATTACTAATAACCATCGCACTTTTTTTAAATGCAATATCCAAAAATGAAGAACAAAAAAATTTCGAAGAAACCATAAGCCAACTGGTATGGCGCAAGGCTATGAAGGAAGAACTTCAAGCCTTAGAAAAAAATAATACTTGGACAATAGTACCATTACCAAAAAAAAAAAAATCCGTTGGATGCAAATGAGTTTATAAAATTAAATATCATAGTGATGGTACCATCGAACGATACAAGGTAAGATTAGTCGCCAAAGGCTATACCCAAACATATGGTATTGATTACCACGAGACCTTTGCTCCCGTAGCAAAAATGAATACCGTGAGGATTTTACTATCGGTTGCGGTAAATAATGGTTGGAAATTATACCAAATGGATGTTAAAAATGATTTTCTTCAAGGAACGCTTGAGGAAGAAGTTTACATGACTCTACCACTGGATCATGTAAAAGAAAAAAATACTAACCTTGTTTGTAGGTTAAAAAAATCAATTTATGGACTTAAGCAATCTCCAAGAGCATGGTATGGAAAATTGTCTCATTATTTAATTTCTTGTGGTTTTAAAGTAAGCCAATCCGATACATCATTATTTTCAAAACATGAAAATAATGACACTACCGTTGTCCTTGTATATGTTGATGACATAATTGTGACCGGTAATAATTATGAGAAAATTAACATTGTTAAAAAACAATTGAAAGAAAAATTTGAAATCAAAGACCTTGGTTTGCTAAAATACTTTTTAGGAATTGAAATAGCACATTCCACCACCAAAGGATTATTTATTTCACAAAGAAAATATACATTAGATCTTTTAAAAGAAACCGGTAAATTAGGATCCAAACCAGCCTTTACCCCAATGGATAGCAATGCTAAACTAAATTCCGAAGACGGTGACCCGTTGGAAAATATTAACCAATTCCAACGACTTATAGGAAAATTAATATACTTAACGGTAACTAGGCCGGACATATCCTATGCGGTAAGTCAAATTAGTAAATTTATGCATGCACCAAGAAAACCTCATTTGGATGCCATTGATAGGGTTTTGAGATACCTTAAAAAAACACCCGGAAAGGGTATTTGGATGAAAAATAATAAATCTAATAATGTGTGTGGCTATTCCGATGCAGACTGGGCCGGGAGTTTTGATAGAAAATCAACAACCGGCTATTGCACGTTTGTAGGTGGGAATTTAGTCACATGGAAAAGCAAGAAACAAAATGTTGTGGCTCGATCAAGTGCGGAAGCGGAGTATCGTGCCATGGCATCCACCGCGAGCGAGCTTACATGGATCAAGCAAGTGCTCAAGGATTTACATATTTCAATTCAAGAACCAATGAAGATGTTTTGTGATAACAATGCGGCAAGACATATCGCTTCAAATCCGGTGTTTCACGAAAGAATGAAACACATTGAAGTTGATTGCCACTACATAAGAGAAAAAATCCAAATGAAAGAAATCGAGACTCCATATGTGAAGAGTGAAGATCAATTGGCCGATATTTTCACTAAAGGATTAATTCCAAAAGTATTTGAAGATATAGTTAACAAGTTAGAATTAATAGACATCTATAATCCTAACTTGAGGGGGAGTGTTGAGAATAAAAAAGAAAATGAGGGATGAAATTGTAAAATGTGTAAATATGAAATAAATAAAAAATAGAAAGTAGGATAGGTACCGTACAGTGTAACGTTGGAATACCAACGGTAATAATAGGATGGCTATAAATACCTTGTATCTCCTTTGTAAAAATATAGAATACAATCAATAAAAAAGAAAATACTCAAATATAACCGTTACTGTCATATTCAATTTTTAACAAGTAGTCTGGTCCAATCTAACATGTATATATAGTTCATGAGCATATTCCTTTGCAAGTTCGGAAACAAAGTTCATGACAAGATACTCATACAAGCAGCTAATGATCAATACTCAATATAACCAAACTTAGGATTTCGAGTTAGGCGATGAAAAAGTTTGGAAGTTGGGATTCCGAGTTATGCGATGAAAAAGTTGGAAGTGTTTCCTTGTCTTAAATTTTGTGTTATATTAAGTTGAGATAAGTTGGGTATAGAAGATCTGAATAATTCGAGCATACATAATTGGTTGTATAATGTGCAAATTAAACATTAAAGTGCATGTGAATAATTAATCAAAGGACCTTGTTGGAAGAATAAAAGTACAAAAAAATTCAGTTGTTCAAAAGAACATGAGGCCTGTTGTAAAATAAGTGGAAGAAATAAATAAAAAACAATGTATCAAGAGTAAGTAAGATAATATTCTCAATCTAAATTTCAAAATTTTATTATCTCATTCCAACATTCTTTCATATACATACACAAATTTACAATGCCTCTATTTATTGGCTACAATATGATATCTCACATAATGATTAATAAATAAATAGTACTGGAGATCATGAAAATAAATGTGTAGTGGAGAATATGGAGATAAATGAGTTGTGGGGAATATGAAGATGAACAATCCACATATTTATTAATTTTATAACACTTTCCCTTAGATGTTCATATTTAATTATACACTATTAATATGATACTTCATGTTCAATATTAATATGATACTTCTGAACCAATTTATATGCCTCATTAAAAACTTTACCAAGAAAATTCCATTTGGAATAAAAACTTAGATAAAGAGAAAAGAGTACAGTGTGTATAATGCTTTCCCTCATTTTGATATTGTCGGATATCCTTCAGTCGATGTAGACCTATTAAAAATTTGAGAGTTCTTGCATCCACTATAGGTGAAAAATGTTTCTTCGTAATCGACTCCATATATTTGGTGTAAAGCCTTCTGACAGTACCCTTGCTTTGTATATCATAATTTCATTTTTCTCATTTTTTTTAATGGCAAATACTCATTTGTAACTTACAAGGTTAACATCTTTGGGTATTTGGACTACTGGTCTAAATACTTGTAGTTTGTCAGGTAAATTTAATTTAGCTTGTATGGTATCTTTCCATTTAGGCCAATCATTTCTGTGTCTACATTCTTCTATGGTTTTTGGCACACTATCCTCTTCGCTTATAACATCACTAGCATAGCGAATGCAAAAATTTCATCAACCTGAGTTTCATTTTTGTTTAATATTGTACTAGTTTTTACATAATTTATAGAAATCTCATAATCATTTGGTACTTCAGTTTTTTCTAGAACTTCATCAATCTCTTCTGGAGTTTTAGTTTCTTCTAAAACTTTATTAATCTCTTCTGGAGATTTAGTTTCTTCTGGAATTTTATTAATCTATTTTGGAGAGTTAGTTTCTTCTGGAACCTTATAAACCTCTTTTGGGATTTTACCAACTGCTTTATTCTGCCCTTTTTTTTCTGGAGATTTATATTCATGCTTTCCATTTCCTTGTAATATCTATTCGAGCAAGGGCATCTATAGCTGAAATATGTGATTTAGTGACTCTATTTATATCTGTGAATGTGTGAGGCAATTCATTTGCAATTCTTTGTAAATTTATAATCTTTTGAACTTCAAGTTCACATTGGCCACTTTGGGGATCAAGATAAGATAATGATGAACTTCATGTCACTTGTTTATCCAACTTTTTTTTTTTCCTTCTCCTAAATTTGAGAATATTCGACAACAGAATGAGTGTTAAAACCAATATAAATTTTCAACCTTCTTTGAGCTTCCATTTTGTGCGATGTGGAGGAGAAATTTGTGTTAGAGATATGTTCTAGAAGCCAATCAGTTTATAACTACTTCTATGGTTTATGTTATTGATGATTTTGATCATTTATTCCTTGATTTATTTATTGACAGATCATTCAGGTTGAGGATCTGAATTGTGGATCTCTGTGTTTCATTTATAAATAAATGACAATAATAAATCTAAAATGTCCATAATCTTGATAATTAACAAGGAACATTAATTATCAAATAAGATTAGTATGCAAGTTAAGTGATAATTAAGTTCTGCAAATCATAGGTAAGGAGTTACCAACTTAATTGCATATATGTATGTTATAGAACATAGCACATGACATGACCTAATGAAATAAATATATGGATTGTGTTGAATGTCATTATTTATTTCATATGAGTTTGATTCTAAGTTTGAGATGGTTCAACTTTTCCACATGAGGATAGATTCAATAAATATCGTCTAACGTTGATTCCTGATAAGAATTGCTATACGGACTTTATTTATGTTCTCTTGAATTGTGCGGTGAAAAATTGTTCATCAAGAAAATCATATGTCCCTCATTAATTTACTTAGTGAGTGATGATATTTGTTTGGGTCCCTTGATAGAGATAGATTGTTTGCTAGCAACTTTATACAATTATCTCTAGATCAAGAAATGTATAATCTACAAGAATGATACATTCTTATCTTGGATTATACAATGATATCATGTGACATAAGAATCAAACAAGGAGATACTTTTATTTCTTATGTAGGATTGAAATACTGTTGCAGTACATTATTTATTTATGTGAATTGAAAATCATAACGTGTTGCTAGATACCGCTTATGATTATTGGAAATAAATAACGATTTATTTTTCATGGCCAACATAGCATAAATCCTCAAAGGGTCACACAAATAGATAATTAACTTTACAGTGTATTATTTATTTATTCAAAACAATGAGTTCTGTGAAAATATGATAAGTTGATTAATTAATTATATACCGTCATGAACCGTTATAATTAATTAAGTTAAATGAATCATATAAAAATAAATTAATGTATTAGCTAATTCCTAAATAATTATCAATATGTTGATAATTAATTTTGTTCAACATACTTTAATTAATATGAGTTATTGGGCCTTTTAATTAATTGATTAATTAAAAGTCCAAATTGAGGTCAATTGAAAGAGCAATAAAAGAAAATGAGTAATGGGCCTAGACATCATGTGGTGTAGCCCACATGAACCCATGATAGGTACGGCACAAGGAGGGGCAAATTTGCCCAAGTGGAAATTATGAGAGCTAGGTCTTGAGAGGTCTATTTAAAAGGGTCTCATTTGACGAAACCCTAGCCTCCATCCCATTTCTCTCTCCTCTCTACCCTAGGCTGCCACTTATAGCTAAGGAAGAAGCTCATCCTCTTCTTTCTTGCTCTCTCCACATTCTTCTCTAGCTCATGTATTGAGCATCCCCTTCATCCATTAAATAAGTTAGTAGAAAGAAGTACTTGATAAGGGATTAGCCTTGGTCTCAAGTTGCTAGCACAACTTCTAGACTAAGGTTAATATCTTGGTGAATTCGAGGCCGACAAAGGAGGTGGTGAAGGAGTGCACGCCACCAACTTCTAAAAAAGGAATCGAGCCTTGCGGATACAATTTTGCAAGAGGTAAAAAATTTCCTACACCTTTCTCATGATGATGATGTGTTGAATGCTTGTGCTAGATCTTTTAGTGAATGTTTGCTTAAATTAATTGCTATTAGTTGTAATAAAAATTAAAATTGGGCATAAACATCATTTTTCTAACAATTTGAATATATATTGCACAACTAAATACTTTTAAATGGGACAAATTTTGTTCTCTTCCGAAAACTAATTGTAACGGGGAATACTTATGATCAGCAGTTGACCTTAATATAATTAGTGCAACAGTATGAAATATGGCATGTCCCCTTGCAGAAGATGGTAAACTAGATTTCATAAGTAATGATTTAGCTAGTAATTGTAACTTTTTAATAAATGATTCCGCTAGACCGTTTTATTTATGAACATGTTCCACTGAATGTTCTACAGTAATCCCAATAGACATGAAATAATCATTAAAAGTTTGAGATGTAAATTCGCCTGTATTATCAAGTCAGATTCTTTTAATTTGATGATCCGGAAAGTTATCTCTTAATTGGATAATTTATGCTAATAATCTAGCAAATGTAACATTTCTTGTTGCCAACAAACACACATGTGACCAATGCGTTGACGCATCAATTGAAACCATAAAATACCTAGATTAATGGTCTACATGGCGGTATTTTAGGCCCACATGTATCTCCTTGAATTTGTTCTAAAAATAATGGAGCTTCATGTCCAACTTTATTTGGAGATGGCCTTTGTAATTAATTTTACATGAGAGCAAGCTTAACATGTCAATTCTTTTGATAACATGATCTTCAGGTCTTTTAGGGGATACTCATTTGCACTTTCTATTATTCTCCTCATCATTATATTTTCCAGATGACCCAATCTATCATGCCATAATGTGAATAACTTTCGATCAACTAACTTCCGATTAGTGACCATATTTGATTTTATTGTACTTATATAAGTACCATATAGTCTATTAGACAATGCTTGCAAATTTTCCATAATATTTTTCTGGCCATTTATAATAGATAATAATATGAAGATATTCGTAATTTCTTTCATTCATAGTTTCAATATGATAATCGTTCTTTCGAATATATTTAAAACTTAGTAGATTTTTTCTGGATCTAGATGAATATAATGCATCATTTATTATTAATTTTGTTCCTTCAGGTAACAAAATATAAGCTCTTTCAGAGCCTTCAATAATATTGCTAAAGCCAGATATAGTTTGAATATTAGTCACACCAGAATGTTATTGCAAAAAGTATGCCTTACTTTTCAATACGGTATTTGTAGTTCCGCTATCAACCAAATATGGATCTTCTTTACTTAATATTGCATAAGTCATTTTCCCTTGATTAACATATACATAATATAAAAATTAAACATAAATAAAAATTTCCTATAATGAAACTTGATAAAAGCATTTGAACGTACTGCTAGTACGTTATCAATATTTTGTTATACCATATATGTTACAAACATCTTTAAGACGTTTTTTTTTCATTGCAAATATTAATGCGACGATGTCAATGTCATCTATACATATATAATCAAATTCGCTTCAGGGAATGGATTTTCATGTGAATCATACTTGTTGATTAATTAATTAGAAACTCATTATTTTTTTTGCATTTAGAAGATGTGATACTAACTTTGAGTATCTTTTGCTACTACAGGAGCAAATTTGAGATATAAATTATGGAGAATTATACTCACAACCAGATTTGAAATCATGTAATCTTATATGTTATAATGAGCTTTTGATTTTGATGGTGACATTTTTCTTTGAAAACTCTTCAAGAGTACTAACATGCTTTCATCATAACTTCAGGTTATGATAAATGAAACAGCGATAAGTAAATAAATAAAATGAATAAATAAAGAGAGAAAGAAATAAATAAATAATAATTCTAATTTTTAGCATTATAACTTCATGTTATAGAAAAATTTTATTTAATAACTTCTGGTTATTAAATCGTTTGACTGCGTAATTTATATAATTTAATTGAAATAACTTTAGGTTATTTTTATTCAAATGACTAATAATAAGTGCTAATATATTAAATTGGGAATAATTTCATGTTATTTTTCATCTAGTATCCTATAGTAACTTCTGGTTATTTAACGAATAGAACTTCTAGTTCTTTGATAAAAATTTCAACTTTGAATAATAACTTCGAGTTATTTATTTAATATATTCAGTGGCATTCCATAACTTCTAGTTATATTAAATTTCAAATAGAACTTCAGGTTCTAAGCAAATAGATTGAAATATTAAGAACTTCAAGTTCTAAACAACTTACTTCAAGAATCAAGAACTTCAGGTTCTAAATAATTTTAAACGAAATATAAACTTCAGGTTTTAAACAAAATAAATTCAAGTATTAAGAACTTCAGGTTCTAAACAAATTATTTATATGATTAAGAACTTCAGGTTCTAAATGACTTTAGATCGAAATATGAACTTCAGGTTCTTCATGTAATAAAAACTTCGGGTTCTTGATAAACTTTCAAGTTTGAATAATATCTTCAAGATATTATTTTTATCATCACTCACTTCAGGAAATGATTCTCATAAATTTCAAACAAAAAAAATATAGCAATCAAAAGTTTAAATAAAATTGAAATTATAAATTATATAATATCAATCAAATCTTTTACTTATCTCAAAATTTCATTGAGCAATTTATTCTTACTTACCTAAGAACTTTGAACTTCTTCGTAACAATTCATGCAAACAATTTTGTGACACCTTCCGAGCAAATTCGTGCTGATAACGTGTTGTAAAATAAAGGTGGAAGAAATAAATAAAGAACAATGTATCAAGAGTACCCAATATATAAAAATCAATAGTTTCTTCCAAAGAGGGATTTAAGCCAATAACGGATATCTGTTTTGGAATTTGATATATCCATAGGTATGTCATAGCAGTAGTGGTATATATATGTATGTATTTTATAGAAATAGCATTCATCAGTTAATCTTAATTCTTCTATAAATTGAACTGAGCATGTCTTAAGTGATTTCAGATTATATTCAATGTTTTAAGTTATTGTGGTGGAAGTTTTATATTCCATAAATAATGACAGTACTGTCCCTTGCCCATCAAGTTTTGTTCAAAACTCGGCCTGAATTAATATCAAGCAACTGATATGAGTTGGCCGGTAGACCGTAACAGCATATGCATGTGAAAAAGACCTGCTCCGTCCCAAATTGCAGACCAAACTTCATCGCGCGAAGCGCGATGAGATAGCTAGTTGATATTTCATAATGCCTAATTAATTTGGTATAACAAAGTTGAATAGTTAATCCATTTTTTTTTTCATAGGTGCTGTACGTACTTTATAGAACAATTCACGGTTGCTTGAGTGGAGGTTACAGACTTACAGCATGATGCTTTAGATCTTCAGGAATCAGGAGTAAAATAAGCGTGCTCATTTACTTGCTAATTAATCATGCTGAAATTTTGGCTTTACTTATCCATCATGTGTTGACTTGTCTTCATGTACTGATAATATATTTTTAATTTTTGCTTAATGAGAATTATTGTAAGATTGTACAAAGTATGAGACTATGAGTGATCTTTGTTTTTCTTTTTGTATTACCACTGTTATGGAAGTTTTTGCTTCTTTTAATCCAATTTAAAGTATAATATTTCTGGATAAAGTTTAACTCCAAGTCAAACTCAAAATCAACATGGTCATGCCTGATGTATGGAGCCATCAAATCTTGCCGACAAGCAGCAAAAATGTGTTGAAGATGATGCAGAGTTGATGGGAAGGCTTGCCTAATTAAGCTTAAACTGCAATAGAAAATATAGTGAGTTTAAATTTGGAATAAAAATTTATCAGAGTTTATTTAGATAATTTTTTATTCCGAATTAATTTCTTATTCAGAATAATTTTTTTCTTAGTTGCGGTATTTTTATAGATCAAATTAAAAATGCTGCTGCATTTTATCAATAATTCTTAGTAGATAACGGATCGAAATTTGTAAGCCAACCAAAATTTTGTACGCAGCCTTTTTTGAAAGAAAAAACAGATTACATCTTTATTTTAATATTATATTAGTTTGGTCAACGTAATAGGTATTATACTGTTTCGGTTTTTTTTTTTTTTTTTTTTTTTTTTTTTTTTTTTTTTTACAATTGCGCTGTCCGAAATGGTAAAAAAAATGATAAGAAGAGTACTTATTATGCAACGAAGATACTTTCGTGAGACTGAATAAAATTATAGAAATAATCTGTTGATAAAATCTGGTCATGTTATGCAAGAGACTGAGTACTTTCATGTCTATTTCTAACAAAACCTGGGACTTACTATCTTACTGGAGAAATTTCTAGTTATGTATGGTGCAGTCCTGGCATCTGACAAGCATCATTAGTGACATTTTACTTTAAAGTTAACTAGGGGACTCTGTCTGTCGCGGCGAAGCCGCGACCTCTCCAAGATATAGTATACTGTAAGGCTAAAATAAAAAGTTTATATAAGCACTTAACTCACGTCCAGCTCAGAAGTTGTACTATTTATGAGTTTGATTATTAAAAAAAATCATAATTATTAACATTACTAAACGGTACTAACATCTCCAAGACACAAACATTATTCAAGATAGTTTTTTTTCCCTACTATTAATATCTAAAATGGAGATGAATAATATTAGAGAACATAAAATGATAAATGTATGAAAGACTGTATCCTTACTCCATCTGGAACGTCCAATCAAAATTGAACCGTCTAATCAACACTTTTTCATGATATGGGCATGTTTACATGAGAAAGTTTAATACGCACCACAGTGCATAGGGAGTTCTATGCACCGCGGACTTTTTCGAGGGTATTTTTGTAAATTCACAAATCTAATTTAACCAATTTAATCTACATATTGAAATCTCAGAGCAAACCAAATTTTATAATTTTTGAGATTTTATTACTATTTTTTTCGATTTTTTTAAAACCTGCCATTTTTGAAATTTGTAAATAGTAGTTTGTTTCCAAAAATGGCAGGTTTTAAAAAATTCGAAAAAAATAGTAATAAAATCTCAAAAATTATAAAATTTGATTTGCTATGAGATTTCAATATGTAGATTAGATTGGTTAAATTAGATTTGTCAATTTATAAAAATACCTCCGAAAAAGTCCGCGGTGCATAGAACACCCTATGCACTATGGTGCATATTAAACTCTCTATGTTTACATACACTTCATACAGCTAAACTTATGAAAAAATAAAAGCGACCAAGATGCCTCCATCATACAGCCAAACTTATGAAAAATAAAAGTGACCAACATAGTTTCGATACACTTCATACAGCCAAACCTATTCACGTATATATGTATTACAATTCATCGTGACCAACTCTCATATTGTATATTTTTATAAACATAAGTGAATGTAATTGACATTGCAGTAGTTGAACCTTTAGTTAGCAAGTTACACCTCATCCATTTGCAAGTTTCTAATGAGGTATTGTAGAACTGAGGCTTAATTTCCAAATGGAGTCCTAAATGGACAACCAAAGCATCTTTGCTAATTGCATGCAGATTGTACAACATCAGCATGGCTTTTTATACACTTTAGAAGTTATGTATGGCACTTAAAACTTAATTGGATACCTCAAATTGATTGCAGTTTGATCAAGTAGGTGTTCCCTCACAGACTCTTCTTCAGGGTTATACGTGGCAATTAAAAGTGGCTTGCATGGTTGATATCTCACTTTTATATACACATTTTGACTATACTTAGCACAAAAATAATACATAAAACCAATACAATTATCTCATATTAAACTGTGTTTTCCGAGATTTTGGTACTGCCGCCGCATCTATCTTTATTTTGTAGAATTCTCGTGGAAATTGAGGACAAGACACGATAAAAGAGAAGAAAGGAGCTCAACCCGTAGCCGGACGACTCATTCCCGGCTCACACACACGTGCCAAGGACCAAAGAAGACTCCCATGGGCTGAGACAAATTGGACATCACACGAAGGTCTTGGTCTCAGCCCAAATCTCGAATCCAGAGCGAAATTTCGGTCCGAAATCTATGGATTTCAGTCCGAAATTTATGTATGGAAGGTGGATTTTGGAAAGTTTCGAAGAAGAAAAGGAGATTTCTTGCCCTAGTCGCCTCCTGGACTTTCCTTGGGTATTTCTAGGCACGAATTTCGACCAGAGAAGCATCCCACTTTATCCTACCTTCTCCACCATTAATTCCCACCTCTTGCACAAGTATTTTTGGGTCTTTTCCACGCAAACCACCATGAATGTAGCAGCTTTGGGTGCGACGGCAGCAAGGCGAGCAGCTCTCCATCGATTCCCTGCCCTAGAAGAAGGAGTAAAGGCTAAAGGATAATTCGGTTTAATCTTTCATGCTTTTATCTTTGAATTCTATGGGCTTGTATCTTATTTCTTGCATGTTATTTGTGTGTTGTTTCGTAAACATGTTAGGCTAAATTTCATTATGTCTTAGGGTTAGGTAGTAATTTAATTTGGTATTTGTGATGACTTGATACGATTTGATATTTTCTATGTGATTTTGATGTGTTGAGAATTATTATTTATGCTTAGTTAAATTATTTGTTTGCTTGATGTTTACCTATGGATGAATAGCGACGTCTTTAGGGCATTAAACTAGACCAAACACTTAATTGATTAAGTAATTGAGGTAAGCCAAATGCTCGAAAGAGGAGGTTAACTTACGACCGACAAGTGTAGTTTCTAAACGATCTGAAAGGACTTAGATACCTCTAGAAATCCAATACAAAGAACTTAATTGACTAAATTCCGACACGAAAGTTTAGGACTAGTCAATTATGTGGTAAAAATCGAATTCCAAACCAAGTCTAAAACTAAAATTGCGACGGCTGAGGCTAGGACTTAGGTCTGGTCGACAAGTAACCTTCACATAACCTTACTTAAAAATATCAAGTCAAAACAGAGAGTCTGGAGTAAATTTCGGCACGACGATCTATAAATTTTGGTCCGAAATTTATAGATTTCGGTCCGAAATCCTGTCTGTTTCGTGCGAAAGCCCGTGACAACAATGCTCCAGAGCCAAATTAAATGAACCCAAAACCTTAGGACATTTTCTTACATCTGTTTGAGTCCAGAAAACATAAAAAACCAACCCAAAAATATTTTATAATTTATTCCTTCAATTTTTATTGCTATTTAATATTGTTTTTTTTTAATTCAAAATTTCCATAAAAATTATCTTGTCTAGCTTTTAAGAACGATTAAGTCCGGTATTCATTTTTACCGTCCCTTGGGTTCGACCCTTATCTTTACCCCAACGACTAGTAGGGTAGAAACGAGGTATAAATTTATTTGGTACCTAGGTTCACAAACCTCTATCAAATTGGCGCCGTTGCTGGGGACGGTTTTGATATCGAGTACTTATTTTAGTATTAAGAGACTAGATTTTTCTTTTTCTTTAATTTTTTTTTGTTGTTTTCTCTTGCTTTGTAGGTTGAGAACTGGCTGGGAAATCCAAAAAGAGCAAGTCACAGCCCGAGATTGTACGCAAATACTTCACCAGGGGGCTTGACACAGATCCAGAACTCAGCGACCAAGCGAACTCGAGCCAAACTCACTCCGTAGCTCAACCAGCATCTCAAACAGCACAAATTTCGGTCCGAAATCCACAAATTTCGGTCCGAAATATAGAGCAAAAAAGAAAAACAGCGGACGAAATGGCAGCAAACGGAGGCCCCCTCGACTTAGAAGAAGAAACCCGACGGTTGGAGGCCTTGAGGCTCCAACTTGAGCAGCAGGAGACCAGAATCGCAGCTGATCACACTCGTCTTGAGAACCAAAGGTGAGCATTTGACGACGAGCGTCGGCGGTGGGAGAATGAAGACGAAAGCGTCCATGGCAACTCTGATGGGAAAGATGCAGACGAACCGACAAGATCTCTCATGGATATCGCAGCCCCAAAAGCCAAGGACGTAGCTGTACCAGTCATCATCCCAGGGGTCGATGCAAATAACATGCAGATTGCTCCAGCGCATGTTACTCTAGTGCAACAAACCTTCATTGATTGCACACGTTTGATTAAATTTAATGCCGTTCCTCAACAAGCCATTAGACTTTTGTTGTTTAGGTTTACTCTTAAGGACTGAGCTCAAAAATGGTACAAAACTCTCAAAAAGGGGTCTATTAGGAGTTGGGATGCAATGGCACAAATTTTTCTTGATAGGTATTTCTCTTCCGATAGGGCAGATTCAATTAGGAGGTAAATCAACAATTTTCAACAAAGGGAAGATGAATCAATGAGGGATGCATGGGAACGTTTTAGGGACTTAGAAAATTCATGTCCACACCACAGGATTCAAGAGTGGATGGTAATTAAGTCCTTTTTCAATGGTCTTTATGATAACATCAAAATTAACCTCGATTCTCTTTCAGGTGGAGCATTTAAGAGACTTGATGCAACGCGAGCACGCGATTTTCTAGATGAATGTGCAAGGAACTACACATGACTACCACTTGCTAACAATCGCCGCCCGATTGGCAAGCAACAAGTGCACGGGATCTCAACAAGGGATGCGAGGATCACCGAGCTCGAAACTGAATTGGCGGCATATCAATCGGCCAAGGGCACCCAAGTGAATTACATTAATGATAGGACCTCCTATAGTTCAAAGTACCAATATAGAAACCAGAACCCGCCAAACTTGTATAGAAATGTGCAATTCAATAACAACAATGGAGACCAACCCTTTGAAAGAAAATCTGTTTGCAATAAGAAGGATGTTCCAATTGTTGTTCAAGAATTTATGCAAGAACAAACAAAATTTAATCAAGTTATGGCTAAAGATTTGGATGAACTTAAAGCAAATGCATGTACTTTGACGAGACATGAACGCATGATGGAGGCTCATTTCTCGCGACAACCAGGAAAGTTGCCAAGCCAACCGCAAGTCAACCCTAATGCTGAGTGCAAGTCTTTGCATACTTGGCGAAGCGGCACTCAATACAAGGGCCCACCAATGCCGATTGGGGCCGAGGCACAACCACCAAGTCAAGGCGAGGAAGCCAGCGAGCATGAGGAGCCAGTTCTGGTGCAAGTTCTACCTTTCCCACCTCTCCAAGACGCAACCAGTGCAACAGGAGCTCAAACCGGCGCACAGGCAGCACAAAAGGCTCAGCCAGAACCTAAATTTCGGTCCGAAATTTCAGGTCCAGAGCCCAAAAAGGTGATCCCAGAGAAGAAAAAAGGGAGAAAGATCAGAGCCATAGGCCACCTACATGCCCCCATTACCTTTCCCAAAGAGGTTGGCCAGAGAAAATGAAGCTATGTTGTTCAAGCACTTCTGGGAGATGTTAAAGGAGTTCCACATCATGATCCCCTTCACGGATGTGTTCACCAAGGTGCCCATCTATGCAAAATTTTTCAAGGAGTTGTGCACTAGGAAGAAGTTTTTGGAAGAGCTGAAAACTGTGTTCTTGACAAATCGAAGCAGTGAAGCCCTAAAAAGCAAGATGCCACCAAAGTTGGAGGATCCAGGAAGGTTCGCTTTGCCCTGTGTCATTGGGAAAGCTATCATCAAGCAAGCACTGTGTGACATGGGAGCAAGCGTGAGCCTCATGCCTAAGACGGTCTTTGAGAGGATAGGGTTTGGAGAATTGAGACCCACAAGCATAACATTGCAGCTCACCGACTCCACAAAGCGACTGCCCATAGGTGTACTTAAGGATGTCCCTGTGCAGGTTGGAAAATTTTTAGTGCCAGGCGACTTTGTTGTGATGGACATGGAGGAAGACAGGGAGGTTCCAATCATTTTGGGGCGTCCCTTCCTTAGGACCGTAGGAGTCATGATGGATGCTAAGGGTGGTACGATTTTGGTGAGAGTTGGGGGAAACAGCTGCGCTTTTCAATTGACCATGCGATGAAATGCCCAAGCCCCACCAACATGTGCTTCACGATCAGGGACATCGAGCCAACGATCGAGGAGGCACTCGAGGAGCAAAACCATGATGCTCTTGAAAGTTACCAACCTTCTATTTTTAATGTGCAGGAAGCCATAAGAGTTGAGAAAACTATCGAGGAGTCGAAAAACGACAAGAACAACAACAAATTCCCTCAGTCACCAAAAATTTCGGACCGAAATTTGCCTCTGGAGCAAATCAAAGCTGCAGACACAGAGGATTTCGGTCCAAATTCTCCCATTTAGGCCCGAAATCTGACACCCCAGTTTGAATTAAAGTCTCTTCCAGTAACTGTCAGGTATGAATTTCTTGGCCCTAGTCAAAAGTACCCTTTTATTGCTAACTCCAAGCTAGATGCAGGTCAAAAGAAGAAATTTTTGGTGGAAAAAAGGAGCAATGGGGTACTCAATTGATGACTTGAAGGGTATTGATCAATCGACTCGAGCACATGGGATTCTTTCGAAAGACGTTCTAACAAGAGATATCACTAATGAGGGGTACGACAAATCGCTCGCCGTCTCGCTCTCCGAGCCCAATCAAACCAAGACGTAGCCAAAGGTGGTCAAGCTAGAGACCTAAAATAAGCGCTTCTTGGGAGACAACCCAAGGATTTTTAAGATTTTAATTATTTTCATTTCTCAAAATTCAAGAAAAAAAAATTAGAAAATAAGAAAATACAAAAAAATTAGAAAATAAGAAAATACAAAAAAAATATAGTGTTTAATTATTTTATTTTGCTTAGTATAGGTGAAAAGGGGAGTCGATTGGAGCTTAACAAGGCAGCACCACGGGCCAGTCAACAATGGCCCTCGCACGACATCATGCGAGTTGCACCATGCCGGACCTTGGAAATCACACGCAGCGAAGGTCTCGTCAACGAATTCTGAAATTTCAGCGTCGAAACTCGAATTTTCTTCGCAACAAACTTGAAGGATCTTTCTGTAGACATGTTGGAAAATTTTCACGTAGTTTCAACCAACAGAGACGATGTAGACTGATTTTTTCTGACAATTTCGTTCCGAAATTTGTGACGGACAGCACGATTTTTGCATAGGAATGATTTGGTACGTGCCATTTCTCCACTTTTTACTTTTTTTGTGAATGTGCAGCACTGGGATAGTGATTTGTTCATTTTTAGGGGGAGACTAAAGAGGAAAAATTGCAAAATTTGAAAAATCGCTCGATGTTTTGGATTTTTATGCAACATTTTGGTCCGAAATTTTCATTTTCCACTGCTTTGTTGCGTTTAAAATTCTGGAAAAATTGAGAAATTGATTTTTTGTGCATGCTTGATCTCTGTTTTGGATAATTTGATAAAATTACTCACTGTTTCACACTGTTTGAATTCTAAAAGCATTTCGAAAAATTTTCTCAAGGACTCTTGATTGTTTAGATGCTTCAAATCAATTTGTGCACCAATAAAGCGAGTTGAAAAATAGTTTAAGATAAAAGAACCTGAATTTGGATGCTTGAAAATTGTCAAAATAGTTTATGTCAATTCTCACAAGCTTTTGTCGAGTGAACGATTTTGTGTCTTGCAAACTTTTGTTAAAAAGAGATTTTATGAATTTTGAAAATTATAAGATTAATCTGGATGTGTTCTTGAATCACCAACGAACAAATCTAAATTGACTAAAATCCAAATAGTTGTGAAAACGAAGACGCGTCGAGACCTTTTTCCATCAACTTAACCATAAATATCGGAGGCTTAAGGAACTTAGCAGAAAAGTGCTTAAAGTCCATAGTGGTCTGTAGCGAAAAAAATACGTAAAAACAGGACCGACCTCCCTGGTGCGTCATGTGCCAATAGCATTCTTACAAGGTCAATGACTCACATTAAATCCTCTAGGGTGCAAAGCCCCATGACTCGACTTGCACAATCTAAATTGGTGAAAAATGAAATTGATTTTGAGAAAGATTCATCATAAAATTCTTGACTTTGATAAAATTTCTTTACAAATTTTTGCGAGACATGGAAAATAACGGGCAATTAAAATTGAGTTTGCAATTGTTTTGACATAGAGAAGCTAGGGTTCTCGATTTGAAAAATAAAATTCATTAGGACTAAGAGAGGCACAAATTCAATCCAAAAGAAAACTAAACCCTTATCCTTGAATTAAATTTTCGAGCTTGCTTTAATTTTATTGTGTGAAATTTTTTAGTAAACTTGAATGATCGACTTTTCATTGCATTGTTTGGTTTGAGATGATTTGATTATAAGTCTAGGTATAGTTAATTCCTTTAAGCTTAGGATATTGTTTGAGGACAAACAAAAATTTAAGTTCGCGGGGATTTGATATCTCACTTTTATATATACATTTTGACCATACTTAGCATCAAAATAATGCTTAAACCAATACAATTATCTCGTATTAAACTGTGTTTTCCGAGATTTTGGTACTGCCGCCGCATCTATGTTTATTTTGTAGAATTCTCGTGAAAATTGAGGACAAGACACGATAAAAGAGAAGAAAGGAGCTCAACCCGTAGCCAGACGACTCATTCCCGGCTCACACACACGTGCCAAGGACCAAAGAAGACTCCCATGGGCCGAGACAAATTGGACATCACATGAAGGCCTCGGTCTCAGCCCAAATCTCGAATCCAGAGCGAAATTTCGGTCCGAAATCTATGGATTTTGGTCCGAAATTTATGTATGGAAGGTGGATTTTGGAAAGTTTCGAAGAAGGAAAGGAGATTTCTTGCCCTAGTCGCCTCCTGGACTTTCCTTGGATATTTCTAGGCACGAATTTCGACCAGAGAGGCATCCCACTTTATCCTACCTTCTCCACCATTAATTCCCACCTCTTTCACAAGTATTTTTAGGTCTTTTCCACGCAAACCACCACGAAGGTAACAGCTTTGGGTGCGACGGCAGCAAGGCGAGTAGTTCTCCATCGATTCCCTGCCCTAGAAGAAGGAGTAAAGGCTAAAGGATAATTCGGTTTAATCTTTCATGCTTTTATCTTTGAATTCTATGGGCTTGTATCTTATTTCTTGCATGATATTTGTGTGTTGTTTCGTAAACATGTTAGGCTAAATTTCATTATGTCTTAGAGTTAGGTAGTAATTTAATTTGGTATTTGTGATGACTTGATACGATTAGGTATTTTCTATGTGATTTTGATGTGTTGAGAATTATTATTTATGCTTAGTTAAAATATTTGTTTGCTTGATGTTTACCTATGGATGAATCGCGACGTCTTTAGGGTATTAAACTAGACCAAACACTTAATTGATTAAGTAATTGAGGTAAGCCAAATGCTCGAAAGAGGAGATTAACTTACGATCGACATGTGTAGTTTCTAAATGATCTGAAAGGACTTAGATACCTCTAGAAATCCAACACAAAGAACTTAATTGACTAAATTCCGACACGAAAGTTTAGGACTAGTCAATTACGTGGTAAAAATCGAATTCCAAACCAAGTCTAAAACCAAAATTGCGACGGCTGAGGCTAGGACTTAAGGTCTGGTCGATAAGTAACCTTCACATAACCTTACCTAAAAATATCAAGTCAAAACAGAGAGTCTGGAGTAAATTTCGGCACGACGATCTATAAATTTTGGTCTGAAATTTATAGATTTCGCTCTGAAATCTTGTCTGTTTCGTGCGAAAGCGCGTGACAACAATGCTCCAGAGCCAAATTAAATGAACCCAAAACCTTAGAACATTTTCTTTCATCTGTTTGAGTCCAAAAAACATAAAAAACCAACTCAAAAATATTTTATAATTTATTCCTTCAATTTTTATTGCTATTTAATATTGTTTTTTTTAATTCAAAATTTTCATAAAAATTATCTTGTCTAGCTTTTAAGAACGATTAAGTCCGATATTCATTTTTACCGTCCCTTGGGTTCGACCCTTAGCTTTACCCCAACGACTAGTAGGGTAGAAACGATGTATAAATTTATTTGTTACCTAGGTTCACAAACCTCTATCTATGGATAGCGAACACTGATCCCTTCTCTCTCGACTAAATCAACTTTGTCAGTTAACACATTCAGTTAACTTATTCCTTCATCTAAAAGATTTATTTCATCCGCATATAACACACCTCTGTGTGCCTCTACAAGTGAACCAGACTAAAACAATTGTGCAAGATTTAATAGATGCTTCTACATTGACTGAGCCGATTGACCCTAAGTGGTACCTGTGATTATTTTGCATTGGTTACGTTATTTGGATTGATGAACCACTTGATAAAAATAGTGACAATACATAATTGCATTCAAATTGAAGAAACATATACCCAAATGCAAGGTACCATTTGCACTTCTTATCTCCATCTTTTATATTGTTTTAAAGAATATAAACCAATATATACTGGAGCTACTAACACAAAATAAAAATAATGGAAGGTACACAAATGAAAATTTCCACCTTTTGTTTTTATATTTCCAATGCATCAAACCACACTCAATCACCTAGTCCATCTCCCATGTAAAATTACCAAAAAAGAGGAAGAAAAACATAGATGACTAAGAAAGTTGTCTTTAACACTTACCAGAATCAGATATTACATTGGTCCGTGCAGTATCAAAAATGAGGGATGGTACAACACGTGTATATTTGATTGCCGAGTCATTTTTTGGTTCAAGTCTTTTTGCTTTTTACTTAAAAAACAATTTTGTTTTCTTGAGGACTACTTTTCAAGTCAGGATTAACTGATGTTCAGGCTTAATCATAGTAAACACTTAATTGCAAAAGTAAATATTGGACAACAAATGTCCTCTACCAAAAGGTAAGTGGTTACACAACCCTACATAATACTAAACATTGTTGTCGAAGTTTCTTTCATAAATTAACAATTAAATGAAGGATAAACAGAAAAATACTTTTATGTGCAGCTCATATCAGCATTTGAAATTGAACCGATCACAACTTGAATTAAAGGAACCATAGCATGTAATCTGTGTGCCATCGCTGATTTTGCAATTCCCTGTTTGCAAGATGTAGTAGCCCCTCTAATCCCCCAATCAATTGCAACTAATAACAATATTGTTTTATCATCCTGAAAAGAATAAAAGGAAGAGAGAGAAAAGTGAAATCAGTCCAAAATAGAATGCAGATGCCAAATTGGACACGAAAGCTTTTTCTTTTCGAGAATTGGTCTTTAGCCAAACATTAATATGAGATGACAGTTACAATTTCAAGAATTCAAAGGAATCAAATAAGAGAGATAAATCTGGTGACAGATAGCCCTCGAATCTTAGCATACTTGGCAATAGTATCAGCTAGTTGATTTAATCCCTTATTTATTAAAGTACAATACAAATCACTGGCCTCAAATAAACATTTCAGATGTAAGATATCGCTAAAGAATCTCTAATCCACATATTCAATATGTTATACTCCTACAACCACCTTTTGTAGCTGCTCACGGTCTGTGAAGAAGAACTGCGAAGTCAAATCATTCCTATTTACTATTGAAACCTCTTGACTGAAAAGCTAAAAGTTCGGAATAGAAAGTCAACAAAGAGTTACCAGCTTCACATCCATACTTTATTAGGGCGCTCATTTTGGAACAAAAGAGTTTGTGTCACAGCCATCCCAGCAAGCCTCCAAACAGCTTCCATGTTGTACTCCTCGTCGACCGACAATGCACGGTGAGCAACAACAAATGAAGGAGGATCTCTATGGACTCGTCCTGGTGAGATTAAATAGAAGTGAAATGAAAATAATGGAACAAACTTATGATCAAAATTAAATAGAATTGAAACAAAAATAAGGTAACAAACTTATGAGCCATTTTGAACTTATCATGGACACATCCTGTTTTAAGGCATTTCTTTCCTTTCAATAATTGTATTTTCTTACTTTACTCTTTTTGGAAGAATGAAAAATAAAATTCAACTGCTACAGCAGAATGGGACCTCACTGTTCATAAAGAACCCATACCCCATCCAGGATTAGTATGTTATCATATAATGTCATTGCCTCACCGTGTAATTACAAAAAAAATATATATATATATAGAAATTTTAGCAGTTATTTGAAGAACTGCCTAATAATTGCTTCTTATTTTTTTGAAACATCTAAAAATTTCTAAAGATGCTTCTTTGCAATAAGGTAGAACTACAGAGTACTCGAGAAGTAAAAAATAGTCTTTAACCAAGTGCCTCTTCCTATGTAAAATCATTACTAACTCATGTAATACTAATTGATTAAAGTGCCAAAGACATGGGGGATTTCACATTCTTGAGCATATGGAAGAATTTATACATTTGAGACACACTGAACACATTAACTGTGATAAAAATAAATTAAAAAAGAAACAGTTTATAATTCTCCTAGCATACTGTCATAACACAATCACTTTCTGTTAACTCAGATAGAAACATACTAAACTTGGAAAAAAAAATTGGACTCCGACGAAAATGTAAGTTTTTTATTACAAAGGCTGGGAATGGAAATAACCGCATGTTTCAGCAATTATATATTATAATAATTTATTTAGGTAACTAAAATGAATCAAACAGAAAAGGGAGCTATTTTACCATGTTGTGAAGTGAACATCTGCGAGCCATCACCCAGATTCAGTGGAACAATCACTCTGTGATTGAACAAAAAATTAAATCAACATTAAAATGCTAATCATGTCGAGAATTTACATGACTTGAATATGTTCAATTAATTATGATGTAATCTGTGATATAGATTTTCAAGAAATAAAATGAATATATAAGTAACATGATAAAGGCATAAGACTAGAGTTAGACCATATAAGTTTAGTAAGAAAGTAGGTAAGATGCATAAAGAAGGTTCTATTACAGCATCTGCAACAAATAAAGATTATACAGTTTAAACTCTCTACTCTAGTCAGCTGCAAATTAATTCTGATCTCCCACCTTTGATTGCATGCAAATAGAACAGTGTTCCATAATTTAGCTATACAAAATCTCAGCTAATGTAAATTAATTTAAGTATCGATTAGAAAATCTAAGATATCAATTAAAATAAACTTTTCAAATCATTGTTCTGCTAATTAGCTCACCTGGCCTATGCCACCCTAAATATGTACAATATTAGTTCTCAATTCTTCAATCTTATAAAATACTTTGAAGCCAAACCGTTCACAAATTGATTTGAACTATTGAGTACCTAAAGCACAATATGGGAATAACAAAAATAAAAAATCTTTGTTTAATGAAAGGTAACAAAATTAATAATGCACCCAAAAAAAGATTAAATAGATGTGCTTTCAATTATCTTTCGATGTAAGATAACAAAACTTGCATAAGCAGATTTTAAGTGCATTCAATATTGTTAGTAATTATCTACAGAAGCACTCATCTAAGACCACTCGAAAGTTACGTAAAACACATTTTATTAGGACCCACACAACTGTACTAGCTGATGGCAAAAAAAGACAAATTGGAGTAGCACCAAGAATTTAACAATGAGTTATTAATAAAAAAAATACGAAAATAACAATACAACTAACCGTCTCAGGAAAATGCATCGAAGGCGGTGGCGCTGTGCCCACTATTGGGCACCTGCTCCACGTACCTGCCCAATGCAAAACCACGGCGGTAGTCTCCTTGACACCACCCCCTCCGTCTTTCCGCCTCCTACTCCCGACACTCTGCCTCTTCTTCTCCAAATTCGCATCACCTCGGAACCCTCGACAGATCCTTCGCCAAATTCGCCCCTTGGCAGTCGGGCGATTTTTATATTTTTTACAATTCCGTGGTAAAACTTGAGATTGAAAGAGATAATCCGACGATTTTTTCTTGTTTCCAATTCTGTGGCAAAGAGACAATCCGACGATTTATATTTTTCTTTTGTTTCCAATTCAAGAAGAGAATTTATAAGTGGAAGAGACGAGATGGGTGATAGAAGGAGACCGACAGAGATTTTTTTTTTTATTTGAATCCCTCTTACTTTGATTGTACGGACCAAAGGCTTCACAAACAGAGAGAAACAAATAATAAAGCAACGGTCCACATTTAAATCAGTACACCCGTTGTACCATTGACCAACCCACAGCCACCGATCTCAGATCTGGAAATCCAACCATTCAATCATGGATGGACGGGCCAGATAATTCACAGGAAAAAAAAGAAAATTTATTGTTCATAGGGACAAACTACCCCATTTAACTTTATATATATATAAAGTCCCTCACCCTCACTATTTTTATTGTCAATAGTCATAGTAAAAAAAATTATTATTCAAGCATTGCTCATTTTGTGCACAAACAATTTAATTTGATCAAAGGACCTCAAATGTTCTGGAAGTTTGCTACATTTGCATGTTACAGGTGCAACTATGACATTACAGCCACTATCAACTTCCTATGTTTATTTACTCAAATCAGTGAAGTTCCCTACACTTGATAATCGTTCAGAGATTTATTTACATATTCAGTTTGGGATTTTCCTTTAGTATCCTTGAAACTCTTGACCCTTTTTTTCGTTTTTTTTTTTTTTGCATTTAAGCAATAGAAAAAAAGCAAATATTGTTGGAGGCCAGGGGCGGACTTAAGAAGGGGCAAGCCTGGGCAAGTGCCCAGGTTTGTTTTTGAAAAATTGATGACCCGGTAGGCCTGTATAACGTGGACAACAGTCACGAAACTGAATTGTTTCGTTGACCGGTGCATCTTATGGCACGGAAATTATTTTTGTTGCGTGTTTCGTTCCGTTCATTGAACGTAAGCAATATTTCTTGCATTTATCGTTTCGTTCACTTGAACGGTTATAACTGTTTAATCGTTTCAATATAATTTAACCGTTCAATAGTGTGCAAAAATAGTCAAAATTAACATAACAAATAATAGCCAAAATAATTGTCAGGGGCTATATATGCAACAGCAAACAGTAAAGAAAAATTGCAACAGCCAATAGCGAAGAAGTTTTGCAACAGGAAAGATCCAAGATATTAAAGAATTGATGAGCAAGGACAAAAATTTACAGCAAAACTAAAATTTAGACTTTACAGTAGAATTCGATGAAGGAAAGAAAACTCCAATTTAACACACCAGCAATGAATCAGACACAAACATCACTTATTGCTCTAACCTAATAATTAGTTGGGACGATTGTTCGCTGCTGAGTATGAGTAACCAGGTGTGGTGCCCGATTGCCTTCCAAATAGCCCATTCAAATTTGGACCTACATTAAAAGTACCAAGACAATATAATTATTAACACTCAAAAAGAATAAAAAGAAAATTTCTATTAATAAATGAATTTATAAATGAGATATGTATAAGTGAATTTATAATATAATAAATGTTGCAGATTCTATCAAAAAGTAAATCATGTGCAGATCAATCCATTAGATCTAGCACAACTTAGAATTCCAGCAACAATGAATCAATGAGACAACAAGCAATTAACAACAAAAATCAAATTTCTCAAAAATGCATCTCGATTTCCTAATAGACAGATCTTAACAAAACAAAGAAGATCAAAAGGAGATTCAAGAGGTAAATACAAACCTTGCTTGTGTCCAGCCCCTTTTCTCGACGGTGTGGCACTGTGCGCACTTCGTCTTGAAGATCTTCTCTCCAACCTTGGCATTGTCAGGAGGAGCCTTAGAGAACGACGCCATTGATCAAAATAATATGAATCTCGGGTTAGGGTTTGAGCTTGCGCTTGCGATTGGTTGACTTGTCTTGGTCTTTTCAAACAACGGAGAAGGTCGTGGAGACAGCAGCGACAGTGACATCGTGGCTGGACGAAAAGGAAGGAGAGGAGTTAGGCGAGGGTAGGGAAGAAGGTCCTGATGTTCTGCAACTGTTGGACCTGACAACAGAGGGAGAATCACGGCAGTGGTGGACTGGTGGTTGGATCCAAGGGGAGGCGCCGAAGAGAAGAGAAGAGAAGAGAAGAGAATTGAAAAGAAGGGAGGAGAAATGATTTGTGGCTGGGAGCGACAGAAAATCTTAGGATTTTCTTTGTTTTCTCCGCCTGTGTTCCCTGCAATACAAATAATAGCAATTCTGTAGAATTTTTCACGAAACAGATGACTGAAACGAAACGAAACGAAACATCATAATTTCGTTGATCGTTTCGTTATATCGACGAAACTGTGTCTATTTGCGCCAACCGTTTCACCAAGTGAGACGAAACCAAAATTTCAAATCGTCATCGTTTCGTTTGACACGAAACGAAACGAAATACGATTGAAACGGTTTTCGTTTGCAGCCCTATGACCCGGTATATAGTTAACACCACAGTGCCTGGGCTTAGAAAATCAAAGTGCCTGGGCTTGACTTGGAAATTTTTTTTTGGTCTTTCTTCGTGCCTTGGCTGGCCCATCTCCTCATCCAATAGTATAAACGAAAAACGGGTCCGCTGAGTAATTGGATCTAAATCCACATTCAATTAAGATTTGAAGAGATCCAATGGCAAAAAAATTACCCAGCAATTTAGGTTTTTTTTTTTTCCCTCCGTGCTCATTTGTAACCCTCTCCCTCTGATGCGCACCAGAAAATCGCCTGATTTCGCGTGTTGTTCTTCTTCTTCTCCGTCTTAATTCTTCTTCGCTCTGTTCATCTCCGAACTCCGGTGGTCGTTGTCCGCCTTCTCCAGAGGCCCTGTTGTTCTCATCACTCAAGGTAACTTCCCTAATTCTAATTCTCATCTTAATAGACATAGTTATCCTTATGGGTACAATTTTAGGAGATATGTAATTGGTTAGTTTAATAATTGTAATTAGGATATTTTTAAGGTTGTATTAGGACTGACTCGTTGTAGCATTATAAGGATTGTATATTTGTATTGTACTAGTCTTCTCTGGTATTCCATCTATATATACCAGAGAATGCCTCCTGTGATTGTTTATTTTTTTTTACTAATTTCGATTTATTCATAGAAATTAATTACAACCTGTGATTGTATGGAGGTTAATTACATCAACTATTAGTAATTGTCAATTAACCACTTGCAAAAATATATTTAGTTTTAAGTTCCTATAGGCTATAGATGCTTAATGGAAATGATCAAATGAAAGAGGTTCTGGAATCTGAACCACGTGCAATTGCAAGGTACTCAACTTGATTGTTACATATAAGATTTGTGTACCGATCAAGACTTCTCTAAATTGAATGAGATGAGTGATCTTTCTCAAAAGTTGATTGCAAAAAGAAAAGATATTATCTATCCTTTGGTATATAAATTAATCAAGTTGGCTTTAATTTTGCCGGTTGCAACGGCGAGTGTTGAAAGGGCCGTTTTTGCTATGAAAATTGTTAAGACTCGTTTGAGAAATAAAATGGGAGATGATTTTTTAAATGATAATTTGGTTACCTACATAGAAAAGGAAGTATTCAGACAAGTTTCTAACGTAGCAATTATGCAACGATTCCAAACTATGAAGACGCGCAAAGGAGTGATAATTGCATTAGAAAATTAGAGTTAGATTTTACTTTTTTGTGCTTTTTGGTGATAGATACAGAGGTAAAGATAAAAAAGGACTAGAATTATGGAGAAAAAAAAATGATGTATTTTGTAATAGTACAATTTATATGTAAGATTACTATTTTAAATTATTGTTTGTTTTAATTTTTTTTATTATTAAAATTAATTGTATTATATGTGTGCCCTGGCTTATTATTTTTCTATATCCGCCACTGTTGGAGGCCATATTCTAACTAACATAACAGCTGGTTTTTCATACAGTAAACTTAACATAAACTGATCAGAGGAGGAAATGTGATGAAATATTTCATGTCCCCGACTCCCCGTAATGCCTCTATAACTTTTTTACAGAACATCTTGTTGATTATTTTGAAAATTCATGTAACCCAAGAAAACGGTTCAAGCTTATCATACTTAGTCTATCTGATAAGTTATGTTATGGCTTTCTTTTTTTTTGTTTTACTCAAAAGACTTGCCTCCTTTCTCATTACTAAATGACATCAACATACAACAGAAGCACAAACTTTTAACTAATCATTGGAATTTAAACCTTGTACACTATTGAAAACTCGGTCACTTTTGCTTAAATGAACTTCTAGTTTTATCAAATTCAGCGTCCTATTTACAAAACTTATAGCATCATTTTCTTTACTGATAAACTTTGACATATAGCTACACATTGCTCGTTTTTGAGGAAGTGAGTGTTTTAGTCATTGTTACTGCTTAAATGTGATCTTTTATGAAATTTTGAAAAGAAAGGCAGTCAGCTTATTTAATTGTGCGGACAATTGAAAAAGAAACGTGGAGCTAAAGTTACTACTAAGCAGACTTACCATTTTGGTCCAGGAAAAAACCGTAGTCACAGTTCTTTATTAAAAATTGATTTTCATGCCTTCAGACTATCGTTTCTTATCAAATGAAATCTCTACAGAACAAGCTTGAAAACAGATCAACAAAGAATTAAATTATGAAATTTGCACCTTTATTGTAAAGCTAAAAAGAAACAGTCAATAAGGTAAAGTTCTAATCTTTGAAATTTCTGATAAATTTTCTGCAGAGGATCCCCTCAACTTTCATAAATGCATTCTTGACACATTCAACCGAGAGCAAGACATAAAGAACACATAAGTCTCTCTCTACTAGTGATCATATCATGAGCATGGATAGTGAAGTAGTCAATGATCGTGGTGGCTGTCCATGGTCCCTGTTTCTGTATAAATCTCACTCGCTAGCTGTTGTAAACCCTGGAACCCACTCCTTAGTGAAATCACACAAGGAAAATGCACTGATGATTGAGAATGATTCTCACTGCAGATTTTTGTTCCAGAACGTGGATAATGTTAAAATCCACATTCTAGAAATAAATCCCGAAATATAAATAAGTGAAATGAAAGAAAATAACCATATGCAATAATTACCCGTATCATATCTCTCATAATGTTTCCAAAATGTGACATCTTCTGAAATAATCAATTTGTTAGAACGCTAAGTCAGATTTCAGATTCCATATAATCCTATTTGTCGTATCTTCTAGCCCTTAACTGTTTCGGGGCGTACCGAGGAGATCTTCCTTAGCCCAGGGCGTACAGAGGACAAATATCCATTTACTTAGCACTAAGCTCATGGCCGAAGCTGGAGGCCAGCCAAAAATTGGAAGTGTCAGGAGATAATATGGTAATTAAGCAGACAGATCGTATAGAGTTTCAGTTGACGGATCAAACAGTCTTTAAAGTTATATTCATGTATAATCAGAATTACCAAATTCAACATGATATGCTTTCAACATGCAGTTCAACATTTCTGGGATTCTAACTTCGAGTATGTAGAATTGCAACATGCTCTAGTTAAGGTTAAACTACAATGAACAAATGAAGTCGGAGCATCTTTTTTTGAGGGTCTTAATTATATTTTTGTGGGTCAGGTCGGAGCATCTTGAAGACACTATTTAATTAATAATTTAATATGAATATGCACAAGGCATAATTTCAAGTATTAATATGAATAATATGTTGCAAAGTGGCAAGTAATATGCATGCATGTTCGTGTTGTTGCAAAAATAAATCCTCAAGACAAGCTTGTGAGAAAGTGCTGCAGAAGATCAAGTTATGAATCGAATGCATGGCTCTAAACTATTAAAGCGAAATTGGCAAGTTGTCATGACAAGTTGTACATGCCAACTTGAGAGGGAGTGATCGACTGGTGGTGTGGTCTGTGTGTTCACAGGGAATCCTACATGCATCATTTGGCCGAGTGTTCGGGTGAACAGTACCCTGAACAGTACTCCGAATGGTATCCCGAATGGGTCAAATTTGGTAACAATGAAGGCTCTAGGTCGACTCCAACCTGTCAAAGATGGTACGAAATGGATGACACGTCCAGAGAATATTTTCTTGTGTCAAAATAAGATATTTTCTTGTGTGAGGAGATTTAATGTTTATGGTAAGTGAATAGGAAAAAAGGGGAAAGAAATAAATGGGTATCTTGGGACGGAGATATGTATCTTCATTGTAATTTTTTTATTTAATTCCTTCTTCTTCCTCTTACAATGTATCTCAGACATTAACTAAAAAGTAAAAATAATAGAAAAAGAGTGTGCGTGTGTGTGGAGGACGAGGCACCAAGTTGGTGCTGAACCTCGTTAAATCTCGTGTTCTCTTTGTATATATTGTGTGATTATTATTCTGAGATCCTTGTGCTGACTAGCCCTAGCTAAGAGGCATGGTTCTTTTGCAGTTGCACTTGGATCGTGCCTCCTCGAACTTAAAATATAACTTCCGCTGCGTAGACGCTCAAATTCTTAACAAAGCTCACATGCGCATGAAATTTTGGGTCAAAAAGTACTTTAGCAAGGCATTCAAGACAATGGAACATGAGTTCAAGCCTAATTACGATGAATATGAGCTTAATTAATTATATACTTATCTGCCTAATTGTGTGAAAAACTTAAGCCACAAGGCATGATTACAAGCGTAATTGCATGAAATATATTGCAAGTTCTATAAGCTTAATTGCATGGGATGTAAGTTCAATTTCAACATGCACATAATCAATAGCTTAGAAGTATAAGTCCAATATACGAATTTTTGCATCCAACATTCCAATGGCCAAGAATATCCAAAATGTCATGTCTTTGTATATGGTATAGAAGGTTGTTTGGGTGAAGTTTATGTCAGGGAATTAGGGAAATTCCAAATCTTTTATTTATCATTTCTACTCATTTGCATCCAACGGTGTGCTTTCATCAGGTAGCTAGTTTGTTAATGTGGCATCAATTTTGATCACCCCTTTTTACTACCATTCTGTTATATATATAGCATGGTCTAAGTGTACTCGTGTTGGTGTACTGGGTTTTCCTTTCCCCTGGTCTGTTTCCTTTTTGGTCCACTGGTCTATTCATTATTCACTCATTCAATTCTGTTATCCCTACCACTGGGGCCCATGTGCAGAGAGGTTAGAACTCAAGATACAAGATTATCCCCTGGGGCCCATGGGTTGAGATCTTATCGTAGTCAATTACACCTCATTCACTTCTCTGTTTAGCTGCCTTTCTCACCTTAAAATACCTCTTCTCCCCATTTTTTTTTTGCTGTAGCGTCATTTCTTGAGCTTACTAAATTAACTATCCTAAGCTTCTCCTTAATTAAATCTCTCCCCAGCTTTTCTCATCATCCCTAATATCCTAGATATCTCATTCCTTCATAACCTCAACCATCTTGGAAGTTGGAGCTTTTCTGTGACAACTCACAATATTAGCAAGGTAATAATTTGAGTAATGTCACTCATAATTACTCTCTTATTTCGAGATTTCTTTTCTTTCTTTCATTTCTTTCTTTGGGTTTTGATTCGATTCTTTTGGTGAACATTCATGTTATCAAAACAGGGTAGCAGGCTGAACTCAGTATCAGACTATTTCAGGCTAAAATTTTTTGTCTAAGTTGATTTCCTCTAATGTCCCATTGATATCTTTTGAGACAAAAAAACATTTATGATTAAAATAAAAGAAGTTGATGAATGTATACGATCAACTTTTTTTATATTTACGTCAAACTCAATGCACACGTAGATGATTTCATGCATTCCGCAAAGTCCATGTGATAAAAATGTGAAATTCATGAATTTCGTGTTACTAATTTTCCATAAAAAGTACAATGTCATATTATTATTCAACGGTCATACATATATCGTGGACAGCAATTGATGTTGAACTATAATGTTGCTAGAATGAAATAGTTTGGTTATATAAGTAGATATTTGAAATTTGAAATAGTCAACTTATTTTTTAGCATTTTTAAAATGCTACGCATAACATGGTTGAGGTTCGTGCTATGCATTAGGTCTTAAATGTTGTTCTCCAAACGACCGATCAAAATCGTTCAATGTATTTGTAAACTTTTACTAGATCGGCTAGGCTGGGTCGTGTTTCATTTACTGGATCTGTTGTTGTTTAAATCTAATTGGATTTGGGCGGTATTTTTTCTTATTTTCTCAATCATTTTCTTTCACTGAGGCGGGTTATGTAAGGCGGGTGTCTGACAGGGTCTCACGGGTTTTGGATACAGCAAATCAGAAAAGGATACGACGCTCTTGGGAATTGCTTCTTACACTCCCAAAACTTAGAGATCCACTCCTATTAGACGAAAATACCCTTCACATTTCCAAGCTGCAGTGCATTGAGGGACATAAATTGAAGGAGTGCGGAGGACATTTTTGTCCAAATAGGATGAATTTCTAAATTTGGGGAGTGTACGAAGCAATTCCCAACATATAAGCACAAAACAACCTTGCTTTCAACAGATTATATAGAACTATTAAAGCATCATTCTTACAATTAAGAAAACAAACTAAATCAGTATCAGTATCACCATTCTTACTGTAGCAAGCAAACTAATTCAGTATCAGTATCAGTATCACCATTCTTAGTGTAGCAAACAAAATAAATCAGCATCACCAAAACCCCAACACAACATAAAAATGTCAATTCTTTCAATATCTATGGTATCTACTCCTCTTGGAATAGACTTGGGAGAATATTCCCATCAAGGATACGACACCAGTCAAGCGAAGTGCGACACCACAAATAATACTGAAATCCATTCAGTATTGAGCCAGAGACATTTGAGATCTGTCGAGATAACAAATGAATTAATTTTTTTTCAGTTTACTTATGTGTATTATAATAAGACAAAATTAATAATAAAAAAAACATATTTGTATGAGTGTGTACCCAAGTAATGATGTCTAAACCCTCAGTAGTGGCATAAGCGATCCATATCATGCAGTGGACACATCCAATTACAGAAGAAAAAAGAGAAACCGATGTAATATGCTTATTTTGTGATGCTTCCCATTGTTGTAATTTTGAATTACAAAAAAGAACAATGATTAGTTTTTAAAATATGCGGCGTACTAATACATCTGTACAATTACAATTTACATTTTACAAATATATGAATTTTGTTTGATGACTAGTTTTAGGTGTATCTATGTGCTTCACAATTGCCAATGAAACAATCATGTGTTGTTTGTCAAATAAACAAACTTAATTCTACTAACTAGCCAGAAGTACAATTATAGCATGTCTGATGATTCCTCTTAAACTATTTTGTTGAATAATTAATATTTGTTGCCCAATACCTTGTTTTTGCTCATTTTTTTTATTCTCTATAGTCTGAATTGATTTAACTTTTTAAAATCTCTTGGCTGAAGCCTCTCTAGCTAAAATTACTATGCAACTACATAAAAGAAAATATGCCCACCTCAATTTATAATTTACATTTTTCAGATTCGTTACTGGGATAGCAAAGCACTAACAAAATTAAAACTTTCTATTGTTGTTAAATGTTACAATATCTATCTCATCTCATATCATTTCGGACCTAATTAAATTAAAAGCTTTTGGGATATATATTTTGTTAGGAAGGCACTGGCAATTAATATAACAATTTTCAGATTAAGTGAAGAAGTATTTAAGATATACACTTCTAAGAGTGCTAACAGTCCAGGCAAGGACAATTGTCGGTTACAACTAGCACAAACCTTTTTATAATAATCACACAAGTATATCTACTGAATGCAACAAATGGTTAATAGTAATGAAAGCAAATCGTACTAGAGCAACATCGATTGGAGTGGCAAATGCTGTGATGGAAGAGACGAGATATAATCCACCAGTCACATTCTTCACAAGAGTTTTGCATTCATCGGGCACCATATAAAATGTAATGTTGAGTAGAGGCGAGGCGCTATGAACAAAACTTGCTCTTTATTATCACTCAAACTATCGTTACAACCTCTACTACTCAAATATTATACCTCCAAGATTACAACTATACTACTCACTATATTCCTACACCTCCTAACTACTAGCACTCTCTTCTTACAAGTAGACTTGGTTTATTTTTCTTGGCTTGGATTGCTCTTTATTAGCTTTCTTGAATGGCAAATGAATGCCATGGCTCCTATTTATACTACTTACATGGAGATCTCTAGATTATTGGATAATCTCTAGAAATGTCTACCAAAAGGTTCTAGAGATATCCTAGAAATTTCTCAACAAATATCTTAAATCATGATATTTCTTCATGTTTCTAGATTTCTCCATATATTGGGCTTGGTATTTTGGGCCAATGTTGAACATTTAACACTCCCCCTCAACATTGAGCCCTTTGAATTCCGGTCTTCTAATGACTCCAAGTTGTTCACGCATTTCTTCGAACTTCTTCGCATTGAGAGCCTTCGTGAAGATGTCAGCGACTTGTTCTTCAGTCGGTGTTAACTCCATGTGAATTTCACCTTGTAGGACCTTCTCTCTTATGAAATGGTAATGTACCTCAATGTGCTTGGTCCTTGCATGAAATACCGGGTTTTCTGCTAAAAAAACTGCTGACCTGTTATCACAGTGAAGTGTCACTTGATCAACTGGTTGGTGAAGATCCTTCAGTAGTCGCACTAGCCATGTGCTCTCTTGTGCTACCATAGCTGCCGCCCTGTACTCTGCTTCTGTCGTGGAAAGGGATACCGTAGGTTGTCTTTTGCTGCACCAAGACACTGCTCCAGATCCTAAGTTGAAGACATACCCGGTTGTTGATCGCCTCGTGTCACAATCTCCAGCATAGTCAGCATCGCAATAACCCGTCACTTGGCATTCTCCTAGACGATATAAGATGCCGTAGTCTAAAATACCTTTCACATATCGTAGTATTCTCTTGACTGCTTCTAGATGTGGCTTCTTTGGGTTTTGCATATGGCGACTTGCTACTCCGACTACATAGGCAATGTCTGGTCGAGTAAGTGTCAAATAGATAAGGCTATCAACCAATTGTCGGTACATTCGAGTGTCTTCAAGATCCTTTCCTTCTCCGACACGAAGCTTGAGGTTTGGCTCCATTGGTGTAGACAGTGGCTTGCACTCTGACATTCCAAATGTCTCTAGAAGATCCTTTGCATATTTGTGTTGGCAAAGGAACATACCTTCTTTTGTCTTCTCAACTTCGAGCCCAAGAAAATGCTTAAGTTCTTCAAGCTCTTTCATCTGAAACCGGACTGATAAGTTCTCCTTCGTTTGTCGAATTTCTTTTACAAGGTCTCCGGTCAAGATGAGATCGTCTACGTACACCAAGACTATTGCAAGCTTGCCTCTGACTTCCTTATGAATAGGCTCGAATCTGAAGTTGTCACTGTGTAGCCACTTTATACGAGAAACTCAGTTATCTTCTCGTACCATGCTCTTGGAGCCTGCTTGAGACCGTATAATGCCTTCTTGAGCTTGCACACATACTCTGGATGTGCCTTGCTCTCAAACCCTTGTGGTTGGTTCATATATATGTCTCGATCAAGCTCTCCGTGTAAGAAGGCATTCTTTACGTCCATTTGCCAAAGCTTCCATCCTTTGCTTGCAGCTAGGGCTAGTAGAACACGTACCGTTGTTAGCTTCGCTACTGGACTAAACGTTTCATCGTAGTCTAGTCCATACTGCTGTGAGAATCCTCGTGCGACTAGTCAAGCTTTGTATCTCTCGATTGATCCGTCAGCTCGGGTTTTCACCTAGTACACCCATTTGCACGAGATTGGCTTCACTCTTTCTGGCCTAGGCACCAACTCCCATGTTTGGTTTTGCCTCAAAGCCGTCATCTCCTCCTCCATTGCTTTTCGCCATTTGTTGCTTTTCGTCGCTTCTTCATAGGACGTTGGCTCAAAATCCTCGATGACTGCGGCATTTGCATATTTTGGGTTAGGTCGTCTTTGTCGAGACGATCTCCGAAGTGGTAGAGGTATTTCTTCAACTTCTTCTGGCAGTTGTGGAGTCACATCTTCAACTTCTTCGTGCACTCCTGTCTGCTATGGACTCTTGGATTTTGAAAGGGTTAAGCTCTTACTATCGTCATCTTGGACCTCGGTATCATCTCGTGCTACATCTTTTGCCATCTCTTCAATTTCGGTTTCCATGTCTTTTGCTTCAGACTGGATCACGTCTTTTGATGACCAATATGACGAGGCTTCGTCAAATACTACATTCCTTGAGGTGTAGATACGCCCGTTTGTAGGATCACAACACCTCCAGCCCTTTCTTTCATCGTCATAGCCGACGAAGATACATTGTACCGCCTTCTTATCAAACTTGGTTCGAAGATGATCAGGTACAAACACATAGCACACGCAACCGAAAACTTTGAAATGACTTACTGTGGGCTTGATCTTCCAAAGCTTCTGGAATGGTGAGATAAAACCCATCTTCTCTTGAGGTAGACGGTTGATGATGTGTGCCGCCGTCTTCATGCACTCGGCCCAAAATCTCCCTAGCACATACTTGGCGTGTATCATGCTTCGACACGTTTCGGCAATGTGTCGATTCTTTCTTTCTGCTACGCCATTTTGTTGTGGGGTGTTGGGACAGGTTAACTGTCGTCGGATATTGTGCTTCTTTAGATAGATGTCAAACTCACGTGATACATATTCTCTTCCATTATCGGTGCGAAGACACCGTACCTTTTTGTTGAGCTCACTTTCCACCTTCTCTTTGAACTGTTTGAATTTGGAAAGTGTCTCAGATTTTCTTTCATAAAGTACACCCACACGTACCTCGAGAAGTCATCAATAAAGGTCACCATGTACTTTGAGCCGCTTATAGAAGCTTGCTTGATTGGCCCAAAGACATCTGAGTGAGCTAGCTCCAAGGGCTCCTTAGCTCTAAACTTCGATTGTTGATAAGGAAGTTGATGTGCCTTACCAAATTGACACCCCGCACAAACTGTGTCAGTGCGTACCTCTATGTCTGATAAGCCCTTGACCATGGACTTCTCGACCATGAACTTTAGCTTGTGATAGCTCACATGCCCCAGTCGTGCGTGCCAGAGATTAGATGTCTCGTTCTTTCGAGTTTTGTCTACATAGGCCGACTCCGCCGACATCACATAGATCGACTCCATCCTTCGACCCTCCATGATCGTTGTGCCTGATGCCTTTATATTGCGGTACACCTTAACCTCATGCGGTCCAAACAACACATAGTTGCCTTGTGCGGTCAGTTGTGAAACCGACAAAAGATTCTTCTTCATACCGGGAACGTGGTAGACTCTTTGCAACTCGATTTGCTCTGGGTTGAAGCGAGAGGGAATCGTTGTCTTACCGATGTAGGCGATCGGCAACTTGGAGTTGTTGGCGGTCACGATCACTTGCCTTCCATTATATTTTTTCAAGTCTTCGAGTTTCTTGATGTCGCCGGTCATATGGTTTGAACAACCGGAGTTGACAATCCAGTCACTCTCGTAGTTGATTCGCTCTGTCTTGCTCACCGCCGTTAGAGCAACCTCCATCATCTCCTCTCGCTCCTCCTTCGAGTTGGTAGTTGCAATCGCGCAGGCAGCCTCGACATCCCAGTCGTCTTCGCTGCTGCTTTCATGACTCTTGTCATGTCGACCGTCTTTTGACGTTGCCACGTTACCCTAGACTTTCTTCTTGGACCGACATTCTCGAGCATAATGTCCTCTCTTGCCGCAATTGTAGCATCTATCGTCTTGATCATCGGGCTGGCGGTTATTGCTTCTCTGATTGCGAGCTCCCCCTGAAGAGTTAGTCCTCCCCTTTGGCCTTCCTTGTTGGTTTGGCCTATGATTGGGTCTGCCTTTCAACTCATTGTCAGATCGACCCTTTCTTCGGCTGCTGAATAACGCCTCTTCTTCTTGTTGTGGCGAAACTCCGGCTATTTGCCGCGCTAGAGCCTCCTGGTTCGCGAGCAGATTCTCAAGCTCCAACAAGGTTGGTTGAGTAGGCCATCCTCGGATCGCCGCTATGAACCCGCTATACTCAGGTTTAAGTCCGTGGATGATGATCCTCCGCATACGTTGCTCGCTGATCTTCTCTTCGGGGTCTAGTTGTGCAATCTCGTTGCATAACGACTTCACTTTCGTGAAGTACTGGTTGATCGTCATGCTCCCTTGTGAGATTGTCATGAGCTCGCTTTCGAGTAGTTGGAGGCGGGCATCTTTCTTCTTGGAGAATGACGTTGCCAGAGTGTCCCATGCGACCTTAGGCGTGGCCGCATCTCGTATGTACACAAATAACTCTTCCTCTATGGTTGTCTTGAGTACATACATGGCCTTCCCGGCCTTGATTTTCCATTTCCGTAGAGCCTCGATATCTTTCGATTTCTCTACGGATGAGGTTCTTCTTCCGGTCTAGGTTGGGGTCTTGTTTGAGTCATCTACTGGTACCGTGGTCTCTACAACTTCCGGCGGAGTTGTCTCAGATCCGCCGACAACCTCCCATAGGTTTTGACCTTGTAGGTAAGACTCTATGCAGGTTCTCCAATTTGTATAATTGGTATTATTTAATTTTTTAAAACCACTAGTCATACCTGCGAAATCCATGGCTTCAACTAGGTTGACGACATCTAGCAAGCTTTTTCTAGAAATCGCGCACTCCCGGCACTATGCGTGACCTTCACGAGAAACCCGACCGATCCTCCGACACCACTGGCTCCTACCAGCTCTGATACCAGATTATTGAGTAGAGGCGAGGCGCTATGAACAAAACTTGCTCTTTATTATCACTCAAACTATCGTTACAACCTCTACTACTCAAATATTATACCTCCAAGATTACAACTATACTACTCACTATATTCCTACACCTCCTAACTACTAGCACTCTCTTCTTACAAGTAGACTTGGTTTATTTTCCTTGGCTTGGATTGCTCTTTATTAGCTTTCTTGAATGACAAATGAATGCCATGGCTCCTATTTATACTACTTACATGGAGATCTCTAGATTATTGGATAATCTCTAGAAATGTCTACCAAAAGGTTCTAGAGATATCCTAGAAATTTCTCAACAAATATCTTAAATCATGATATTTCCTCATGTTTCTAGATTTCTCCATATATTGGGCTTGGTATCTTGGGCCAATGTTGAACATTTAACATGTAATTAAAAGAACCACTATCACTGCAAGTAGTGCTGTAGCAACAGTCCCTATAAAAACCTGTTTACAGAGCAAAAATGAAAATGAATTGGTAATGTGTCTTTTGTTAGTATCTTTTATTTATAGTATAGTGAAAATAATAAACAAAACTTACACGTATGCAAGAGGAAGAGAATTGACAAAATACAGCAAGGTAAGCAATCGCCAACTGTAGAGAAATAGCATTGGCAGTGTCAAAGACAAAATAGGGTTTTTCAGATGACAATTTCTCATAAACAATAGCCATCGAACTCGCCGCAAGAGTGAGTACAGCCTCAAGTGATGAATGACCGCGCATAGTCTTTCTCATAAGGATATGACACAAAGAAACCCTATTCATCCACATTGTCAATCAACTTAAATTAATCTTTGATTTAATTCACATGTTCCTGGATTTAATAGAGATGAAATCACTTACAAGGTGACAGACATCAAAAACACAGAAGCAATATTTGCTGGAAAGAAAACAGAGAAACAAAATGTACCATTAGCACAAATCTTTCATAAAGAAAAATGTATAAATCAAACATTCAATATAGCATATATATACACCTATAAGTCCAGCCAGCCAGTGAACTGACATCGTGCCTCTTGGTGCTTCAGAAAGAAATTGAAAGATCCAATGTATGGAAATGCTTTCACTACAAAAAGGAAAAAAAAAATCTTTCTGATGAAAATGTGGAAACATGAATGATTCAAAAACCCCATCTGATAACATGAATGATTGAAATAAAACAGTTAAAGAAAAGAATCAGATCAAAACACAAAGAAAGAAAAGAAAAGAAAGAAAGAAAGAAAGAAATGAAAGAAAGAAAAAAGATCTCGAAATAAGAGAGTAATTATGAGTGACATTACTCAAATTAAGACCTTGAGAGATTGTGTGTTGTCAGGAAAGCTTTAACTTCCAACATGGTTGAAGTTCTGAAGGAATGAGATAGAGGAAATGGTAAAGAGATATTAGGGATGATGAGAAAAGCTAGAGAGAGATTTAATCAAGGAGAAGCTTAGGATAGTGAATTATTAAGTAAGCTCAAGAAATGACGCTACAAAAAAAGAAATTGGGAGAGGATGTAATTAAGGGAAGAAAGACAGTTAAACAGAGAAGTGAATGAGGTGTAACCGACTGTGATAAGATCTCAACCCATGGGCCCCAGGGATAATCTTGGATCTTGGGTTCTAACCTCTCTTCACATGGGCCCCAGGGTAGGGATAATAGAACTGAATGAGTGAATACTGAATAGACCAAAGGACCAAAAAGGAAACAAACCAGGGAAAAGGGAAACCCAGTACACCAACACCAGTACACTTAGACCATGCTTTATATATATATATATATATATAGTTTTACTATGGTGAGTTGCAACTCACCAAAGGGTTGGTGAGTCGCGCTCAAAGCTCCTAAATCTAGTTCAAAATGACCGATCCAAACCGTCCAATATGATCTCTCTATGGAAATCTCCATGCAGACCAAATTTTATATTTTTTTAAAATTTGTAAGTATTTTTTTCGGATTTTTAAAAACTGTTGTTTTTTAACGGTTTAGAACTAATTAGATTAATGATTTTCTAAAATTTCAAAAAAATACTTAAAAATTTTGAAAAAATGTAAAATTTGGTCTGCATGGAGATTTCAATAGGAAGATCGTATTAGATGGTTTGGATCGGTCGTTTTGAACTAGATTTAAGAGTTTTGAGCGCAACTCACCGACCCTTTGGTGAGTTGCAACTCACCATAGCAAAACTCTCTCTCTCTATATATATATATAACATAATGGTTGTAAAAAGGGGCTGATCGAAATTGATGCTACATTAACCAACTAGCTACCTTATGAAAGCACACCGTTGGATGCAAATGAGTAGAAATGAGAAATCAAAGATCTGACATTGGTCAAAATAAAGGGGATTGGTTGACACATACACAGCACCGAGGCTTTTTCCTTTTCTCCAATTAAATCTTCTAAGCAACTCATCTCTCATAAATACACTGAGACAGACGATAGAAAAGATATCTGGCATATGCCTAATTCCATGGCATAAACTTCACCCTAAACAACCTTCTACACCATATAGAAAGACATGACATTGTGGATATTCTTGGCCATTGGAATGTTGGATGAAAAAATTCGTGCATTGGACCTATACTTCTAAGCTAATGATTATGTGCATCTATTGAAATTGAACTTACATCCCATGCAATTGAGCTTATAGAACTTGCAATTGAGCATACCAACATGAAATTGGACCTATATTTCATGCAATTAGGCTTGTAATCATACCTTGTGGCTAATGTTTTTTCACACAATTAGGGCAGATAAGTATATAATTAAGCTCATATCCATCGTGATTAGCCTTGAACTCATGTTCCATTGTCTTGATTGCCTTGCTAAAGTTGTTCTTGATCCAAATTTTTATGCACATGTGAGCTTGTCTTGAGTATTTATATATGCACCAACATGAACATGCACGAATATTATGTACCACTTTGCAACATATTATTCATATTAATACTTGAAATTGTGCCTTGTGTTTTTTGGCTTCTCTGTATTCTTTTCTCTTTTCTTTGCTTTAAATTCTTTGTAAATATTTTGTAATCTTTTTTTATTATAATAAAATTTGCCGGTGTAGTTCTCACCACCTAGCCTTCAAAAAAAAATTGTGCCTTGTGCATATTGACATTAAATCATAAATTGAATGGTGTCTTCAAGATGCTCTGACTTAATTTTTCATTGTAGTTTAGGCTTAACTAGAGCATGTTGTGATTCTGCATACTAGAAGTTAGAATCCCAAAAATGTTGGAAATGCATGGTGAAAATTTAGAGAAAGTTTAATATGCACCATAGTGCATAGGGAGTTCTATGCACCGCGGACTTTTTCGGGAGTATTTTTGTAAATTGACAAATCTAATTTAACCAATCTAATCTAAATATTGAAATCTCATAGAAAACCAAATTTTACAATTTTTTAGATTTTATTACTATTTTTTTCGAATTTTTTAAAACCTGCCATTTTTGGAAACAAACAACTATTTACAAATTCCAAAAATGGCAGGTTTTAAAAAAATCGAAAAAAATAGTAATAAAATCTCAAAAATTATAAAATTTAGTTTGTTATGCGATTTCAATATGTAGATTAGATTGGTTAAATTAGATTTGTCAATTTACAAAAATACCCTAAAAAAAATCCGCGGTGCATAGAACTCCGTATGCACTATAGTGCATATTAAACTTTCTCGAAAATTTATCATGTTGACTTTGGTTATTCTGATTATAGATGAATATAACTTTAAATTAATACGGTTTGATCCATCCGATTATAACTGAACTGAAACTCTATATGATCTGTCTGCTCACCATATTATCTCCTGACACTTCCGAGGTTTGGCTGGCCTCCAGCTTTGGCCATGACCTTAGCACTAATTAAGGAAGTGGATATTCTCTCAGTGCGCTCATGAGCTCGGCATTGTCCACTGTCGCCCTGGGCTAAGGAAGATCTCCTCGGTTCGCCTGAAATGGTTAAGGGCTAGGAGATACGACAGATAAGATTGTATGGAAAGTGAATATTATTCTGAAATATGACTCAGCGTTCTAACAAATCCATTATTTCAGACAATGTCAAATTTTGGAATCATTAAGATAGAAATGATACGGGTAATTATTGGATATGGTTATTTTCTTTTATTTCACTTTATTTATATTTCGAGAATTATTTCTAGAACGTGGATTTTAACATCATCCACGTATTGGAACTAAAATCTGCAGCGAGAATCATTCTTATCCATGCCTTTTCCTTGCGTGATTCCAGTGTGGAGGGGGTTCCAGGGTATGAAATAGGGAGTGAGATGTATACGGAAACATGGACCATGGACAGCCACAACGATTATTGACTGCTTCACTATCGATCACAGGTAGAGAGAAACTTATGTGTCCTTTATGTCTTGCTCTCGGTTGAATGTGTCAATTATGAATTTAAGAAAATCGAGGGGATCCTCTGCAGAAAATTTATCAGAAATTACAAAGATTAGAACTTTAACTTATTGACTATTTCTTTTTAGCTCTACATAAAAGGTGCGAATTTCATAATTGAATTCTTTGTTGATCTGTTTTCAAGCATGTTCTGTAGAGATTTCATTTGATAAGAAAAGATAGTCTGGAGGCATGAAAATGCATTTTTAATAAAGATCTGTGGTTACTTTATTTTCCTGGACCAAAATGGCGAGTCTATCTATTAGTAGTAACTTTAGCTCCAGGTTTCTTTTATTGATTTTTAATCTTTGTCAGTACAAATAAGCTGCCTGTCTTTCTTTCAAAAATTGATAATATATCACATTTAAGCAGTAACAATGACTAAAACTCTCACTTCCTCAAATGCAAGCAATGTGTGGCTATGTCAAAGTTTATCAGTAAAGAAAATGATGATGCATATTTGTAAATAGGAAACTAAATTTGATAAACTACAAGTTCATTTAAGCAAAAGTGACTGAGTTTTCAGTAGTGCTACAAGTTTAAAATTCCTCAATAAGTTAATAGTTTGTGCTTCTTTTGTATGTTAATGACATTTAGTAATCAGATAAGTCATAACATAACTTTCACATAGACTAAGCATGGCATGCTTGAACTATTTTCTTGTGTTGGAAATGTAAACTTAATTAAGAGTTTAGTCAAAGAGTTAAATGTTTAGTGTTTCAAAGAGAGTTATTATGTTTTGGAAGTTGAAGACTTAATTCTCTAAAAGACTATGTCATTGATTAAGTAGTTGAGTATTGCTTATATAAAGATGTAAGTTCAGAATTTATATGTAGAACTTAGAGAGAAATCTGATTGTAAGATTTAATTATCAATATATGAATAGAAGTTTCAGTTTCTAAGTTTCTCTTTATCTCTACTTATATCTATTTAGCCTCATATTAGAAGAAGACGATCCATCAGATTGGTATCAGAGCGATGGCAAGCACCGGTGTTTCGATGTTTGGACACATGCCGCTGCCCCATCTTATGAAAAACAACTACGACAACTGGTGTATCCAAATGCGAGCTCTGGTTGGTGCGCAGAAGTATTGGAGATAGTCGAGGGTGGCTACCAAGAGCACGCCGAGACGACGGCGCTGATGGTTGCTCAAGCAAGGGCGTTGAAGGAGAATCGCAAGAACGACAAAACCGCTCTTTACATCATCTATCAAGCGGTTGATGAGTCGGATTTTGAGAAGATAGCCGGTGCGACATCTTCACATGAGGCGTAGAACACTCTCGAGAAGGCATATAAAGGCGCTGATCGAGTGAAGCAATTAGTGGTTGCAAACACTTCGAGGTGAGTTTGAGGCTTTAAAAATGAAGGAGACAGAAGGTGTGTCCGAGTATATTACAAGAGTGCAAACTGTAGTGAACTGACTCAAGAGAAATGGCGTGCCACTTGCTGATGTTCTAGTTGTGGATAAGATACTTCGTTCATTGACGAACGAGTTTGAGAATGTTGTATGTGCTATAGAAGAGTCAAAAGACTTGAATGAGATGACTATTGATGAGCTCTTGGGCTCGTTGGAAACACACGAGTAAAAAAAGAAGAAGAAGAAGCAAGAGGTGCTCGAGAAAGCACTTCAAACGAATGTGACATTGAAAGAAGAAAGATCGACCAGCAGCGATCGAGGTAGTGGTCGAGGTCGAAGTCGAGGTCGTGGCCATGGCCGAGGTGGTCGAGGTCAGGTCGCGGACAGCAAGACAACCGAGATGAGAAGGAGCAGCAAGGCTCATTTGGCAATGGTAGAGGCCGAGGAAGAGGAGGTAATAAGTCTCATATTCAGTATTACAATTGCAAAAAATATAGTCACTATGCATATGAATGTTATGATAAAAAAGATGAGAATGAGAAGAAAGATGAGTAGATTGGAGATGGTGTGGTGTTGCTTGCGAGCAAAGAAGCAGCTCCCAATCAAGAGATGGTGTAGTTTTTGGATACCGGTGCGAGTAATCATATGTGCGGCTACAAGCACATGTTTGCCGAGATGCAAGAAGTTGTTGATGGTCATGTTTCATTTGGTGATGCATTAAAAGTGAACGTTGAAGGACAAGGTAAAGTTCTCATTCAGCTGAAAAATAAAAGTGAGATATTTATCACCAATGTTTATTATGTGCCTGATATGAAGAGTAATATTTTAAGTTTGGGACAATTGTTGGAACCTGGTTATACTGTGGTTATGAAGGACCGAACCCTATACTTGAGAGATAAAAATGATAGGTTGATAGCTCAAGTTGAAATGACCAGAAACCACATGTTTAAGTTGAATTTGATGAATGTGCAAGCTAAATATTTGAAAGCATGTGTGATTGATAAAGCATGGTTATGACATTTGCGGTTTGGTCATTTGAATTTTGGTGGTTTGAAAGAGTTGTCAAAGAAAAGTATGGTGAAGTGACTGCCACATATTGACAATTGTGAAAAGTTTTGCGAAGGGTGTGTGTTCGGAAAGCATCCAAGGAGTGCATTTCCAAAAGAAGTGAGCTATCGAGCGAAAAAGCCGCTGGAGTTGATACATATAAACATATGTGGTCCAATCACACCAAACTCATTGGGTAAGCACAGTTACTTCATTACTTTTGTTGATGATTTTTCAAGGAGAACTTGGGTGTACTTTTTGAAAGAAAAGTCAGAGATGCTGACTGTTTTTAAGAAGTTTAAGGTGCTGGTTGAAAAGTTGAATGGCAATTACATAAAGGCGGTAAGGTCAGATCGAGGTGGTGAGTATATCTCTAAAGAGTTTGAGTATTTTTGCGAGGAGCATGGCATTAGAAGGTTCCTAATAGCACCATATTCACCTCAACAAAATGACGTGGCTGAGAGAAAGAATCGGACCATACTCGACATGATTCGTAGCATGCTGAAAAGTAAGAATATGTCAAAGGAATATTGGGCTAAAGCAGTGCAATGTGCGGTTTACTTGCAAAATCAATGTCCAACAGCAAGCTTGAAGAACATGACTCCACAAGAAGCATGGTGCGGTGTGAAACCAGCAGTATCTCATTTGAAAGTATTCGAAAGTGTGACTTATGCACACGTTCCGGATCAGCGAAGGAGAAAGCTTGATGACAAGAGCAAGAAGCTGATTTTTATCGGCTATGATGAAAAGTTGAAAGCATACAAGCTCATTGATCCAGCAACTAATAAGGTACATATAAGTCATGATGTGCAGGTTAATGAAGAAGGCGTGTGGTGCTGGAATTCTATGGAGGGAAAGTCGCATGACGTTGAGAAAGAAGTGCATATCATAGCGAGCTCTACTTCAACAAACACAACAATGCAAGCTGATCCAAGTTCGAGTTCGAGCTCAAGTGATGATGAGACGAGAACACCTCGAACTAGAACCTTGCAAGACTTGTATGAAGCAATTAGCGAGCTGCACTTGGTGTGTCTTTTGGTAGATGTCGAGAACATCATATTTGAAGAAGCTATTCAAGAGAAGAAATGGCAGCAAGCTATGAATGAAGAAATGAATGCTATTGTGAAGAATGATACTTGGGAACTTGCGACGTTGCCCAAGGATCATAAGTCGATTGGCGTGAAGTGGGTCTACAAGAAGAAGCTGAATGCACAATGCGAGGTTAGTAGCCAAGGGATACAAGCAAAAAGTTGAGATTGATTATGAAGAAGTGTTTGCCCCTATTGTAAGAATGGAGACTATTTGCTTGTTGATTTCATTGGCTGCCTAAAACAAGTGGAATATTTATCAAATGGATGTGAAATCAGCATTCCTAAATGGTGTACTTGAAGAAAAAGTCTACATCGAGCAACCACCAGGTTACATTAAGGAAGGAGAAGAAGATAAGGTGCTGAAATTGAAGAAGGCGTTGTACGGGTTAAAGCAAGCTTCACGAGCTTGGAATACCCGAATTGATACATATTTCAAAGAGCACGGGTTTATGCAATGCCCGTATGAACATGCATTATATGTGAAGGTATATATGTGATGGTGACGTAATGTTTGTTACCTTGTATGTTGATGATACAATATTCATGGGGAATAATAATGATATGATTGAAAAGTTTAAGCTTGAAATGTCAAAAGAGTTTGAAATGACATATTTGGGACTTATGTCATACTTTTTGGGGTTGGAAGTGAAGCAAGATAAATCTGGATTTTTTGTCTCGCAAGAAGCTTATGCAAAAGATGTGTTGTAAAGGTTCAAAATGGATGATTGCAACCTGGTGCGCACTCCGGTTGAGAGTGACACGAAGTTGTCCCTTTATGATAAAGACAAGGCCGTAGATGCAACTCAATACAGAAGTTTGGTTGGATGTTTGCGTTATCTGATGTGCACAAGGCCAGATATTGCATATGGTGTCGGCTTAGTAAGCCGGTATATGGAAGAGCCAAAGATGTCTCATTGGAAAGCCATAAAGCGAATTCTTCGCTATGTGAAAGACAGCGATTGGTGTGGTGATATTGATGATAGAAAGAACACCGCTGGCTTTGTGTTTTACATGGGAGACACGGCATTTACATGGGTATCAAAGAAGCAACCCATTGTGACTTTATCAACTTGTGAAGCGGAGTATGTGGCTACATCTTCATGTGTATGTCATGCGCTTTGGTTAAGAAAATTGCTGAAGGAGATGAATTTTGCTCGAGATGAACCAACCGAGATTCGAGTCGACAACAAGTCAACAATTGAGCAAGCAAAGAACCCGGTGCATCATGAGAGAAGCAAGCACATTGATGTTCGATTTCACTTCATACGCGAACATGTGAAGGATGGCGATGTTGGTTTGACTCACGTGGCGAGTCGTGATCAAGTAGCGGACATATTCACTAAACCACTTGGAGCATAATTGTTCAACCGATTCAAGAAGCTACTCGGGATGCAAGCTGGAGCATAATTAAGTTTTAAGGAAGGATGTTGGAAATGTAAACTTAATTAAGAGTTTAGTCAAAGAGTCAAATGTTTAGAGTTTCAAAGAGAATTATTATGTTTTGGAAGTTGAAGTCTTAATTGTCAAGAAGACTATGTCATTGATTAAGTAGTTAAGTATTGCTTATATAAAGATGTAAGTTCAGAATTTATATGTAGAACTTAGAGAGAAATCTGTTTGTAAGATTGAATTATCAATATATGAATAGAAGTTTCAATTTCTTAGTTTCTCTTTATCTCCACTTATATCTATTTAGCCTCATATTAGAAGAAGACAATCCATCAGGTTACATGAATTTTCAAAATAACCAACAAGATGTTCTGTGAGAAAAGTAGATGTAGTGGCATTACGGGGACGAGATATTTCATCACATTTCCTCTGATCAGTTTATGTTTACTGTATGAAAAAGCAGCTGTTATGTTAGTTAGAAAATGGCCTCCAACACCATTTTCTTTCTTTGATCTCTTTTCTATTGCTTAAACGCAAAAGTAAAAGGTCAACAGTTTCAAGGTTACTAAAGGAAAAACCCGATCTGAGTATGTAAATAAAATGGTGGCTGTAATGTCATAGTTTCAACTATAACATGCAAATGTAGCAAATTTCCAGAACATTTGAGGTCCTTTGTTAATAATGAAATTTTTTGTACACAAAATGAGCAATGCTTGAATAATAACTTTTCTTTTTTTTGTTTGACTAATTGACAAAATTGTGCTCTCTTATAGCATTCAATAAAAATAGTAAGAGTGAGGGACTTTGTAGTAAAATGCCACTATTGGTGCTTGTCAGATGCTAGGACTGTACCATAACTAGTCTTTTCAATTCAATGGTTCTCTTTTTTTTCTTTTTTTCTTTTTTAAATTTCTCCAGTAAAAGAGTAAGTCCAAGGTTACGTTAGAAATAGACATGAAAGTATTCAGTTCATGCATCACATGACCAGATTTTATCAACAGATTATGCTTTCAAATCCTGAAACTTATGTAAGAGAATAAGATCTCCTTTCTTAATGTTTGTTTAACATGGCAAATACCAGGGCCATTCCTGGAACTTACATGAAGATTTGAAGCTCAACTCGGTGTTCAAATCCTCATAGAATTAAATAAAGCGTTTTGATAATATATATATAAATGTAGATATCACTATGGTAGCTGTCTTCTTCACTGAATATGCTCAAAAATGAAAGACAGGTCAAAAGCATAAAGAAATGCTTCTAGGTCATCACTTCTCATTGAGAGTATATATGTATCATTTCTTTCATTGGAAAAGTGTAGATGTAATTTACAATTGGCCTCATATGATTAGTAAAGAAGGTATTGACTCAAACGTGAATTGTTAAGCGTATCCTGTAAGGACCTTGAATGGCACAATATATGAATATACTAGTAACTAGTATAAGTTTCTTGTGTCTGAAACTCTGAATGCATAGAAGTATTGCATAAAAGAGGAATATGAGAACTTAGGCTTTGAAACCGTCTTTATTGTTGTTATTTCTGAACACACCAATCATGATAGCATGTGTACACTATGCTTAAAAGCTTATTGAGAAATATATTTAGTAAAGAGGCATATGTTGTAATGTTTGATCTGTTAGAGAAATGAACAATGGAATAAAAGAGCCCAGGTAGGAAATATGTATCGAACTTATCAAAGAAACATATGTTTAATTTTGAAATTCTTTTACCAATGGATAGATTGTGTCTTTCTTAATTTTCGGACAACATTTGATAATAAGACAAAAGGAGAGGGTTTTTTTTTTTAGTAAATCTCACATATCATTTTCAACCTTGTCAGACTTGAACAGTAATCTTGACTCTTTCAATTCACATAAATTTTCAAGCAGAATATGTAGTGAAAGCTTTATAGTGGTATCTATATGTTAGGAGTATTTCTGGAATTGCAAGAATAATTGCATAAAGCTTAGTATTCAGGACATAAAATGGAAGAATGTGCATACATATTTTAGTTCATTTTTATTGTGTCCTTCTACATGTCTTTCATTCCGTTTCTGCAAGCCCATATGGCGGCAACCTCTCTAAAAAAGGTACAGGAACATTGAGAGCTATAGTCTGGAACTCTGGATGATGATAACACCAGTAAATGTACAATAAGTGGTGATCTAATTAAGCACTTAAAAACATAAGATGACATTTACACTAATTGGAAAAAAGGAAATTAACATTACAATTGATATGTAAATGTGCTTACCAGACCTTGTACAATATGAATAAACCAATCAGGATAGTTAAAAACTGCGATCATTTGAACTAAACACAAAATAGTTAACAACTAACTTCAAAGTCTGGTTTAGTTGAGAATGCAAAAATGATGTAAATCAATGATAAGAGACATGTATACATGTAAATTTGTGTTAAACAGACCAAGTAGAAACCTGAAACCTAAGTCTATTCAACCTAGTTCTCTAGTACAATCATTTGGTACCAGTTCTTTTGTTCAATGTACCATATCCAGTAATTGATTATCTCACAAAAACCAACAACTTTCATAGTAAACCAGCTCGAATATGGTCTTCACTTTACTCCCATGGCGCCATGAAATCCTGCTCCTCATTAATCTAACTTATGTAAACCATGCCGGTACCAATCTCACACCTAGCCGAACCAGACCATGGTGGTCTCGCCAGATGAAGCGTGCGCACAAAAACCTGATCCATGGAACCTCTTCTCCTCCTTCCCACAATCCTAAAGAACACAGTAGAATGCTTTGCCGTGGTCGAAAATGGCCGGAGTCAACAGAGAACTTTATCGGGTTCACACCCGAAACCTAGCGGTCCATTAACGGAGAAGTAAAATCCATTTTTTTGTTTCAAAACCGAGAGCGCCGTGTCCCTTCTGATTTGCTGTATCCAAAACCCGTGAAAGAAAAAGATTTAAGGGGCCGTTTGTATCGCTTAGGAATTTGAGAAATAGCCTATTTCTAGACGGAAAATATTGGGAAGTGTGTAACTTTGTGAAGAGTTTGGATGGTTAGAAATAAATTTCCGTCTAGGAATAGGCTATTCCTTAAATTCCTAAGCGATCCAAACGGCCCCTAAGTGAGAAAATAAAAAGACTACCGCCCAAATCCAATCAAAGATTTTTTTTTTTAAACATAAACCCAATCAAAGATTTAAACGACAACAGGTCCAGTAAATGAAACACAACCCAGCCCAGTCGATCCAGCAAAGGTTTCAAAAAGACATTGAACAATTTTGATCGGTTGTTTGGAGAATAACATTTAAGAGCGAATGCATAGCACGAACCTCATCCATGCTATGCGTAGCATTTTAAAAAGGTAATTGGTATATAGAATCCACTCTTTTAGCATCCAAGCATCCACTGGACTCATCCATTCAAAGTAGAGGCAATTTAGTCTTTTTAAAGAGTCGCATCTAAATAATCTCTCCTCTTCTCTTCTGTCTCCAAACAGCGGCATTTTCGCTCAAATCGATTCGCAACCTCTAGACTAGATCTAGATATGAGATCTGCAACCTCTCCTTCTCTCTCTAGCCATGGCGCACCGCCGCCCTTGTCTCCAAACAGCGCCGATCGAACTCGGAGAGGAAGCCATCTCCCGCTCCACCTCCTTCTTCGAAGCCACCTCTCACCGTTACAAGAACCTCTCGACCAATCCCATTTCAATTTCCAACTGATCTTTCTTCATCTCCTCTCCTCGATTCCTCGCCATTACCAAGCCTTCCCTCCTTTTCTACTAACAATGCTAGGGTTTCTTCTCCATGCACTTCTCTTAGCCGATTGAGAATGTCTTGCGAAGCCGTTTCAGAGAAATTTGCTCCGACGAACATTGAAAGCCTCAACATCGCCAAAGATGTCTCACAGGTTATTTCGATTCTAAGTTTCGAGTTTCATTCATACTAATTGGACTTAATTGAATTTAATGGAACGATTTCCCTTTGGGATTTCTAGAGCAAATTTATGTTCACGCATTAAAAAAGGGATTATTGAATTGTTACTATTTGTTCATAGCATCAAAAAATTGAAATTAGTAGATACTTTCATGACTAATCACTTAATTCAATCATTTTGCAATCAAATAGAAGATGTTCAATTTCATTTCATTTTCAATTTTTTTGGTTAGATACTTTCATGACCAATCACTTTATTCAATCATTTCTGTTCATGACTAATCACGCATTAAATTTAGATGTTCAATTTCATTTTTTTTTTTGTTATTGAATTGTGAAATTTAAACCCATTTTCAATTTCAGTTTCAATTTCAATTTCAAGTTTTTGAATTTTTTTGAATCTGATCTAGATATACTAATTAATTGTGTAGTTTTCCTAATAGATTAGTGTACAAGTGTTCAGTTAGTGTCTATATATGTTCAATTAAATTACATTTAGGTGAGTAGCAGAATAACCATGCTATACAAGTGTTCAGTTAGTGTCCATATATATTTTCCTTATTGCATCTAGGGATGAATTAATTGTTATATCAATTACAATAATCTGCATGGTATTTATTACTTTGTTGTCATTAGTGTTCAGTTAATTGTAATTATAGATTAAGTTAATTATCATTAAGTGTTCAAATATACTAATTAATTATATAGTTTTCCTAATAGATTAGTTAGTCTCCATATGTGTTAAGTTAGTATTTCTAAGGAATCATCTTGTTTCTTGTTTCATTATGTATTTTTTTTGAAACTTCACATGACCTGAAAGGATTAAATATTATTAGAGCACTTAATTAGTAATTGGTCTTAATTGTATTTTGTTTTGTTTTGTGTAGGAATTATAGGACATGATGAGAACAGTTGTGCAGAAGAAATCGAAGGAGGAGTTGTTCAATTGTGTTAGCTTGTAGTGGTTGAAACTGTGTAGGATTTGAGTTATTATTAATGGATGTATTATTAATAAAATTGTTCAGTTTGTTGAAATAATGGATATTATTCTTAATAAATGATCAGTGTTCAAATTACGGATGCAACTAACTGAACACATAAACACTTTAAATTCATCCCTTAACGTGTTTAACTGAACACAAAAACCTCAAACTTCATATTATTGCTGCATCTAATTGAACACTTAATTAGTTTAACTCATCCCTTAACTTATCTAATTGAACACAAAAATCCGTCCATTTGATGATGTCAGCGCGCAAAAAAAAAATTTAATTTTTTTTTTCGGAATAATTTCGATGACGTTATCACACGAAAATGATGATGTCAGCACGCGAAAAAATGAACCTGGACGCCCAAAAGCCCATTAGGAAGTCACTGGTGGGTGATGAGGTGGATGCTTGAATGTTTTTTGGTTGGATGGTGTATATCACACCCGTTTTAAAAATGCTAAAAAAATAAGTTGGCTATTTCAAATTTCAAATATCTACTATATAACCAAACTATTTCATTCTAGCAACATTATAGTCCACGATATATGTATGACCGCTGAATAATAATATGACATTGTACTTTTGATGGTAAATTAGTAACACAAAATTCAAGAATTTCACAGTTTTATCACATGGACTTTGTGGAACGCATGAAATCATCTACATGTGCATTGAGCTTGACATAAATATAAAAAAAAAGTTGATCATATACATTCATCAACTTCTTTTATTTTATAGCAAAAAATTAATTACATAAGTTAAAATGCACAAGTGAAGCCATGGTTTTGCAAATCAAAATTGCACGTTCTGCGACGCAAAATGGGACAAATCCAGAAGAAACAAAAAAAAAAAAAATCATCAGATCAGAAACTCAAATATATTTAATCTTTATAAAAATTGGAAATATATGAAATAAATTAGAAAAATATATTTTAAAAAAATAGTTACAAAATAAAAGGTGAGAAGCATAGCTCAACCAAAATATGAAATAGTACAATTTAGAAAGGATAATTTTTTTGGCAGGTCACTAAATTTATCTTTAATCCAGTTTTACTCGTCGAATTTTAATTTGTCCTTATAGAATCATCACATTTTCAAAAGTCTCTGTAACTGACCGTAAGATCTCAATTTTTAACCGTTATGCATCTTGCATTCTTAAGTTCTAAGGAAGTGGGCCCCAAAATATAACAGATTAATGGATCAATTGACCAAAAAGGAGAACAGTACAAGAAAAAGGAAAACCCAGTACACCTAGACCATGCTATCTATATCAGCAATTAGTCAACCTCTTGGTCAACTATATATTTGTTGAAAGCACACCGTTGGATGCATGAGCAGAAATTAAAGTGGCTGACATTGGTCAAAATAAAGAAAATTGATTACCGGCAGTTTTGTCAAATGCTTGAACAAAACGAACACATAAAGCATACAAGGTGAACATATAAATGATCAAAATGAATACATACAAACATATAAGTTCAATAAAAATAAGTTGAATATGCATATAAAAATTTGAACAGAGGTCAAAACTTATTTAATTGTATATGTTCACTTTGATCATCTATATGTTTACCTTATTTATTTTGTGTGTTCACTTTGTTCAAGCGATGACAAAACTGCAGACGGTAGTTATCATTTCTCCAAAATAAAATAGATTGGTTGACAAATACACATACTATACATGCTTATTGTGTCATTTAGAATTTTACTAGATTTATTAATTCATTTACATTTCTCTCTTAAATTACGGTGCATAATAATAATAACTATATAAACGGCTTACAGAAGAGAAACATGTGTACTTCGACAACTCATTAAATATACCCGTTTGTTAAAATAATTTTCTTTTAAGTGGCTCGATCTTCCCCCATTTCTACGTACAGTAGCCTAGCTCTTTATTATTAAATCTTTGAAGCAAAACACATAGTTCTGTATTAATCATTTGAAATTCTTTCAGGCCTTAATAAAAAAGACGAATAACAAAATGGACACAAAGAAATAAGGAAATTCCCCTGTATTAAATCTCAATCCCATTTCAAAACAAATAGAGAAGTCTTGTTTCAAAAGTCAAAACACATAACACATGGGATTATCATCATTCTTTCAGTGGCGATCATTTTTTACAGAACAGCCAGTATATAAATAATTATATATATTCCATTATACGGTGAGGATTTTATCATCAGATCTTCCACAGTCTTTTTTCTTTTACTGTTAAAGACAATTTTTTTTTTTATCAAAACTTGTGTAATTAATTAATAATATCGACATCAGCTAACAAACTTTATTATTAATTGACAAATTTGAAACTTAACATCTTATGGGGAACGAAATTGATTACCAAAATTAATTCCATCAGAAATGAAATTGAATTTTATTATCATATGGGAACAGATATAACATAATAGGTGGATGTTAATATGAAATACAAAAATAGTACGCAAATGCCTACAAAATTTATCATGGTTTGTATAAACTGTTATCGAAGTTCTAAAAACTAAGTGATTGCCACGTGGACAAGCAATTTTATTAAAAACAAATAGGTAGACAAAAGTTAGTGATTAGTAATTACCTAAAACTGCAAACTGGAACGTCACTAAAAGGGCGAAAAATGGAAAAAAAAAAAATCAACAAAAAACAAAAAAAAAACTTAAGAGATTTAAATCAAGAAATATCTGTTGGGCTCAGTCAGGGTTCCTTCTTTTGCTCTGTTGGGCTCAATTTCGGCTTTGTTCACGAATTGTTCTTGGGCTACGATTTTCATGTTGGCGCGAGAGATTTAAATCACAGAAATAATAATATGTAGTTTTGCCATCACTTACCATCGCTAAATATCAAGTGAAGACATAAAATAGACAATGTAAATATATAAATGATCAAACTGAACACTTACAAACAAATAAGTGTTGTTATTTCTTGTTCAGATTTTTATATGCATATTTAACTTATTTTTATTGAGCTTATTTATTTATATGTGGTCACTTTGATCATTATATATATTCATCTTATCTATTTTTTGTGTTCACTTTCTGTTTAATGATGACAAGGGATGACAAAATACAGATAGCAGTAATCAATTTCGTTTAAATCAAGAAATCGGGGTTTGTTTCCATAATTCCATTAGTATGTTTCGGGGCTCTCGTTCTTTTAGGTTTTTCATGGTCATGGGGAAGCTCCGTTTGCCGAGACCACCACATGCTGTACGGCATTCATTGGAGGTCTTTTTTAATTTAGTTTACTGTGACACTGTGTTAACTACAATATCTTGGAATATATAAAAAAGAAAAGAATGTCTAAGAAAATTCCGTGGTTCTTGCACATTGGTTTTGACATTTGTCCTTGGTTCTGACATTTGTTAATTAGCAGCTACTGTTATATAGTTATCAACCTGACAGCACTTGCATGCAAGTATTTTTTTTAAGTTATAATTAATTGGAACCTCCGATGTTTTCATAATTACTGCGTGTGTGCCTGTTTAAAGTGAAATTTAATGGTTGTAATAACATAGTGCTTATGTTGATCAATTGAACAGAAGAAGATCAACACTACTGTATCACCAGTTCACCACATCAAATGTAAGTATTTTTTTTAAGTTCTGACAAGCCATGCTTAATATTTTTGCTATTCAGTCCTCAATTCTTTTGAAATTACATCAACATAATTGTAAGCGAGACTCGTATTTCAGCTAATTAATTAATGAAGTTGTATACGTGTATACGTGTTTGTTGATTATTCAGAAGCAGCTTTCACATTTTTGGTCCTTTCTTTTATTACTGAGATCACACATCAGAGAAAAAAGCAAAAGGAGATTTCATACCTTTATTCAACCAATCTGACAATTTCCTTCTAAACATGACATAATCTAATGTGATACCTTTATTCAACCAATTTGACAATTTCCTTTCTTTTATTAATGTGAAATGCATTCATATAGCAAAGAAAGAATAACAGGTTCTCAAATTCAGTTTTTAATGTGATACGCTCACAAATAATACTGCAAGAATACCTATTGATCATATGTTCAGACCATTCAAGGAATCAACATTATTTATGCCTCAAATAGAAAAGAGCAAGTCTTTAAAATGTGCAGTAGTTGTTATTAGTGTAAAAGAGCTTCTGATTGACTTCCTTAACCTTTCAGACCCAATCATATCTAAACTTGGATAAGAGTAAACTTTCTTTAGTTGCAAACAGTTTTCAGTTGATTGTAAAGTACATGTGACAAAATTATCAGCTCAAGTTGGAAATGACGAGACATAATAATTCATCTATCAAAAAAATATTGGCATTGGTGCTACATGAAGTGAGTCTGACTTGAGTGATGTTTCTTTTGCGATGTTACAAAGGGAGATCCTCAAGGCAGCAACAAAATATATTATTCAGTTTTTGACAGTATTTTAGTCTTCAGGCATCCTGACCATACCTACCAAAGAAGGTTGTATGTAAAATGTTTCAAATCTTAAATTGAACATTAAAAAATGTGCTGAAACATTATCTTTTTCTACTTTTGTTACAAAAATACAAAAAAGTACATATATTTGTTTTGATTTTTCCATAGACAACTAATTCCAATTATTTTATTTTTTGGAACCTTGATAGAAGATGACAAGATAAACTAATTAATTCCAATTGTTGAAAGTACTTGGTGGTCAATTTGATTAAATTAGTCCTCTTGAAGTTTTTGAGAAGAAACCAGCGGTCTCTATGCGACCAATCAATAGTATTACATGAATGCCATGTTAAATTCCCTTCATCCTCCGAATGAAGAGGCAAAACCCTAATATGTCATCGCAACAATAAGCAAATAGATTAATAGGATTTCTGTGCAAACCATAACGGGTGATTCCTTTCCCTTGTTTTCTAGTCTCCTTTTTGCTAATTCTGGGGAAGCATTGGGTGGGAACTGGGAAGACTGAGAGTATCTCATCTCATGTCATCAAGTTGAAAATATAAACTAGAATTCAGGAATTGATTTTTCAGAAATTTAAAGTAAGGGCTATTGAAAATTCAATTGCTAAAATTCAATGCATTTGGGAGCCAACTTACAAAAATTCAATTGCTAAAATGCATCATGAAGAGGAAGAAGATAAATCTTGATTAATGAATGGTTTCAATCATTGATTTTCTCTTCTATTTTTGTGCAATCCTTGATTTGAATTGTTTCAAAGCTCTTAATTGTGCGAACAAAATTGGTGGATATAAATTTGAATTTTCATGGATAAATTGTTGTAAATTAATGAATTTCAAACTTATATAATGGCATAAATCGAAATGCCCCTCTACAAAAATAAAAATTTAGTTGTGAATTTTTTCCTTTTAATTTTTTAACTGTTTAGATTTTATTTTTTTTAATGATACTTGTTAGGGAATCAATAAGTATGAGTCTCAGTTATGCCGAATGCGGAAGCGTGTTCGGATCTCCTCCGTATTCGAGTTTCCTCCGCACCAAGTCTTCGTTGCATGGTCTTGCTATGCCACAGTTTCATTTTCTACTATCGCCAATGAGAATTGATTACAATCCTACACTATTTACTCACATCAAAAAATGACCAGATTTTATATTTAAATAAGAGGGTTCGCACCCTTTAGTAAAAATGCGCAAATGAATGATCCTCTCCTATGTAATATTGTCTGCGGTCCGTGGACAAACTCCGCGATTCACGATGACATGCTGTGGTCCATAAACGGACCGTAACATCTTTACATTTCCTACAATACTGTTCTGCTTTGCTAAAGAGGTGATACAGGAGGTTGATATGCTGTTATTTTATCATGGTTGTGGACATATATATTTGGAAGAGAGCATTACATTAATTAATAGATATATATAGAGAAAAATATAATTCAGTTTATATTATCATAAGCAAAATATAGCATATTTAATCTTAAACTTAGAATCTAGCTAGATCCTCGTTCTCTGAACATTTCCTATATATATTTACGGAGTGCAAGATGTAAAAACCCAAAACTTAATTCTATTCTGAGAAGTACATGGTCTAAAAATTAAGCATTGCTAAAAATTAAACTCTACAAAAAATGTTGCCCATATTCTTATTCTTTCTCATCTTTCTACTGAGTCACACTACCTTGTTTGCTGTTCACAACATCACCATCAGTCCCTCTACCCCGCTCCGACTCTCCAGCCTAGCATGGGACCCGATCAGAAAGCACTTCATAGTGGGATCCAGTGACGGCCCAACGTACAGTCTACACCGTCTCTGATGCTGGCCTGGTCGAGCACATCCTCTCTAACACCTCCGGTGAGTTTGTCGCCTCTATTGCTGTTGACCATGTCCGTCACCGCCTGATAGTTGCCTTGTCAAACTCTTCCTCTGTGGCGGCATACGACATGAAATCATACCGTAAAGTTTGTGAACTGCCATTACCACAGTTGAACGGCTCCGCTGGTGGGGTGGCGGTGGACATGGAGAATGGTGAGGTGCTTGTTACCAGTAGCACAAAGGGAATTGTTTTGAAGGTGTTGCTAGATGGAGACGGAAGCATCATTTCAGAATATAAAATTAATGACGATCATGGGCTCGGTAGCATCCTGCACATCAATGGTGAAAGCCCCTATTTCCTTGTTATACAGGTGCTATTTGATTTGATACTTGCCAATTCTTAGTGCCAAGCAAAATCAAATTTTAAAATTGAGCTCAACTTAATTTGTATTTTTGAACTTCCATTATAAATCTTTTGTAATGAACTACCTTGGGCCGGCAAACCATTTTGATGAATGTGTCCTTTCCGAATTGTGGAACGTGGAATTATAGCAACATAAGAAATAGTGGCAGGCATTAACAATCTTGTACTGAAAGTGTGCATTTATTTTCCCATACAGACGGAAACAGGAAAAATCTTTAAAAGCAGATCGAAAGACGGCGTTGTGAATGAGATTTTATCACGTTACAAATTGAAAACGTTAGCACTGTCAGGCAATGCCATCGCATTGCACAGTGGTCAAGCAGTGCTTGTTGCCGGCAACCAAAGCCTCCTCTCAATAGAAAAAGATGAAAATATAGATGACAGGATATTTGACATGACGGTAATGCAACCTTATCTCTCAATTAAGAATGAGGATCAATTTGTTGCAGTGGCGACTCAAGAAGATAAGAAAGCTTTTGCATTGGTAAAGTCACCACTGGGGTACAGGATTGAAGAGGTGCAGTGGTCGGTAGCCTGGCAGATGTATATTTTAGCTGTTTTAGTTGTTCTCAGTTTGGCGGTAATATTTGTCTACTTCAATGAAAAAAGGAAACAACTGGCCCAATTGAAAGATTCGAGGAGGGAAGCCGAGCCACAGTCAGAAGCGTTACAAGGGAAAAATCATCAACTCATGTAAAACACAGCAGTTGAGACAACAATAATTTGTGCTTATTTTAGTTTTTTAATGAATACTTACCATATTATATGTACGGCAAGAGTAAATAAAATTAATAAATGAGTGTAAGTTGAGTGCTTTAGTGTTAATCACATATTATTTTAATTTTTATGGATCAAATGACTAAACTAACTTTTATTTATCTATTCTTCTTCATTAAAGCTATAGGCAATAACATTGGTGAAACGTCATTCTGGATCAATCCCACGTCAGCTTAAGTAATTAAGATGCTGTAGAAATATATTTCGTTAGTCAGTTTTAAGTAGTATTACATGTCGCGGTTCACTGCAGAAGATTTTGGTTCAGCGTATGCTGGGGTGCCCACAAGTTCACAATCGCCAGAGTGTCTTTTGAGGCCGAATACAGTACTTGCACAACTTACATGTTGCAGTAATGTTCTTCAATCCGGTCTGTATTTCTTTGCTGTAAGGAAATCTCTGCGGTTCTGTACAGGATTAAGTTCAAAGGGAAATTCACCAAAAATTTTTAAATTATTTTTTATATTTAAATCATCTCTAAAATTATGAATAAGGATTAATATTAGAGTATAGGCGTTCTGGTTAAGATTATTACTTTCTGGTGTTTGTAAACCAGGTTTAACTAAAGATGTTTAAAGATAGGATTAGAGATGGGATTACACTGTAACCTCTGGATATATATAGAGGACAATATACTGTATTGAGTTATACGAAATTATGCAATAAAATTAAATCTCTCTCTATAATTCAGTTCTTCTCTTTCAAGAATTATAGAAAGCTATCAATTAATATACCTTGCTAACTGGTTAAGAGAGGTATTTATTTGAAATTAAAGGGTTAAGTAGCCTAATTTGGCAGCCTAAGTTAAATAGGCACTTTTCAATTTTGTTGAAATTAAAGGGTTAGGTAGCATTCCTAGTGTTTCTTGGATATTTGGTATTTTGTAAATGTAAGTAGTATGTTTACTTCTCGGTTGTTTGTTGTATGTGCTTAAAAGTTGAATTCCTGTGATTGTATCTCTCGATAGCTAATAGAGGTGGTAGCTTGTTTGGACTTTAGATTGCATAGCTTTATTCTGGTTATAGTCCCTTTTGTATTTGAGTCACTGTTCCGACTCTATTTTTTTTTTTTTTTTTTTTTTTTTTAATGTTTGGAGTCCCTTCTTGGTGCTCTTTGATTCAACAAAAGAATATTAAAACTTCACAGAACAATTTAGAGTAAATCCCGGGTACAACTTCAAATACGTTCCATGCATTCTTGAAAGCTACAAAAGTAAAGAAAATAGTTTTCCTTAATAACAATAACGCATTGCATAATAAAATGATACAGAGTATACACAAGATCGCAAACATAATGGTACCAGTACCGGAACAGATTATACAATCTCTCGTTAGGACAACTATGCAGAACAAATTTGTTTAAAAAGTATAAAACACAATTATGAATTTATGATCCTAAAAAAAAGAATAATGTATCAATCATCTACTCTAAGCATGTTTTTTGTTCATATTGCCCACAAGTTTCCCCATCTGGAATCGCCAAAACATAAAGTAGGGGTCAAGGATAATGTACCAATACTCATGCATCATAGGTTTTTTTTATTAAAGGGGTCAAGGATGTTTGATCATGTTTTTCTTTTTCAATTACCCTGCTGAGATTGGTACATCTCATCCAAACAGGGTTTAGTAGGGTTTAAGCCGGGTAAGTTCAATTCTTCCTCAGTCTAAGCAGCAATCATGATGATATCTTCTTCCAAGGAAGCTTTTCTTCTGGTCCACATGAATGCTGATCGTTACCTCTTTCTCTTACCGGAGAACAAAGACAGGTCGGCTTTCATATCTTGTTACCAACCTAAATTTGAATCAATCGGTCTTGTCATCTATCTTTGGAGTCCGGCAATTGACACTACACCGATTACTTATCGGTTTAAAGTACTTATTGATCTAATTGATTTGCCAATTCAAGCTTGGAATTTCCAGCACCTTATTCCTATGATTAGTCGGTTTGGTTTGCTACTTGAACATGCTAAATTTGAAGGTGTATCAAGCCTAGAGAAATTAAGAGTCCTTGTGGCAGTTAGAAAACTGGAGGACGTTCCTCTTGCTGCTCGGTTTGTGGACAGATTTCTCCTAAAACCAGTCCCAATCGAAGTCGTTAGTTGGATTGAAGAACTGCTCTCGGTTACCACTCCTTTGGATCCAACCCCATCTGCTGCTTATTTCTGTGAAGTTGATCGTCGCATCCGAAACAACCCGCCTCTCTCAAAAGACTCTGCAAAGAATCCTCCTTTGGTTAATTCAGTGTCTGTTGAATTTGAACATGCATTCAACACATGGGTCAACCTGCCTCCTTCAACTTATAAATCTGACTTTCAACGATGCCTTGAAAAATCTCCCTACTGGGAGTTATCTTTCAGAGCTCACACAATCGAGGCCAACCCAATACCACCTCTCTCGATTAACCCACTGACAACTCAGTAAAAAACAGTGGAGAACTCCTACATCCTGCAAGCAAACCCTGCCACATCTAATCTTGCGAGTTTGCACACAGAAAATCCTATTTCTCATAATTCAAATTTAAAAGGAAAGAAGATTAAAGTGGGGTCTGGTACTCCACACGCCTTGGCTTTTAATGCTTCCGTTTCTACAACTGCACCCCCTGATTGCTCTCCTCCTGCGCCTCATCTTCTTGACTATTACTTGAATAGGCTAAGAAATAATAATAATAAAGTAGTCAAGGAGTCATACACTTTTAAAAATAACGTTTCTAAATCAGGCGGCCCTTTATTTTCTTCAACTGGGCCCTCTTCTCTCTTTTCTCCCGTGGATCCAGCTAGTTCGGATCCAGCTATTAAAATAGCGACTGCTTCTTCTGTGGACTTGGTTTCAGATCCAGTTTGTTCGGACCCAGAAAACGTCTCGACTACTCTCTCTTCTCTTCGACCCGACCCATCCTCCATGCATGACGAATCCATTTCTAAGCAGCATGTTTCCCCTACCCGTCCTTCAACCCGACCCAACTCTGCATCAACCCGCTCCGCCCCAGCAGACCTTTATACCCGACCCATTACACTCCCCTCTTCTCTTCCTTCTAACTTTAATCTTCTTTCTCACCGCTGCGTTAGTCCATCACCTCCATCCGAACAACATGACTTGAACTCAGCAGATTCTGCAGAAGACTCTGCCTATTCCCCTTCTCCCCCTTCTACAGTCGCCTTTGCCTCTCAATATGCTTGTCGCTACATCTCTCCGACTGACCGCCGATATCCTAGAGGCGCCCCATCAACTACAGTGACTCAGCTGACTCCATCCCCTGTTAATTGCCGGACTGTTGACAATCCACAGGCCACTCAACACCTCTCACTCATTGTCTGGAATCCCCCGTCTCCTGTTATTCGGTCTCCTTTGATGACTGAATCAAACCGAGCATCACAAATTTCAGAACATTTAAATCCTGAATTTTGCAGGGATTTGGTACCATATCAACCAATCCCACTGCAGTCTGAGTCACCGTCGGCTGCCCAATCTCCATCTCCTACCATCAAACCCGTCAGCCCTCCCACTGTGGTCTACAATCGTCAAGCTGCAAGATACAAAATCTTTATCTCTCCATCGGACCGTTGTAATCCTCGTAGCGCGAAGAAACAGTTATTTTCTTCCGACTCGCCTGCTGGAGTCATTACTGCCAATCCGGAACAGATTAATGCAATCCCTCAGCCGCGCCGCAGTACTCGGAACCCAAAGCCAAACATCTCTCTTCGTGGCTTTGAGGTTGGCATGAAGAAAAAAGGCACAAAATTGTCTACTGGCCCCTCGAAGAAAGCTCTTCAAGAAGCTATTAAAGAAGCTGGATTGAACCGATCTCTTATGTCCAAAGACACATTATCCTTTGTTGAACGGCAAGCGCTCAAGAGTAATTGCGGTCTCCTCCCTCAGCATGATGAAGGCTCCCTCTCTCTCCAAGGAGCTGCTCCCAGCTCGTCTTCTTAGTCTTTTCTTTTTAATTTTATTTATCTTGCTGTTTAGCTAGCTGTTAATCTAGCTTTTGTCTTTTACCTTCAATAATGACTCTTCCGTTTATTAAAATTTTGTGCTGGAATGTAAGAGGAATTTCTGATTTGAAAAAGTGTGCTGTTGTTAAAGATACTGTAAGAGACTCAAATTGCAATATTTTGTGTTTGCAGGAAACTAAATGGTCATCTTGCGATTTTTTTAATGCACGTTCAGTTTGTCCTTTTCGCTTTAATTCTTTTTTGGCTCTTGATGCTAACGGTTCTAAAGGGGGTATACTTTTTGTTTGGTCTGATCAGTTTACTTGTTCTTTCGAACACAACCATACTTTCTCCTCCACAGTTATTCTCTCTTCTGGCTCCTTCTCTTTGATGCTCTCGGCGGTTTATGGTCCCATGGATGATAGACTAAAACCTATCTTTTTGAATGAGCTTACCACCATTAGATCATTGTCCTCTCACCCGTGGATTCTTTTAGGCGATTTTAACCTTCTTCATGACCCACTGGAATCCACAGGTGGCTCTAGGAACCTATCATCCTTTCAACTTTTCAATGCTTTTGTCTCTAATTCTAATCTCTTTGAGGTTCCTCTGTCAGGCAGGCAATTCACTTGGTCTAACAAAAGGCCAATCCCTTGCTTTTCGCGTATTGATAGAGCTTTTCTTTCTCCTGATTGGTTAACCTTGCCTTTCCAACATTCTTTTGCTAATCTTCCTGCTACTACTTCCGACCATGCTCCTCTACTGCTGACTATTCTCCCGCAACAAGCAAAGAAGAAGAGACTCTTTAAAATGGAATCTTTCTGGCTTCGTGCACCGGACATTAAAAATGTAATTTCTGAAGCTTGGTCACCTTTGTCCGCACATCGGAATCCGGCAAAAAATCTGGTCATTAAACTGAAGGCAGTTAGGTTGGCACTTACTAAATGGGCTAGTGTAAAATATGCAAACCGAAATACCTTTCTCCGTCGAACAAAATCAATCATTCATTTCCTTGATCTGCTTGAAGAATCTAGAAACCTCAATTCTGACGAACTGGCACTTCGAGTTTCTCTTCGAGAACACGCTTTCAATTTAATACAAGATCAAGAACACAAGTGGAAACAAAGGAGTGGGGTACAATGGCTTAAGCTTGGAGACAAAAACTCCAAGTTTTTTCATGCTATTGCTTCTTCAAGACGTCTAATTAATTCTATTGATTCGGTCTGCATACAGGGGTCTCACGTGACCAACCAATCAGACTTAATGTCCGCCTTTTGCGATCATTTCAATTCTATCTTGGGAACTAGCCCCCAGCAACCTCCTTCTTTTGATCTCACTGGAAAACTTGGCGCTCGGTTTGATCTTTCAGCCCTTGACCTCCCTTTCTCTGAAACTGAAGTTCTCCAAGTAATCAAGCAACTCCCTTCTGACAAAGCTTCGGGTCCTGATGGTTTTCCGATTGATTTTTTCAAGAAGTTTTGGGATATTATCAAATTGGATGTTTTATTGGCCATCTTGGCTTTTCAAAAATGCACTCTCGATCTTTCCAAACTGAACAAGGCCACTATCTCCTTAATTCCGAAGAAACAAACCTGCATTGAAGTTTCTGACTATAGGCCAATCAGTGTCATCAATACATTTGTCAAAATTATCACTAAGATTTTGGCAAACAGACTTCAACCGTTCATGAAGAATCTTGTGAGTCATATGCAAACAGCTTTCACAAAAAGCAGGACAATCATGGAATCTTACATGGTTACAAGAGAATTCCTCTCCTTCTACCACAAAAATAAGATTCCTGCCATCCTCTACAAAGTAGATTTTGCCAAAGCTTTTGACACAGTTTCTTGGACCTTTCTCTCAAATCTCTTGCTCGAAAGAGATTTTCCTCCTGCTTTTATCTCTTGGACCCTTTCGATACTCCGCACCTCCACTTCTGCTGTTAAAGTTAACGGAGAATTCTCGTCGTATTTCTCTCATAAAAGGGGTTTAAGACAAGGAGACCCGCTTTTCCCACTCCTTTTTATACTTGTCACAGACGCACTCCAATCTTTCTTTGCTAATTCCTCCTCTCTTATCTCTGGCCCTATTATTATACCTCCTCGGGCTCTTCAGTATGCTGATGACACAATCGTTCTTATGGAAGCAAATCAAAGATCATTGCTGGTAGCCTCTGAGATCCTTTCTAACTTTGCATTGTTGTCAGGGCTTCGTGTCAACAATGCCAAGTGTCTATTCGTACCTATTTCTATCTCTAAGTCTACCATTCCCCGCATTTCTTCCATTCTCCGTTGCGATCCAAAAGAACTACCTATCACTTACTTGGGATTGCCACTTTCCATTCGTAGACCTAAAAAGATTCATTTCCAGCCTTTAATTACCGCCTTCCAACGGAAATTAGATGGATGGAAGGCCAAGTTTCTTTCTGTGGCTGGGAGGCTGACACTTATTAAGTCCGTCCTTACAGCTCTTACGCTTCATTACATGCAGGTTCTCAAGTTACCAAGTTGGCTTTTGAAAGAACTCGAGGGAATCAGGCGAAGGTTCTTCTGGAAAGGAAAAGATAAATGCTTAGGTGGTCACTGTCTTGTTAACTGGAACACATGTTGTCTCCCCAAGTCAAATGGTGGTTTGGGCATAATTGATTTAGAACGTCAAAATGATGCTCTGCTCCTGAAATGGCTCTGGAAACTCCGAGATGATCCTAACTCTGTTTGGTCTACCACAGTTCAACTTCTATACAGTACTTCTGACCACAACCTTTTGAATCCGTGTTCAGTTTCTTATGGCTTAGCAGATATCCTCCACATGGCTCCTTTTTTTAATGTCTCCGCTGTCCTTTCTGATGGCAATAACAACCTTGTGTGGAAATGGTCTGCAAATGGACTTTTTTCGTCGTCCAGTGCCTATCATGTCCTTTCAAATACTGGTGTTCGTTCCAGATTTTATCCTTTTTTGTGGAATATCAAAGCACCTCCAAAAGTCAAAATTTTCCTATGGCTTTTACTTTTGGACCGTCTACTCACTCAACATAATCTTCTTATTAGAGGTTGGCCTACTTCTTCTTCATGTCCCAGCTGCAACAATGGCCCTATAGAAACTACGGACCATCTTTTTTTGCATTGTCAGTTCGCTTTTAATGTCTGGTCTTTGCTCCAGACCCGCTTCAAGCTCCCTTTCTTAGACCTCGCCCTTAATTGTTCAGACTTTTGGCTTACTAATAGGGATCTTAGAATAAGCAATTGGGATATCATTTGGGCGGCAACCTCTTGGAACATTTGGAAAGTACGGAATAAACGTATCTTCACAGGAGTGGACACTAACGCTGATTCTTTGCTCTTAACTATTTCAGAGGATATCAACATCTGGACAAAGCATGCATAGGATTTAGGATTTTTTAATTTTTTTCCTTTATTTTTTGTACATTCTTTTTCTCTTCTTTTTTTTCTTTCTTTTTTAAAATTTTTCTTGTAATTATACTTTTTTATTAATATAATTTGTTGGTGTGGTGATTGCCAGCTGACCATCAAAAAGAAGGTTTGTCATTTTTGGGGGTGAAAAATTAGGGGTTTACCTCTTCGTTTCCACGATCAGGCAGCTGAGTACAGAGTCCACCTGATCGACCACGGCGGCGTCAGAGATGGAGGGTTGGGGAGCGGCGGAGGAGCCGAAGGTAAGTAGGATTTTCCAATTTGCGGATGCTTCTCTCCTACTCTTTTGTGAAAGCAATGGGACTTGAAATGGGATTTGAATTTTCTTTTCTTTTACCAAACGACGGTGGGAATTTGGGAAGGGGCTGGGAATTTGAAATGAAATCCTGTGCCGCGCTACACGATGTGTAGCGCGCAAAAAGACAAAAAAAAAATGGTACTGTAGCGCGCTGTATGTTGTGTGTCTTGTTTGTCTTTTGCGAGCTATACAGCATGTAGCGCTACACCGGATAAGGACTCCTCTATTGCCACCTAATTCCATCAGTAAATTCTATTTTTTTTCCTAAAAAATTTTTTTTTGATGAATGGCTCGCATTCGACATTGATTCAAATATCATAATTCAAGAAAGTGGATTTAAATAAGTCTTTTTAACCAATACTGATGTAACTTGTAGTGGATGTAGGATAATGCATTACCATTTTCCAACAGAATTTATTATAATTTACTTATAAAAATGTGTCATATGTTAATAAAATAAAAAATTATTTTGACCAATTCACGTGTTATATTCATGTGCGTCGAAATAAAAAAAATAGAAAGGCGCAGTAGTCATCCACGTTAAGGGTCCGAATTGCTGCGCTACACCGGATTTGAATTCCACGCCTTAGCTCTTGAAGTAATTACCATCACGTGCTGAGGGATGTTTGGTTATGACTTAAAGAGTTGCATAACTTCACTATGCACCATTTATGCGACCAAACAAAAGGTTACGTAAGGTTACCTAAGACTACATAAGTTATTGCACTTAGGGAGGTGCTTTAAGTTATGTATTCAATTTATTTCCAACCATACCCATCACCAAGTACAATGACCATCTTGCCCTTTTGAATATACCACAGCAAAACATTAAATTTCAAAATATATACCATCACAAATGAACTTTAAACAGTTGTTTCTTACCGTGAACGGTAAAAATATTTACCGGATATTTATACAAACATTTTATTGTCTTTTGACCTTTTATTTAATTATTTTGTTTATTGCTCTAAGTATGTCGCCGGTAAAAATATTTACCGGATATTTATACAAACATTTTATTGCCTTTTGACCTTTTATTTAATTATTTTGTTTATTGCTCTAAGTATGTCGCCGGTAAAAATATTTACCGGATATTTATACAAACATTTTATTGTCTTTTGACCTTTTATTTAATTATTTTGTCAATTGTTCTAAGTATGATGCACATATTCGTACGCCATGTTTTGGGAAATGCTAGAGAAGCACGAATAAATGGGATGATACTATATAGTGATAATTTTTGTGTTTGACTTTTACATGTAATATTTTTTTTAAAAAAAAAATAATGGTATCGAACTATCATTAAAAGTCTCCTCGCATATAAACCCAAAATAAGTATTACATTCGCTGTAAATAAAATAACAAGTTATAGTAATTTAACATAAAAGCAAGAATGGAAATAAAACGTTGTATTTGAAAATCAAGTACATGCATGGAAGGCGTGTATTTTTTCCCCCTTTTCACTACCTTTCCTAACCTAATTAAATAATAATTTAATAAGAAGGGTAGTTTGAGATTTTTTTTAGTTTGTTGACAGCATTTAGAATAACAAATATGGAATTTATTATAATTTAGAAAGAATTAGTGGCATAAAACTAATTTTGATAATTTTATAGTGGCATATTATGAAATATTCATGTAAAGATGACATACTAGAAATTGACAAGTTTAATAGTGGAATAAAACAAAATTTCTCTTAATATGTCTTAGTATCCCCGTCTTCCCGTTTTAATGATTTTTACCGTGGTATCAGTTGATTTCGATTCGAGCACAAGTCCTAGAAAGATAAGGTACTAGACTACTCGCAAAATAATTTTGGATAAACCGGACCGAAATGAAATATATTTTGGCATAGCGGTAATCTGCAAATTTCCATGCCTTATTGGGTCGGATTGGATTTCCAATATATCGGATTATTCGGTTTTCAACCGGTTGCTGTTGAGCTGGATTTATCCAAGTGTGGGATCGATCCATCTAATGGGTCCGAACCCATTTGTTACCCTTTGCGTTGAACCCGATTAGTCAAAAGCTGAATCAATTTCATGTCATTTGACTTGTTTACTTGATGAACTGGACTCGGAAAGCCTAATTAATTTTTGAGTGTCTTCGGATTATGAATGACTATAAAGAAAATTAAAGGACCAAAATAAAGGCTTATATCAGGGATCCCATTAGGGGTGAGCAAATAACTCGTAACTCGTGAGTTACTCGAACTCGACTCGAAAAAAACTCGTTGGTAATTCGAGTTAACAGGACTCGAGTTCTAGAAACTCGAGTTGTGCTGACTCGTGAGTTTTATTTAGTGAGTTCGAGTTAGGTCCAACTCGACTCGTTCCAACTCGAGTCAGCAACATATACATGCCAAAAATAAAAATATTATATCAGTGTATGCTGTATAGACCAAAAAAAACTTAGTCCCCAAATATATTTTCCTTCCGATGCACAACACAACTTGGTTTATACATGTGTTATGGGTTCTGAGATATTTCTTTGTGTATGTGCAAAATTGTTTTTTTTTTAGATAATTATTGCATCTATTCACTATGGGTGTGTTTGGATAGGTCGGGAATAGAGAATAGGAATAAGAAATTTCGGTTTGCGTGCTTATTCTTATTCTTGTGCAAAACAAACGGTATAAGAATAAGGAATTTGGGCCCTTATTCCTATACTAACAAAACCATGGTATAAGAATAAGGAATATGGACAAGCACGCAAATCGAAATTCCTTATTCTTATACCCTATTCACGGCTTATTCCGTTGCATCCAAACATACCCATATACTCACGAGTTGAATACCGAGTCACGAGTTGAGTTGAGTTACAAAATGACGAGTTCGAGTTAGCTCAGATAGCTCGGAACTACCTCCCGAACGAGTCACGAGTTGACTCGAGTTGTAACGAGTTCGAGTTCGAGTTATGCTCAACTCGCTCGAACTCAGCTCATATACAGCTCTAGATCCCATTAACTTTTTGTACATTTTTGCATTTCCTTGATTCTGTTGTTTTTAACCTATATACGTGGCAGCAACCCTTCTTAAAAAAAAAAAAAAAGGCACAAGAAATGAATAATGTAAATGTAAAGGCCTCAAAATGATGAAAAAAGTTTAATAAATAATTATGATGGATTATGAAAATTATGGCTTAAAACAAAATGAAAGATTTCCATGTTAACTTAAAATTGATTAAATTTTCATAAAATGCAACTAGAAAAGGCAAATTGTAGAAAAGGAACGGATCAAAATGCTTCAACTAATAAACTCGACTTATAAAATAGGATATCCAATGACGTTCTTCACAAAACATTTTAAACAAGGTATCAAGGAAAATTTCTAAGCACCACACATTTTATAACTTACAAGATATGTTTTAATAATAGTTAGAAATAAAGAGTATTTTCTCATGAAAACAGAAAATTTTCAGACGTATAATTAGAAGTCGTCAATTTAAAGTCACGATTTTATGAAAAGTTGATGCGACAGTACTTCTGGGGGAACAAAAAAAAAAAAAAAAAAAAAAAAAAAAAACTCGAACGTCCAAGCTGGACAGAGAGGTAATTGCCATAAAAACGACTTTTTTTTTTTTTTCAGGAAACTTAGCAGTGACTGCATAAAAACGACTTTTTTCACACATGCAAGAATGCATTTCCCTTGGGAATATACAACCACCCCTGAAGCAGCAGCTCAAGGCAGTAAAGAAATATCGTCTAAGCTTGGGAACATGCAATAGAAAAAGAGAAATGCTAGAGTCTAATATATTGGACGAACTAGATCCGTCCAATACGATCGTTGTCATATTTTTAAATTTCAAATGATTGATCCGAACCATTCAATATGTTCTCCATATTGAAAACTTATAAAAAAACTAATTTTTATATTTTTTCGAAATTTTTTACTATTTTTTTGATATTTTCATATTTTAGAAAATCGTTGTTATTCGACAATCCATAATTTTTATATCATGAATTTTCTAAAATAACAAAAAAATAGTAAAAAAAAATTTCAAAAAAATGTAAAAAGTTATTTCTTAAAATTTTCAATATAGCTCTCTAAGGTTCTCAGTATAATCACTTTTTTTTTAACAAGTGATTTCATTTCATTACAAATTTTTTGATCGAAATGAACGATTTTTATGTGATTTGATTGGAATTTATATGTTATTAGATCCAATGAAATTCTAAAAAATCAATTCTATTGAAATGAAATGAAATCTTGCATAAAAAAAAATATTTTTATCAAATTAAGCCTAAGGAATTCAAGCACTACATTGGTGAAAATAGAAAGTCAAACTTAAAGTCAACATGGTCATACACAGAGGCGTAGCTAGAATTTCACATCAGCGGTGTCCATAAATTTTATTGCTGAAAATATATGTACGACAATGACATACTGTCTAATCAAGCTTTTAAAAAACTATATTTTATCAGTTTTATCTCTGTTTTATCTAGATTTTTGTTTATATCGCACAACCGTTTTATCACCGCTTTATCGTTGCACAATTCTTTTATCGTCGTTTTATCACATGTGGAATGCTAAATGACCACCCAACCGCTAAACCACACAAATCACATTTTAAAACCTTGCGTCTAATATAGATATAGTATAATAATAATTTTTAAATAAATATCTCTGAAATATTATCACATAAATAAACATGACAAATCAAACATCTATTATAATAACAACAGAAGATTCAAAATAATATATCCAATGTACAAAATAATAATTTAAATGTCAATAATCACTCATCCAACAATCTCCTATTCTATCATAACTTTTATCTTAATAAGATTCATTGCGGAGGAAAGAAGAAGGCAATTCGTGAGGAATGAATACAACATGGATCCTTGTGTGATATATTAAGAGTCGTTACGCAATTCAAATCAAACACGACATGTCCACCTGGGTCTTTTAAATTTTTGAGATAGGTCTCTAACTTCTTGTCATTTTTTTATTTACAAACCTACTAAGTGCTAAGCAATTTTTCCATTTTCAGATGGGTCCAGGACCCGCCAAACATAACGTGGCTTCGCCACTGATCATACAAGATGTGGCAGTCGACTCTTGCCTTCAGGAAAAAATATAAATTAGAAAAATGTCTTCAAGGTACTCCAAGGGTGAAGAGAAGGCTTAGGCCCTGATCAAAATTCCATTTTTTTTAACATGGGATTTCATTTCGTTGGAAAATTTTTTATCAAAATGAATGGATTTGGTATAATTTGGTTGGAATTTTCATATAATTAGATCCAACGAAATTATGTGAAATCAATTGAATTGAAATGAAATCTCGCGTGAAAAACATTTTGAACAGGGCCTTAATTTGCCTCGGCTTAAAGCTGCAATAGAAAAATGAAGTCGGAGAATTTGAAGACACCACTCTGATTTCAGTTAATATAAATATTAATCAAGGCACAATTTCAAGTATTAATATGATTATTATATGAATATGTTGCAAAAGTGGCACGCAACATGTTCATGTTGTTGCATGAAAAAGGGTCGAGAACAACTATAGCAAGGCAAGCAAGGCATTGGAACATGAGTTCGAGCCTAATAATGATGAATATGAGCATATTTATATAATTATGTGCCTAATTGTGTCAAATCATGTTGTGGTTTAATGGCGTCATGTAATTAGTTCTGTAGTTTAACATCTTTTTTTTTTCTTTTTTTTTCCTCTTATTGTACTGAAATTCTTCGGTTCAATGAAATTGTATGCTGCGACTAGGGGTGAGCAAAAAACTCGTAACTCGTGAGTTAACTCGAACTCGACTAAAAAAAAACTCGGTTGTAACTCGAGCCAATAGAACTCGAGTTGGCATAACTCGAACTGAACTAACTCGGTTAGCTGATGAGTTGAGTTTGAGTTGAGGTCAACTCAACTCGCAACTCGTGAGCCGACTTGCGAGATAATAAGTTTATATTTCAGTTATATATTATCAACATAATTTATGAGTATTAAAAATTTCTAAATTAATTATAAGAATTTTCTACTTACATATTTTTATTTTAAATAATATTATATATGATAGATTGAGTTTCAAGACATTTTTTTTCAAATCAATAGAAAGAATATAAAAGACAATAATTTTATAATTTACAATATTGTATATGTCAGTAAATTTTAATACTAAAATAGCATATGAATTAAATAAATAAAAATTTGAAGGATATATGTTAATTTCAAGCTGGCTCGTGAGCCCACGAGCTAGCTCGAGTCGGGGACGAGCCGAGTTTGAGCCAGTTTAAAAAGCTCGAAAGTATTTATAACTCGGCTCAACTCAACTCGAGTTACAACCGAGCTGAGTTTGAGTTGTCCCCAACTCGCTCAAACTCAGCTCGTATACAGCCCTAGCTGCGACTCTCGTCTCCCTACCTAAAAAAAAAAAATTTGTGTGAAATATAAAGCTACAAGATATGATTGCATGCATAATTTCATGGAATATAGGGCCAATATCATGTTGGTACATTTCAAACAGAAATGCACATAATTATAAGTTCAGAAATATATTCCTATATATGATTATTTAATTTAAAAAACATTAGAGAAACAAAGATTATATATACATGAATTTGAAAGAAAGATACGAATTTTACTGCATCCAGTATTCCAATGGACAATGGTCAGGGAAATTATGCAATAAGCTCATATTTCTCATCATCGAAAGATGGACGACACAGATCATGGCGCTGAGAGTTTCAAGCAATGTTTTTGATTCTTTGTCTAAACCTGGTGGAGTGGTGGTGCGCTAGATCCAAAGGATATCAACTTTTTGGTGCAAAAAAGGTAAAAAGATTGAACGGGAACTCCGAACTCTCACCATAGAAGCCTGACACGTCAACTAGGAACAAGATGAGACTCAGCCTTTAATTGGGCCATGCGTGAAAAGTCGTAAAACACCTTTTTTTTTTTTTTTTAAGATCGTACAACACCTTAACCTGACGACCTTGCGATGCTTCCACATTTAAATGAAAAGCGACATCCGACGATTCAATTCCCATCCAAACAAATAATAAAATACGAACAGTGGCTAGGATTAAAAGCTAGCTCCTCACCAAAAAAAAAAAAAAAAAAACGACAAATAATTACTGTTTCCAGACGACGAAGGCTGTGGGGTTTGAGACCTAAAAGTTACAAAATCATTTTGATGACCTGAAAAAAAAGCGTTCAAATAAACAAAAAATAGGAAATGTTGATATGTTCATTATTAATTCTTACTGGCCGCGTCGTCTATCAATTATAGATCAAATTTAAAATTTTGTTGCATTTTATCAAATAATTATAATTATTAGCGGACGACGGATAGAAATTTGTAAGCCAACAAATTATTTGTACACAGCTTCTGTTTTTTTTTTTTTTAAATGAAAAAAAAAAACTGGAATGAGGTATAATCGTATAGGCCTTGTCCGGCATGATATCACTTTGAGGGTAAATAGAACCTTAAGAAGATGTGGTGTGTCAGCAAAATTTTCATGTCATTTTCAAAATTTCTAACATTATTTGGAAAGTTTGCAGATAATATATATTAAAGAAGATCGGTTTGAGCACACACGGAACTCAGTCCAGACATGGAAGTTGATCCATATTGAATTATGTATTTATTTATATACTGATTGATTTGTTATTTACTTAAACTCAGTCCATACAATCTGTGCTTTTAAGAAATGGCCGATATTATGTATATTATTTAATTAGCATTTGAGTTCCGCATAATGTAACTGTGAAATATTAATTAAAAGCATGTAAGTTTTATCCCTATTATAGTTTTATCCATTCAACACAAGTTCTATCCTTTTTTTTTAGATAATTTTCCATTAATAAAAAACAAAAGTTTACATAACAATGAGAACTGAAAATAAATACCAGTATCAAAACTGGTACATCACAACAAACAAACGGTATAAACTCTTAACAATGTCTATACCTAATGTATCGGTATCACACCGATGTCAACTCATCCAAATCCAATATAGAACTTAATTATCAAGTGTCTACGAACCGCTCTCGAGGAAATTTAGAACCGCAAAACAACACCACCAAGAAGTCATAAATGGAAACGAGGAGCATCAATGCTTCTACTCTCGCCGCATTGACTAGCACTAAGGCTCAATCCATATTTAGAGTGGAATTCCACTGCCCATTGTCGCGCCAACAAGAATCAGTCTAGAACGACACCTCAACTGCGCACCCACGACGATCGTCTCACACCACACCTCAGGTGCATACTTCACAGTTACAATGCATCTCGACTGGGCATCCACGACGTCCGTCCCGCACCACACCTTGGCTATGCACCCACATGGATGCACATCGACTGTGCACCCTTAACAGTCGTACCACACATCGACTGTGTATCCACAACGATCGAGCCGCAAATATCGGTTGCGCACCCCTAACGGCCGCCTGACACCCCAGTTGCGCACCGTCGGCAAACACATCACGTTAATCTTAACATATGCTCTATCCTTATATGTTAAAATTAACAAGGAAGAAAAAGTAGATAACAGTAACAATTCAAGATAATAATAAATTTATATTAACCTAGTTGGAATAAATGACTTTCATAAATAAATATAATAGCATTATATTAACCTAGTGGGAATAATGTCTTTCATAAATAAATATAACGGTAAACTGCAATGTATACATGAAACACTAAGTTACAGAAAGAAAGGTTTTCTCAAAAGGTTTTTCTCATTGTATTGAATTTAATTGAATTGTTTAGAGATGCAGATCTATTCCATATATATATATCGCTTATAATACAAAACTTATTGCACAAAACACATGAGTCTTATCTCTTATTTTATTGGCCAGTAGGAATCTTTGTCACTAAATGTGTGTTGGCACCTCCAGGTGATTTTCTGTTGTTTTTTTTTTTTTTTTTGGCAAATGGCCCGTAGGCATAAATTAGCTTAAAAAGAGATTCATTACAACAGAAACTAAAGTAGCTACTACTAGAAACCTAAACAGTTGGCCCGTACATTGATCAGTAAAAGAATTAAAAAGCAGTTCAGAAAAAACAGAAGCTAGAAAGGCTAAAAGACAAGGCAGAAGAGAAGCTAAATCGGAGGGAACGATGGAAAGGAGAATCCCACTGCAGTAAGGTTGTTAATTCTAGCATAGTTTGCCAAATGATGCTCCAACTGAAGCCCAGCTCTGGGCACATAACAGCATTTGAAGAGTTGTTGCCGCCTGAAGGCGACCAAGATATCTAGCAGCTCCAAATAAGCTTTCCAGTCCACACTTTCAGGAGTTGCAGCTCCATTGATGACATTTGCAAGTATCTGACAGTCAATGAGGAAAATAACTGAAGACCAGCCGACTGTATGAACAGCTTTAATTGCAGCTAACATAGCGCAAGCTTCGACATGTAGTGGAGAAGCTGCCTCTCCCGATTCCAGCCCATACCGCAACAACTGTTCATCCTGGAATAGTGTATAGGCCCAGCCTGCAGTCCCATTATTGTGGAAGGAGCCATCTAACCTGCAAATATTACCTTGAAAACAAGTTGGCATTTCATGTTGATTCTGCACTTCCATTCGTCGAAGGTGAGTATTGAGCCCATATCTCCCCACAACAGCAAGAAATGTGTAAGAGTTAGCTAAGGAATTGACCTGCTGGACATTAATTCTCTTACCCTCATACACCTCTTTACACCTTGATTTCCAGAGAGCCCAGAGGTGATTATCAAATCTCATGAAGTCGTGATGCGTGAGCTGTTCTGACAGGAACTTAAGCAGTGGGAGGATCTGTGCTGGTAGGGCGTGTACTCTCAAACCAATGGAAGAATTGAGCCAACTTTGCTCAGCCTTAGGACAAAGAAAGAGGGAATGTAAGGCATCATCTGATCCTAGACCACAGATTTCACATAGCGGGGCCGCAATCCTCAAGTGTCTGGCAAAGACAGATTTCACTGGTACAGCATCATGAGATAGTTTCCATAAGAACAGTAGGATTCTTGGCAGGATGCCATGGCATTTCCAGATCATCTTCCAAACGGCACTAGCAGTCGGGTCAGGCAGAGGTGGTGATTGTATGAGGTTGCAAGCTCCTTTGAAGGAGAAAGAACCTGAGTTTGTTGAAGTGAAAATCAGCCGATCAGTTCTATTTGGGAGTATGGGTGGGATTGGGTGTACACAGGCAATGAAGAGTGCCGCATGGAACCCTAAGGCCGAAATGAGCAAGGAAGAGTTCCATTGACCCGTCTGTTGGTCCATGCAGTCAGCAATGGTTAACTTTAGGGCAGCAGAGGTGGCTTACTTGAACCTTAACCAGAAATGATGCCAAGGATTTCCCACTAGTGAGCACTTCGTGCCATCACCAGTAATCCATCTTACATGTTATTGCAGGTCCTGTCTGTTGGAGTTATATCCTAGAAGTCAATAGTTTAATGATTTAATTTAGTTTATGTTATTGATGATACTTGATCATTTGTAACTAAAGTTTATTATTGACAGATCATTCAGGTTGAGGATCTGAATTGTAGATCTCTGTGGATCATTCGTTAGAATGACAATAATATCTCTAAAGAGTCCATAATCTTGATAATTAACAAGTAACATTAATTATCATATAAGATTAGTATGCAAGTTAAGTGATGATTAAGTTCTACAAATCATAGGTAAGGAGTTACCGACTTAATTGCATATGTGTATGTTACTGGAACATAGCACAGGACATGATCCAATGAAATAAATATATAGATTGTGTTATGTGTCATTATTTATTTCATACTTATTTGATTCCGAGTTTGAGATGGTTCAGTTTTTCCACATGAGGATATGTTCTATAAATATCGTCTAATGTTGATTCCTGATAAAGACTGCTATACGGACTTTATTTATGTTCTCTTGAATTATGCGGGGAAAAACTATTCATCAAGACAATCGTATGTCCCTCATTAGTTCACCTAGTGAGTGATGATGTCTACTGGGCCCCTTCATGGAGTTGGATCGTATGCGCGCAACTAAGCGATCAACTCTAGATCAAGAAATGTATAATCTGCAAGAATGACACATTCCTATCTTGGATTATACATAGATATCATGTGACATAGGAATCAAAACAATAAGATACTATTTATTATGCAGGATTGAAGTAGTGTAGTTGTACAATGTTTATTTATGCGAATTGAAAATCATAACGTGTTGCTAGATACCTCTTATGATTATTGGAAATAAATAACGATTTATTTTCCATGGCCAATATAGCATAAATCCTCAAATGGTCACTCAAATAGATTTTGACCATTCGTGCATTATTTATTTGGTTGCATTATGGAATGCAATAATATGATATGTTGACCGATTAATTATGTACCGTTGCGAACCGTCATAATTAATTAAGTCAAATGGATCATATAGAAATAAATTAATGCATATCCTAATCTCTAAATAATTATCAAGGTGTTGATAATTAATTTTGTTCAACATAAATTAATTAAGGTAATTAATTTGAGCTATCGGACTTTTGTTTAAATGGTAAATTAAAGGTCCAACATGAGAGCAATTAATTGGGCCGCTAATTAATGAAATTAGAGGACCAATTAAATAATTGATGGAGCCCATTTAGGTCCATTTTATGGCTGTCCAAAAGGGTGGCATAGTTGTAAATTAGTTGCAACTTTTTAAGAGAGTGGTTGGTCTATAAAAGGACCACTTCTGGAGGAGAAACTCTAGCTTTTTCCACATTCTCTCTCTTCCTCTCTTGGCCGCGGCACTGTTCACCGACACTGTTCATCAAGAGAGAAAAATTATTTTTTTTCTCTTTCATTGCTCTCTTAAGCTCATGTGTTGAGCACTTCTTGCCTCCATCCAATTAAATAGTTAATTAAGGCAAAGGAAAGGAAGGAATTAGGCTTAACCTCTCATCTACTAGCATAGATCGAGGTTTTGGTTAATACCTTGGCGGACTCGAGGCCGACGTGAAGGAGACGAGTGGTGGCTCATTAAGCACGCCTATACCGATTGGATCGACCTTCTAGTTGCGATACTAGGAGAGATAACCTCCTACTCTTCTCCTTTTAGTATAAATTGAGTCAAATAGCTAGTTCCTTGCTTATTAGCTCTTTTAATTATGTTAATTAGTAATTAAATTAAAATTGAGCATGGCAAAGACTTCATAACAGTGGTATCAGAGCCTAGGCTGCTATTTGAGCATTTTACACTTAATTTTAGTGAGAAAATAGTAATTAATTAAGTTAATTAGTGATATGCATGCTTGCTGTTTTGAAAAAAGCTATTTTTCTGCTTTGTTTCTTGTTTTTCATAGTGTAAAGCCTTATGAAATTTTTTTTCTTTTGATGGAGGTTGTAGATCTATGAGTTTTGATTCTTTTCCCACTAGATTTACCTTGATTTGATTAAAAATGAATTTTTGGTGAATTAAACGGTAATGGTGCGCAGATCTGGAATCTTGCTGCACGGTTCTGTTGTTGTGGCTTGTATCAAATAAGTTTGTACACAAAGTATCTGTAAATTTTTATTAGGATTAATCTGGACTTGATTCTCTTTCTGAATATGTAAATTTTGTTGCATGTTTCGGATTTTATGTGAATGTTCAAGTGTGAAAAGAGAAGATGTTGTCAGATCTGTTTTTTTAAACAAACTGATTGTTTTGAGAAACTGTGCTTATTGAGGTACCTTTGTGTAAAAATATTTATATGGAGATGTTCTTCTTTGAGTTAGGAATCTGTGAAAATTAGTTTCAAAGTTTTTCATAAAGTTTTGGTACTTCAACTTGGTAAAAAGTTTTCAGTCGTCAGTCTGTTTCAGAACAGGGCTAGTTGCTTGCATGGCATTTAACTTAATGATTTTGAATAGACCTTGTTGGTTTTCTTTTCATGGATTGATAACCTTGTATATGTAGTATTTTTCCATGTAAATTTTTTGCTGGAAAAATATCAAGGGGATGATCATACAGGCCAAAAGGTCGAGACCAAAAACAGAGTTTTCTCTAACGGTGCTTCGCGCGCAATCTGAGAATTTGTCTATTTTGGTTCTCCCTGATGGTAAGTTATCTCTCCTTGAAATTTTTACAAGTAGTTACACTCATAGTAAGGAGTTTTTTGGATTTATTTCGGATTTTTTGGAGACCGAAAAATTTCGAATTTTATCGGGTCCCGAATTGCGTATTTTAATTAGTTAAAATATAGTCTAATTAATCAATTAGTTGAAAAGTTAATTAGAACACTCCTTAAATACCCTTCTTTCAGTTTTAGAATGTTGAATTAAATTTCAAAAGGTTTAAACAAACTTGTTGTTAAAGTAAAACCTTCTTTGCATTTGTAAAAGCGAGCAACGAACGTGCACAAAGACTCTAATTAATGAGGTTAATTAAGAACAAGTTAAACATGTATATTGTATATGTGCTAACTTTATTTTGTTGGAGGATCGTGGGTTTAGTATGGCTCAAGATTCCAATGTCTTGTGTGTTGTAATTATGTGAATGCATATGAATTAATGTGTGTAAGGCCTTTGGTGCCATTATTAATTAATTTGGATTAGTTCTTAATGTAACTTGTGTGGCTTGTATGCTCTTAAGAATTAGGAGAGAATTAGGAATATTTTTCACATGTATTTATTTCCATTAATTATTAGATAGGATCTAGATAATTAGTGGGAGGGTTTGATTAGATTAGTATTGCTACATGGAGATGCGGCGAAACTAATATGCAAGCAGGAGCCATACAAACCCACAACAATGCTTGAGATGCTTATTATGTGAATGTTTGTGTATGCTATGAAATGCCATAGGATAGGTATGGGTGTATGCTTACACGACCACCAAACAAAGTCACATAAAGTTTGTCCCATTAATTGATTAAGCCGACTGCCCTCTTTCTCTCTATTCCATTCACGTCGTTTGCGCTCTCATAGCGCGGTCCGCCCAAGCGGACGTCATGGTTGTCACTCGAAAGTCGGGGTACAAATAAATGGATTTGTTAGGAGCAAATAGAGAGATGTTGCTTATCGATTGACCCAACTAGAGTTTGGATATCGGGACGAAGTTTGTAAATATATATAGATATTCACAAACCAAGAGTCATATGGTTGATATGATTGGTTGGAAAACCTACCTTGTCTAGTTAAGTAGGGTGACGTGCCATAGCAGGCTCTACTTGATGAAAACGAAGATCTTGGAGAACCAACTACATTTGGGACATTAAATAAATGTAGTGGGAGTTTTATTTATTATTTATAAATAAAACATTGCATAAACTAAATGACTTTAAATTGAAATTGTTATAGATACTAAATGTGTTAATTTCGTTGCGATCAATCTTTGAAATAGAATAAGCTCGTTTCTAATGGAACTTACTTGGAGAAGTAGTACCGATTCCTAAAACATGTTCTTAGTGAAGAGAAACTTGAGTATGTTAATTCCCAAATTTTTTTCCTCGACTTTCCGAACGTAGCATCGCAATGATTGGTTGACTTTTATGAAAAGTTATTCAATAAAGCGGATGCCGATATCCTCATTTTAGAATCTCTAGACCTTTGAATTGGAGAATTCATACGGACTATATATGACTCCTACGCTCTCATCCACTTACTCAAGAAGGAGTTCTTAGAGAAAGTAGATATTGACTCAATCATTTATGATCGAGTAATAGAGCATGAATTGAGCAAGAGAGACTTCTTTTAAGAAGGTACATGAAAGTTCTATTGGCTTGCAAACCGAAAGGTTTGAGTGGCTAATTGGCAACTAGAAATATTAAAATCTCCAATATCAAGGATTGTTGATATTGTCATGTAATCTCTTTCTAGTGATGAAGGATATAGTGTTACTTTTCGCACACTAGTTAGTGCAAAAGGTGATTGGTTAAGTATTTAAGAAATACTTCGCTTAAGTATGAGTTGAGACTTCGAGACCCTCATTTGTGACCGTGTGTCACATGAGATGTTTCATTTGCCGTTTATGGAGGTATTTTGAAAAGTTGTCCGAAATACCATGATTATCGTGTTGAAAATGTTCCAATCCTTTTGAGAGTATTTGTCATTCTAACTATCTCGTTATCTCTAATTCGCACTAGTAACTTGGTACTAGTTCATATACTCGCATTTATGGAAATGTATAGGTAATGAAGAATAAGAGAATGTTCGAGAGAAATAAAGTAAACTCCGTATAGAAAATGACTTGTTCGTCTAAGCCACTACCATTGGATACGTAGAGTTATCTTTACTAGTGGTTTGTTTAGGAATTGGAGGTTGAATACCTTATTCCTTGTATCATAAAACTTTATCTCCATTTCATATAGATGATGGATGATTATGTTTTGTGGATTTGTTTATATGATTTAATGCATATTAATTGAATTTACTTGAAATAGATAAATAATTTTTGAATAACAAATAGGATGCGTAAGACTTCACATAAAGTGTTTGACTTTCATGTGAAATGACCGCTTAGTCATACATAAACGAGAATCACATTATGAGAGTCTACATAGCGTAGATCTCGTGGATCAATTCGATTGCTAATCAATTGAGATATGCGAATCATGTTTGTTAAATGACAAAAGCGCCTTTGACCTATAAAGATTTAAGGACAAATAACTTGATTAGGACTTATACATGTCGATGTATGTAGACTTATGAGTACTTGTGTAATGAAAGATTGTTGATACTTTACTACTTGACCAATGATCATAATAGATATTAACGTATCTATTTGATAAGGTATAAGTGTGAACCGTTTGAAAAGTTCAAATGAGTTCAAGAGTGAAGTTGAAAAATTATTCAAGAAAGGTATAAGTCTTACAATTGATCATGGTAACTAGTTAAGTCATATGATTTGAAATATTATCTAAAGAGTGTGAAAGTCGTTTCACAACTCACTCCATGAGAAACATTATGAGAATAGTTTGTCCAAGAATGGAGGCATCGAACCATATTTGATATCGTTCGATCGGTAATGAATCGAATTGACTTAATCGACTCATATTAGGGATTCATGTTTGAGGACAATATTGTTTACACTGAATAATGTTCCATTGAAGTTCATTGAGAAAGATATCTTACGAGATTTGATCTCTAAGTACATTATCTCTCAAGATTTGGTGTTAAGAAACTTATTTCAAGTTTGTTGATTGATAAATTTAAACCCAAATAGGACGCTTAATATTTTGTAGGATATCTTGAACTGACCGAAAGGTACTACTTATACGAACATGATAAGAACAAGGTAGTTGTTGCTCATCATGACGTAATCTTGGAGAATGACATTCTCAAGAAGAAGTAGTGGGAGTAAGGTGATCATAAAAGAGTTTATGTGTCACTACGAGAAGTACCCTTTGTGGAAAACTTGTTACTTCATACATGGTGCTTAGTGGGAGTTGAGCGGAACTTCATTCACAAGCCGTTGTGAAAGGAAGAAGTTCATGAGTGTGCTCGCTTCTAATGAGAACTCAAACTTCTCACAAGTTGATGATGTGCGAGAAACTCATGAAACATACGAGGATCGAAAACTTATTCTACAAATCGTTGTAGAAGAAATTCATGGACCTCGAGCACCAATCCTACAAAAGTAAACGAGAGTGAATTGCCTAACTAAAAGGTGTATAGGCTTCATGATATCCTCGTACTTGGCATATGAGGATCCGTTGATAAATAAAGAAACGATGGAAGAACCCGATTCCACAAGTATATTTTGAATTCATATGATCTTTAAATGCAATCCATGTGTAACAAGGTATAGACCTTGGTTGATGTTCATGAAGGAGTAATCCATCGAGAACATTTTGATCTTTAAAAGAAAGATTGATATGGATGGCAAGTCGACTATGTACAAAATACAGTTTCACGCTTGTAGCTATGTCTAAGTCAATGGCGAGTTAACTATGTACAAAGCACGGCTTCTCGCTTGTAGCTATGTATAAGTCAGTCAAATAAAGATCATTCTAGCAATAGTTGCATTTCATATATATTGATATATGGAAAGATAAATCAAAACCCGTCTTCATTAATTGAATGAAGAAAGATGTTGTGTATATGACACAAATCATGGTCTTGATTGATGTATTGTTAGAAACATACACATACTTCAAGGATTGAAGCAGGTATTGTGGAATAAATATTTTGACTAGGAAGTTAAGGAGTTGAGTTTCGTCAAAAGCATCTTGTATAGATAAGATATTCAGTGGGAGCATAATTGTGTTATTTGTATTGTACAAGATAGCTAGATATTAATTGGGAAATAACATTGATTAAATGATTATTGTCAAGATCATATTGGAGAATATTTTCTCAATGGAGAACTTGAACAAAATCACGTAAATCCTAAGAAACAAAATCTATGGAGATAGATTATGATAGATGTTAGGTTTGAGCAAATGTGCATATAATGACGAAGTGTTCTAGAAACATAAAAGCTAGACTTTATGTCAAACCGCGTCATATGGCATATAACTTGAGTTTGACTTGATTTATTGCAACTCAATTAAAAAAGAAGTGCATGAAACAGTTCAAGCATTCTTTCATTATGAGTTTCATTATGTACGCCATACTTATGCACATGCCCCAATGTGTAGTATCCAAAGAGTATGACAAACAGTTGTCAAATGGATACAAGAGCAACACATTTAGACAATAATCAAAGGATATTCTCGAGTACCTTATGAGAAAGAGAAATATGTCTTTCATTTGTGATGAAAAGGAGCTCGTGTAAGTTGTTACACTGATGCCAGGTCTCGAAAGATTGATATAATCACAATTGAGCTACATAATTTGCTTAAAAGTGGTGTTGTAAGTTTAGAAGATGTTCTAAATGGGATATTACAATCGTTTCCGTCACCAAAGCAAAATAGATAGCAACTTGTGAAGCAACGAAAGAAGATAGTTTGGATCAAGAAGTTCTCAGTCAAGCTGATATGGTTCTATGCATCTTGAACCATAGCTTAGTCTTGAAGAACCCAATATCTGATTGGTGATCCAACTATTATCTATGACAGTATCACTTGATCTCATGTGATGATGATCAAGATTATATATATAGGAGTATGTATATATATAGGGTCAAACAAAAAGTGGATAATTTCGTGAACACAGCGAAGACTCTAACATAACCTCTACCTTAAGCAGTATACGAGATGCTATTGAGTATCCATACGTAATGGACGTATGAGTAACTGGCTTTAAGCGTATTATTTCTTTTGAGATTCGAGACATGTATATATATAGATATATGACATTGTTCTCAGTTCTTCACTGGCTAGAAGTCACTACTGATTGACTCTAGGCCAAGCGGGAGATTGTTGGAGTTATGTCCTAGAAGTCAATAGTTTAATGACTTAATTTAGTTTATGTTATTGATGATACTTGATCATTTGTTCCTAAAGTTTATTATTGACATATCATTCAGGTTGAGGATCTGAATTGTAGATCTCTGTGGATCATTCGTTAGAATGACAATAATATCTCTAAAGAGTCCATAATCTTGATAATTAACAAGGAACATTAATTATCATATAAGATTAGTATGCAAGTTAAGTGATGATTAAGTTCTACAAATCATAGATAAGGAGTTACCGACTTAATTGCATATGTGTATGTTACTGGAACATAGCACATGACATGACCCAATGAAATAAATATATGGATTGTGTTATGTGTCATTATTTATTTCATACGTGTTTGATTCCGAGTATGAGATGGTTCAGTTTTTCCACATGAGGATAGGTTCCATAAATATCGTCTAACGTTGATTCCTGATAAGGGCTGCTATACGGACTTTATTTATGTTCTCTTGAATTGTGCGGGGAAAAACTATTCATCAAGACAACCGTATGTCCCTCATTAGTTCACCTAGTGAGTGATGATATCTACTGGGCCCCTTGATGGAGTTGGATCATTTGCGCGCAACTAAGCGATCAACTCTAGATCAAGAAATGTATAATCTGCAAGAATGACACATTCCTATCTTGGATTATACACAGATTTCATGTGACATAGGAATCAAAACAATAAGATACTATTTCTTATGCAGGATTGAAGTACTGTAGTTATACAATGCTTATTTATGCGAATTGAAAATCATAACGTGTTGCTAGATACCGCTTATGATTATTGGAAATAAATAGCGATTTATTTTCCATGGCCAACATAGCATAAATCTTCAAAGGGTCACACAAATAGGTTTTGACCATTCGTACATTATTTATTTGGTTGCATTATGGAATGCAATAATATGATATGTTGACCGATTAATTATGTACCGTTGCGAACCGTCATAATTAATTAAGTCAAATAGATCATATAGAAATAAATTAATGCGTATCCTAATCTCTAAATAATTATCAAGGTGTTGATAATTAATTTTGTTCAACATAAATTAATTAAGGTAATTAATTTGAGCTATCGGACCTTTTTTTAAATGGTAAATTAAAGGTCCAACTTGAGAGCAATTAATTGGGCCGCTAATTAATTGAATTAGAGGACCAATTAAATAATTGATGGAGCCCATTTAGGCCCATTTTATGGCTGTCCAAAAGGGTGGCATAGTTGTAAATTAGTTGGAACTTTTTGGGAGAGTGGTTGGTTTATAAAAGGACCACTTATGGAGGAGAAACCCTAGCTTTTTCTACATTCTCTCTCTTCCTCTCTTGGCCGCGGCACTGTTCACCGACACTGTTCATCAAGAGAGAAAAATTATTTTTTTTCTCTTTCATTGCTCTCTTAAGCTCATGTGTTGAGCACCTTGTGCATTTATCCAATTAAATAGTTAATTAAGGTAAAGGGAAGGAAGTGATTAGGCTTAACCTCTCATCTACTAGCATAGATCGAGGTTTTGGTTAATATCTTGGTGGACTCGAGGCCGACGTGAAGGAGACGAGTGGTGGCGCATCAAGCACGCCAATACCGATTGGATAGACCTTCTAATTGTGATACTAGGAGAGGTAACCTCCTACTCTTCTCGTTTTAGTGTAAATTGAGTCAAATAGCTAGTTCCTTGCTTGTTAGCTCTTTTAATTATGTTAATTAGTAATAAAATTAAAATTGAGCATGGCAAAGACTTCCTAACACTGTCTTCCCAAAAGGATATCCCACCAATACTTTGAGCACCGAGCCAGTATGGAAGCCAGCCAGAAAGGTGCCCTGGAGAGGTACTTTGCCATCAGAACTTGGACCCATAAAGTTTCATCATTGATACCAGAGGCTAACCTCCAAATGGTTTTCATGATCATCGCATGGTTAAGAACCGTAGCATCTCTCAGACCCAGGCCCCCATAGAACTTTGGAGATGTAATAGTCTCCCAGGTCACCAACCTCAACTTGTTCTTGGAACCCGAATTCCAGAAGAAGGACCTCATTTTTAAGTTTATCTTTTGCAATATAGAGTCAGGTATGTGTCCAGTGCCCATAGAGTATAGCAACATAGGTCCGACAACTGATTTTAGAAGGACCAGCTTGGCCGCCTGAGAGAGCAACCTAGCCTTCCAGATACTCAGCTTTGCATCAATTTTGTCCAGCAAATAATTAAAGTGGGAGCAACTTGAGGTTAGAATAGGAACACCCAGATACATTTGATTACCATCCCCTTGAACAGCTTGAAAAGAGTCGAGGCAGTAGCTTCTTAAGTTGGTGGTAGTTCTCTTTGAGAACCAAATTCTCGATTTATCAGTGCCAATTTCCTGCCCTGACATAGTACAGAAGTCAAAGAGAGTGCTTCTTACATGGGTCACCTCCTGAGGGGACGCAAGACCGCAAATGATTAGATCATCAGCATACATGAGACTAGAGATTGCTGGCGCTCCTCTTGCAATGGATAAACTATCTATTAACACATTTTGTTGTTTGAACTGTAGCATCGGTTGAGAACATCCATGCAGAGTATGAACAAATAAGGCGATAAAGCACAACCCTGTCGCAGACCTCGAGAGGGGGTTATGAAACCGTCTGCTGAGCCATTAATCAGAATTGTAAAACTGGCCGATGTGATGCATCCTTTGATCCAGGAAATGAAAATAGGCGGAAAGCCGTAGAGTTGTAGTACCCGAATGACAAAGTGTCACTCCATCCTATCAAAGGCTTTGGATAGGTCACACTTAAAAGCAAAGGCTTCTTTGGGAAAGGAGTTTGAAGCAAAAGAATGCATGATTTCCCGCAGTAGCAGCACATTATCAGAAATTAATCTCCCCGGCACGAAGGCACTCTGATTTGTTCCCACCAACCTGTCAATGACATCCCTGAGCCTGGTGGTCAGGAGTTTAGAGATCACCTTATAAATAAGGTTGCACACAGAAATGGGTCTGAAATCGGTGACTAGCTTAGGATCCTCACATTTAGGTATTAGAACCACATTGGCTCTAGCAAGTTTGGCATCCAATTGCCCTGTAGAGAAAAAGGCCGAGACGGTGTCAAGGACATAAGGTTTAAATAGGGGCCAGTATTGTTGTACGATCCTGCCATTCAATCCATCAGGTCCATAAGCACGGTCAGGGTGGATGCGGAAGAGAGTTGCAGTAATCTCTTCATGAGTGGGCTGGGCCGAGAGCAGGCCACTTTCACTGGGGGTGAGCTCTGGTAATTGGGCTACCAACAAAGGATGCAAGGAGGGGTTGGGTCTTCCTGCTGAAAGGGTAGAGGTGAAGATGCATTTGTAGTGATTAACAAAAGACCTGCGTATGAGGTGAGGATCAGTGAACACATTGCCATCATTCGCTAGCAGGGAATTGATAGAATTCCTTCTTCTTCTAAAGGTCACAGTTGCATGAAAAAAGGTCGTGTTGTTATCACCAAGGATAGCCCAATGCACTCGACTTCGTTGTGCCCAATAGGACTCCACAGAAAGAAGACATTTATTGTATTTGAGTTGAAGATCCCGAAGTTGGTCACACCAGTGGTCATCTGGCTGAGAGGATTGTAATTGCAGCAGCTGGGTCTCAAGTGAGGCAAGTTCATCAGTCGGCTTGGGGATGTTCTGCACCCATTTCAGAATCTCTCTCTTGAGGTTTGAGAGCATACTGTCCCAATTGCGAGAGGCAATAGGTACTTCAGTTAAGGCTTTGCTGCATACTTGCTGGAACTCGTCAAGGTCTAGCCACCAATTTTCAGTCTTGAATCTCTTAGGCATCTTGGGCTTAACCGGGTTTGTACAGAGCAGGATAGGGGTATGGTCACTGTTGGAGTGAGGCAGGTGGTACACTTTTGCCACTGGATAAATGGCCGACCAGGTTGCAGAGGCCATGGCTCTTTCAAGTCGCTGGAGGATTAGAGAGGAGAGTGGTCTATTATTACACCAAGTGTATGCACAACCATGGTAGCCCAGGTCAATGAGTTGAGTATGGCTTGCCATTGCACGGAATCTCCTGTGCTTTCTTTTATCCTTAGAGGAGCCCCCAAACTTCTCATGTAAACCTGTGACTGAGTTTAGGTCCCCAATAATGCATAAGGGGTCAGTGAGATGATTGGCATAGTATTCAACCCGATCCCAAATATACTCGGTCACTTTATCGTGCGGATCTCCATAAATTGCACCAAGAGTCCAGGGAACCGAGAGTGCATCCTCTTGCACTGTTGCAAAGAAAAAGTAGTGGGATTGTTCAAGAATTTGTACCTTAACCTCATCACTCCAAAGTAACCATAAACCTCCAGAACGGCCTACACTAAATACAACAACCGAGTTGTGCAGTGGTAACCTCCTAATTCTTTCTTCCGATTGTTTCAAATTCGCACGAGTTTCAGAGATGAAAGCAATTTGACTTCTCGTGGCATGGAGGTAACGGGCTAGGTTGGGAATTGTTGCACGGCCTCCACTCCCGCAACAATTCCACGCAAGGATATTCATATAAGATTGTGAGGCAGCGTACTAGCCGCTTCCCTCTGACGCTTGTTAGGGTGTTGAACCAGGTAGTCAGCGTCATCTACCTCCATCAGTTGTAACAGGGGCTGAGAGCCAGAAGGCTGGTTTGGGGCAGGAAAAGAGGTGTGGTCCTGCCCTTCAGTGACAAAGGCAGCTGAAAGAGTGAAAGATTCATGGTGAAGGGTCGCTTGTAGATGGGAGCCTAGAACATGTAAGGGACTAGGAAGGGAGGGGTAGGTGCTGCTAAGGGCCGGGTTTAGACCCCCAGCATTTGTTTGTAGGGAGGCCTGGTACTGGGTTACATGGGAGAGGTGGTTGCGGCTATCGTGGGCCAGGTTTGGGGATTGAGCTACAAGGTTTAGGGTGGGTTGGCGGATAGGTGGGTTTGTGTGTTGGGCATGGTGGTTTGGTTGGCGGGTAGGTGGTACAGAGTGCAGGTAGGGTTGGAGTACATGATCCGACAAAGAGTGAACAGGGCTATGAGTGGGTGTATTTGCAGCTTGCGGTTGAGACGGCTGAGCTTGGCACGACTGTTTGCGGCCAACCGTTTGTTAATGGCGATCTGGAGTTCTGGTAAGTGGGAAAACCTTAGGTCTACGGCCAGCCTTGTCAGACAGAGCCAGTCTTGGCAGGAGGTAACATCATGGCCAATAGTGGCATAGAAGGTACAAATCCTTCTAACCCTTTCATAGACAAACAAGACTTCTGTTACAGTACCATCAGGGAGTAAAATCTGACCTTTATCCAGGAGTTTAATTAGATAAGTAATTAAAAAAATAGATTAAATATTGAAAAAATAATGAAAAAATTAGTAAAAAATCAGAATAAATATAAATAATTTTAATATGTAATTTGAAAATTTTTTATTGAATTTAATTAGTTTATTTATTCAATTTAATTAGTTTAATTAGGTAATTAATAAAAAAAATAGAATAAATATTGAAAAAATAATTAAAAAATTAATAAAATATCAGAATAATTATAATATGTAATTACAAAAATTTTTTGAATTATTTTGTACATTTTATAATTGTGGATAACTTGATTACAAATTAGAAAAAGTAAATAAAATAATAAAAAATTGATAGATTAATTTTTTAAATGTAGGAAAATTTTCTAAAAAGAGACAAGCAGCGCTTCTAGTCGAGGTGAGTTTTTTTTAATATTTATACATTTAATTAATTTATTTTATTGAGGTAAATAAATGAAAAATTAGAATAATTATTCTAAAAAAATTTTAAAATATGTAAAAAAATAGAAAATTGAAAATATTGTTGTATGAGATTGGAAATGTTATTGTATGAGATTGGAAATTTTGTTGTATGAGATTTGGGTTTGTAATTAGAAGGGATTTGGGTGTTTTTTTTTTCGAAAACACTCCAGGTACAGGGGAGATGCTGCCGAAATTTTATTAGATTATTTACATTGATAATTTTTATTATAGTGTAGTAAAAATGCCACCGAGAAGAAGAGTACCAGAGGCACCACCTCGTAGATCTACGAGGCTTCGTGGAGATCCTGGTGCTTCTACATCTACCGCTTCTGTTGATGCCGAGACTTCTACATCAGCGGATCCTGTTGTTCCTCCCGGTCCTGTTAATGCAGATCGTCTCTTGCATTTGGATGAGTCGAAAGTTCGTGGCACTGGTGTAAGTTATTATTGTTTCTTTACTTTTTTTAGTTATATATTTCTATTTTGATAGTATTTTTTAAAATAATTAAAAAAAATATATATACAGCATTGGAGGGCAGTACTACATAGGGCTAAGATGTCACGAACTGCTGAGGTGGATGAGCATTTGATGAGACTTGGACTGATACATTTCGTTCAGTTAGATCATATGCAGCTCGATCATTCGCTTTTGCAGGGTCTAGCCATGTTCTGGAGGCTAGAGACCCACACTTTCTTTTTTCCGCACGTTGGCGAGATGACGGTCACTCTAGAGGTAAGGATCAATACCTATTTGTAATATTTTTTTTTGTAACTATATATGTATAAAATTTGAACTATTTGCAGGATGTGGCCTTTTTATACGGTTTACCTACGGCTGGCAGAACCGTTACTGGACGGATCGATTACGACGCCATACATTTACTCCAGAATTTGGCGTTGCCGGAGGATACAAGCACGGCGATAGTTGAGAAGTGTTTCAGGGAAAAAGAACGGAAGTAAGAAGGTTTTAAAAAAATTATTTTTATGTTAATTTTAAATATATATAGTTCTTACAATCAAATTACATTAATAATGTAATGCAGGAAATCTCATTCCGTTCGGTTAAAGGAACTGCGTAAGATTTGGAATCAGATTGGGGGGCCTGGCACGAATAACGCAGCGAGGATCGACAGATACACACGCGCTTGCGTGTTGGAGATTTTTGGGTGCGAGTTATTTCCTGACGGCACGGGTGACTCGGTTCCATGTTTTTATTTGCAATTATTGGAGGTTAGCCAAGAAATAAATATCTCACATTTATTGCACTTTAATAAGAAATTAAATATATGAAAGAGTTGATGATATTCCTTAAGAAAATAATTTATATTTGCAGGATCTTCATTCTAGTAACTCGGTGCAGTACAATTGGGGTGGTGCCACTCTTGCCATGCTATACCGAGGCTTGGACACTGCCTTCATTAACAACAATATAAGTATTGGTGCTCCTTGGTTGCTCTTGCAGTTGTGGTCGTATGCAAGATTACTACTTAGTCGGCCGTCGATCACGAAGGATTTTGATGGTTGGGGTCTACCAAGTATTGACTCGTGTCCGCCTTATGGGAGGTATGTTGATTTGATTTTAATTGTAATATTTAAAATATGTTTTATTTGACTTTAACAAACAACAAAATGGAAATGCAGGAAGTGGACGACGAGACATAAATCGAAAAAGTTCACCGGCCCTACTCGCAGTGGGATAGAATATGCGAGAGATGTCTGCATGAAAATGAAGCCTGAGCATGTCGTGTAGAGGCCTTATGATCACATCAGGGACCACATGCCTCGTTGTGCCCAGGTTGAGCAGAGGATGTTCCTTCTACGCATCCCATGCATTCATTATTGGGTCGTGATGTGGCACCACGTAGATCGTGTCATGCATCAGTTTATGCTCTATCAGACAGTTCCCCCACCGCCACCTGAGGTATATTTAACTGTTCACATTATTAATTTCATTATTTAATTCTCGCAATTATATTTTGTTGATTAACTGTGATTTGAATAAAACAGCCTTGGTCGAGAATGGAGGAATTGATGGGATACCAGCATAATACCTATCGAGGTATTGACTGGCATCAAATATTTGTGCATGAGGTCAACAAGTGGGCGAACACTATTGAGGCTAGGGTGATAGAGGATCGGCCGTGGAGCGAAGATATTTGGAGCGACTACCGACGTTGGTTGAGCGTATATGGAGGTGCGCATCTTGTGCAAATTCCTGAAGGGGCAGCGTCTGGTCCAGCTCATAACTTGTCATACCTTCGCGAGATGCCTGGTTACATGAATTTGGTAAGTTACATTACGCAAAATTTTGTGCCTAATAAATAATTCAGTGGCTAACAAAAATTAAACAAGTCAAGCATACTTTGCGGGAGGCGTTGCGTGGATGTGCATGGGTTGTGAAGAAGGGATTTCGTCGTGCTGGGAAGCAATTGCTGAAGGGGTGCAGCACGTCCTTGGATATTGTTGGCGAGCCTGCTCGATTACCTCGACTCTTAGAGTCGAAGGGTCTTCATTCAGACATCGACTCTATCCCTGATACGGATGATGAGGATGATGCGCCAGAGCCGGGATCTGTTGAGGAGCAGCTTTTCATGCGGGTATAATACATTTTTCAATCACTTGTATTAATATTATTGTTCCTTTCATGGTTAATATTCTATAATTATTTAAAATATTTTTATTATTTTTATAATATTATATGTAACAGGATGATTTTAGTCTGCATGATTGGGATTCATATTTTGATGCTCCACGACCCAGTCAGCCTCTGGTTCGGAGCAGACGGTCACATTCTGGTGTTTTTGAGCCTCATTCCCAACCTCAGACCACAGAGCCACAGGCCCCACCCCATTCGCATCCCCGGAGCACACAGCCGCAGCCTCCGCCCCGTCCGCAGCCCCAGACCATACAGCCGCGGCCTCCACCGCACAGCACACAGTACACATATGGGAGTCCTTACCCTCCACCTCCAGCATATACTCAGACTCAGTACGGAGGAGGGTACAGTCAGCCCTTTGTGCCTACTCCCGCACCTATCTCTCAGGCTGATGCATACTATCAGGCATACGGTACCCCACTGCAGGACCCATTCACACCTATGTCGCAC